>CM074723.1:108825963-109530963 GCA_037306005.1 Rhinophrynus dorsalis
AAAATGTGACTGCAAAAATTGTTTCTTCTATTTCCATTGTATTCAATGCTTCTGCCTAGCTTTGAGCTTCCTATGTTTCCTACACACAAGGAAAGAAGGGAGGCAGAGTTGATATTTATATGAAGAATACAAATTATACAGTAGTAATGGGAACTGAGGACAAATTAGAGAGAATTTTTATAATTATTGAAACTGGAGATAGGGTTGCTCAGATAGGAGTAATTTATAGACCTCCAGGACAGGATGAAGAATGGGGCAAAGCACCGATGGAAGAAATAATAAAATATCAGTCAGGGGTAATGTAATAGCTATGGGAGATTTCAGACATAGACTGGCAGGTACCTGTTGTTTTAACATGTAGGAGTAGAGACATCCTAGATGCCTTGCTAGGGGGATGCAACTAGAAAACAAACAATATTAGATTTGATACTAACCAATGTTGATATAGTGTCAGAAGTATCTGTCAATGAGAACCTAGAGACTGTTGATCACCAGTCAGTCTGAGTTTAGTGTACAGGTGTGAATCGCCACTCAAAAACAAAGATCTTTTTAGAAAGCCTGATTTGTCTCTTATGGGTGAACTGAACAAGTAAGTTGTTCCTTAGCAGAGAGAGGATTATTTAATGGTATACAGGAACAATGGGGACAATTAAAACATTCAATTTTATCTGCAAGTGAACTCTATATTGGGTATACTAACAAAAGAAAAAAGGAGAATTTGATTCTCTAGAGAGATGCCAGGTATTTTAAAGGATAAAGAGATGAGTATACAGAAAGTGCAGGCATAATCAGAAGACAGGGAAGTTTACAAAGTTAAACAGAGGAAGACTAAGGGCGAGATGTTCAGAAAGTGGTGCTAACTGAAATTGTCTGTAATCAGAATAAAAGTTCTTACAACACGATCCGTCAGTTCTCAGACATGTTTCTGTCATTTTTGGCATCCAATTCCGCCATCTCCGCCAAAGGGAAAAAGCCGTGTTAAAAGTAGGTGTGGTTTAATCTTCCTTCATAATGTAAGGTATTTTCAGAAAAAAATATTCGTTTGACCGTCATTTTTTTGTCTGATTAACGTCATTTGTTCCCGACATAATAAAAATAGTCTAAACTTGGAGAAGAAAAATGAAAGTACTGAGAAGCAATTTATAGTTTCAAAGACAAAAAAAGTCTTTGTTTCTTTGAAAATTTTCATTTCAAAGACAAAATCAAAGACAATTTTTAAGATCAGAATTTTTAACGGCAATGTTCATTGAGATCTTCTTACCATCATTTTTAATTCTTTAGATGAGTTTTCAAATGTGACGGATTTATTTCTGAAAATATTGTCCTTCTTTTACCGCCAACTCGTGATCTGACAAATTTTTCATTATGACGACTTTTTGAACATCTCGCCCTAAGTATATAAAAGATATGCCAAATTCCAAGAACAAGAGAAAATAACCAAGTGTGTAAAAAAGGATAACAAATCTTTATTGTTATATATATTAGTGAATGGAGAAAAACAAAAGGAGGCATATTTCAATCAGAAGTAAAAACAAATGGCTAAATACATTCAGGATGATAAAGAAATAGCTTTCTATATAATGATTTCTGCTCAGTATTTGCAGAAGACTGTGAAGAAGGGGAATCCCCAACAGGTGGAACTACTGTTAATGTTAAAACAATATATACAAGTCTGTTTTCTGTGGATAAAGTTTTTATTGGCCTCATCAAAATTAAAAGTGGAAAGATCAGTTTATCGATATAAGGGTTATCCACTCATATTAAAAGAATATTGATCTATGCTTGTAGCATCCTTAGTTGAGCTTTTTAATCAGTCACAGTTGACATAAGTGGATACAGATGACTGTAACGTTGCCAAAGTATTACTCCTTCACATAAAGGTAGTAGGTAGGACTGTGAGTAGTTGTGAAAATAATGGAAATGCTATAGAATATAGGATTGTGGCATCTCTGAAGTCTAATGACTTGCAAGATCCATAGGAGCATTGATTTAGAACAAGATCTTGCCAAACAAATGTAGCTGAATGTTTTTACTATGTTAATCAAGTTATAGGCAAGGGTAGAGCAATAGTTTATTTGGGTTTTAATAATGCCTGATATTACCCCTCAAAGCAAGTTGGTTCTTAAGATTACAGGGAACTGAGCTGTATATGAAGAGGTATTAGCAGCAGGAGGAGAGCACTATTAATCACTGATAAAACCTCAGCTACAGTACTTGTACAGTTCTGGAGAACACATACTCAGAAGGACATTATTGGAGGTTACTCAAGGAAGAGCCACAAGAATGGTGCAAATTATTCATGGAAAAACTTACCAGGATAGACTCAAAGAAAGGTGGAGATATGATAGAAACTTTTAAATATACTAAAGAATTTAATAAAGTTATAGAAGAAAGTACTTTTAGTAAAAAAAGAAGAATAGAACATGAGGGCATGACCTAATGTTACAGAGTAGAAGCTTCAGAAGAAATGTAAGTAATATTTTATGGGAAAAGGGGTAGACTCATGGAATAGTTCCCCACTGGAAGTGCTAAGTGCTAATACAGTAAAGGAATGAGTAAATGGCAGGACACACTTAAATTTATTCTATGAACTATACGTGAAAGGAGGAAAATGAAACAAGGAATAGTTAGACTGAAAACAAAATATGGAAACTATGTAAATGAGAATAAAGGGCTAGCTGACTGCCACAATGAATATTTCTCTTCAGTTTTACAGAGGAAGATGAAGGGAAGGGACCTCTGTTAGAAAAACAAAATGGCAAGACATGGGAAACATGCATGTTTACAGAGGAAGAAGTTCTACTTCAAATTTCTAAGGTAAAAACAGATAAATCAATGGGACCAGATGGAATACACCCAAAGTTATTAAAATAACTTAAGTGTGTTCTGGCAAATCCTTTAACAGAATTATTCAGTCACTAGCGACAGGAATAGTTCCAGAAGATTGGAAGTTAGCAAATGTAGTACCTCTTCACAAAAAAGGTAGCAGGGAAGAGTCTGGTAACTACAGACCAGTAAGTCTTACATCAGTAGTGGGAAAATTAATGCAGATTGTGTTAAAGGAAAGAATTGCTGAATATCTGAATTTAAATGGCTTGCAAGATACCAAACAGCATGAGTTTATAGCAGGGAGATCTTGTCAAACTAACCTCATAGATTGTTTTGACTGGGTAATAGACCAAGGGGGAGCAGTAGATATAGCTTATCTAGATTTCAGTAAAGCATTTGACACTATCCCTCATAGAAGACTCATTAATAAACTGCAGTGTGGGTCTGGATATAAAAATAGTTAAATGGATAAGACAATGGCTAAGTGACAGGAGACAGAGGGTGGTAGTCAATGGAGAATATTCGAAGGAAAGGAGTGTTACTAGTGGAGTGCCTCAGGGATCTGTACTGGGGCCCATTCTTTTTAATATTTTTGTTAGTTATATTGCAAAAGGTCTTCAAGGAAAGGTATGCCTTTTTGCAGATGATACCAAGATCTGCAGTAGGGTTGACATTCCAGGGGGAATAAGCCAAATGACAAATGATTTAGGTAAATTAGAAGAATGGACAAAAGTGTGGCAGATGCAGTTTAACATTGATAAATGTAAAACAATGCACTTGGGACATAAAAGTCTAAAGGAAAAATATACTATTAACCCTATGAGTGCCAGAGGGGTATGCAACGCATTGCAAAGCAATGCGTTGCATACCCCCTCTGGCACTCAAAGGGTTAAGGGTACTGTGCTGTCAGAGACAAAAGTGGAAAGGGATTTGGGAGTAATTATTTCTAATGATTTAAAGGTAGGCAGGCAATGTAATAAAGCAGTGGGGAATGCAAGCAGGGTACTTGGTTGTATAGCTACGGGCATTAGTAGCAGAAAAAGGGAAGTGGTCATGCCACTCTACAGATCTCTGGTTAGACCTCACATAGAGTATTGTGTACAGTACTGGAGACCCCATCTCCAGAACCATATAGATACTCTAGAGAAAATTCAAAGAAGGGCTACTAAAATGGTGACTGGTTTACAGGAAAAGAAATATCAGGATAGACTAAAGGATCTGAACATGTATAGCTTGGAGGAGAGAAGAGAGAGAGGGATATGATTGAAACATTCAAATACATGAAGGGATTCAACAAAGTGCAGGATGGAAGTATATTTCAAAGGAGTAAATATGTTAGGACAAGAGGCCATAGTCTACAACTAGAGGGACACAGGTTTAGATGTAATGTAAGAAAGTTTTACTTCACTGAGAGGATAGAAGATAAGTGGAATAGCCTGCCAGCAGAAGCGGCAGAAGTTAATACAGTGACAGAATTTAAGCATTCATGTATAGGCATAAGGCTGTCCTTAACGTAAGGAAAGACCAAGGACCAAAAAAGGTTTGAGGTTTTTACTGTAGGAAAATGGGCAGACTAGATGGGCCGAATGGTTCTTATCTGCAGTCAAATTCCATGTTTCTAACTATGCACATTTTATCTAAATAAGAAAAAGGGAAGACTGGATGGGCCAATTGGTTATTATCTTCTGGCAAAATATGTTTCTGTGAAATCCATCATTTTTTAATGTTGTTACCATTTTACTATAGCCATGAATCATTCGCCAATTAACAAAACATTTCCCAGCTATGGTTAAAGTAAATGTAATCATGATGAAGTTCCTGCTACAGTTGCCATATCTTACATAACTTCTCAGATTGGGTGTCAAGAGGGTACTTTGATTATATTCTCATATCTATTATTTGGGGCAGTGGGATACCTCATTTAAGTCTTCAGATTCTGCAACTACCATTAAAGGGTGGCTGTCATGCCCTCCTTTTTTTCGTTATACTCTAACTGGGCAGGTGACACATCTAGACAATCATGCTTACCTCCTGGAGCCTAACTGGTTGGTTCTGTGGTGGTTCTCTCTAACTTAGTTTTACAAGTTCTCAAACTCCCTAACTGCTTCCATTAAGAGAAGGACCATTAAATAATTCCTGACTGCTAGTGTATGCATTTTTTTTCTGAATGACAATATCCTGTCCCTCAACACCCCTCTGTGGATGAATCCCTAGAAAAAAATGTTTGGTAGAGAGACTGTTAGGATGGCATAATCCTAGATCTAGTTTATACTCATCCATTGCAATTCCCTACAAGGGCTAGGCACCTTGCTAGATGGCAGCTAGACATTCAAGATATCAAACCAAAGCTTTGGGAGGATGTCCTGCATCCTATACCCAGGACTCTGGAATCTGCCAGAGACTGAATGATGCAGCTTCTCCATTGGGCTTATTACATACCCAAAGACTGTTTAACATCGGTTGGAGGTTAGATAAAAAATGTAGTAGATACCTGACAGTTCATGGGTCATTCTTCAACATTATTTTGTCCTCTCCATTAATCAAAATATTAATGTTTAAGATGCGCACCATCTTATGTAAAGAGCTGTACTTGCCATATACAACTGATTTTCTGTTTGCTTTTTGGGCCTGATGGAGGATATGACTCCTGTTAGTAGAAAAGGCATATTTTCAGAATTCTAAGCTGGGAAGATAATGCAGTTGTCCCCTTATATAAGATGATGTTTATTAATTGTTACTCAGCAGATAATTGTTCGCCTCTTCCCGCTCACCTTTTTCACCTGGGTTTGGTCCTGGATGGTGTATTTTGTGGATCTGCTGTTAGTTACTCTGTCTTCAGGCTAAGCTGGGTGGGAGGGTAATACCACTATTTGTATTTCTCTTCCTTTTCTCTTGCACCATCTTTTCCTTTTTTTACCGTTATAATTGTTCAAAAGCATCAATAAAAAAAAAATTAAAAAAAAGGAATTTCCAATTCCCCTTTTCTTGTATCAAAGCAACTTTCAAAAATGAATTGTACAGACAAATTTAAATTTTTTTTGTGCGTGTGCATAATTATTTGTTCAAAATTGATTTGTTAGCCTGGAGCAATAATGTCTGATGTCATCGTCCATGCAGTCTGCACGATCAAAACAGTCTCAGCATGATTACTAGCCCAAAGTTCTACCACTTAACTCCGTTATGCATATTAATCAACTATATATTAAGTTTCAACTGAAAGGGCAGAATTATACATACATGTAAAATAAATCGGGCTAGTTTGAAATGTGTAACCTTTTCAAATAAATTAACTAAATTAACCCCTTCCCGACAATGGACTTACCAGGTACATCCCACAAAAACTGTCACTTAATGACAGAGGATGTACCTGGTAAGTCCCAGAAGTCCAGGTCTCCGTGCAGCTGCACGCCATTTGGGGACTCCGGAATCGTTTAGTAAAAAAGAAAATGTTAGCTGGGCGTTAAGGTGACAGCCGCGTACGCACATGGCTGTCACTAAGGGGTTAATCTGCTGTGCATTTGCAGGCTCCTGGGTTGGATGTGTGTGTGCATGTGCTCTTTAGTGAAATAGTAATAGTACAATACAAAAATACAGGACAGGGTTAAGAACTTTGGCCTAAAGTGAGATCATTGCATTATTAGCAGGGGAAAAGGTGCAGCAAATGCTCAAGTCCTGCAGGAACGCATGGGAACGGCATTCCTGTTAATTTTCCACAGCAGGAATGCCGTTCCTGCCAGCAGGAGTTCTGAAACTGGCTGGCTCTTCCCCCTGCCTGGCGTGCACACAGACTGACTGACTAAATAGCATTGCAACTAACGCGGCAGAGCTCAGCCGAGTCAGATCTGGAGGCATGGTGACCTTATGATGAGCAGCCGTGCATGCTACGTCAGCACATAGCTAGCTAGCATGTGCTGCTTAAATCTTCTGACACCAGCTACACATGTTTGCAGTGCGTAGCTGGTGTGTGTGTGTCACTCCTCCAGAAGCTACAGTTCTGCCTGTGCCGTTGCTGTGCTGTTTTTTCTGCCTTTCCTGCCAACAGAAGAAGGTGACCAGAATTATGGATTGACAAGCTTTCGGGATAAACTCCCTTTCTCATGTCTAAAGCATTTCTGAGCACAAGGACACAGAATTCACAGTTAATACAGTTTATACATTGAATTCAAAGCTGTGTTGTTTGCTGGGGTTAACACAGCAGGACTGCTGATAAGACAGGAACCAAGAGAAAATACACACTCTTCTTGCAGAGGGTCGTAAATACTCTGTGCAAGGCGGGGGGGGGGGTAAAGAAAGAGAAGAAAAATACAGGAGATGGCATGGGAGGGGGGAGAGTTAAAAAAAGATTGCACATATTAACAATGCTACAATGCCAACAATCCAGTATGGGCATGCAGGCCTATATACAACTTGTGCCCATATAGGTAGATATATACATACACACACACACACACACATATATATATATATATATATATATATATATATATATGCACATACACGCACATACAAATACATACATACATCCACATACATAAACACATATTTATATATACACACACATACATACATATACACACATACACATATATGCATATACAAATATAAACACGTGTACATGACACACATACATACACATATACATATACACACACATACATGCATATATACACATACCCATACAATATATCTATATATACACAAACAAATATACATGTATATAGCATATACACATATAGACACATACATATACATAAATGCATATACCTAAATACGTACACACAATATGTAAGAATGCAGTATGTATACTTAATATGATAATAATATGAAACCTGTCATTAGAATGTATGTTAACATGTGGATATCTATGAAGAGTAAAATAATGATAGAGGGGTCAGGGGCATTCTCTGGATTGGGACCCCACCTTCCCCCCCCCCACACATCCAGTGCATTTAACAGATACCCCTGGGGCTTTTTGAGGACTGTGATTCATCTATAAAGAGCTGTTAGGGTGGTATTTCTAATCTTCAGTCCTCATGTACAGACAGGTCAGATTTTAGAATAACCCTTAACCCACTACTGGCTACTAGATTTTTTTACTAGTCACAGACTAGTGGACCAGTGCAAATTTCCTGTCTGAAATAAACATACATTTTCAAGTATTTTATGTTATACATTCTTTGGTTTCCAACCTCTCTACCATCTAAGAGGTTAAAAACAAAATTATAATACAGTAACTCATAAAACTTGGTAAAAACTTCAAAACCATATAAAATGATGTATTGAAGACAACTAAAACATTTTTCTAGGGTTTCATTTCACAGATGCTCAGCAGAGTTATGTAATTGAGACCATACATACTAGATAGATAATCCAAAAGTATAAATAAGAAATATGGCTGTTTTAAAGGGATAGTTAAGCTTAACCATCTGAGTACCAGAAGGGTATCCAAACTAACTACTCATCTGGCACTCAAAGGGTTAATAATAATAATACTAATAATAATAAAAAACCCCTATATGCATATATATATATATATATATATATATATATAGAGAGAGAGAGAGAGAGAGAGAAAGTTAAGATTGTAGCCATATTAGTCCAGTGATGTAGATGTAAAATAACAAACAAAATTAATATCTTGTAATTCCTTTTTTATTGGACTAACAGAATTATGGATTGACAAGCTTTCGGGATAAACTCCCTTTCTCAAGTCTATAGCACATCCATGGTTGCTAGGATGGTGTTGGCAGGGAGGTTGGTGATTTGTTTGAGTTTTAGGATATTTTCTACAAGTTTCTCAGGACTTGTAGAAAATATCCTAAAACCTCTTGTCACCAACACCAACACCAACAGCTTCATAAAAGACACCACTGATTTCCTCAACAAACTCAACCAAATCACCAGCCTCCCTACCATCCTAGCAACCATGGATGTGGAATCTCTGTACAGCAACATTCCACATACATGTGGCATCAACTCTTGCTTCAATTTTCTCTCCCACACTGACGATCAAAAATACAGCCCCCAAATTATCACAGAATTGATTCTTTTCATCCGCACACAAAATTATTTCAATTTCAACAATGAGGGCTACCTACAAACCATGGGCACTACTATGGGTACTAAGATGGCACCCCAATATGCTAATCTATGTATGGTTGCCCTAGAACATAGATTCCTAGACGTACAACATACCAAACCATACAAGTATTACCTATACATCGATGATATTTTCATCATCTGGACCGAGAGTGAGGAAAAACTTATAAAATTCTATGATTCTTTTAACTCATTCCACCCTTCAATCAAACTAAAAATGGAATACTCTACAAAATCTGTAAACAACGGTGGCATGTACCAATGGCACAATCCACACCTCCCTCTACAAAAAACCCACAGACATATGCAGCTACCTTCACAGCTCCAGCTTCCACCCTCTCATACTAAACAGGGAATCATCTACAGCCAAGCAACTAGGTACCATCCAATTTGCTCTGACCCTAATGACTGTAACTCACACCTAAATGTACTTTCTCAGTCTATGAGACAGAAAGGCTAAAAATCTAGGATTATTACCAAACAAATCCACTCTGCTCTAAAAACACCACGCACGAACCTGTTGCAGTGCAGGAAAATAAAATCTCTACACTACACGGGTACCACTTGTAGTCACCTACAACCCAGCTCTTGAAGAAACATGTAAAATTATTAAAGATCTACAACCAATGCTAGCAGAAGATGATACTCTGAAAAATATCTTCTCTGAAACCTCCATTTTGGCCTTTGGACAATCACCAAACCTTCAACAAAAACTAATCAGCAGGAAACTACACACAGATGAGAAGAATACAGAAAAAGGTACCAGACAATGCAAAAAACCTCACTGCAAACTATGCCAGCATATATGTCCAGACAATAAAGCCACCCACAACAACAAAAACTACAGCATTAAAGGATCCTCCTGCACATCTAGCAATATGGTATATATGATACATTGCACCAAATGCCACCTAGGGTGCTACATTGGGGAAACTACCCAGCAATTAAATGGCAGAATGAACATGCACAGACACTCTATCAAAGATCACAAAGAAGGATCCTACTGCACCCCTGTGGGACACCATTTTACCCAGCCTGAACACTCAATTAAGGACCTAAAAATCAAAGTGGTCAAAGGGAACTTTAGAAATACGCAAGAAAGAAAAACTTTTGAAGCCAGAATGATTATATTTTTTAACAGCAAGAACAGTGGACTAAATGTTGATTTGGGTTTCCTATCCCACTATCAAAGTTTCACATGACCCCTCTATCATTATCTTACTCTTCAAATATATCCACATGTTAACATACATTCTAGTGACAGGTTTCATATTATTATTAACATATTAAGTATACATACTAACATATGCTTTCCCATACTCTTATACATGCAGGCGTATATATATATGTGGGTGGACTATTCTATATGTATATATGGGTTTATGTGCATATATGTACATGTAGGTATGCATATATGTATGTATGTGTTTATGTATGTATACGTATATGTATATGTACTAGTATATATATATATATAGGGACTTGTGTATAGATATATGTTTTAGTATGCATTCTTACATATTGTGTGTGCGTATTTAGGTATATGCATTTATGTATATGTGTCCATATGTATGTGTTTATATGTATATGTGTATATGCTACTTACATGTATATTTGTGTGTGTATATAGATATATTGCATGAGTATGTGTATGTGTGTGTGTATGTGTATATGCATGTATATGTGTGTGTGTGTGTGTGTATGTATGTATGTATGTATGTGTGTGTGTATGTATGTGTATATGTGTGTGTATGTGTGCATGTACATGTGTGTATATGTATTTGCATATATATGTATGTGTGTATCATACCTCCCAACATTTCAAATTGCCAAAGAGGGACACTTATGTTTTAGGGGGAGTTGCTGGGGCATGGCTGGTGGGCGGGGCATTACTGAGAATTTTCATCCTATTGCATGACCTATTGACACCTCCTTATGTAACCTAATAAATGACTTTTATCAAGACCAAAGTATTTTATTTATACAGACTAATTTATAAACACATTTCTGGCTGTTTAAACAAACAATAATATGAATTTTATTGCTGTAGAGCAATGGGATATACTTATATACACACCACAGAATCTGATCTCCTAAAAAAAAAGGGACATCAGAGTGGGAAAAAGGGACAGAGGGATTTGGGTCTAAAAGAAGGACTGTCCCTCCTAAAAAGGGACACTTGGGAGGTATGGTGTATGTATATATACGTATGTGTGTGTGTATATATATATATATATATATATATATATATATATATATATATATGTGTGTGTGTGTTTATGTATGTGGGTGTATGTATGTATGTGTATATGCATATGTATCTATATATGTGTGTGTGTGTGTGTGTGTGTATGTATGTGTATGTATATCTCTACCTATATGGGCACACGTTGTATATAGGCCTGCATGTCCATACTGGATTGTTGGCATTGTAGCATTGTTAATATGTGCAATCTTTTTTTAACTCTCTCCCCTCCCATGCCATCTCCTGTATTTTTCTTCTCTTTCTTTACCCCCCCCCCCGCCTTGCACAGGGTATTTACGACCCTCTGCAAGGAGAGTGTGGATTTTCTCTTGGTCCCTGTCTAATCAGCAGTCCTGCTGTGTTAACCCCAGCAAACAACTCAGCTTTGAATTCTATGCATTAACTGTATTAAAGGGATAGTAATACTTTGTTTTAACTTTATTTTATTTTGTAGGCATTAAGAAAATATGAAGAATGATATAAGTCTTATCTCTCAAACCTTTATAGTTTGAGAGATATTCACAAGCAAAGCTTCCCCTCCCGCCCCTTTTTCCTAGTGTAAGTCATCTCTTCTCAGATGGAGATTCTGGTTGTAAGACCAGAGAGATAACAGCAGGGGACAATCTTCTTACAATGAAAACAATGAAAACCCTGCCCCCCTTGACAAGCTTTTCAGGTTTTTCCCTTATCTTAAATGAAGATTGTCCCTCTCTGCAGTCTACCTGGGCACCTCCCTTCTGCTCTGGCTGAACAGTGTTACATCAGTAAAAGGGGCAGGAGGGGGACACTTTGTCATTGAATTACTCTTGAACTACAGCTCTGACAGAATTGAAATAGCACTCTCCAAAGTCCAAATACTATGATGATTAATTACAGCTGCTTTTATTATGAAACATTACTATCCCTTTAACTGTGAATTCTGTGTCCTTGTGCTTATAAGTGCTTTAGACTTGAGAAAGGGAGTTTATCCCGAAAGCTTGTCAATCCATCATTCTGTTAGTCCAATAAAAAAGGTATTACAAGATATTAATATTGTTTGTTATTTTACATCTACATCACTGGACTAATATGGCTACAATCATAACTATATATATATATATATATATATATATATATATATATATATATATATATATATATATATATATATTATTAACCCTTTGAGTGCCAGAGGGGTAGTTAGTTTGGATGGTTAAGCTTAACTATCCCTTTAAAACAGCCATATTTCTTATTTATATTTTTGGATTATCTATCTAGTATGTATGGTCTCAATTACATAAATCTGCTGAGCATCTGTGAAATGAAACCCTAGAAAAACATTTTTAGTTGTCTTCAATACATCATTTTATATGGTTTTGAACTTTTTACCAAGTTTTATGAGTTACTGTATTATAATTTCGTTTTTAACCTCTTAGATGGTAGAGAGGTTGGAGACCAATGAATTTATAACATAAAATACTTGAAAATGTATGTTTATTTCAGATAGGAAATTTGCACTGGTCCACTAGTCTGTGACTAGTAAAAAAATCTAGTAGCCAGTAGTGGGTTAAGGGTTATTCTAAAATCTGACCTGTCTGTACATGAGGACTGAAGATTAGAAATACCAACCTAACAGCGCTTTATAGATGAATCACAGTCCTCAAAAGCCCCAGGGGTATCTGTTAAATGCACTGCATGTGGGGGAGGTGAAGGGGGGTCCCAATCCCTAGAATGCCCCTGAGCCTGTTAAATCTGTGTTATGATTGAAAGAATGATTGGTTTATTGGGATCAAATGTTGCAGTTGTTCAGTATTTAGTAGACATAGTTACTGCCTCTCTAATGTAAAGTTCTTCCATATGTTATTACAGTGTAATGTAGAACTCCGAAACAACGGAGTCTCTTTTCAGTAAACATGTTAAGGGAGGAGGGGTTGTTCCCACAGAAGTTCATATGAGTTCCTTAGAAAGATGCTATCATCCTGAAAAATACCTTAGGTATTACTGCAAAGGGGTGCAATCCTATGTGTCTATTTTTCAATGAATTTGCTTACAGGGAAATTATCACCTGAAAACAGCTTTGGTCATTTTAAAGAGCTGTCAAAATTAGCTAAATGTTGTGTTAGCATATTTTTATTTGGAAAAATATTTTGCTAATTAAGGCATTCAGTGCAGATAAATCATCCATCCAATGAAAAACTGTTCATCAGTCACTGTCCTCTCTCAGAGAATGCAGCAAAATAACTAATTGGAATCTGACCTCTAGAGGGCACTGCAAACAAAAATATGTAAATTTGCATCTCTCAGCTGTGGCAGTACCCTTGTTTTATTCAACAGGGAAAGCCATATAATATATTTTTTCCTCCAAAAAAGATTTACTGCATCTTTAAATAGGGCTTTAAAATTTGAATCAATGCATGTTTTATTTGCCCTGTCTGGTGCATTTGGTTTTTCCAGAATTATTCCAGTTCTTCATAATATGTCAGCGTCATTATCTCTTTGCTCAGACTTTATCATTTGGATAGACTCTCTTCAATTATGGGTTTTGAAAGGAATTCTTGGAAAGTAATTTCCTATCTTCTCCATGGATAGAACAAACACATTAAAATATGTGAAAAATCCTCCTTAAACTGGACAGAATCCCAAATATAATTTATGACGTTGCTGAATTCTTAATGTTATGAACACCAAACCACATAGTAAATGTAATGCACTATAGTCGTTCTGTGACAAACCAACTGCACCATTGGGGGAAAATAAATAGTAACATAGTAAGTTAACTTGAAAAAAGACACAAGTCCATAAAGTTCAACCTTTACCTCAGCCTAGAGAAATGAGAATTATATACGCTTTCTACTGCCATATATGTTAGTCTGTATCTGAACTTCCTGTTTTGCCTACTATTACACAGTATAACCCTAAATGTTCCCTCTTGAAAGAAATATATCTAATCTTCTCTTAAATGTATCCAATATATCAGCCATTACCACATCCTTGGTAGAGGAATTCCACAATGTAACAGAACTTACTGTAAAAAAAAAAACACTACTGAAGTTGAAACCGCCTTTCCTCTAATATGAAGAGGTGGGGTACTTCCACAATTCCCACTACTTTAACACTTTAAGTGCTAAGAACATACACTGTACGGTTTGACCATGTGTTTATATTTTTCCAAGCCTGTACGCATGGCAATTACTCTCCATTGCTTTCATAACTTAAAACAAAAATCAGTCCTTGTTGGGGGAACATCAGATGCGAGCTGGATGGGAAAACTAAAGAGAAGACACTGATTCAAGAATGAGACATTTGAACTAAGGTTGATAGTTCTCACACAGAAATGATTTAATATAGATCTGAGATTTATATCTTACTACTGGAGATTTATTATAACCAGTACATCCTCTGTAGTTTTCCCATCCCTATCATCTTCTTTGCAAGTAAAAGTGGTATATTACATTTTTGGGTGAATATGTTTATTGTGTAACATTAATTCCTTATCATAGTTCAGGCCACATTTCAGTGGTGAACTCGGTCATCAGCTTATGCTCCCAGATCTTTCTGTCTTTCTGTTTCTTAAATCAGTACAGTGACCCTTATATATCTGATTCATCCATTCTCGTCTTTTTTCAACATGATATATGTGACTGCATTCCATGGAGGCTATGCATTGAAATCTTTCTAAATTGACATAGAGGCTCCATAGTATAACATAGGAAATAGAGAGAGATGTAGATCACTGAAGTGACTTCCCACTCCACTCCTATCTCTCACCTCAGCACATACTTCACCCGGGTCCTGACTCCTGCCTGTCATGTTAGTCAATGTGTTTATTTCAGTAAGCTTTCATATACAGTTGACCTTATATACAAAAGAAAAGAAGTGTGATTCTAGATCAAAGCAACAGCACCTCAGGGGACATGTAAACTGGCAAAATTCTTGTTGATGTGTAACCCCTCTGGGATTACAGTGATTTCTGCTGCCTCTGACTATCCTGCAGTTCCTGTGGAGTGGCCAGCAGATGGCGAGCTCCTATGCACATGGATGGATATTCAGGACTCCATTTTAGTTTGGAGTTCAAGTGAGTGAAGGAGCCTGTTCTAAGAAGTGAATGCTGACCTGGCTGATCCAGTGTTGGAGGATACTGGAAAAAGCATTCCAGCAGGCAGCTGTAATGCATATAAAAAAACATTAATGTAGGGCTCCAAGGTAATGCACAAGTAATTGAAAAATAAAAATATGTTGGAGATAGTATAAAATAGAAAAAAAACAATGGTTACCAATAATATTCAACGCTTTGAGTGCCAAAGTGGTACGGAATGCATTGCTTTGCAATGCATTCCGTACCACTCTGGCACTCAAAGGGTTAAGAAAAATAGATAGTCATTGTCATTGAGAGTTAAAGAAGGGATATGTATATAGTTTTGTAAGACTTCCTGCAGCTCATATTGATCTATAGACTGTAGAGGCAGGCTTTTTGACATTGTTTCACTGTCTTTTTTACGCTCTCTTTTTTTACATTATTAATCTCTCTCTCTGCTATCACAGTGGCACACAGAATGCTTTCTGAAAATTCACATAGCTCCATATCAGGGACATAAAAGTGAAACAAAAAACAAAACAGGTGAAGATGAAAAAAATAATAAAAAAGTATAGGCAATTAGACTTTATATATCATGCACTAGCAGAATATGTTAAAGGGATAGTAATACTTCGTTTTAACTTTATTTTATTTTGTAGGCATTAAAAAAACATGAAGAATGATATAAGTCTTATCTCTCAAACCTTTATGGTTTATGAGATATTCACAAGCAAAGTTCCCCTCCCCGCCCCTTTTACCTACTGTAAACAATCTCTTCTCAGATGTGAATCTGGTTGTATGACAGGACAGATAACAGAAGGGGACAATTTTCTTTGTATGAAAACAATGAAAGCCCTTCCCCCCTTGACAAGTTTTTCAGCTTTTTCCATTATCTTAATTGAAGATTGTCCCTCTCTGCAGTCTACCTGGGCACCTCCCTTCTGATCTGGTTGAACAGGGGGGGGTACTTTGTTTGTGAATATCTCTTAAACCATAAAGGTTTCAGAGATAAGACTTATATCATTCTTCATGTTTTTTTAATGCCTACAAAATAAAATAAAGTTAAAATGAAGTATTACTATCCCTTTAAGTCAAAATAAAGGATTAGTATTCATTTAATTGGGTTATTTAAACCCTTTAATGATAGAGAGGTCTCCAGTGCATTACTTCATATTGGAAACACCCCTAGAATCCAAGTGTTACAGAACTATAGATCCAACATGTATTACTACTTTACATGCAAGAAGTACCAGTTTGCTAGTATTGTAACCTTAAATGGAACTGTCAATTATTTATTTGTCACATTGTAAATCTGGCAGACATTGGCAGTCAAGCTGCTCCCCTGCCATTTCCTGTTGGCCTTTGCTAGCTTATTTGCATTAACTGACAAATACATAAATCTAAATAGCTCATAAATTATTATACTGCTAACATACCACATTGCATGCTACAGAGGTAATTAACTGTATATAGGTAAAGGCTGATGCCATGTTAGCTATAGAAAAAACAGGATACTGACAGAGTAAAAGTGATACCTTTACTGGCTAACCGAGTGTGCTTGAATGGAAACTTATAGCATACTGTATGTCTTCTTATGGCAGGTACTGAGTAATGAAATTTCATTGGAAGATACTATATAAGAATTAACCCATTAGATATGATTTAAATGTAAAAATAAAATATGCAGAAAAGAAACAATATTTTCTGATTTTTTTAATCTAAAGGGATAGTGTAAGCCTTTAAATGGCAGAGAGGTCTCCAACACGTCCTAGAGCCTCTCAGTCAGCCAATAAAGGTATCACTTTTACTCTTTCAGACTCCAACTGTTGATAGAGATATTACATAGAGATCTCTTTAGCAATCAAGGGTTAAGTATATAAGTATAATTTGAAGAGTTAATATTTAATGTGTTTCATTGTATTTTGGGCTGAAGAATTCCTAGAAAAGGTAACTGAGCCAATGGTAACCTACTGTATGTACACAGAGATACTGCTAACAGTTATATAACACTGAATGCTAGAAAGGTGATCTACTGTACACAGACAAAGATACTGCTAACATTTATACCACCAGATGGCAAACTAGGGCCATATGTTCAAAAGAAAAGTGGAGGTTTTCAGGGGCAAACCATTTGCACTATAGGGGAGAACTACAAATTCCCATTGATTTAAAAAGGGATTTTAACCTCTTCAATGCTAGAGGGGTCTCCGATGTATTGCTGTGCAATGTGTTGGAGACCTCTCGAGCATTCAAGGGATTAAAATCTGCATTTAAATCCATGGGAATTTTAGTCCCCCCTATAGTGCAAATGGTTTGCCCAATAACTACTCCACTTTTCTTTTGAACATACAGCCCTTAGTGTTTAAAAATGTGCTTGCGTGGAAACCTATAGCATACTGCCTGTCTTCTTATGGCAGGTAGTGAGTCATGTAATTTAATTGGAAGATACTATATAAGAATTAATTCATTAGATACCATTTAATAGTGTAAAGGTAATAACAGAATGTGTAAAAATAAATATACTCTATTTTTTTGCCTCAAAGCCTTTGAATGGCAGAGACGTTTCCCACACGTTGCTTCACAATGCATAGGAGACATCTAGCATCCAAGATGTTAACTCTTTAAAGAGCAGAGTGGTGCACAGTGCATTGTAAATCAATTCATTGCACAACCTCTGGCTCTTAAAGGGACAGTAATGTTTTTCAATGAAAGCATCTCTAATTAATCTTCATAGTATTTGGGTCGTGGAGAGTGTTATTTCAATACTGTCAGATTTGTAGTTCAAGAGTAATTGAATGATAAAGTACCCCCCTCTCACCCCTTTTACTGATGTAACACTGCTCACCTCAGAGCAGCAAGACTGTCCAGATGCATCATAGAGAGGGACAATCTTCAGTGAGCATAAGGAAAAACCTGAAAAACCTCAGGGCTTTCCTTATGCTCACAGTAAGAACACTGTTCCTTGCTGTAATCTGTCTGGACAAGCGACCAGATTCCACATCTGAGGGGAGGTGGCTTACACTAGGTAAAAGGAGAGAGAGAGAGATACTTTATTATTCAATTACTCTTGAAGTACAACTTGACATTATTGAAATAACACTCTCCACGGCCCAAATACTATGAAGATTAATTGGAACTGTTGTTCTTGTGAAACATTACTATCCCTATAAAGGATTAAAAGAACACTAACCTAAAAATGGGGTTATATACATTTAAACACCCTGTACTTCATGGTAGTGTCCATTTTCTGAGGCCTTAAATCTGTTGTTAATCCCCTTTCACATAGCAGACCCACATGTGTGCCATTCAGTTATATTGGACGATCCTCACGTGGGCCAGCCATCAGCCATACCTCCACTACTTTCTCGTTGGCAGTAAAACACGGGAGAGGTGATTCTACATGCATGGGTAATAGAACTGTCACACGGGTTGCAAAGGTTCTATCACCCGTGTGAAAGATGCCTTTCACATGCTTTGAGGGAGAAGACATTCCTGCTTTTTCCAGGTCTTCAGTGCTCCTACTGATTTTCAGGATTATCAGTAGATTGTCCAAGATAAGATTAAAGGCTTTCTGAATGCAAGAGCAATGGGCACTAATCTCAATTAATTAACTGACTTTAGTTCTCAGAGCTCAACATAAACAGCACAATCAACATTAACCCCTTAAGGACCAGTGACATGTCAGGAATTTCACTGCTGTCCTTGCCTAAAGGACCAGTGAGGGTCCAGCAGGAGAGCTGTGAGTAGAAGCGAGGTATTAAATTGACCTCTCCAAGTCCAGAGTGTCACTATCAGACCCCCCCCCATTCGGAGTGCAGGCACACATGATCAGCCCCCCCCAAGACTGCTGGTCCTTAAGGGGTAAACAAATGCTACCTGAACAGGACACTTTACAAACGTTAACAAGCAAGTTTAGGATTTTAGAGACACAACAAATGAAAACTGAATATTTAAATATGGTATTTGTAAGTATGTGATATTTATATAAGCTATTTTGTTTTTATGTGTTATTGTACCTTTAACCCCTAAATGATGAGTGACATGCCAGGACCGTCACACAATTCCATTTTTTGAGGCTGGATGATAGTCCTGGCATGTCATGGGTTAATGCTCATACGCTGTGATTATTGTGAAGAGGCTGGACTGGAGCAGTCAGTTCCAGTCATTCTCTGGTGGCTCGGCACACGTGATCACTGACTGCTGTATCAATCATATATGCCAGTGGAGCCACATGACAAAGGTAATGTAAGTACACATTGCCTTTGTCACTGTTCTCTGCATCTCTTCTGTTCACTGTGATCATGAGGCAGAGAGAGACAGAACACAGCTCCCAGCTGGACTGTTGGAGAAAGCTTATTAAGAAAAAAGGCTATAACATACTGTGTAACTGAATAAATTATCTAGAGCAAGACCAATGTATTTTATTTACATAGAATTATTTATAAAAATAAATACTGGAGTTAAAACATAGAGTTTTATTGCTGTGGAGCAATGTGATACACTTATATACACACACCACACAGTCTGATCTCCTAAACAGAGGGACACCAGGTTGGGAAAGAGGGACAGAGAGATTTGGGTCTCGGAGGAACAGTACCCCCCCCCCTAAAAATGGACACTTGGAAGGTATGAGCAAACATTCATACATTTTATCCAGTCCTTGTTAAAAGTGCACTAATTGAGCACAAATCATGACAGGAAAACTATAAAAATGTGTTTTTAATATGGCATCAGAAGAAAGCCCTACTTATATAATTTGTGTGAGTGTCCTAAATGAAGTAGAGGGAAAATATGGTTGTACAAAGACATACTAATAAGGCCAACATTGCTCTTGTCCTCTAGTGTAAAAAAGCCCTTGTCAGCAAGGTGTTAAATCATATTCTTTCTTCTCACTATTCATGTAGTAAGGAGAACTGGAGTAATTCTGGGGCTAATGAGCTTCTCTATAGGGGAGTGCTAAAAAGCACTACAAAGCATTGCTCCACAATGTCCCAGTCCCATCTTTTGTTTTCCTCATCTGACTTTATATATATATATATATATATATATATATATATATATATATATAGTGTGTTTCTGGTTTGCTGTCTGCCCCTCCCTGGGGCAGCAGGGGGCAAAGACCACCCACAACCAGCTCATTGCCACAGGGCAATGATTTTGACTGGAGCCCCCCTGGCCACTCCTGCCCTAATCAATGAAGAGAGATTCACCTCCATCGACCCAAACATCTACCATACACAGAATTTGGAGCACTGAATCCCACGGGTAATGCCCTTCAGCATTTACTAGTATGGTTCTAAATGTGTGTCTGTATGTAAGCATCGCACAGGGCTGTTTTAACCATTTGCTTGCCAGAGGGTTATCCTACGTATTGCTTAGCAATGTTTTTGATACCTCTCTGGCTCTCAAAGGTTGTAGAACACTTGATGCCTTAGGTAGATTTGTGAACAGATGCCCAAAAATAACGGATAACACCTGGGATCCTTATACATTTAGTTGCAAAATCATCCACATTTACATACACTCAGAACAGTCTCGCTCCTCTCTGATCATCTAACCACAGGATTAAACTGGTTCATTTTTGTAAAACTGGGACTCTTAGGAATCCAAGGTGAGGGTCTATGGTGAACACATATCCCTTTAAATCAGGGATGCTTATCAAAGACACACACTGCAGGTTTGTACTGATTCCTGTGCAGTCCTGCAGAATGTGAATGTTATGTGCAATGCATTGCGTGCCCCTCTGGCACTGAAAGGGTTAAATAAATATGTAGTCACATTAGGAGGCACCCTGAAACATGGGGCCCGCTAACACAGCCACAGGTGCTCACTTTGTGAAATAAATAAAGGCACAGCTGAAAAACGGCAACCTTGTTTATACATTGTCTTGCAGCATCCTTTTATTTTGCAGGTCTTTATGTGTTTGTGTAACCTCAGTATAGGCTGTCTGAATGTATTCTTATAACATGTATATGCAGATTAAATCAGGAGCTAGCTGATCCCTGTACACTCTGCTTATCTTTATAATGCTCTAATGTGCTCTGTATTCACCCTGTCACAATAACTTCATTAATTCAAGGGAATAAAGGGATGCTGAATGGCATTGTTCCCAAACATTACCTATTTTACTGATAAATGAAAACCCAACCAGATAGGCATTGCTGCATTGTTACATAGCCTGAAACATCTGCAGACAAATTGTGTTTTTTTAACGCTGAATAGTAAACTTGTACCTGCAGATACAGTATGCCGCAGATTGAGATGTAGTTAAGGGCTTTATTCATCAGTGTAAACAGGTGCAAATCTAGAGCAAACCAACTGCGCCATAAGGTGCAAATAAAAAAAAATCCAAATTATCATTTATTTTAAACTAGTTGAAGAGCCCATTACATGGGCCACAGTGCCACTGCCAGCTGGTCGCGGGGCAGTCATGCACAGTAGAGACTGCCCACACTGTGGCTGATACAGTGACAGCCGGTCACGTTGCAGTCGTGCTAAGTATAGACTGCCCACGCCGCGGCTGCTGCAGAGAGTGATGCTCTTTCGGAACGCTCTGTATCAGCCTCGTCACGGGCAGTCTCTACTGTGCATGACTGTGTCTTTACAAACTCTCTAGCAAATTATTATATAGGATGGGGCTTTTAACCATACCTGGGAACTTCTTTCCCTTGAACCTGCAGAGAGGGCTCATGTGCTGCCGACCAGGGGATGTGATTGACCTGATTCTCATCATAAAGGCGCGGGGCTTAATCTGGTGGGTGAGACTTACTCATCTAACAGGGTGGAAAGGGGGAGAAGTGAGAGGGAAGGGGAGGGACAGGCTGGTAAGGAGGGGAAGGGGTGGAACAGGGTGGGAAGGAGGAGAAGTGGGAGGGAAAGTGGAGGAACAGGGTGGAAAGGGGGAGAAGTGGGAGGGAAGGGGAGGGACAGGCTGGTAAGGAGGGGAAGGGGTGGAACAGGGTGGGAAGGAGGAGAAGTGGGAGGGAAAGTGGAGGAACAGGGTGGAAAGGGGGAGAAGTGGGAGGGAAGGGGAGGGACAGGCTGGTAAGGAGGGGAAGGGGTGGAACAGGGTGGGAAGGAGGAGAAGTGGGAGGGAAGCACACACATTGAAATCCTAGGGTGAGCATTGTGTTCTCCAGTAAGTCAGTTTCACAATAACAGTTAGGATCACATATATTTGGCTGCATATTCCATCTATCCTGCTTGTTAGTTCTCTGCTAAGCCAAATAGCTGTTTGGTTAACCCCTTAAACCTGTCATGGAGTGACTAAAGAAATAAAGACACTTGACAAGTACAAATAAAATTAAATAAAATTTGTTTAAACACAATAGTAGCGGCAATGATATTATACTTTCACGAGACCAGGGAAGAACAGTGCACACGCTTTCTTCACCCTTCACTAGGCAAGTATGATATGACCCACGTCTGTACCCTAACGCTAGGGTAAACCCAGTCAACAGGAACGAGGAACTCCAGAATACTGGAGCAATACTGTATTGACTCAAACTCCACCACCTTCTCGAGGCCAGGTGTGAGGACAGTGCAAGACACTTCCTCAACCCTTCACTAGGCAGGTGTAGCTAGTATTCGGATGGCTCTTAGTACCCCTCACAAGACTAGATAGGAGGACAGTGCACAGCACTTCCTCGATCTTTCACCAGGCAGGTTAAGAATAGTGCAACTATACCCTACCGCTAGGGTATACCAGAGGCAAGGAGAAACGGCACCTAGAATGCTAGGTGAGGCAACAACACAACAGGAAGTCAGTGACACGGACTGACCGACAAGCACTGCTACAGGGGTAGCGAGTGCGGTGATACCGGTAGGCCCAGGCAACAAGGATATTGATAGCTAGGGCTGGGTAGCCGAGGCTAGTAGTAAACAAGCCGGAGCGCAACAGAGGAAGAGTAGTCAGATGAAGCCAGTAGTCAGAGCCGGATTGGTTAGTCATACGAAGTCAGAAGTCAGAGCCGGATTGGTAGTCAGACGAAGCCAGGAGTCAGAGCCGGATCAGGTAGTCAGACAAAGCCAGGAGTCAGAGCCGGATCGGGTAGTCAGACGAAGCAGGAGTAATACGCAGGAACTAGCAAAGGGACCAACACAGCACTAGGCTCAGGTACACCATGAAAGGGCACTGGTAACTGGAAATGCTGAGGCCTTTAAGGCCTAGTAGGTGGGTGGAGAGATGACATCACTAAACCAGTGACCTATAAGAACAGCGACTTGCATAGAGCGACAGCCAGGAAGTAACAAGGTCGCTGTTACAGCAACTAAATACTGGAGGCAATCACGGGCACCATGATAAAACCAAAACAATTGATGCAGACGACAGTGTTGCACCAGTTGTTGTGCTAAGGGGTATGTTTTTGTTGTTCAAATTCAACCCACATCATGCCCATATAACAATGTCATGTTATTTGTCTCCAGGGATGTTACCTAGTTACCTGTTACCTAGGCAGAAGTTGTGTTCACTGCATTGCTTGGCCAATGCATTGGAGACATCTCTGCCACCCAATCGATCATCAAACACAAAGCATATTAGACAGAATTCAAAAGTATAATTTTTTTTTTTATTTAGGGGAAAAGAACAACTTGGGCTGTTCATTTTTTTTTGGGGGGGACCTTGGACTGGGTGCTAGAAGTTGATGCCCTGGCTGACTGCCTGGTCACCCTTTGCACCCTTGATGTAGCTTCAGGAGTCACACTGGAGGGATTGGGGGGTGCAGTGGACCCCTCAGTCGACCGCTGCTCCCTCTCCACATGCAGGTTCTCCCTGTGGTTGTGGTCTCTGAACTCCACCAGCAACTGCCCCATCATGTCCATCATCCCTGTATGGCACTGATGGAGTTGTGTGGTCAGTACCGTGTGCTCTACTTCCAGGGCATGTTTCCCGGCTTCAGTTCTTGAGGTGTTCCTCCAGGATTCCCTTCTGAGGCTTTTGGTCCTCTGATTTTCCCAGAGTAGCCTCCTGTGTAGCACCAGGCACTCTGCCTCAATCCCCCTGATGAGTGTACTGCTGGAGGTGGATGTGCCTGGTGAGTCTGCTGGTGGGGTAGTTGCTGGTAGAGAATCTGCTGCTGTGTCTGCTGCTGAGTCTGCTGTTGAGTCTGCTGCTGTGTCTGCTGGTGGTGCTGTGTCTGCTGCTGTGTCTGCTGGTGGTGCTGAGTCTGCTGGTGGTGCTGAGTCTGCTGGTGGAGAGGCTGCTGCAGATAATGATCATGTCCCCACCACATCCAGGGACTCCGAGCTGCCCACTGATCTCTGTGGTGGTGGAGGTGGTGGTGGTGTGTGTTCCCTCAGTGGAGGATGCTGGGGTTCTCCAATCAGGCCCAGGTGTTGGTAATCCAGTGGCCAGGGGTTATACCTTGGCCACTGGTAGCTGCTTGGCCCCCACCTGGGATCATACCTGGGACCATGCTGGGGAGCCATCCATGAGTGTAGGTCCATCTGCTCTACATATGGCCCATAATGAGGGGTGGCCACTGTCCCTGGAAGCCATCACCTCCCTGGTGGTGGTGGTGGTGCTGCTGGACGGTAGTACCTCGTGGAGTGGTGGGATGCATCCACCTGTCTTCCTCTAGCATCTAGGCACTGTATTGGGGTGGTGCAGCAGGTGGTGCAGCAGGTTGAGAAGGTGGTGCAGCAGGTGTTGGAGCAGGTTGTGCAGGTGTTGGAGCAGGTGTTGGAGCAGGTTGAGCAGGTGGTGCAACACGTGTTGATGGTGGGTACTGTGACCTCAGGCTGGTCCCCTCCTCACTGGGTACTGACTCAGCCTCCTCCATGGGCTCCTGCTGTGCTTGATGCCCATAAGCTGTGTGGGTAAATTAAATGGTGTGATTATTAAAAGTAGCAATGACAGGATTAAAAAGATAGTAATGGTTAATTTCACCTTGATGTAAAATTGTAGGCATTCTAAAAACATGTGGATTGATGTAAGTCCTAACTCTCAAGCCCTTATGGTTTGACAGATATCACTTGGTAAAATGAACTCTTCCAGTCTGTTTTAGTCAAGTCAGCGCTCTGTGGGACAGCTGCAGATTCCAGTCATTTGACCAGATGGAGGCTCTTCGGAAGAGCCCAAATGGAGCTATTAGAAATAAACACTTAATTGGAATGGGCTACAGAGTGTGATTGCAAACCTGGCACACTTTGTGGACCATTCCAATGGGGTATGCATCTCTAAATAGCGAAATTTTGGCTCCACTGAAGAGCCTCCATCTGGTCAAATGAATGGAATCTGCAGCTTTTTAGAATGCCTACAACAGGGCTTATAATTTTAAGTCCTTTGCTACTAGCCAGACCTGAAAAGTTACTAACCACTGCAAGCCAAAACACACCCACCAGGGCTGAATTTCTACTCGTCAGGGCTAAATTTTCACTCGCCATTGGCTAGTGGCGAGTGGAAATTTTGAGCCCTGGCCTACAATATTACATCAAGGTGAAATTAAACATTACTATCCCTTACAATGTACACAGAAAGAAAAATGGTCTAATATCTATGTGGATATATACCTCTTATATGTGTACAAATATATCCTACCAAGATATGAACCCAGAGATCAGTTCAGTACGTTTGATAGCCTTACCGGCTATATATGGTCAACCATCAAAACTTAAGTTTTATTGATATCATAAATAAAAACATACAGGCCAGTAGTGAAGTATATCTTTGATTAAGGCCTGTTGTTTCTCTTGATAAGCCCATCCATCCTTCTGAGTGAGCTAGCCGTACTCAATCAGAGATATCCATCATTCATGGCCTGTTGGAGAACAAACTACAATGGTTCATATTTGTTTCCCATGTATATCCTGCAAATAGTGGCTGGTGTAACATCCATCCATGGCATCACCACTTCTGAGGATCCATGTGGGAATCAAATGTGAGATATGTCATTTCAAGTTAGAGTAATGATTGCATACACAACACCAATGCCTACTTTTTTTCCTTTAATTCCAGGTCTGTCGCAGCATCTCCTCCCAGCTGCTATAGGTGATATCTGGAGGTGGACCTCCCCCATCTTCTTCTTGACCACCCTCTTGCAGTCGCCCCATCTCTTTTTGATGTACTCCACATCCCCTCGGCAGGTGTATGTGTTTGTGTGGGTGTATGGAATAAATGCAAAAGTGTGATATGTGTCGAATTAATGCACCTCTCTCCAAACTCCAAATGTATGCGCCTCTCTCTCGATCAATAGCCTCTGCTCCTGTGTCCTGTGCTCTAGCTCTCCAAAACTCCAAACACAGACAAGGTGTGACCGTTATTTTGGCATATATAGGTGTATTTGAACATTTTTGATACTTTAGGGTCTTGGGATTGGCTGTAGGTTTTAATTTGTTGGTGCATCAATCAGAGTTGCTAGGTAATGGCAGCCGTTATGTTACATTTTGACTTAAGTTGTGTTCTAACGGGTGTTTGGGACGCACGGTGATGCTAAAAATGGTGCCAAGCAGGTTTTTATGTTACGTGCTTTCATTGTTTCTACGCTCGTTAGCTATTCTTGTAGACTACCTGTCGAATCCGCAGTAAATCATGCATTATTTACGTGCGATGTGCCTTTTGCCATTAACGGTGTTGTTAACTCAAGCCTTTAAGTCTACCCCTTAATGTGCTTTAGCCAATGCTTGCACTGTGACAAACCTTTCTTTTTTATGATTGAGTTACCTTGGCAGCAGACCACCACTGGTCAACAGACTGTTTTGCCCCATAGCTGGAGAAGGGATAGACTTCAGGGAAAGGGGTGGGAGAAGGCTTATTAAACTCTGAATATATTTATACTAGTGAATATTAAACAGTATAAGTTATATTGTCACTTGTGTACTTAGAAGAATTATAGTAGTTATAGGGCAAACCAATATCTCCACAGGTAACAAATACAAATTCTCATCAATGTAATGGGACTTTTAACTGAGAGGTCGCCAAAGCATTTAGAGCAAAGGGGTGTCACTTGATATACATACACCAGGTCTATACCCATGATGCAACTCTCATCCTAGAGTATGGCTGTCTCCTTCTCAATGGTGGGAGGAAGGTATATTACCTGTGACAGAAAACAGTCCTAGTGACATCTGAGACTTCTCAGAGATTTGATCCAGACATCAGGGTGAAGGGACGAATTCTCAGAGAGAGAGTTATTATTTGATCAGCACCAACTGACTGCTTCTTTGGCCTGTAATTCATGGCCTTTTCTAACAGAAAGGCAGAGTGAGGATTCCTGTTTGTCTTGTATGTGATGATCAATGATGTCTCAAAGTTGTTGCACCTTGAGTCCTTATGGACTAACTGGTATACCTCTGAGTAAAAGCAAGCAGAATAATTATTGCCTAGATTATGGGGCTGGGGAACCTGAGGTCTTGCAGCTATGGAAGACACCAATACCAATCATCCCCATCCAGATAAGAAGAGTTGTCCTCAACTGGAGGGCTAGAGGTTGCTTACCCTGGCCCAGAACTTATGTTCTTGGGGGCTTTAAACCTTTGAGTGTCAGACAGTGGCACTCAGAGGGTTAAGCATTAATATTTCAAAAATCTCATGGTCATTTCATTTTTGAATGCTCCCTGATATACCAATTCCTAAAACTAATTAGGATTGAGGACTATTTTTGCTAAATTTTCGTAACAAAAAATATGAAAGTGCAGAGACAAAAACCTATGGGATTACACACATTTGAGGACTGTAACCTCTTGTAACCTTTCTGGTCCTCGGTGTTAAAGGGATACTAACACCAGAAAATAAAATTGAATTATATAATTTTAAATATCACATACTTCTAGTTAGTTTTTCTAACATTTAGTTATTTTATGCCAGATCCCTAAAATCTAACCCTAAAGTTGCATATATAAGACTAGATTTTGGGCTTAAGAAAAAAAATATAGATTTCTCACAGAGGCTGAAATGGAGTTCAGTGTATTTAAAGGTGTATAACCCAGATCATTTTAGGTGTTACAGTTCCTTGCAAATCCCCCCGCCCCCATCTCCCACCAAGCCTTTTCTTTAGTTTTTTGCCTTAGGAATTGAATTGGTTTTTAACTAGTGGAGGAAGATTTACTGTCACAAAATACTTTCAAGCATCTCCTGAAAACCCACCTGCTAAAGGAGGCATCTCAGTAACAATATTCTCCTTGTGCACACTGACAGTCACATTAGATCATTCACTTCTTTATTGAATCCTTGTGCTTCCACTTATTATCCTCCTTCTATTGTCTCTGTATGTTGTCATGATTACTAATTAGATTGCAAGCTCCTTGAGGCAGGGTCCTAATGTTTTATTCCCTTTGCTGCACATTTTCCCACACTAATAATGTAATGATAGCACTTTAAGGGATAGTAATGTTTCACAATAAAAGCAGCTCCAGTTAATCTTCATTTTATTTGGGCCATGGAGAGTGTTATTTCATTACTGTAGTTCAAGAGTAATTGAATGATAAAGTATCCCCCTCCCGCCCCTTTACTGAGAATCTTCAGTTAGCATAAGGGGAAAACCTGTCAAGTGGGCAGGGTTTTCCATTTGTTCACAGTAAGAAGATTGTCCCTTGCTGTGAGCTATCTGGTCTCAAGACCAGATTCCACATCTGAGGGGTGTCTTAGACTAGGTAAAAGTGCTGCATTGAAACACTTATTTGGAAATTTTACTCACCGACTCCTCTCTTATGTAAGCATTTCCCACAGACACACTATGTGCATGTTTCAAGCCTAATATAGTGTGTCCATAGAGACTTGCATTGTGCAGGGCAGAACAGGAAATGGACCTGTGTGATTCTGCACAGATACACATAGGGAGCATTGAAAGTATCCTTTCATCCACCCATTCTGCTCTCCGGTTAGTCTGCAGCCCCAGCGTAATCTGCAGGTCTGCCCTGAGGGTAGCAGATCTGCCAATAGCAAAAGTCACATGATAGTTTTACTTTAAAATGCATAACATAATAGAACTGTGTGCTCCTACATTTAGATTGTGTATGAAGATACTGATATGAGCACCCCTCTAATTCAGTTTTTAAAGAGCAAACACATGAGGAATATTAGCATAGTGCATAAAAAAATTCAAGATTTAGTTATTAGTTATTGGGGGTTAGTCACTGTTGTGATAAAGACATAATAAAGTGATATCACTTCTCCCGTTCCTTTGTTTTTCTGTAGAGCCAATGCATAAGATTTCTTCAACTTTGAAGATCATTGTGCATATACTCTATAGAATAACTTAGGAACTGGAAAAGTGATTTCACTGAAGAAGTTATCTCCACTTTATCACCTTTTTATCACACCTTAGTGCATAACTCCCACTTTGTCAGATACGGCTGTTCACATGGAAATGTTATCAGTGCTTGTTAAAGTGATAGTAATGTTTCATAATAAAAGCAGCGCTAATTAATCATCATAGTATTTGGACTTTGGAGAGTTTTATTTCAATTCTTTCAGAGTTGTAGTACAAGAGTAATTCAATGACAAAGTATCCCCCTCCCGCCCCTTTTACTGATGTCACATTGTTCAGCCAGATCAGAAGGGAGGTGCCCAGGTAGACTGCAGAGAGGGACAATCTTCAATTAAGATAAGGGAAAAACCTGAAAAACTTGTCAAGGGGGGCAGGGCTTTCATTGTTCTCATAGGAAGAAGATTGTCCCCTGCTGTTATCTGTCTGGTCTATGGACTACATTCCACATCTGAGAAGAGATGGCTTACACTAGGTAAAAGGGGCGGGAGGGGAAACTTTGCTTGTGAATATCTCACAAACCATAAAGGTTTGAGAGATAAGACTTATATCATTCTTCATGTTTTTTTAATGCCTACAAAATAAAGATAAAACGAAGTATTACTATCCCTTTAAAAGACAAAGCAGCTTACTGTAACTTTGCTTAGACAGTGTGTTAGTGCACCTAAAAAATTGTTGTAGGGTTTTCAAAGGAATCACGTATATCACTTTGAGTGTTAGTGGAGTAGGTTACCCTTCTGGCACTCAAAGGGCTACAGGTAAGTAATTGTCTTTTTGGAGTCATTTTATTCAGATGTTTATATTATTTTGCAATTTCAATGCATCAAACACTGCTACAAAAGTCAGCCTAATATTTATTTCTGTTTCATCTCTTCAGACTCAGTTCACCATTTGACACCCTCATTTAGTTCATGAATACTCACAACAGACATAACCCTTTGAGTGCCAGAGATAGGTATACAATGCATTCTCTTTCAATGCATTGGATACTCTCTGGCATTCAATGGGTTACCATGAATGAAGAAAGTGCATGGAAAAAGCAAACATGGTATAAAAAAAGGATCAGATTATGAAACTGAATCCTCAAGCAATAGACTACAATAATGCAAAATTAAGACACCTAACTATGACCTTGATTGCATTGCTCCTGAGTGTCATCAGGAGCTAAATTGCCTAAAATTGCTCTGCTGGAGCTTTTTCTAAATTTGAGCCACTGCATTACTGCAGTCAGCAGGTGGGAGTTTATTTTGGGGCAGATGGAGAGCCATTAAAATGACCCATAGAAGACCACTGGACATGGCCAGTTCAGTGATTGCATTTCAGCCAGTCAGTGCTTGAGGCTGTGGGATGAGTAAATTTCACCAATCATGAGCAGAAGCTCGACTTTTACTGGCTCGAGTGCACATGTTTCTAATAAGTTAATCTACCGGTGTATAGACGTCTCAAATGGTATGTTAAATAATGCCCTGAATTCAACCAACATCTTTGGTGGACAGTAGCATAACTAGTAAATTGGAGGGCCTGATGCGAACAATTATTTGGCCCATAACAAAAAAAGTCTTCTCCAGGGCCATAACTAGAACCTGCCAGGCCTTGGGGTCAATGGGCCCTCTTGGTTGCCAGACACAGTCACAACTGTACCCTCTTACCTTCCTGTTAATGGAATATTTAATATGGTACAGAAATGTGTCAATATACTAAGCTTGCGGATCTCATGGTCAATTAAAACAAATATACATTAAAGACTCCCGCTATGGTCATCTGTATTGTGGTTTATTAATATTAATTTATTTAAGGAGAGCTAGCACCTCTTAATAATACCCCTCTTACCTTCCTACCTTCCTAATGGCCCTTATGAATTTTGTCCTTCTGCCTTTGTTCAAGAAATAACCTCTTCAATCAGTAATGGATGTCATGTAACATGATGGCAGTTATGACAGCTACTAGAAGGACCACAGGATCTCAAACTCTGCTTACAACACATGGTAAGCTTAACCGTTTAGGAACAGGAGGGCTGTGTTGCACATTCCTTTGTCCTTAAAGGGTTAAGTAGTCTCATGTCCTCTTCCTGCTTCAGTTTGAAAAACTGCCATCAACTGCCATGTCCACCTCTTTGGAGTTTTTTTTAAGTACTGGTCAGACACAACGAATAATGAACCTGCAATAGAATTTATCAAGCTCTGTAGGAATGGTTTCCTACCCAGACAGAGATCAGCTGCACCTCACTGATGAGGCCCAACAAGGCTGAAACGTATGTCTGGGGATGCATGGCTACTTCTCTTGTTCAGTGAGGAATTGCCTGGTACTTCGCGGCTGCACTGCTATTTTGGCAGGATCAATCTGATGTGCTTTAGGTTAATTCCTCTCTGTGTAAGGCACTAGTGAGTTAGAAGAGACTGTTTCCTGTGTAGGACACCATTCATATAGAGCTTGCTAAATACTATAGCAGACTTGTTCCTAGTTGAGCATCACAGACCAATACTTGCACCTCCATGGACATTGCACAGAGGACTGATTGAAGGCAAAATGGCATAATCCATTGGCCATTAAGAATTTCTGGCTATAGTAAGATAAATGGGGACATATTTTTAGCTGTGTTTAGTTCTCCTTCAAATATTCTCATCATTTACTGTCACCCATTTAAGTTCAGTGTATATTTTACCCACACTGGCATGGAAAGGGTTACAGCACACAGCATAGTACAGAATGATCTTGGTTAATTAGAAATTTCATAAAAGCTGCTGCATTTGCAAGTTCAGGCCATTCGGAGCCATCTGGGAGTGTTTTCAGCTCTCCTGGTACCCATCTGGATGTTCCAATGGCAGAGTATCAGCAGGAACATTAGAATTAATGAGGAGTCCAACTTCATTGTGTGCATCAAGCTAATCCATCTAAGTTATATTCAGGAAAGTCTCCCGAATCGAAACATCTGTAGACAAACTCTGTTGTGATGCAGTTCAGGCCTATATAAATCCTTCCAACAAATAAATCAAGTGCCACTTAGTCCTATAAGTATTGCACTTGTTTAGTGTCTTTTTACAGTGTTTGAACCCCTGGATGCTAGAGTTCTGTAAAGCATTGCTTATTAATGCATTAGTGACCTTTCTTGCATTAATGCAGTTAGAATTGTGCTGCAATATTTCTTACTTGTTCAGTGCCCCATTCAGTGTGTTTTAATCCTCTGCTGATCAGACTTAGCTGTTAGGTCATAACAACCTCGGGAATTTCATTAACTCAGTATACTGTAGCGACAGCTTGCCTTTTTCCAGGTTACCTGCAGGAGATTTACACTTTCTTCATCATCATTTTCATCCATTCTCTCCAATTTTTTAACCCTATTAACTCCTTTTTGTCAGCATACATTATAAGCATAGCTGGGAACTCTCCGGGTTTGCCCCAGAGACTCCGGTTTTGACTCTGAATGACCGTGTCTGCGGGGCAGAGTTTGATTCTCCAGGGTGCGGGCAGTTTCTTAAGAAACTCTGCCCCATGGTGCTCCTTCCCTATCTGTTCCACTCACTCCCTGCCCACCTCTCCTCCTTCCCCAGCCTATTCACCTATATTTTTGCAAGCTTCTGAAGCCGCGCCCCAGTCACAATTAAGCCCTGTCCATTTCACTGCAAATTGTGTCATTTGTCTCCCTCAGCAGCACCACAGGCCAGAAGAAAAAGTTTCCTGGTATGATTATAAGAGCTATATGTTCAAAGGAAAATGGAGAAATTTCGGTGGAAATAAATTGCACTATAGAGGAGAAACTCAAAATTACCATTGATTTAAATGGGAATTTTAACCCATTGAATGCTAGACAGGTCTCCAACGCATTGTGTAGCATTCAAGGGGTTATAATCAATGGGACTTTTTTGTTCTCCCCTATAGTGCAAATGGTTTGCTCCACTTTTATTTTCAACTTTTAGTATATAGTTTGCCCACACAAGTTAAATAACTAACGCATGAAAAAATTGTTAGTTTGGTATCATTGAGGGGGATGTACTAAGCTGGCTCAAGCCATCTGTACCATAGGGGAGAAATGAAAGCTCACCAGAATAACATTGTTTAAAATGGAGGTTTTAACTGCTTGAATGTCAGAGAGTTTTTGGAGACCTCTGTACTATTATACCATTTAACTGAATTGCATGTTTTATTTGTCCCCTATGGTACAGTTGGTTTGCACCGGAATTGTCTTATTGTGTCCTATTGGCTGTTCGTAATGGCAGCTTTATCAGAGAATATATCTCATGCTAACTCAGCTTGAGCACTACATTGTGTTAAGGGGCAGCTATCACTTGGATAGTGCCCATTCTGGAGGAGGATCCCCTGGTAGCAGACCTGTATGTGAAGCCAGGGCTGCATTGTGAGCCCTGTCAGATCTATAGTGGAGCAGACTAGGGGGCCTGAAGAGAACAGACACCAGGGCTCCCTTGTTGGTCCCAGGACAAGTGATTGATCTGCACAGAAGTGTTACAGTCCAGTCTCTTGTCCTGCACAATTCAGTCCCCCATGGACCTTCTGCTTCGAACTTGAAAGCCTGACACAGAAGGTCTGTATGGGGGCTCTATACACAACCTGCAATGCATGTGGCTGACAGCCACTACTTTCTGGTTGTGATTCAGCCAAGGAGGGCGATTTTATGACATCTTTCCCCCGTAATGGCTTCTATGAGCTAATTTGTGGCTGTACAGTGTAGCCCTAGGCCCTATCTGTAGTATAGGTTTCAAAGGAATTGTACAGCGATGCGGAATTAGTTGGCGCTATATAAAGAATAATAATAATAATAATTGCATTGGAACTGCACAAGTATTGGAGGTACATTACATGGTTAATCGCCGTAAAGTTAACAACATTCCCTGAAAATGAACACGTACCTGTAATCCTTATGTCCAGCAGGGTCTTCAGCACCCTGGTCATCCAGTGTAAGTCTTCTTCTTTAACCTTCCATCTTCTTCTTTCTTCTCATCTTCATTTTTTTATCTTCTGTCGTCTTTTCTTCAGCCCTGTCCAAAATATAATGTCAAACTAATAAAAAAGAAAATGTCCAAATTATAGATGCTCCCCCCAAAGATATGCAACAAGATAGGCTGTTCTTAACACTTTGCGTTCCAGAGGGGTATGCAACGTATAACAGTGCGTTGTGTACCCCTCTGGCATTTCAAGGATTATTTGTATGCTGGCATTCCAAGTTTGAAATTAATGCTGGCATTGCAGAGAACCCCCCCCCCCCCCGAAGTTACCTCTTGAGCCATTGCTCGAGCCATTCTATGGGAAAATTGAACAGAGACTGGCTTTTATATGGCGAGTCTCTGTTCAAAACAGTTCCCACTCTACAATTGTCTGGGATGTGTGCTTAAGCACCTCCCAGCCACTCAGCTTCTAGTGGGTTTTGTCATCCCGGTAGAAGCTGATTGGCACCCATCCCAGCCAGTTGTAGTGTGGGAACCATTTTGAACAGAGACTCACCATAAAAAAGACAGTCTCTGTTAAATTTTTCCACAGAATGGAGGCAGCTTACAATTAACTCTTTTAATGTCAGCATTAATTTCAAACATGAAATACCAGCATACAAATAACCCTTGGAATGTCAGAGATGCACGTAATGCATTGCCCTTTTGCACTCAAAAGGTTAAGGACAGCATATCATGTTTTCATATCTTTGGGGGGCATTAATCATTTGGACAATTTTTTTATTACATTTACATATCTGGAACATGGCTGAAGAAGAGAAGACAGAAGATAAGAAGAACATAGATTAGAAGAATGAAGAAGGAAAATAAAAAACAATTACAAATAGTGAATTACAGTGGATATCAGGTAAGTGTTACAGTTCTGGATTATGGGTGTTAGGACAGTGTTAGGGCTAGTATTGTTTCACTTTATTCTTAGGGGTAGTATAGGGTTAGTGTTTGGGAAGATGACTGCGATTGAGATCATGCTCGGTGATTGACACTGTGGCAAACACCGTGCGTTAGCTGTTTTCCTTTGATGTTCCCATTCCTCACTCTATTTATTATGAGTTTCGGGAACAAAAAGCACATGTCAGACGTTGGGCCAAAAGTCAGGTTCTGTGGCCCAGTGCTCGTTGTGGCTTCTGTTAGTAGGGCAACTGGATACATATGGTGACACAGTGTGTGTGTGTGTGTGTACCTCTCAGTATCCATTTTTGTCCTACTGGCAGTTTTACTGGCAACGATTGGATCAAGCCCCTAATGTCTTGAATGCTTGTATCCTAGAGCCACTCATTTAGCCAATAAAGGTATCATTTTTACTCTACCAATCTCTTGCTTTTTCTATGGCTAACACTGTACGACCCTTTACTTATAGAGGGTTAGTGTCACTGACAATAGCTGGCCCTGCACTGCTGTTCCAACAATGCCTTCAAACAATTTCAGGCCATGAAGTACCTCACTCAAAAAATGCAAGTTTGAACTGTAATAATGTTTGAATAAAATATATCCAAGCAGCAAGAGTGCCTTTGTTTTATGCAGAGCTATAAACTGCAAGATTTATTTTTCCATATGTCACTGTTCCCAGGAATAAACCAGGAGTCAGTACGGTAGTACTTTTATTAGAAAAATCACAGAAATGCATGTAAACAGATAACACACAGAGGGTGATCATAGAGGCAAGCACTGTATCAGAAATAGCAGTCCGCCAATAGATCCACCTCACTGTCCAAGACTAGGCCTCAGCCAACTGGAGCCTCGAGTTAATTCGGAACGCCCAAACACTCAGTCTGCAGTCAGTAAGCTAGGAGTCTGATAGAGCCCCAGGTCCGCACTAGGATGGTTGTCTGTGGAGAGGGGACCAACACATGGAGGAAACAGACAGAGCCTCCTATTCAGCACCAGAAACGATAGTCAGACAAGCTGGGTCATACACAGAGAGGGTAGTCAGCCAGAGCCACAGGTTTGCACCAGATAGGACATCCACTGAAGCATTGGTATGCTGGATGTGCAGTGGACAGAGCCCCAGGTCAACACCAGAGTGGGTAGTCAGACAACCCAGGTCATACAGAGAGACCAAGGGAAACAGAACTGTATTGTACAATAACGGAAGGGCATCTGAGTCAGGACTCAGACTGCCCTTTAAACCCCTCCTCAGGAAGTAGGTAGGAGGAGCAGGCTCAGAGGAAGGAAGTAGGTAGGAGGACACTACAGGAAGCATGGCATAAAACAGAGGCCTGATACACTCTGAAGCCACGTGCCTGCAGATGACACATCTTGCTCTGATGCGTCCAACCTCTGCCATCTTCCTGTGTTATCTGTGCGGCATGAACTGCCACTGAAACCAAGGTAAGCTGTAACAGTACCCCCCCTCAAAGCCCCCCCCCTCCGCGGAGCCAGCCGGGGTTTGTCAGGAAAGCGCACATGAAATCTGCGTACCAAGACAGGAGTGTGAAAATTATCAGCTTGAATCCAGGAGCGCTCCTCTGGACCATATCCCTTCCAATAAATAAAGTACTGTAGGCACCCTCGAATCAAACGGGAGTCCAGAATATTTTGAACTTCATTCTCCTCTTGACCTGTAACTCTCACGGGAGCAGGACGGACAGGAGCTGAGGTATACCGTTTGCAGACCAAGGGTTTTAACAGAGAAACATGGAAGACATTATGAATGTGCATATTGGCAGGGAGCGCCAATGCATAAGCCACCGGGTTCATTTTGCACAACACATGGAAAGCACCAATGAATCGAGGAGCCAATATGTTACAAGGAACCTGGAGGTGCAAGTTCCGGGAAGACAACCACACTCTGTCTCCTACCTGGAAGGTAGGTGCCGGCAGTCACCTACAGTCAGGCTGCCTTTTTTGTCACTGCACGGAACCACGTAGGGTATGCTGTACCCGAACCCAAGAGGAACGGAGTGCCCTCAAATGCTCATCAAGAGCCGGAATCGTTTGTGGTTGGAAGGCCTCAGGAAGAACCGAGGGTTGGAACCCATAGTTGACCAAGAACGGGGAACTCTGAGTAGATGAGTTAACAGTACAATTTCTGGCAAACTCTGACCAAGGTAACAGGGTAGCCCAATTATCGTGGTGGTCAGAGATATAGCAGCGGAGAAACTTTTCTAAGGCTTGGTTTGACCTTTCTGCCGCACCGTTAGATTGCGGGTAGTATGCGGAGGAGAATTCCAATTGAATTCCCACCTGAGCACAGAAACACCTCCAGAAGCGGAACACAGATTGGCTTCCTCTATCGGACACGATTTCTTTGGGAATGCCATGGAGTCGGAAAACCTCCCTAGCAAAAACCATCATCAATTCCTGCGTGGATGGTAAGCCCTTAAGTGGCATGAAGTGAGCCATCTTTGAAAATTTGTCCGCAATCATCAATATGACTGTACAGCCAGTGGAGCGAGGGAGGTCGACCATAAAGTCGATAGATGTGACCAAGGATGTTCCCTGTTGGCCACTGGCTGGAGCAAGCCCACCTGTAGATATAGGGGTGACTTATTTTGAGCACAAGTGGTGCAAGCCGCCGTAAAGACAGCACAATCGGAACGGAGAGTAGGCCACCAGAATACTTGTGACAAAGACCAAATCAATTGGTCGTGACCAATGTGGCCAGCAATTTTTGAGGTGTGATAGGTGTCACGGTTTTTTAGAACTCTCAGACCAAATAAGTGAAAATAAAACACACTTTATTAAAGTGAATAAGGCACAAGTACGCCCTCTAGGGGCGGGAGGTAATACACAGGTAAGTAAACTGAGATATTTACAATGGTAATAGCACAAAAGACATAAATGCAAAACAGTATGCACTAGGATGATATTGACCTCCAAGGGGTTAATGTCCATATAACAGTCTGTCTCAGATGTGGAGGTTTGACACACCCTGGATGTTAAAAGGGCTGTGCTGTATAGACAAAGTTCATCAAGTGCTGAGGATAGAGCTGCCTTGCCAAGGTGTTGGATAGTAAGCAGAAAGGGAAACAACTTAGCCCCCACGGGCGTAGTTACAGGAACTGCTTTCGTTTATGCAAGTGCCAATAGCCCCCACGGGCGTAACGGAAATGGCCGACGGTGCAAGAGCTAACAGCCTCCTGAAGTGTAATCGAATGCTGGAATAAGAGAGCAAGAGCCACTAGCCCCCTCTGGCGTAGTACCGGATAAGCGCCCAAACGGCCCAACTATGTGAACACTCTGCAATGGTGGACTAGAGTTGCTGATGGAGAGCGGCCAACTCAGCAGCAGTATCACGGGTAACTAGGCTCGTACAGGAGATAGTGAGAGTGAATTCGAGGCAGCACTGAAAGAGTTAAAATGCACGTTTACTCGAGGCTTCAGCGCTACTGCAAGGCTCTGCACAGGGAGGAAGGCCCACAGCATACACACAACTCTGCACAAAGAACGAGGCACAGCACTAAATCGAGGGAAGCACCAGGCAAGGCAGTCACTCTGACGCGGGCAGCAGAGACTGGAAATGTCGCGGCGGCAACTGAAGCGTAGGTCACTGGAACAAGCTGGAAGTCGATCTTCGGAGCAGGAAGTCAGCCGGGCCGGGTCGGAGCACGTAGGAGGCAGTCATACAAGCCGGGTCATACACGAGCAGGAACGTCAGTCTAGCCGGGTCAGGATCCAGGGGTGGTACGCAGACGAGCCGGGTCATACACAAGCGGGTACACTGGAGAATGGTCAGGACAAGCCGAATCGGTACACAGGAACTCAGAATACAGGAACACAGCAACAGCACTACTGGCTCAGGAACACCACGAAAGGGCATCTGACAGATGTGATAGCCAGGTATAAAAAGGTCATCAGGAGGCGGGTCAAACTCAGTTAGCAAATCAGTGCCAGCCACAACTGAGAGTGACAGGAATCACAGGCACTGTGATAATAGGTCTCTAACAGCTTAATACGCAACTGCACTGGAACAAAGCAAAGGCCATCACATTTGTCAGCAGGTGCTGAAGTTTGGGCAGCCAAAATCTCCTCTCCCAGAGGAGAAGTAATACAGGTTCGTAAAGTAGCTAGGATACGATCAGCCGGAATGATCGGAGACAGTGGAACCTCTTCCCTGGAAGGCAAGCAAAACTGGCGAGACAATGCGTCTGCCTTAACGTTTTTTGATCCAGGAAGATTATGAGACCACAAAATTAAAACGGGAAAGGAACAGCGCCCATCTGGCTTTCCTGGAAGACAAGTGCTTGGACTCAGAAAGATAAATGAGGTTCCTGTGGTCAGTCAAGATTAAGATAGGATTTTTAGTGTCCTCCAAGAGGTGCCTCCATTCTTTCAGGGCCAGGACAATTGCCAGTAACTCTCTGTCCCAATTTGATATACCATCTCCGCTTTAGACAGTTTTCTGGAGAAATATCCACAAGGGCGCAAGGCCTCCCCAGGAGTTGAATGTAGTGATAACAGAATGCCTACTCCAATCTCGGATACATCAACCTCCAGGGTAAAAGGCAGTGAGGGATTGGGATGTGCCAACATCGGGACTGCAGCAAAAGCTGCCTTCAATTTTTCAAAAGTCAGATAGCTGTTTGGGACCATTCAGAGGTCTTGGCCCCTTTACAAGTCATGTCGGTAAGTAAACTGCCCTTTAAACCCCTCCTCAGGAAGTAGGTAGGAAGAGCAGGCTTAGAGGAAGGAAGTAGGTAGGAGGAGACTACAGGAAGCATAGCATAAAACAGAGGCCTGCTACACTCTGAAGCCTCGCCTCTGCAGATGACACATCTTGCTCTGATGCGTCCAACAGCTGCCATCTTCCTGTGTCATCTGTGTGGCATGAAAGGCCGCTGAAACCAAGGTAAGCCATGACACCATATTATGCAATAAGTTCTTTGTAATATCTGCCTACAGGGAAATTGTGCATATATAATTAAGCTTTAAGCAGTTGAGTCACAGTTTAAAAAGCCATTTAGTCCGTTGAAGTACTTTACAAATGTAATGAAGGTAATGGATGGCATGTTTACTGTGTTTCATCTACAATACATGGTAGCACTGAGCTAGAAACAAAGTGACAATCCTGTAAAGCCGCCCACAGATATTTGTTTTGACTGCTAACCTTTTGTACAATGACTGCACTCTCCTGATTTACTTGTACATTTCAAAGTTTATACAGCAACCCTAAATTGCTTTTTTGTGCAGTAAATGTAAAACAGTATATATAGTGCAGTGCTGAGAAACCTGAGCCCCTCTAGCTGTTCAGCGGCAGGCTGGGAATGATGGAAATTGTAGTCATGAACAGCTGGTGGGCCTCAGGTTGCCCAAATCTTATATAGAAACATAAGGCCATATGCATATACAAAAGCGGAACAATTCTGGAACAAACCAAGGCTGATGTATTAAGAAGAACCAGTGAGCAAGAAACACAAGGCATGCACCAAAAAAAAGAAAATCAACTGGAATAATTTTGGATCTAACCAATTGTACTATATAATACAAATAAAAATTAACAAGTACTCATTGATTTAAATGTGTATTTTATCCCCTTGGATGCAAGGGATATATTCAAATGTTAAAAATACCTATTTAAATCGATGGGAACTTGTATTTTCCCCTGCAGTGACATTGGCACACCTGGGAATTTTGTCTTTAGAGTCCCCAGAGGGGGCTCAATCAGTGCCGCTGAGGGGATATAAATAACGCAATTCGTGTCAGACAGGGGTGGGGCTTAATCACGGATGGTGCGAGGTTTAACAGAATGTGTCATTAAGTGGACAGAACAGGGTGGAAAGGAGGAAAAGCGGGTGAGAAGAGGGAGAAACATGGTGGCAAGGAGCAGAAGTGGGAGGAACATGGTGGGAAGGAGCAGAAGTGGAGGAACAGGGATCGGTGACAGTCCTGGCATGTCACGTACTTTGTGCTTACAGGGCTCCTGCAGGAGAGCTGTAAGCACAAACTGGATCTGAAATTTACTGCTAAAAAACCACAGCAGTCTCTCTCAGACCCCTGTTTGGTGCACTGGTACACATCACAGGTCACGTGTGTTGACGCGTCAACAACTATCAAAGTGGTCCATAAAGGAAGGTCACTTTCGCTATAAAAATGTGTCATTTTCCAAGAAGTGAAACACAATACAAGCAAGTACAGAGAGAGAGAGAGGTGCTATGCTGTGAGTTAATAGCAAAATTGAAGCAGGAGATGCTCATCGTGACTGTGATCACTATGAGCAAGTTGAATAATAATAAAAGGAGGAGCTGGAAGGACCTTCTTTATGCATTCAGTGAGTCTGAGGAGGAGGAAGTGACCACTACCAGCACTGAAGGTCTGGATGTCCTGATTCCCCAGACTCAATGATGGCCAGTCCCCCTACTACATCACCCCTAGGAATCTTGGGGAAATTTGTGTCACGGGAGGAAGAAGAGGGTAGTAGTAGGGTGAGAAGGACAGGTCAGCTAGGTTTACTATTGAAATGTTGCCCTCTATTTGGTGCGTTCAAAATGTCGCGTGCATGAAAAGGGAGAGGTCAGAATGTTGAATGCATTAAAAGGAAGACATTCTGATGTCGCAGGCTTAAGTGTCACAAAAGGCGACATCAGAATGTTGCTCGCATCAAAAGGGCGACATTCAGATGTTGCAGGTTTAAGTGTCTCCAAGCTGAGTAGCCTACATATGTGCCTTAACCCTTTGCAATAAGTAGTGTGGCTTAGTATTTCAAAGTAAGCGTCTCTTCTGTCCTTCCTTCCTTTTGATATGGTAGAAGCTGCATCTGGCATGCACTGGCCCATGCCATTCTTCCTGTACCCTATTCCCCATACCCAATGGAGTACAAAGTCAACAGAAAGTCAGGCTCACTCTTTTCTCTTTTGCCTTGTTTTTTCATATGAATTTTTAGTAGATTGCAATGCAGTGTCATCTTTATAGTCCTGAAATGCCATCCAAGTAATGAAACAATTGTTCATACATGTTATAGAACATTCTCAGAGGAACAAATGAAAGTTCTCATGCCATTTAGGTTAGAAGGAAGTATTGTCCTCTTCTGCATCCCCTTCCTGATGACAGCTTTTTTGCTACATTGTCCGTGTGCTTATGTCTATGCCAAGCTATAGGTTTGGCAGTTGCCACTCTCTGCAATTTTACCACCTGCTTTACCCCAAATAACATTTCCCATATAACTGGGTTCATACAAAAGAGTCCAGGTTGGATGGATTATGCTGTACTACTGAGCACTCTCAATGCCATTTGTTGGTCACATACTCAACAGTTCCCTCTAAGGAGGGCCACAGCACTGGCTGTCAGAGTCTGCACTATTATTTTTAGGGGAGATCTGGAGCTGCACAGCATCAAAGGCTTTTGCAAAATACAACTGTCATACATCAACAGCAATATCAACTGTAATTTTATACAATGCAGGTAAATTAGAATGACATGATCTATCTTCATAATACCATTCTGGCTCCTGATAATAATGTTGTTGGTCATCATATGCTCCTGAATACTATCAGTTAGTAAAGTTACTAATATCTCACCCACTATGAAAGTCAAGCTCACAGGTCTATAATTTCCTATTTTAGATCTTGCCCTCTTTTTTAATAATGGTACTACATCTGCTTTCCTCCAGTCACAGGGCTCCATGCCTGATAATAGTGATTCAATACATATGTCCTCAGTAAGTCATATATATACGATAGAGGAAATTATGTGATTCTCCCTGTTTGCCCATAGCCTGCCATTATTATTTTCTTTATATACGAAGAAAAGAATATGTTCAAGGTGTCAGCCATTGCCTTATCCTCGCTAATTAACCTATCTCAGTTTTCTTTTTGCCATTTATATACTTTTTGAATTGGTATGGATTTGTATTGTTCTTTTTTGCAATTTTCTTCTCATTTAGAATTTTAGCTAGCCAAATTGCTTGTTTACCGATTGCGGAATCTGTAAGTGCAGTGGTGGAAGTTGCAGGGTGGACTCCATAAGTAAGGAGCTGCAGCAGTGTGACTGACAGGACAAGATGTAAGTGCATCTGTAGTGGTGGGGCAAAGAAATACAAAATTTGCTCTGCCTCTTGCAGCTTTTCTCTAAAACACGGCTGTTCTTTTCATTGAGGCATATATACTGCTGAACGTCTGACTCTCAACCAGTTGTTTGGCAGATCAAACACACACCGGAAACACACACAGGGGATGAAGAGACACAGGTGAAAAGACCTGATGCAGTAGTTTTGTATGTTGGATTTTTGGCCGGTTTTTACATTTTGCCAAAATTATACAACTCAAACTGAGCTTCCAAAAATAAAACAATCCCACAATAGCTTTTCAGACACATACTTTCAAATAAAAAATACAAACATTTTGGTGTTAATGTTCTATTGAGTCAAAGGCAACTTGTACATGTTACCTATGGTGCAGATGGTTTGCTCCAGAATTGTTCCACTTTTGGCTTTGTACACGTGACTCAACAAGTTCCATTTTCTTTCCTTTCCTAGTGCCAAGGTAGAATGATGGATTTTACAAGACAAAGAAAGCTTTTGAGATGTTACTATCGTATGTGATTACTAATTTATTTTTACTTACTTTCTGGCAGTGACAAAGTAATAAGGATTGTTCCTAAGAATGATAAAGAAGCTCAGGAATTAAGGAATATGTACCACCAGCTTCAGGTAAGACCTTTTTCTTTTTCAAGGGTACAAATATAGCATCTGCTAAGAGAAGCACAGAATGAACAAAAGGATGGCATTTGTATGTAATTCAGTTAGTCATTTCTCAGGAATATCACTTTTTAGCCTTCTACTGCCATTACTAAGGATAAATAACCATTAGCATATTGTGATGATTGAACCCCTACGGGCATATTCACTTCTGTGCTTCTCTATTTTGAAGCCCTAGGGAGTCTTCCTAAGGGTAAGTGGTATACCAGATGTGAATACCTTGCTCTCAGTGCCTAGAGACATCATCAATGACAAGACCCAAGAAGACCAAAACATATAAGTCTGAGCTTTGCTGGTATTCTTGGGTAAAGAGGGGAATTGCCCTGTCCTTTTGTGGTGGGATGCTCTTATGCGTGCAGTCATATAATATGCACATTCATATTTCTCATTTGTAATGGCTTAAATTGTGATATTCCTGAGTGGTAACTTGCCCAAGGACAATTAAATTACACGCTTTTGTCAATTCTCATTCAATGGTCACCTCTGTGCTTCATTAGCTTCTATTAGTCAATATGTTTGTGAATGATCAAACATATAAATTGTGCAATGTATACAACAGAACTTTTTCTGTGTTTATACCTGTACCAGTGTTCATTCAATCACCATTTATTGTATTTGAATTGATGATTCAAACCACTACATATATTGCTAGTTCTCTTGTTGTGAAGTGTAATCATCTAATCTCCCTGCATCCTTTGAACAAACTTCAAGGCTGTCTGGACATGCTAATCAAAGACACAAGGGCAGAATTCAGTTAAGTGGAGGCTTATTATTATTAAAAGGTGTTATTTCTTCTGTAAATAGTCACTAAAAGGATCATTTAGAAATGTTCATTTTTCCTGGATATCATTTCCATGGAGATAGACATGTCTCTTGCTTACAGGACTCCAAACTCCACCCTCTGCAGTATGACCATCCTCTTTGGATTCATGCCTGCTTCGGTCTGAAAAAACATGATCAGGTTGTTCTCCCAGCGATAGTTCACACCTGTTGACATTAAATATAGGAATGACTGCAGATATTATCTCTTGAACCAAAGTACAAGTTCAGGACTATATGGTGCTATTGGGGACTTCACTGGTAGGACTTAGTTATTTGATTTATTTGGCAGCTAGAATATCCTTTCCGTGACCTGAGCTTTTAGGTGTCAGTGATATCTTTTCAAATCACTATTTTGAATTCTGTAGCATGGGGCTGCCTCTAAGGTGATGCGCCTTGTATTTCAATCCCCTACTGTGATTCTCACTTTTAATACAGTGTGAGAAATGGGCAGATTAAATTGCCAGTTTGGATACCTACCATCAAATTTGATGCTTATGTTGTTTCTATGTAAAACAGACACAACATTTGGTATAATACCTACCATCAAATTTGATGCTTATGTTGTTTCTATGTAAAACAGACACAACATTTGGTATAATAGGATCCAGGGACTGTCCTGTAAATCGGCTGGCAGGTATACCATTTAAACTCTGTTTCTCCTGGTAACAGAATCCATAAATATTAGTACTTGTGTTATCACTAATTTATCATAGTTGGCCTCTCAGAAGTCTAAGTTTTACAACATGATGATTGGATTTCCCTATTTTTAATATAAAAACTAGACAACGCCTTTGATACTCTGAGGGTTCCCGAGGGCAAGTTCCTATTCATGAAAGGCAGGGTTGGTTCTCTTATTTGCACTTTTGCCACCATTTATGCCCCTAACTCCTCCCAGCTCCTGTTCCCTGACACTGTTTTAGCCTCTCTCCATGCATTCCAGGAGGGTTTTTTGCTACTGGGTGGGGATTTTAATTCAGTACTAAATCCCTCTCTGGATTGCTCACTGGGCTGTTCCTCCCTCCCGGCGACACATTTTACTCTATTGCATTCCCTATTATCTCATTACTCGCTTTTTGATGTCTGGCGTCTCCTGAATGGGGCTTCTCGCTCCTATACTTTATTTTTGGCTCCCCACTCTAACTACTCCCGTATATACTTCTTCCTTACACCCCAATCCTCCCTCCACTACATCTCCTCTGCTACAACTCATCCGATCACATGGTCTGATCATGCACCTGTGGAGGTCGAGGTCTCTTTGCCTTTGTGCCTTTCTCTATCATGTAGTTGGAGGATGGATGACTCCCTCCTGCTTGACGGTGCCTCTGTATCTCGCCTCAAGGAGGCGATCACTGAATACTTTCGCCTTAACATTGATCCTTCTTTCATCACTAAGTCTTTTGCGAGGATGAAACACTTTAATTATGAACATGGCAACAAATGTGGCAAATTGCTCTCCACTTTTCTGTCACCAACTGCTTCCCCTGTTCGGATCCATTTCATTAAAACTGCCTCTGGCTGCTTGGTGCAAGAAGTCCCTGCAATTGTGGACTCCTTAAGGGAGTATTATGAGGGTTTATACAATTTACCAGTGCCAACTATTCCTAACCTCAAAGATATTCAAGCTCAATATGTAAGAGATTCTCAACTTCCTTCCCAGTCCCCTGTGCAGTCTAACAAATTAGAGATGGACATTACAGAATCGGAGGTTCACTTAGCTATAAACAGATGCTTACAGGGAAGAGCCCAGGACCAGATGGCTTCCCTGTCTGTTTTTACCATACATTTGTGGATCTACTTTTTCCTTCTCTTACCCAGACCTTTAATTCTCTATCGGATTCTATCCCATCTCACCTCTATTTCTCTGAAGCTCACATTTCTGTCCTGTCTAAGGTGGGGAAGGACTTGTCTCTCTGGTCTAGCTACTGACCCATTTCACTACTAAATGTCGACTTGAAGATCTATGCCAGAATCCTCGCCAACAGACTACATCCCAGTCTCTCAGGCATGATCAACCCAGATCAGACTGGGTTTGTCCCTGGGAGGGAGGCTAGCGACAACATTACTCATTACTTTGAATGACCTTGCCCACACCCTGTCGGACTCATTCCTTTTCCTTTCTGTGGATGCTGAGAAGGCGTTCGACAGGTTAGATTGGGACTTCATTACCCTGGGTTTGTACAGGCTCTCTATACGAACCCGTCTGCGCAGGTACGGGTGAATGGGTCGTTATCTTCTTCCTTTTCCCTACACAATGGCACGCAACAGGGTTGCCCCCTTTCCTCACTCATATTTATCATGGTCATGGAAACACTTGCTAAAAAAATTAGTTCCATGTCACAAGTACATGGCATTCAGATGGCTGCTAGGGAACACAAGCTTGCACTTTCACCGACGATCTTATCTTTTTATTCTCTGACCCCTCTGTCTCATTGCCAGCTGTTCTGTCAGAATTGCAATTGTTTGGCTTGGTCAGTAACTTTAAAGCTAACCTGCAGAAATCAGAAATTCTCAATCTTCTTATCCCACAACATATGATAGCATCTTTATCTCGGATGGTACTTTTCCACTGGGCGGGTCCCTCTATCCCTTACTTAGGGGTTCGCCTCACTTCTTCTGTGTCCTCCCTTTCCAAGCTGACCTTGGACCTTAAACTTATGAGCTCTCTCTATCTCTTTTGGTTTGGGCGGATCAACGTATTGAAATCTATATTCTTACCCAAGGTATTTTATCTTCTGCAGGCAGTTCCCATTTTAGACATGTGCGAATTCATTCAGAGACATTCGGATTTCGTCGAAAATGGGGTCATTCGGAGACATTTGGCCAATCCGAAACTCAAGGGTCATTCGGAAAAAATGATCCGACTCCGAACAGCCCAGGTCCGAAATTCGTTGAAACTTTCGGAAGTTTCGGCAATCGACACATTTCCAAAAGTTTTGACTACTTTTGACCAGGACATTTTGTACTTCCTGTGCGCGCTCAATTACTTTCCCTCCATAATTTTCCCTCCATGTCTCTAGTCCAATTCCATTCTCCGTTTCATGCACTACTTCCCTCTTTTGTCTGTATTCGAATAGCCTTCTTCGTTTCATGATGGGGGTTGGACTAATGACACAGTCACACAGACAGACTGCCTGCATTTCCTCATTGGGTTGTTGGAGCTCAGAGAGAGAAGAGATTAGAGAGTGTACAGTTGTTGTGTAGGCAGGCAGGTAGCATTAGGCTAGGCATAGGTAGGCAGCCAGCATTAGTTCCAGTTATTGCCACTGCAAGAACAAGTAATATTTGTTCCTGTGCAAAATATAAAAAAATATTAGGTATTTGTTCGAATACAGGGCCGGCCCTTACATGGGTCCCAGTGGGTCCATGGACCCAGGCGGCACTTTGACAGGGGCGGCAATTTGCCGTCCCATAGCATGTTTATTTTGTGCTCTTCCGCCATTTCTGTGTTGCAGGGTGTCCCATCAGTGTGACTGTCAGCAGCCGGGCAGCCCTATGCTCACTCAGTGGTGATGCCTGCTGGCTGCTTCAGTGACGTGAATTATGTGATAGTGAAACATTATGCCTATTTTGTATTGTTTATCGCCCACCTAAAGTCAAGACTTGAGTAAATAGGTCTACCATCCCAGATTTGCTAGAGAGGTTTTACAAATACAGGAGGGTGCCCCCTGTACAAAATGAGTCTAAACATTTGGGATCCCTAGTATGAGTGCACAACAGTGCATGATGTGTCCTGAACAGGATTGCTGTGAGGTGTCTCCACCCAGAAGGTGCTGGCCGGGCTGAGCTTCAACATTGCGACAAGTGACCAACTAAGAGCACCGTGCCGTGCAGCCATAGCATCACCCCCTCCTACTCTCCGGGTCCCGCTGACTGGCAATAACAGGTGAGTCACTAAGAGATCTGAAGCCTTTCTGGAAGTCCTTTCACTTGGAAAGGGGCTAGGTATTACTTGGGGGAGTTGCCTCGTGTGTAAATAATTTCTAGGTGGGAGATGAATGTGCATCACTTATGTGTTTCCTAACAGTAGTTAGAATACAACTCCCATCATCCCCTGATTATGACATTGGGAAATGCCCAGCAATTACCGTAGAGCCCTGTATTGCACACTCACGGAAAACGGTGATATTGCTATACTAAGACAATGCTGTGGACCCCTCTTCAGTATAGATGTCAAGCATTTTTTTTATTTCTCTCCTGTGTTGCAGTTTGTTCACAACAGAATGTCTCAATTTTTCTTTTTAACCCTTTGAATGCCAGAGTGGTATGCAACGTATTGCTTTGCAATGCATTGCGTACCACTCTGGCACTCAAAGGGTTAACACATTACATCTATCACATTACAATCATTGATGTTTATTCTTGATGTAGTATGAAACTCTACAATGTATATACACATAGAGTTATCTGATATGAGGGGAAATCAGGATAGGAAAATGAGAGAGAGGAATTTGGGTACTAAAGAGGGACAGTAGGGTAGGAGGCTGGTACCAGAAAATGAAACCTTAATCTTTACCCATGTACTAACATAGAATGTGACATGTAGTTTGTCCATATTCGAGTCGACCACTTATGTTGAGTAGGATGTGACAGGCATGGGTTTTCGATGTCGAGCATATGCTAAATTGAAAGACAGGCATGAGGTTTCGATGTTCGAACATATGCTAGATTGAAGGACAGGCATGGGGTTTCGATGTTCGAACATGATAAACTGAATGACAGGCATGGGGTTTCGATGTTCGAACATGCTAAATTGAATGACAGGCATGGGTTTTCGATGTTCGACGTTTGCATTGTGACTGGCATCCCATGCTAGAGTAGAGGCATGCACAGACTTTCAATGTATGACAATGTCCGTTTTTGGGATGGATCTTTTTCTAAATGCACACCCTGTCTGCAAATAATGATAGCAGCGTGCACGGAGGCGCACTGCTATAATTTAACCCATGTTAAATTCGGCCGAATAATTCGGAATGGATCAGAATTTCGTCCGAATCGAATAGGCCCGGTCCGAAATTAGGATCATCCGAATTAGAAAAAAAAAATTCGTCCGAATTCGAATTTTACCGAAAATTTTGCCCGTGCACAAGTCTATCCCATTTCACTTTCTAAATCCTACCTTAAATCGCTTCAAAATGTGTTCACGTCCTCGTGGAAATAGAAACTGGCCAGGATCCGGTTCTCTATACTTATGCTGCCACGTAGGGAGGGGGGCCTGGGGGCTCCATTTATCCTTCGGTATTATCAAGCCGTTCACCTTTCCTCTATCCTTCATTGGTTTCACTCCTCGGCAGATAAGCCGTGGATTCCCCTCCCCCAGACTTTCTCACCCTCTACACCTCTTACCAATTGGCTCTGTTTTCCGTTTTCCTGGAGACCTTTCTCCCTTCTTCATTCTCCCATCTTGTGCCCCATCTTCAAAACCTGGGACTTGGTCTTCTCTTTTTTGTTGAGCATCTCTTCTCTGTTCTTATCCATTCTTTCGCATCTGGATTTTCAGCCTGGCAGATCTGCCTCTGAATTCCTGCACTGGCGTTTCGATAGTCGATTACTTGTAACTGACTTAGCACAAGGCGGTTCCCTTAGGGACTTCTCTTCTCTTCAGGATGTCTTACACCTCCAATCTCATGATTAATGGAGATATATGCAAATCTCTCATTTTATCTCCTCTCATCGTTCTAAACAACTTCTTCTTAGGAACCTTACTCCCTTTGAATGGCTTTGCAGACCCACTGGGTCAGTTTCCGCTCCCCTGTCGCACTTGATTTCTAAACCCTACTCATTGCTTGGGGAGACAAATTTCTCATTTTCTAGCTCTTGTCTTAAGTGGGAGGGCGATCTGGGTAGCCCTATCCTGGAGGAGTCCTGAACTCGGACTGTGAGGGGATCTTTACATTCTTCTTGTAATTTGCCTGCAGTTAAGTTGAATTATAAGATACTCTTGCGCTGGTACAGGACTCCAGAGATGATCCATTCTTATTATCTGAATACTCCGGACATTTGCTGGAGATGTGGAGCTGAGGGGGGGGACACATGCTACATATTTGGTGGTCGTGTTCTGTCCTCCAGTCCTACTCGAAAACTGTAATCTCTGAGATTAATCATGCTGTTTAATTGAAACTGCCCTCGGACCCTTCCCTTCTCCTGCTGTCAATAGGACTTTGGTCCGTGGTCCGATCTAAGGACACGAGAACCTTGTTGACACACTTGCTAAGTGCAGCTCGGATGTGCATTCCGGTTTGCTGGAGGAGTACACCACCTCCATCCTCCCAAATGTGGCACTCTAAAGTACACAATATATTGCTGTGTGAGAACCTTGCCCACCTGAAATCGGGGACTATGGTGTCCTACTTCAAGATCTGGGATCCCTGACTTAATGCTACGGTATCCGCCACTCCATCAGGTTTTCCCCACTAGGGTCCCCAGACCTATGGTTCCACCTTAGCTGCACACCGTCCACTCATAATCAGATGTTTCTCTCAATCGTAGTCCCTTACCATGCAGCTTGCTTTTAGCTACATCCAACTCTGATTTACTGGACTTATCCCCAACATTATTCGTCTCTCTCCTCTCTCCATTTTGCTCTTTACTAACTTTATTACTTCCTCTTCTTTCTTTGTCTTTTTCTTCATGCTATGCCAGTCCTCATTTTCTGGTTCACATAGCGGAGAAGGGGTGGTTCTCCAATCTGCTTGCTGTACCTGAAATGTTCGTGACATTGTTCAGTCCTATGTTTGATGCTATTTTGTGCTCTGTCTCCATTTTACTACCTCTTCTGTACTTGTACCCTTGTAATCTGTGTGTTAATGCCATTGTATTGTCCTTTATTACTTTCCAATAAACTTTAAAAAAAAAAAAAAACTAGACAACAGATGAAGATGATAGATTAAGATGATCTGATGGATTCCTAATAAACTGAATATGTGCATAGCAGAGAACATGCCTCTGTGGAACTGCTAATAAATTGGAGATAATGACACATAGCAGAGAACATGCCAACATAGGAATGGTAAAAGTTTGAAGATAATACCAAATTACATAGAACAGAGATAAAGCAATTACAGGAATGTTAACATATTAGCGGTAATATAACATAACTAGGGAACATGCCATTATGGGAATGGTAACAGATAGGGGATAATATCACATAACAGAGAATACACAACCTGTCATTATGGGACTGGTAACAGACTGGAGATCATGCACATAACAAAGAATATAGAACATGCCATTATGGGAATGGTAAGAGAATGGAGATGATATCACATAGTATAGAATAGAGATTATTCCATTACATGAATGGTAACAGATTGGAGATAATATCACATAACATAGAATAGAGAACCTGCCATCAGGAGAATGGTAACAGATTGGAGATAATATCACATAACATAGAATAGAGAACCTGCCATCGGGAGAATGGTAAGAGAATGGATATAATATCACATAGTGTAGAACAGAGATTATTCCATTACAGGAATGGTAACAGATTGGAGATAATATCACATAACATAGAATAGAGAACATGCCATTAGGAGAATGGTAAAAGATTGGAGAAAAAAACACAAAATAATGCACGCTGTCAAGTCAGTGAGATATTTCAGTTTTTTAATGCACCAGCCTACAGCTGTGGAATCTGTTCAAACCTCAAGGTCAACACAGTCTTTCATCCTTCAGACTGAGATAAAATGAGTACCATTAAATTGGATAATAATAATAACATGTATACCCCAGAACATACTTGAAAATGAGAGATTATCTGTATGGAGGTTATGCAGTAAGACTTCCCCATTGACATCACTTCACCATTTCCTATGTTATTCTATAGAGCTATTCACTTAATGAATCAACCCCCATGTATCATCCCTGGTAAAATATTTTAATATAATTTTTATAACATAGAATAGAGATTATGGCACTATGGGAATGGTAACACATAGAACAGAATAGAGAACATGCCTCTAGGGTGATAATAAATTGGAGATACTGCCTCATAACCGAACACACAACATACCAATAGAAGAATGATAATACATTGGTAAAAAAAAGTCACATAACACAGAATAAAGAACATGCCACAATCAGAATGTTCATATATTGGTGTTAATGCCACATAACATAGAACAGAGAACATAACCCTAGGGAAATTATAATTATTTGAATATAACATAGAATATGGAGCAGCCCCTTAGGGTAAAGTTAATACATTTGATATAATGTAATGTATTATGCATGAAAAAACACAAGATAGACTTTGAGATTATATGGGTAAACTATGGTACTATGTTAGCCATAGAAAATGCAGAAGACTAGTAGAGTGAAAATGATACCTTTATTGGCTAACTGGGTGGCTGGAAGATGCCAGGTTCATGACAGCTAGGTCTCTTCCTCAGGCTTAATAATAATGAAGGGTGAATGTACAATACATGACTTTTTAAATGCATGCACATTATTGTAACCTATAAATTCTACTATTTAGCAGCCTGACCATAATTCATAATTCATGCAGGAAAACAATAGAGTTTTGTGTGTGTCTGGGATGGAAACTGTAATTTCTGAGAATATTAGGCCTGTCTGTTGGTTTGCGATACAGAGATGTCCGGATGTGGTTGTCACTAATATTGATTGAGTATTCAAAAAGTTAATTTGTGTGAGTGAATGCCTGAGTTTGAGGTTAATGGTGGGAAGGAAGACATTGTAATTGGGATATCATCTATAAATCTGAGGTAGACCAAAGGTTTTATTTGGCATATGGACAAGAACTCCTCCTCCAATTTTGCCCTGAGTAGGTTGGCTTATTATGGTGCCATTCACTTTCCCAAGGTAGTTCCAGTCTTCTGTATGTGTAGATGTTCTCCAAAAAACTATTGTTTACAGGTAGGCCCTAAGGTATAACTGCACATGCTCTGAGTAGTGTTGAGCGAGCACCCCGATGCTCGGGTGCTCTGACCGAGCACCCCCTGAGGCTCGAGTGCTCGGCCGAGCACCCGAGCCCCATTGAATAGAATGGGGCGACACGAGCATTACACCAGGCACCCCCTGCTCTGATGAGGGGAGGGTGCCTGGTCAATGCCCCCCTTCATCTCCGCAATGTCCCCCTTCATCTCCGCAATGTCCCCCTTCATCTCCTCTATGCCCCTCTTCCACAATGTCCCCCTTCATCTCCGCTATGCCCCTCTTCCACAATGTCCCCCTTCATCTCCTCTATGGCATAGAGGAGATGAAGGGGGACATTGTGGAAGAGGGGCATAGCGGAGATGAAGGGGGACATTGTGGAAGAGGGGCATAGAGGAGATGAAGGGGGACATTGTGGAAGAGGGGCATAGCAGAGATGAAGGGGGACATTGTGGAAGAGGGGCATAGAGTCTATGCCCCTCTTCCACAATGTCCCCCTTCATCTCCGCTATGCCCCTCTTCCACAATGTCCCCCTTCATCTCCGCAATGCCCCCTTCATCTCCGCAATGCCCCCGTACCTCCAGTCCCTGGTGGTCCAGCGGAGCGTCTTCAGATCTGTGCCTCCTCCGGCACAGATCCCCGCCACCCGAACATGGCGGGCGAGCACATGGCGGTACTCGACGAGTACCGCCATGTGCCGAGCAGAGCGATGCTCGAGCCGATCCGAGCATCGGCCGAGCACGCTCGCTCAACACTAGCTCTGAGACTTCTGACCGAGATTGACAGGAGAGATTTTATCAGTCATGGATATAATGCCAAGATCACAGTCTTCCAGATTCAGAGAGGCACCAGTGTAGAGTCAACACAGGACGAGAAAAGAGTGCCATTGGTAGTCACCTATAATCCACAGCTTGAAGTACTTTAAAAGTTTTCAAGAGAACTCTAAACATTACTACATGCTGATGACAGATTAAAAAGAATATTCCCAAGATCTCCGCTCATGCCACATTCCCAATGAGGCCACAATATCAAGGGCAAATTCTCCTGCAGCTCATCTAATGTCTTCCTCATCATGTGTGTGTAATGCCCCCAAAATGGACTATATGTAGGTGAGACAGGACAGGTTTGTATATTGTATGTGTGCCTGGCACTCAAAGGGTTCACCTTCCCTCACACAGTACGCCTGCTTCCTCCTCTGCTGCCTTCATTACATTACAATTACTTTTGCTAAGTTCTTACTGGGAAAGAATCCTTGCCCCTTGATTCTCTTTTTCTTAACCCTCTCATTGCCACAGTGTTTCTCAACGCATTGCTTTGCAATGAGTTGCATACTTGTCTGGCACTCAAAGGGATAGTATACATCATATTTAAAAATCAGCATCTTGTAGTCATTAAAAAAATAGACAAAATATCTCCAGTCCCATCCCAATCAAGTTTAAAGTTCACCCCTCCCCTTTCCCTGACGTCAGCACTCTAACTGACTACAGGGGAATCCGGTCCTGGGACCAGGCTGCGGCTCTGCAGCAGAGCCGAGATTGCGTTATTGGAAAATAAATTCTTCACTGGAATGGTCTTCTAAGTGTGCTTGGTTTGCACGGTTTGAGAGATGGGACTGGGGGCATTATGTTTATTTTTTTAATGGCTAAAAGATGCTGATTTTTAAATATGATGTATTACTATCCCTTTAACAGCATAGCAGAGAACTCTGTGGGCAGAGGCTGAGTCTCCGGATGTGGGGACTTTCTACTGAAACTCTGCCTACTTCTGCTCCTTCCCTGTCTGTTCCTTCCACTCCTGCATGATTCTCTTCCTTTCCCAGCCTATTTTTACCACTTTTTGCAAGCCCGTAAGCGCCACCCCTTTTAATGCAAATTGCATCCTTTTTCTCCCCGCAGCTGCACAACTAAATATCAAACTTCCCAGGTATGGGTATCAGTTCTGATAACAACACCACTATCCTGGCTACCACATACTGAAATACTGCCCACACGCCCTGTACTCATCTAACAATTACACATTGAGCCTAAATGAGAGGCGACCAAATTGCAGACATCCTTTTTTCTGCAATAACCATCAGCCTCAGTGCTGCTTTGAGCAGCTGTAGTCCAACAACCACCACAAGGATGTGCTCTATAGGCACAAATTACTTGCATATAGTCTATCTATGAGTAGGCATACTATTGAGTAAAGACACCTGTTAATTGCACACATAAGGGAAGGACATATCACCAAAAACACATCACACACAAATCAGGAAAGACACTACAAGAGATCACGTAACAACGGGAAAGACACTACAAGAGATCACACACATCAAGGCACACACTAAATGAAGCAGGACACAGACTGCACCCTTTCAGTGCTACGGTAAACAATGCATTGCAAAGTGTTAACCCTTTAAGTAGCAGAGAGATAGGTAAGCATTGTTTAAAATAAAAAGACGGGCAACGCCTATATATATAATGAATTAAATAACAGGACAAATGAAATAAATAAATATAAAAAACTCTAAATGAATTTATATAACTAAAAATATAAAAAAATGCTGTCTGGGTTGTTTTCTCCCCAGACTTTGGGATGATACTGACCCTGCTACGGAGGGGGCGTATGTCCTTCTTCTTTTTCTTGCCTTTTTCTAGGTCCTTGTGCGATTGTATGCGGGTGACGTGTGGTTGGTTTTTTTTGGGGGGGGGTTGTTTTTTTTCCTTTCTCTCTGTTATGGTGTTGTGGAAATTATTGCCCTACTCTCGGACACCCATTTTGCGGGCTGTTGGCCTCCAACTAGTCTGAGCTTAGGCTTTTCCTCTTGATACATAAAATGGGTCTAGATGCTACTTTCGACCCTTGGGTCGTGTTGTTGTCCATTTGTGGACCCTTGTTTTGTGCATACATTCAGCTCGATCAACTGTACACCTTTATTTTATTGTCTCTATGATATGTATTTCTTGCTGTATATTCTGTTTTGTACCCCTCTTTCCCTTGTTTCCCTTTTCCTACTGAAAACTCAATAAAATCGAAGTTATTAAAAAATTACAAAAAAATATTAAAAAAAAAACACATGAATTGATACAATGAATGTGAAATATGTGATGCCTAAAGTCAGTATGATAAATTGCTTGATAAATGAACTTGATGAATTACCCTTGATGTAACATAGTAACATAGTATATTAGGTTGAATAAAGACACAAGTCCATTAAGTCCAACCTTCGCCTCATACCCCAGTGACTGAGAATTTTATAGCTTTCCTGCTACCAAATAAGTTAGTCTTATTGCTTAAGCCATGAATTAAGCTCCCTGAGCTCCCTCTGCCTACCTGCACTGGCGCATGGTGCAGGTAGTATTTCAGAAAATACTACCTTAGAGGTCCTTGCCTTGAGCTTGCCACCTAAATCCCTGAAATCATTCTTTAGGGACCTCCATCTTCATCCTACTTTGTTATTGGTACCAATATGTACCAAGACAACTGAATTGCTTCCAGCCCCTCCCAACAATCTGTCAGCCCTGTGCGCAATATACCGAACCCGAGCACCTGGGAGACAACATACTGTTCGGCATTCACGTTCCTGGCGGCAGATTACCCTATCTACCCTCCTAATAATAGAGTCCCCTATTACCACCACTTGCCTTGGTTTCTGCCTACTCTGCATCCCATCTAGCCTGGAAGGAGGGCTGTTCCTCTGGCTGCTAGAGGAATTAGCCCTCTCCAGTGTTGCAAATTCTGACCTATCCTCATCAACATCTTCACACAATATTGCAAATCTGGACTGAGTCAACTCAGAACTGGCCTTGCTCTTCCTCTACCCACTACCTCCCCTCCTTACTGCTGCCCAGCTGCCTACCTGTCTCTCCTCATCTACAGCTCCACCCTTTCTCCACTAACCCCACATACTACCTGTTCTGTGAGTTCTAAACTCCTTTCCAGATTTCCAATGTCCCGCAATGTTGCAATATTTCTTTCCAAATCCAATATCTTAGACTCTAAAAAGAAAATATGCTCACACTTGGCACAGCGGTATGACCCCTGGAACAATTGCTCCAAGTGTTCAAACATGTGACAAGATGTGCACTGCGTGAGATTGTCTACCCTGCTATCACTCATGCTTGGTTTTACAATTCAAATAGCTTTTTATTGTCCTGTAATGCTCACTCTATGATAAGTAAGCAACTTTAAATGTGAATTCAATGAATCCCTTGAAATGATAGTCACCTCAGAGTTTTTTTTTAACTCTTGCAATACCCACACAAAATGAATTGTATTTATTTATTTTTTTAAACCTTAATAAAACACCAATAAAACACCAAACACACTCTCATGTACTTAAAGCAGAACTACCACATGTTAACAACCTTAGTAGCGCTAGTCGCCAGAATTATTACCTTGTACCTTGTAAAGGAGAAATAGCCATTTTTCCCCGGCTGACAGGCAGGACGGATCACGGACATCTTGCCAGAGTGACGTCCAAGCGCCTGCTCTGTCAGTCCCTTCCAGAGCCGAATGGCTCCTAGCAACGCGTCCTACAGCCGACTGGGACTGACAGAGCAGGCAAACAGACATCACTATGGCAAGATGTCCACGATCCGTCCTGCCTGTCAGCCGGGGAAGAATGGCTATTTCTCCTTTACAAGGTAATATTTCTGACGACTAGCGCTACAAAGCAGCTAGTCGCCTGATGCAGAGTTATTGAAGATAAAGTTGTTAACATGTGGTAGTTCCGCTTTAACCAGATTCCTTCTAGCTCTTCACTTGTATGCAGTCACTTGGAATGCAGTTTCAAAGGCCATTCTAATATAGATCATGGAATGGGTCTTCTTTTAGTTGCAATATTCCTTAATGAGGATGTTCTCATGCCACATTTCATAGAGCGTTAATTTTAAAATCTATAAAATATCATAATTACTTCACATTTAGAGAAGAATATTTTCTTCAGGCAGATGGTTCTGTGATGGAGATCAGGTGTGCGCCTAGCTTGACAAGGCTATTTTTGAGGGCATATACATTTGGTCTGCTAGCCCATGTAGTGCAAACCTGGTTTTCTACTGCAGATTTATTGATTTTCTTTTTTATCATCTGGAAAGGTGAGGATTCCATTATTTCAGATTTTGTTAAGTATTAGATGGGTATTCATTATACAGCTAACATTCAGGCCTCTATTATATAATATTTGGATGCTGTGTTATTTGTCAAGAACTTTGATTTAAAAAAGTGGATTCAAATTGTTTTCTAGAATAGTCTAGTTGTCATCACAAAGTGTGGCTGGATAATGTTCCTTCAGGAGGATAAGATAAAATTGTAGCAGTTTAAAAGATTTAGATTTTTATTCCATTTTGTTATGTAATAGACTTTTTTCTAAATCCTACACTCCTGGGTTGGTTGTGCAGAGTTATCTGACAGCTAGGAATTTGAATAGAAAATCCATCTTAATTTATAGGGACAATAAAAAAAGAAGATACAACCTTTCAAGAACGTGACTAGATTTATTACCAGATATAACCATCATATTGTTGAGAGTATTTTTAAGAAACCTTGGAGCCAGTTCTAAGAGGTATTATCAGAAATAAACTGAAATGTAATTGCAGGAAAGTGAGAAGCTTAAAGAATATATTAGCATCCAGTAAAATTAAATCTAAGCAGGATATTGGAAGGCAAGTTAAGACTAATAACAATAATTCATTGATACAAATGTGGATCGAAAAGATGCAACTCCTATTCTTTCATTTCTAACTAGTTGAAGAGCCCGTTACACAGGCCACAGTGCAGTAGAGACTGTCTCTACTGTGCATGACTGCAGCACGTGCAGCAGTGTCTACTGCGCATGTCTCGGCGTTACACACGATTTAGCAAATTATTATATAGGATAAGGGGCACATTCAGTTCTAATATCAATTGCAGGCCATTTCCTATTAAGCTTTTTCTTAATATTGCTTCAAGATTAGAGATATTTGTCATAAATTGTATATGTGGAGCCCAGTATGTGGGATGCACCATCCAAACTTTGAGAACTAGGTTTGGGAATTATCCAAGAAATAATGAAAGAGGATTTGCCTCATCATTGTCTTTTGATGTACAATAGCGACCCCTCTTGTCTCACTGTTAGCCCAATAGAACAGGTTGATAGAGGTAGAAATATAGACCAAATTAGAAAACTGTGTCATAGAGAAGCTTATTAGATATATAGGCTTCAGATTATGTACTGAATACATGTAGTTTACCTGTGCACTGTGTATGTATATATGTCTCATATTGATATGTGATGGTGGATAGTTAATATGTAGAATTTACATGTAAATGCAGGGTACATATGTGTATATGTATGTTCATTTGAATATATTTATTTGATAACCTTATAACTTATAATTTTCACATGTTTAAGTTATTTCTTATCAAGTTTTTTTTATCAAGCAGTAGCATTTGCATCTATGATCTTATTACATTGACTTTAGGCATCACATATTTCTCTTAATATATTCATTGTATCAATTCATATAGTTTTTAAATGTTATTTATTAGATTTGCCACCTCCCAGCATATTCATTTATCCTATTCTTTATTTATTAAACACAACACAATTTCATATATATATAAATACACTAGCAATATGGGACGGCCTTGCCCGTCATTGTATTAGGATATGTGTTATGTATTATGTTTTGTATGAAATGTTGTAGGTGGCATGTTGAAGGTATTTCGTAATCATTTTTTGTGTATGTTTATGTTGTATATATAGCTGTATTTTTCTGTGTACTGGCTGAAGCAGAAAGAAACATATTGCACACATACATATTATCATACATGCATACATGCATAGACACACACAGATACTTACACATTCATACATACATAGACACGTACATACATGCATGCATACAGATATATAGATATTATTATACATAGACACGTGCACACACACACACACACACACACACACACATATATTATTATACACACACACACGCCTTTGAGTTCCACAGGGGTAGGCAAGGCATTGCAAAGCAATGTGTTACATAATCCTCTGGCACTGAAAGGGTTAAGCAGCTGTCCCAGTATGTACAGAGAGTCGTGGAGTCCACAGTCCCTGAAGAGGCAGGCATTGGAGTGGCATGTGATGGCTTTCATCGGTAGGGCTGCTGGTGGTAGTTGAAGGAAGAAAGGATGGCAGCAGGTGGTGGAGGAGGAGGTATAGAGAGAGGGGATAGGAGGAGGCAGGCGAAGGGTTTGGAGCAGAGGAGTAGGTAGCAGCTGAAAGAAGGGGAGAGCGTTGACTACAGGAGGGGCAGAAGGAGGCAGGCAGAGCAAGTTGTGGAAGACTTATGAGGTTGTAACCGCTATATGCCTGCAACATTAGGTTTAAGTTGTTTGACCCTGGAATGTAATGGCATTTTAAAGTGTAACTTTATAGTATTGCACGGCGAATATCTTGTGAGCATTTTGATATTGTACATTAACCTCTTGAATACCAGATGCATTGGAAACATCTGTGTCACTCAAGAGGTTAATATATTCAGCGTGTGGACAGAGCAAGGTAGAAAACGCAACTTGGCTGGAGAAGACACGCTCAGTCTCAAAGTGGCAGTGGATCAGGGCTGTGATGACGTTTGTGGAGAGTGCGGATGATGAAGCAGGAGTCCGGAGTGGTGGGGAATCGACATGAAGGGAGGGCAGGAGATTGTGCTAAAAAGTGAGAGAGAGAGTGTGTGTGTGTGTGTGTGTGTTGTTTTGGTGGTGTGGGGGAGATGTGTTGGGGGGTGTGTGTGTGTGGGGAGGCTTGTGTGTGTGTCTGTGGTTTCAGTGCAAATGGCAGCCATTTTTTTTTTCATTACTTGGATACTGGTGGGCGGGCTGGATAGTGGGGGAGTGGTAAGTCCCTGCATGATTTTCATAGGACTAGCAGTGGAAAATCACACTCCATTGAATCACCCAATGGGAACAGTAACTCCTCCTTAATACCACCCCTGGGTGTGTTTGCCAGGCACGCAGAAGTCTTCTTTTATATATATATATATATATATATATATATATATATATATATATATATAGATATTATATAAGAGTCCAGAATGCTCTGCACTTCATATTCCTCATGACCCTCCCCCACTTGGACAGGTCTGGGATGGACCGGAGTGGTAGTATAGCGGTTACAGACCAAAGGTTTCAGTAGTGATACATGGAACACATTGGAAATAAGCATATTAGTAGGGAGTTTGAGGGCATAGGTTACAGGGTTGATCCCATGGAGAACCCGAAAGGGGCCAACAAATCGAGGAGCCAGCTTTTTACAAGGTACCTGGAGATGGAGGTTGTGCGAGGACAGCCATACTCTCTCTCCCACCTGGAACACTGGAGCCGGTAGACATCTACAGTCTGCTTGTCTCTTATAGCGTAACGTAGAACTCTGCAGGGTTCTCTGAACCTGTACCCATGCGTAGCAGAGCGCCCTCAAGTGCTCCTCTAGAGCAGGAATATTCTGAGCCTCGAAAGACTCTGGCAGAAGCGAAGGTTGGAACCCATAATTGATCAGAAATGGGGAGCTCCAATAGGAGGAATTGACAACACTGTTTCTGGTAAGATCTGCCCACTGTAGCAGGTTCGCCCAATTATCATGGTGATCCAAAATAAAACAACGGAGGAACTGTTCCAATGCCTGATTAGACCTCTCTGCAGCACCGGGGAGAGGAGAACGAGAGCTGGATACCCATCTGACTGCAAAAAGCTCTCCAGAAACGCGACACAAACTGGCTCCCATGATCTGAGATCACCACCTTGGGTATACTGTGGAGACGAACCACCTCCTTAGCAAAGATTTCTGCCAACTCCTTAGAGGAGGGGATCCCTTTAAGTGGTACAATATGGTCCATCTTGGAAAATCTATCCACTATCATGAGGATGACCATGAAGCCCACTGACACAGGCAATTCTACCATAAAGTTGATAGATAAATGCGACCATGGACGCTCCCCATTAGGTATGGGTTGTAGGAGAACCACTGGAAGGTGTCTGGGGGTGTTAGTCTGTGCGCAAGTGGAACATGCCGCAAAAAATGCGGAACAATCTGCTCTCAGGCTGGGCCACCAAAAAGAGTCTAATCATAGACCATATTAGTTGATTTCTCCCCACGTACTCTGCTGCCTTAGAAGAGTGGTATGTTTCCAGCAGTCTGGTACATAGGGATTCAGGCACAAAACATTTCCCATTTGGCTTATCAGCCGGCCTGGAAGCCTGAGCAGCCAAAATCTCCTCACCCAGTGGAGAGGTAATACTAGTATGTATCGTGGCCAAAGTACAGTTGTGAGGAATGATAGGCACAGGAGGACATTCCTCCTGGGACTCTGCCCCAAACTGTCGAGAAAGAGCATCTGCTCTAATATTCTTTGTACCAGGGAGGTAGGAAATGACAAAATGAAACCTAACGAGGAATAAGGCCCATCTGGCCTGATGTGGAGACAACCTCTTGTCCTCTGACAGATATGTAAGGTTCTTGTGATCTGTCAGTAAGAGGATCAGAACGGTCGTCCTTTTCAGCAGATATCTCCATTCTTTCAGTACAAGGATGATGGCGAGTAATTCATGATCGCCCACATCATATAAACTCTCCATCTTAGACAATTTTTTAGAGAAGAAACCGTATGGAAGTAATGGTTAACCAGGGCCCGTGCACTGGGACAGTAAGGCACCCTGTCCCAACTCCGAGGCGTCCACCTCCAGAGTGAATGGCAGGGTGGGATTGGGTGGGACAATATCGGGGCTTTCGAAAAAGCAGACTTCAAGTCTTCAAATGCCTGCAGGCTTCTGGTGCCCAGTCTGAAGGATTAGCTCCCTTCTGAGTCATGTCCGTGAGAGGCTTGACTACTGTGGAAAAGTTTTGTATGAACTTCCTGTAATAATTAGTGAAGCCCAGGAACCTCTGTATGGATCTTAACCCCACTGGAAGCAGCCACTGTAAGACAGCAGACAGTTTTTGTGGATCCATGGCCAGGCCCGAGGATGAGATAACGTACCCTAGGAATGTCACCTGGGATTTATGGAACTCACTTCTCCAGCTTGCAGAATAGCTTGTTCTCTCCTGGTCTACATGGAGCGAGATAGCCAGCCAGAGCCACAGGTCAGAACTGATGTGGGTAGTCAGACAAGCCGAGGCCTACAAGGAGCGAGTTAGTCAGCCAGAGCCACAGGTCAGAACCGATGTAGGTAGTCAGACAAGCCAGGGTTTACACATAGCGAGTTAGTCAGCCAGAGCCACAGGTCAGGACCGATGTGGGTAGTCAGACAAGCCAGGGTCTACACGAAGTGAGTTAGTCAGCCAGAGCCACAGGTCAGAACCGATGTGGGTGGTCAGACAAGCCAGGGTCTACACGGAGTTAGTTAGTCAGCCAGAGCCACAAGTCAGAACCGAAGTGAGTAGTCAGACAAGCCGGGGTCATACACAGAGCAGATTCGGAGGTCAGGCATGGGTCACAATGAGAACGCAAGAGCTACTAGCAGAAACACAATATAAAAGCAATGACTCCTAGGCCGAGGAAAGTTTATAAAGGAGAAGATAAAGGCGGGAACCAATTAGGCAAATCAGTAGGAGACCCATAAACAATTGCATATAACTGTGCCCGCTCCATAGACGTCAGGAATGTGACCGGCCTCCATGCTGGCTAACAGCAACACAACAAAAGGAAGCACAGGATCGATAGGCCTCCTAGGGATACTGTGATACTGGGTGCAATTGTACCTAGAAGAACTGATGCTGTTTTGAAGACAAAGAGTGGCCACATCAAATATTGATTTGATTTAGATCTTTCTTCTGTTCACTCACTATGCATTTTGTTAATTGGTAAAAAAAACTATTAACGTCTATTTTTGAAAGCATTCTTACTTTACAGCACAGTACTTTAGTTTAGTTGTAAGTGACTCTAATTTTTTTTGTTTTGTTTTTCATGTTTATTTGAAGGCTTCTGGGTTACATATTTGTACTATCTGTTGGTTAGAATTTGTGTCTTTATCCCATTAGCCTTCTGTGCTTGGAGATGAGAGGTAGAGTATAGGCTAAGCACCATTTGCTTTAAAATAACTTCCTTTTAGTTGGGAACCTTATCATACTGAAAGAGAATTGTCATTATATGGACCGATCATTTGAATTAAGTTTTGCTATCCCCAGCCTTCTTAGACCGAATTAGAGTGTAATCATATCACATTATAGAAGAAGTGCCTATATATGGGTATATAGATGGGAAGTTGAGTGTCTGATTTTGTTTTGCCATTTGTCTTAATAAAAGAGCCTTAAAACTCAGCAACGCATCAAGTTGGCTTATATATCCTGTATATATTTTATTAAATAAATGTTATATCTTATGTCCACTACAATTTTGCCACATCTGTGTAAAGGAAGCAGTATCCAGTGTGAAGTATCCCCAGTAGGGAGGAAGTAGTAAAACTGCATCTTACAGTTTGTAAGGTATGAAGATAAAAATGAAGTTTGAAATTGACACTTAAACTGGCCCATAGTTTATAGCCCTTAGAAACTGACCCACATAATTTACAACTGTTAGACTGCTGCACATATTTTGTTATTGTATAGAAACTGACCAATAGAGTTTACATCCCTGGAGACTGTCCCCAGAACTAGGAATTGATAGGGAAAAAGCACTGCAATCTATACATGTATCACAGAGCTTTCAATCAATAGCTAATCTCACCAGAGAGCTTTCAATTTATAGAGATGAAGTCACAAAACCCATAATTGACAATAAATTTACCTCACAGATCTTGAGATATAGATAGATAGATAGATAGATAGATAGATAGATAGATAGATAGATAGGAACTCAACTATATAATATGGAACTGACATGAAAACTGAGCCAGAAGATTCCAGTCTAGAAATAATCAGAGTTACATATCAAGCCATTGATTGACAGATCCTAGGAGTTATGCACTAAGGTGTGAGGTGATAATGTGGAGATAACTTCTCCAGTGATATCACTTCTCCAGTTCTTATGTTATTCTATGGAGCCTATGACTAAGATCTCCATAGTTGGAGAGCTCTTAATACATAGGTTCCATAGAATAACATAAGAACTGAAGAATCAAGCCTTTGCCACATTATCACCTTAGTGCATAACCCCCTTGTTTCCTTTTCTTCTTTTTCCTTTGTATACCTTTTGCCCAATCACCCAGGCCTTCATTCTCTCTGTATTACTGTACACTCATCCTTTTCCATCTTTGTCTATAATTAATGTAGCTGCTGGAGCCACTACCCTTACTCCTAGATGCATTCCTTCTTATCTCCACATGAAATCTCTATACTGGCAAAATATACGGTCAAGTACTTCCTAAAAAAAAAACAAAAAAAAAAACTTCTGTTTTGTAAGTCTGTTTACAGCTTACAATTTTTCAATTTACACTTCACTTAATTGCTATACTCTTTCCCACCACATGCACTCGAAACAGGGTGTTTTCTTTCCACTCCATACACAGCTAATATCATCTCTCAGCTGTCAACATTTTTGTCAGGTGACTAAACTTGCCACTTTCAAGCAATTCATGATAATACACCTGCTCAAGAAAGGATCTCTTTAACGTTCTTTTATGTGAAACTGTGCTAATCTCAGAATGACTCTGCACCTTCCATACAACCACATAGTACAGCGGTTCTCAACCTGTGGGTCGCGACCCCGTCGGGGGTCAAATGACGATTTGCCAGGGGTCGCCGAAATGTGTCTAATGTATACCATAATAAAGCTCAAACATGAGCAGGCTCTTTGAGACCTATTCAGTATGTGACTGGTAGTCTCACTCTCAAATCATGTGACAGTGACTGAGGCAGGCAGCCACTGTGAGCCACAGACAGCAGCGCAGGAGACGGAGTCCACTCACTGACTCACACTGAATTAGCCATGACGACATCAGGCACACACGCACCACCGCCAGAAGATGCAGAGAGAGCAGCGTGAGCGGGAGCAGAGACAGAGTGCAAGTGAATGAGCGAGTCCGACAATGATACTGGGAATCGGGATGGATTGCTGTATTTTGTACTTTCAAAAAATTATGGGGACGGGGTAAGGGTTAGGAATCCACATAACCGCACAACAAAATTGGGGGGGGGGGGAAGCAGGGCTGATTGGAGATCAAGAGATAGAGAAATAGAAGTGACAAGCAGCCAGCCTCTGCGTTTACCACCAATGGGGGCAAGTTGGAGCTGATCAGAGAAAGCTGGAGCTGATCAGGGCAAGTTGGAGCTGATCAGGGCAAGTTGGAGCTAATCAGGGCAAGTTGGAGCTAATCAGGGCAATGTGAGGGCAATATGGAGATGATGGGGGCAATGTGGAGCTGATGGAGGCAATATGGAGCTGATGGGGGCAAGTTGGAGCTGATCAGGGCAAGTTGGAACTGATGGGGGGGGCAATGTGAGGGCAATATGGAGATGATGGGGGCAATGTGGATCTGATGGGGGCAAGTTGGAGCTGATGGGGCAATATGGAGCTGATGGGGGGAAATGTGAGGGCAATGTGAAGATGATGGGGGCAACGTGGATCTGATGGGGGCAAGTTGGAGCTGATGGGGCAATATGGAGCTGATGGGGGGAAATGTGAGGGCAATGTGAAGATGATGGGGGCAATGTGTGTGCATGCATGCAACAGTAATAGAGACAAAGACACATGCAACAGACATATACACATATAGACACAGAAACTCTCACACACATGCACGGACATACATAGTGAGATAAACACACTCATACATACAATGATATACACACACACACACACACACACACAAACAAACAAACAAACGTATAGAGAGAGACAATCTTGACATGAGCCATACATATTTATTTTGGGCGGGGGGAAATCTTGGGTGAGTTTCCACTTCTTTTCCCAGGACTTGACCCCTGCCTAAAACCATTAGAAAATTGTTTTCTTGTAACATAACAGTAGCAAAATTACAGCATTGAAGGAGCAACAAAAATAATTTTACTGTTAGGGGTCCCCACAACTTGGGAAATTTTATCAAGGGGTCGCGGCACTAGAAAGGTTGAGAACCACTGACATAGTACTTTCACGTATCCTCCTCCAATTTCTGTATGTTTTCACTATTACTAATTAGATTACAAACTACTTTCCCAGTATATGATTCACTTGGCTGCACTTATTCCCTGCTAATAATGCAATGATTGCCCTTTAGTCTGATGCTTTTATGTCTGTCTTGTATTTTTCCATTGTTTTACCACTACTGTTTCAGTAAAGCTCTTTGCATATGTATGGTGCTATATAAAAAAATGTACATACATCCATATATTTAGTAATGAATATGAAAAATTCAAACTACAGAGAGTGACCCACGCTGTTATAATTAACATAAAATATAGGCCATTATCCAGTATAGACTGAACCTTATAGCTTGTGATTCATAGATACTGAACCACAGAACTTGCACTCAAAAAGAAAACATTGTGTAATATGGAAAATGATACATTACAGGGTTATTTTGTTTGTTATTTTTCTTATGAAAGTACTATAGCATGAAGGATACATTGAGATTGTCTCTCATTTTACTCATTTTATGTACCTCAGAAGAATGAATGACTGAGTTGACCTTGCCAGGACTAGAACCAGTGTCTCCTGATGTTTGAACAGATTCTGCAGGTGGCGCATCAACCATCTGAACGCCTTCCAATTAAAATAAGGGTACTGCTGCTAAGAGATGTTTTATTGAAAGTGGAACTACCATGTCACAAAATGTTTATCTTAACTAAGTCCCCTTCTGGCGACTAGCTGCTTAGTAGCGCTAGTTGCCAGAATTATTACCTGATTTAATAGATATATGCTTTATTCCCCAGCTGTCAGTAGCACGGACATCTTGCCAGAATGACGCCTGTGCTGTCAGTCCCAGCTGGAGCCTGCTGGCTCCTAGCAACACTTCCTAGACCCGGCTGGGACTGACAGCACAGGCATCATTCTGGCAAGATGTCCGTGCTACTGACAGCTGGGGAATAAAGCATATATCTATTAAATCAGGTAATAATTCTGGTGACTAGCTCTACTAAGCAGCTAGTTGCCAGAAGAGGACTTAGTTAAGCTAAACGTTTTGTGACATGGTAGTTCTGCTTGAAATCTTATTACAACTCAATTTGCATTTTTTTGGGTGCAGTACTGCGGTACTTCCATGGCCTGACATGTTATTATGTTGGTGTTGCTACAAAAGTCTGTGTACAGCTGGGGCTTGCAAAAGAGAGGGTGACGGGGTATCCATACACATTGATGGAGGGGCAAGAGAGTGCAGAACAGAGATTGCATTATTTGAAAATGGTTATTATATGCTGCATTAATAATCTAGTTCAAATTGTATATCTATTGTCAAGCAAAAGGTCTAGAGGGTCAGTAAAGAAAAATAATTAACGTGTTGCACGTCTTCAAACATCAAATTAATTGCCACCGAATATGACTAATTAATAAACTTAGATTTATTTTAACTGTAATCATTGATACATAGCAAAGATAAGCAAAAGTACTAATCTCATCATTTAAAGCATGTACTAATTGTACAGCCAAAGAAGGCGTCAAACAGAGGTGGAAACTTAAGCACCTTTTTCATAACATATGTAAACAAAGCACAGAGGCTCTTCGTTTATGTTGATTTAATTGCAGCACTGGATTGTTCCTAGCTGGAAATGTTTGGAAAATACACAAGAAAAGTCCAGGTTCTTCACATCATTATCACAGTAGGGGCTCACAGTTTCTTACATCATCATCACGGCATAAATTTACATATTTATTTTTATGCCCTATACCTCAGCCTTTCTCAGTAGGTTTTCTTCAACAGAATATATCCATAAACAGCTTAGCTGGAGGCAGTAGTGGTGTTGCTAAGCTACATCTGTTGCTGAAAAGCATAAGCAAAATGGACTGATAACCTTCTAGAGTACAGCCGTCATTTCCTTCTTTTTTAGCAGGCAAATATATACCTACCTACCATTTTAAACCCACAAACTAAATTCCAGCTGCCAATTCAACGTATTTCTTTTCTGTGTTATGCAAGACATCCCAATATTGTTCCCAATCAGATTCACTGCAGTTTTTTGCTTCGGATGGGTGATCTAATTAAAGTCCTAAAACCTATGATACTAATATATTGGCAGCGATATATCTCAAATCATAGAGTGTCTATGATTACATGGTTCATGAGGGTTTTTTCAGTTCCTTGATCTTGGGTTAAAGGTGGAGAAATATATGCCAGTATGCATCACAAATTGAGTTTGAGAACAAAGGTGGTTCAAGGGTCTCACTGTAAGTTTTTTTCATATAAGGAAGTGGTAGGCCACTCTTACTTGACTCAAGTCTCATATTTTACTTTGCCTCTCCTGTCTACTATGTTAGCTGGTGGCATACACTGAGGTAAACTCCAGGATCAGGTAATTTATGGAGAGAATAATCATTCTTCTTAATGCAAGATTTCCATGAATACCTTGGCCCCGTGGTGTAGTGCTATAAATGCCTCCAAAAGTGGCTGACATTGTAGTTGCTTACTGTATGCTACACAACATTGCAACCAAGCACAATCTTCTAATGTTCAAACAACAAGATTGTCAAGGTTTTGCTGAGCTGCTGCCATTCTGTCTATCAATTCTGATATCTGAGCTAATCTAGTGCCCTGCTAGCCACATCTGCTGTCTTCTGAGTTTCTGGCTCAGGCTGAATCAGCTGACCTCTCTGATTACTCACCTGACTATTATCAGTCAACCCTCTCGGGGTATTTATAGAAGCTTGGCTCACTTCCCCATTGTCCTTATGTTTGTTTGCTGACCTGTTGCTGCTGGCTGCTGTCGATTTTCCTGCGCTCCTGTTTGCTGTGTTCCAGACCCCTTGGCTTGTTCCAGACATCGTGGACTGCTGTTCTTCTGACCCTTGGCTTGTTCCTGACTTTGCAGACGTCTGGTTTCCTGACTCTGGCTCAGCTGAATATCTGTCTTGGTTCCTGACCCTGACGTGTTTTTTGGTTTATGCTCTTGGATCATGCATCTGTTTTTGTTTCATTAATGAAGGTGTATTGCATTTTACACTTTTGTGTCTTGTCTAGTTCCTGGTTCCTAACAAAGACATAGACATATTTCCCCTGAACATGACCATGCCATGTCAAGCCTGCAAACTTAGTTCTACTTTATCTAACATTATTTTAAAAGTTTAAAAATGTAGTTTACTTATAGAAATGAAAGATTAATGCAGAGACAAATATTTATTAAAACTGTTCTTCACATTGCTTTAAAGGGATAGTAATGTTTCACAAGAACAGCAGTTCCAATTAATCTTCATAGTATTTGGGCCATGGATAGTGTTATTTCATTACTGTCAGAGTTGTAGTTCAAGAGTAATCGAATGATAAAATATCCCCCTCCCGCCCCTTTTACTGATGTAACACTGCTCACCTCAGATGTGGAATCTGGTCCTGGGACCAGACAGCTCACAGCAAGGGACAATCTTCTTATTGTGAGCATAAGGAAAACCCTGCCCTCCTTGACAGGTTTTTCCTTATGCTCACTGAAGATTACTGCTCTGAGGCGAGCAGTGTTACATCAGTAAAAAGGGCGGGAAAGGGATACTTCATCATACAATTACTCTTGAACTGCAACTCTGACAGTATTGAAATAACACTCCCCATGGCCCATATATTATGAAGATTAATTGAAGCTTCTTTTATTGTGAAATATTACTATCACTTTAAAGTTAAGAAAAAGAAACTGAAATGGAACACAGAACACCAGAGGATCATAGTCTTACAAGTTTCGCAAAACAGTTGATTTCTTCTTATTTGTTTATGCCATGGATGTATCGGCTCATCCCTCTGCTTTGCACTGTGTCATCATTTAGCATTGGTGAGTGACAAATTTTATATTACACACAAGTTTGGTGCCAATTATTTTGAACTAGTGAAACATAATGAGAGTCCAATATTATGATAGGAGTAGGTGATGAATAAACAATTTCTAAGTTCAATAACGTCATGGATTGGAATCAGGAAATTGAAAAAAGCAGAGTCATAGTAAGCAATAACTGAAGATAAAAGCAGAAGTCAAGAATAAGCAAAGATAACATGCTAGGCAAATGCCACACTAATTATGAATGTGGCACAGTAAATACTGATGATCAGGAGGAACAGAAGACTATGCTATGGCTTATTAGAAATCTCCATTTATTGAAGCAATAAAAATACAATAAAGTATAAAGATAAAAGCAATAAAATAAAACTCAATAGTAAATATATTCCAGCAGTAGCAAAAGCGAAGTCCTGTCTTACATAAAAAGAGGTATTGAAGCAAGAGTAGAATACATAATTTTGCCATTGTACAAATCATTGGTAAGACATCACCTTGAATATATAGTGCGGTTTTGGGCACCAGTCCTGAAAAAGGATACTCTAGAACTGGATAGAGTACAGCGAAGAGCAACAAAATTAATTAAGGGAATGGAGGACTTGATGAGGAACGGCAAGACAATCTTGGTTTATTCACTGTACAGAAAAGACTAAAAGGAGAGCTTGTTATAATGTATAGGTACCGTTATATGTGAGGTAAACACAAGGATCACTCTGGTGAGCTGGTAATTCCAAGGCCTGATCAAATAACTAGGGATAGTAATGTTTCACAAAAAAAGCAGCTCTGATTAATCTTCATAGTATTTGAGCTGTGGAGAGCTTTATTTCAATACTGTCAGAGTTGTTGTTCAAGAATAATTGAATTATAAATATCCTCCTCCCTCCCTTTTTACTGATGTAACACTGCTCACCTCAGAGCAGCAAGACTGTCCGGATGGATTGGAGCAAGGGGCAATCTTCAGTGAACATAAGGAAAAACCTGTCAAGGGGGGGCAGGGTTTTCCTTATGTTCACAGTAAGAAGGTTGTCCCTTGTTGCGACCTATCTGGTCAAGAGGCCAGATTCCACATCTGAAGGGAGGCTGCTTATGCTAGGTAAAAGGGGTGGAAGGGAGATATTTTATCATTCAATTACCCTTGAAATACAATTCTGACAATATTGAAATAACACTCTCCATAGCCCAAATACTATGAAGATTAATGAAAGCTGCTTTTTTCTGTGAAACATTACAATCACTTTAAGATTAGATGAATGGGGATATCAACTCAGCAGAGTAAGGGTTTTTCTACAGTAAGGTCTGTTAAATTGTGGGATTCTTTGCACAAGGATGTGGTAATGGCAGATACAATGGATACATTTAAGATAAGCTTAGATGCATTTCTTTCAAGAGGGGACATTCAGGGTTATATTGTGCATTATTAGGTAAAACAGGAAGTTCCTGTAAATAGACCTATACTCATTCTGTTGCAGGAAGGCTTATATCATTTTAATGTTATGGGTTATGAGGCAAAGGTTGAACTTGATGGACTTTGTCTTTTTCAACCTAATTTACTATGTAATCATCTTACAATACTGGAACAACCAAATTGTACTGTGGAGGACAGATTAAAATTCGTACTGGTATAAATTGGTTTTTAATCCCTTGAGTGCTAAAAGGTCTCCAACACATTGTGAACCATGTATTAGAGACCTGTTTAGTATTAAAGGGGTTTACATTTTTATTCATAACAACTCTGGTGCAAACCAGCTGTATCATAGGGGACAAATGAAAATGTTAATTGACATAAATGGTGCTTTTAACCCCCTTTGAATTGCTAGGATGGCTGTAATGCATTGAGATGTAATGCACTGAAGACCTCTATAGCATTCAAGGATTTAAAATAACTACTTAAATCAAAAGGAAATTGGAGTTATTATTTGTTCCCAGTGATGTAGTTGATTTGCTCCAGAATTGTACCTCACTGGCTTGCTGAATACAGCCCTTAATGTATAAATTAGTGTAGGAATATTTACATGCAGACTCCTGAAAGGGTGCTGCATATAATTCATGCATATGCTGTTTAGACTAATAAGTAAGTGTATTTGTGTAACAGTAAGGCAGGTTCACACAGACGACTTAACAGCGCTATGATTTAGCACAGTTTAATCCACCCATGTACTCACCTCTGATCTCCAGTGGTCCCCCAGTGATCTTTTCGCACTATGGGGCATGGCGAAGGAGTGGCAGAAAAGTGACAGTCAAGTGAAAGTCAGCTGTATATTATTAGGTGATGCCTACTTGGTTCTGACAGCAATTGGAGGCTGTGAAAGGTATCTTAGCATCGAATATCACTGATGTGAATGATCCACAATGTAGCCCATGATTTACTGTGTAGTTTAACCATGAGGCATCTTGGATGCATTCTGTTCTGTACACATCAAAGTTTCCGCATGCTGTGTTCCGATGCATTCTGCAGGAGAATATTCACCTGTGTGAACCACACCATAGGAGGTCAATGTTATAATGTCATTGTTTTTTGTAACAGAAATATTGGGCTCCTTTCAGTTGTCCCCGTTAGGCATAAAAAACCCTGCCTGCATTTTTTCAAGCAAGGTAAGCTATTCAATTACCTGTGCTATTAAAAAATGCCAGCAAATAAAAACCAACCTGTCAGGCAATAAAATTCGCTGTGTTCTTGCCCATTCAAGAGAAAAAAAAAAGATACCTTTCAGTTGACTGTGTTAGCCCTTCAGATCCAATAAGGTAGTCACTTTATCGTTGGAAATTTAAAACCCAGTTTGTTTGGCGGTAGAGTACCTGATCAGATCTCAAAACAGCCAACGCAGCAATTGAAAAAGAATAAATAAATAAGTCCCCATTGATATGGGGCCCTAAGTACATTCAAAGTACACCCAAAATGTGTCCATCATTAGTAGAATTATCCCTATGAGTGCCAGTAGGGTAAAATTACCCCATTGTCACTCACGGGGTTAAGCCCCTGAAAAGTAACAATTATAATTAATCCTGATGTACAACGGAGTCTTCAGCACCCTGATCAGTTACTGTCCATCTTCTTTCTTCTCTCTTCTTTCTATCTCTGGTCCTTCTTCTGTCTTCCATCTTCCCTTCATATACCTGTAAGAAAAATCAAGAGATATTAATAAATATTCCATAGAAATAACCCGCACATCTATGCATAGTTTAACCCCTAGAGTGCCAGAAGAGTACTCAATGCATTGCAGAGCAATGAGTTGCGTACCACACTGGGACTCAAAGGGTTAAAAATTTTTTAGATGTGCAGGTCAATAGTTTATAAAATGGCCAAAGTACAAATTGTAACCAAGAATTATAAAATGCCACAAACATTCTGAATAAAAATATCATGCCCTTTTTCCATTTCTCCGCCGCTGTGTGCAGCAGCGGTGATGACAGCAGACATGGAGGTAGCAGTGGAGAAAGTAAGTAGTAGCACCCCCTTTGTGCCTTACTGGACGATGCCCGTTCCTCTGTGAAGGAATTTGAACAGAAGCTGCCTTTATATATGGGCAGTCTCTGTTCCAAAGGCTTCACAGCTATTGGCTGGGATGTGTGCTTATGCATCTCCCAGCCAATCAGCTTTGAGCGGAGGTGCTTGCAGCCACCACGGCCACACACAGCGGAAAAGAATTGAAAAAGGGCATGACATTTTCATTCAGAATGTTTGTGGCATAATATAATTAATGGAGACAACTATTGACTTGTCCATTTCATATATTTTTGACCCACACAACTAAACATTGTTTAACACTTTGAGTCACAGTCAGGTACGCAATGCGTTGCATACCCCTTTGGCACTCTAGGGGTTAAACTATACATAGACGTGCGGGTTCTTTTTTAAGGAACGTTTATTTATATGTCTTAATTTCTTTACAGTTACATGATGAGAAGATGGAAAACAGGAGAAGGACCAGAGGAAGAAGGAAGAGAGAAGAAAGGAGAGAAGATTACAGAAAGAAAAAGGAAGATAAACAAAGGACAGTGGATGGCAGGTAAGTGTAACACAGATAAGCTAACAATCGGTGATGACAGTGTGTCAGGCACTGATCATTAGCTTTTTTCCTTTGAAGTTCCCATTATTGCCGCTACTTAACTGCGTTTTGGGAACTTAATGCACAAAATGGGCATTTGGCCACAAGACCACTTTTTGCTAACTTCTCAGTATCCAATTTTGCCCTACTGTCTGTTTTACCGGGCTCAATTGAATACAGCAGTCATGCGCAGTAGACAGTGCCTAAACGTGTTGTGGCTGATATGGAGTGAGTTCTCTCCGCGCACCTTGCTGGGACCCTTCAGGTACTGCACATGACTGCAGCATGAACAGTGAACAGAGAGGCTCAGGGCACCAGCATAGACTGCTGGGAGGCACTGTGGCCCATGTACACTGGCTTTTTTAAACTAGTATCTATATATTTTGCATTATATCTGCCATTTCCTGTACCTTCAATAGAGTGATCACTACTGAAGTAGGCCTCTAGGTCACACAGTAAACCATGGGCTTCAGTAGGCCTAAATGAGTTGTAATGAATACTACTCTAGAATTGACTGTAAACTGTGGACATTTAAAGGTGACATTTAAAAAAAAATTAAAAGACCATAGCATTTTTTAAGTGGCAGTTTTTAAGATTTTTTTGGAGGTGCAATGATATACCACAATTCTTAGTAATTATCCACAATTTTGTTTAATAAATATGAACAAATTCATATTTATTTGCGCATGTAATAAACCATTAGAGTGACCTTCCTAAATGTGTGCCATTATTTCAACAGTACGATACAAGTGATAATTGCATAGTGAGGACTTTGTAACTGGAAGCCGTGTATGTTACTTTCATTCTGGTCTCCTGTTACTGTTCATCCTCAGTGAAACAGCACAAACACTTTAATACTGTACGTCAGTAAGTCCCATGTAAGAGCAAGTGAGGAAGAATTGCTGCCTATTAGCATACATATTGGCTTAAATTGATGTATACCTAGGTGTTTGCAGGAAATTAACTGGAGACTGGAATCAATTGAATTAAAAAGCACAACGGTATATAACTAAGAGCGCCTGCAGGAAATAAACTAGAAATAGGAGACTGGAGCAGCGGAATCGGTTATAAAACTAATAGGTGTATACCTGTAAAATGAAGTCACAGACTGCTGTTGAGTTCAGGTTTATGAAGACTGCCTGGAAGAACACTGAAATAGTAAACCTAAAAAAATACAATTTATAAGTAAAATAGATAAAAAAAGTGGTGGTGTATACACAGGTGTTTAACCCTTGGAAACAAGAGGTGTCCCCAGCTCACTGTTGTGCAATGAGTTGAAAATGTCTCTAGCATCCAAGAGTTAATGGATACAAATACTTTATCATAAAATATATACATAATCACACCCAGGGCAACAGCAGGTTGTGTCAGCGCTGCACTGTGCCAGAGATTTGCACAGGTCCATGCCACTGTGTGCAGAACCTGGTCAAATCAAATGCATGGTATCACCATACTTGCCATCTCTCACTCAAACAAACACACACTGAGGAAATTCATTTAACCCATTGAATACCTTTGAAATGTATTGTACACCATTCTGGCATGCAAAGGCTTGACCGCTCTCTAACCTGATCCACTGTGACCTCTGTTCACTACATGTTATTCGCACTCTGTCAGTTATCAACTGTACACTCCACCTATACCAGTAGAGTGGCACTCTGCATGTTGCTGTTCTATTGTGACCCCTGTTCACCACATTATTCCCAGTCTGTCATTCACCCACTGTACACCTCCCCACACATACACACACACACACACAAACACACACACACACCACCATACTGTGGCACCTTTTGCATGCTGGTTCAATCACACGTGCTGGGACTACACGTCTCCCCTGCCCAACCCACAAAGCCTGAGATACTGTCCCACTGAGCTCAGGAAAGGTAGGTCTCAGAAGCTGGACAGGTTGCTGAGGTTATCCCTGCACTGCACTCTAGCTGCTGGAGAACAAAGTCTTCAGAATGCAAACCTTTAGTGCACCACTTCTCTCTCCATGTGGTGTTCCACTTCCCTTCACTTCTGGACAGTCTCTCATTGTCACTCACTAGAGTTGAATAGAATGGCACTGGATAGAAAGAGTAGAACAAGGCTTGGGTGTGCAACACTGTGTGTGGATGGACAGTGGAACATCTCTACTGTCTACTGTCACTGTCTCTTCTTGTATGGGTAACACCATACATCTGTGTGTGTGTGTGTGTGTGTGTGTGTGTGTGTGTGTGTGTGTGTGTGTGATAATGTAATGTAAACACATTTGTGAAAGCAATACTGCACAACACAACAATACAATATACAACTTTAAAGAATCATATCCAACATTTGCTGATGTACATGAATGATACAATGCATGAATGTGAAACTGGATGTTACATTGGTTAAACCAGCCTAAAGCTTATAAAAGGATGGATTTACACAATCAGTTAAAATACCCAATGAAAAAACTAACTGTACCCCTTTGGTCTTCATTTCACCCAGAGAAACCACTCTATCCATAACCTCAAAATCATAATAGATGGAATTTCATAGATACCCAAGAGAAAAAGACATTTGTCATAAAGATGATCAGCTTTTTCAGAACCAAAGACATTGGGCTAAATAAGGACTCCATATACAATTTCTTTCATTTTTTTCAAGTTCATATTGACCAATTTTCTTCATGTGATTTTTTTTTAACATATATGTTTGTGTTTAATAGATTTCTCTCTCTTCCCCTCTTTTTGCCTTTCATTCGCCCCCTTCTCCACATTCTTTTCACACAGACCAAGGAATTTATGATGCGTAGACTGGTATGATAGTTTATCAGTTCATATATTTACTTGTCAGACACCTTTTTCTATGTTAATCTGGACTTTACTATTGTTGACTTGTATTGATGCAGTTGCATTTTCATATATTGATTGGAGGATATTGCTGTAAGCTCTGTCTACTCCATGGTTGATCATGGCATCGGTTATAGCTTGCTTTTTCACCAAGTCAAAGGTCTTTTCATAGTCAATGAAGTCTATGCGTAATGGAAGATTGCATTCATTATGCCACTCTATGATTTGTTGCACAGTCTGGATATGGTACATTGTCCTGAAACAACTACTGAAGCCTGCTTGTTTTTTTTAGGTTGTGCTTTGTTAAGTACTGTGTCCATGCTTCTTGAGAGTACCTTTGTGAGAACCTTGCAGACCACTGGCAATAGGCTTATTGGTCAGTAGTTTTTTAGATTTGCCTTATCAACTTTTTTGTGCAGTACAATGACTTCTGCATTTTTCCATGTTTTAGGCACTTTACTGAGTAGTAGGCATTTTGAAAATAACTTAGCTAGGATTTAGACTAAGGGTTGACCACCAGCTCTCAACATTTCAATAGCAACTTTATCAGGTCCAGCTGATTTGTCATTTTCATTTATTTTATTGCAGCTTCTGCTTCTTTTACCAAAATTTCTGGGGTAACTTCATCCTCAGACATTGCATTTGGTTGTTGTCCTTCATCCTTATAAAGACATGAATAAAATTCTTCCACTCGTTTTACTGTTTGTTTTTGAGTTTTTGCTGTTGTACCATCTTTAAGCTTTAATGCAAACTTTTGGCTCCTATGTGTGGACATATTTTGTTTTGCTTTTTTTTAGCCCTTGATTTTCTTCCAGTGTCCTTTTCACTTATATTTTTCCTCTTTTATGTGCTTCCTTATGGTCTTGCAAATTTCTACATGTTCTACCCTGTTTCTATTAATACCGTTTTGCTTAAAGGTGAACACTCACATAAAAGAAAAATGTGATCATGGATTTTAATCAATAAAAAAAGATTAGCGCTGTTTTTTTTGTTTGTTTTTTTTTACAACTTACCTACAAGTGGAGATATGAAGCCTTAAAATCGGGCACTTCCATGTTCTGCGGCACCCTGTATGTGCCGCAGGACTTCCCAGCTGCCCCAGGAAGCGTGTTCACACTTCCCTTCATAGCTGTATTTCTGTGGGCTAACGTTACAGCAGGTTCCGTTTACAATGATATTGAGGTTGCAACCTCAGTAGCATTGTAAACGGAGTTTGCTGTAAGGGATTATACGGTGCTAACTCAAAATTCTAATGATTTTTCAATAGCTGGCTATTGTCAATCTTCACATTTGTTAAACTGATAATTTTCTTTCTTTCCGTCGATGTCGATTTAGATTTTTGATCTCACCAGATAGTACCATTAGGGCTTTTCCATGTACATTTTCTCTGGGCCATAACAATGAATTCATGATGTACAAAATTTGTTTTTCTGCAAATTTAGGGCTCGATCTAAATGTTGGCGTTAAAACCAACGTGAAGAAAAAAACTGCCTTCGTGAGTTAAGCAAGACCGGTTAACGTGAGATTCAAATCTTCCTTACCCAGAAAGGCTAATGAGCGATGACCAACAAAATACACGTTAACCTTAAACCTGCGTCGCATAGAAAATCTTACCTAAAAACACACAATAAAAATGTTACCTAGCACCACAGCCAATCACAGCACTCCAAAGTTCAGTTGGAGGAAGCGGGTGGCAAGCTTGTATTTGCTACCCGCTTCCTCCAATGTCTCTCTCCCCTCCACCCGCTTCCTCTAATGCCTCTCTTGTCCCCAGCCTTTTTTATGCTGCGGGCTTCACAGCCACCCGCAGCAATGGCATTTTAATGAATTAAGATGAGGGAAGCGCTGCAGTCAGAGTGCAGCCTGCTTCCTCAACTGTATTTTAACTTAGATCACATTCATTTATAATGTTCTGTGTCCCATTGCTATTAGTACTTTTGCTCCACTCTCCGTTTGAAGGAGAGTGGAGCAAAAGTACTAATAGCAATGGGACACAGGAGGTAGGGCATTAAAAATGAATGAGATCTAACTAAAGATACGTTTAATAATAGTCTTTTAATAAAAAAAGTTTAAACAACACACACACACACACATATATATATATATATATATATATATACAGGCAAGGTATGTAGTTCATACCTTGCCTATTAACCCTTTGGGTACCAAAGGGATACGAAACATGCTAAGCAATGCTTTCCTACCTCTCTGGTACTCAAAGGGTTAATTGTCGAATAAACGACAGGTTCCACTACTATATGAGTCAATAAGGTGAATGTGGATGGACTTAGTATGTAGAATATATGCAATATATGTCGACATACTAAGGGGGGGTGTAGAAGGGGGGGGGCATTGTGTAGTGCTTGGTGTACTGTTTCTGTTTAAACCTTCGAATGCCACAGGGGTGAGCAGTGCACATCCCTATGGCATTCAAAGCTGTCCATGGTGCTGAAAGCCATCTCTGTGTTCCCCTACTGGCTGGGTAGGAAAGCACAGAGAATGCTGTTCAGAACTGGCGATGGTGGTTTTCTACTCTGACTTGTGTGATGTTCGACAAAAAAAATAGGCGTTAGATTTCTGGAGTGGAATGTTGCAATTTAACTCTCGTTAGCCCTAATGTCGCTTGTACATTATCCTCTATGGGTGAGATCTTGCTGTTCTGGCGACGGGCGACGTGTGTTTCAGAACTGCCATTATTTCTTCTAGTGGGAACATTTGCATTGCTTACTGGCGGTACAAAACCACCGTCACCATTTTTTTCTGCCGACGACAACATTTGAATCGAGCCCTTAATCTGTTAATTGCCTCTGTTTTCAGTGGTCCAATCTATTTCTCTCCATTTTGGGTCTTACCGATTTGTAATGGTAATTGTCCTATTTGTAGAGACATAATAAATCATCATTAAATTCTTCAACTGCATCATCATTGTGGCAACATGTGAGGGCATAAACTTGAATGATATGAAGAACATAGCGATTGTTAATTTGATAGCACAGGAAGTAATTCTCTCTGAAATATTTTCTTCTTTTATAATTAAGTCTGTCAGTCTTTTGTTAATCAATAATCCGATTCCTCCACATTGTCCATCATTGGTTCCTTTATAGTATAGCCAGTGTCCATCTTCTAATTTGACAAAATCTTCATCTTCTCACAGAAGCCGATAATGTCCCAATTGATGTTATTTAGTTCTTATACTAGTTCCTCTAAGTGTGAAAACATATTCATAGATTGAATGTTAAAGTGATAGTCATACTTCGTTTTATCTTTATTTTATTTTGTAGGCATTTAAAAAACATGAAGAACAATATAAGTCTTATCTCTCAAACCTTTATGGTTTAAGAGATATTCACAAGCAAAGTTCCCCTCCCTAACCCTTTTACCTAGTGTAAGCCATCTCTTCTCAGATGTGAATCTGGTTGTAAGACAAGACAGATAACAGCAGGGGACAACCTTCTTTATATGAAAACAATGAAAGCCCTACCCCCCTTGACAAGCTTTTCATGTTTTTCCCTTATCTTAATTGAAGATTGTCCCTTTGTGCAATCTACCTGGGCACCTCCCTTCTGCTTTGGCTGAGCAGTGTTACATCAGTAAAAGGGGCGGGAGGGGGACACTTTGTCATTGAATTACTCCTGAACTACAACTCTGACAGAACTGAAATAACACTCTCCAAAGTCCAAATACTATGATGATTAATTAGAGCTGTTTTTATTATGAAACATTACTATCCCTTTAAGCATACCAATGTCTAAAGACCAAAGGCACCCTCTGCCATTGAGCTGGTCTTCCCACTGTCATAGAAAGTAGCTTGCAAGCCTCTGGGAATGAGGGCTGTTGTTTTTGTTGTGAAGCCATGTTGAGGGAATGGACCATAATCTGCTATGTTGGTCCAGTGCGGGTTGGCAGATTTTGAAATGATTTAGTCAATGCCAGGAGTATATATTCCCGATGGCATAGTTCTCAGCTTTCCTGACACATGCAAACACTCCTGCAACGATAAGGTACATATGTGTATAGATTTATATAAGCTACACTATGGTAATGCTTTTCCCACTTAAGAAAACAAGGGCATTTCTACTTCAAAGTTCTCCAAACACAGCAAAAAAATACATGTTGTGGCCTGGATTGCACTGTAACAACTTTTGTATGACGTGTCTGCTAGCAGAGTACCCTTTTTTATCCAACAGGAAAAGTCCTATGTTTTCTTAATACCATTATAATGTCCTACATTTTTCAATAGTGCACAAGAGAAAAAAGTATAGAAACAGGTATCAGAGAAAGAGATGTGTAGCTACAAAAGTCTGGGAATATAGGAATACATTGGTCAGCCTATTAATAGTATATGAGTTCAATCCAACTTTGATGTTAACCCTTTGAATGCCAGAGGGACAAAGGAATTCATTGAATAAGCCTCTGGTACAGAAAGGCTTAAAAGTTCCTTGCTCTGCGCACCATTTTACACACAAGTAACATTAACATCCAATTTATTAAATAACCACAGTCAAGGCACAACAAATTAACCCCACGAGTGCCCAGAAGGTATCGTGCGCACAATAATAGTGCATCCCACACCTCACCGGCCCCCCAAGAAGACCAAAGCCCCACTCCAACTGTGACTATAATATATACATTTCTTTATGAAAACTCAATTTATAAGACCACAAAAATTATTAAAAACAAATTGTCATTGCACACATGGAGACATCTAATTTTTATCATTCAAACCCAAGGAAACAGAGGCTTGAATCTGAATTATCTATTTCAATTTTCTCATCAATAAATCATTTTCTCTATCCCCTCGCCAGGGATTTTGAACAATTCTTTCAATACTACCAAACTTTAAAACATTAACATCTATTATGTACATCCCTGAAATGTGAAACTAGCCTAGTATTAAACTGAACTTTTCTAACAGCTCTTAGATGTTCTGGTATCCTATCCTTAACCCCTTAACAACCCTTGATGGTCATAGCACGTCATAGGTTGTTATACCCTTAACGACCCATGACGTACTATGACCGTCATGGAATTCCAGGCTTCTCCCGCGACTGCATGCCGTTCGGGGAGTCTGGAATCCGAATCGCCAAAAAAAAAGTTCCATGGTCCTTTAGTGACCGCAACGTGACTGCGCGGCTGGTTGTTAAGGGGTTAAGGGAACATTTAGTTTTCCCTATATAAAATCTACCACAAGGACAGAAAAGGGCATAGACCACAAAGGATGCATGGCAACTTATCACATCTCTGACAATATTGGGGTAACATGTATTTACCAGTGATCATATGATTACAAGCCAGACAGCTGCTGCAACAGTACTTCTCTTTAAGAGTTCCCTTATCTAACCCTGGTGACTAGGTGACTAGTCCCTTTAAGTACACTACATACACTTCATCACGCAGGTTTCTGACTCACCACGAACTGATCACTGTTTTTTTAAACAAACATCCTTTAATACAGGATCTCTCTATAAGATGGACCAGTTATCATAAATAACGTTATGAGACAAAAACAGACCTGCACTCCTCCAAACCAATGTGCAAATGTGTGCCCTGTCTTGGGCAAATATAATACTACTGTGTTAATAAATATGAGAATTTAGTTCCATAAATTGGCCAAAAAAATTGCCAAAACAGTCAAGGTACCTCAATATTTGGCAAGTCCTAATCTAATCACCTGTTAAACCCTATCTAAATTAAAAATGTGCCTTGAAAAGTTGTTATAAATAAACGTGTTGACGAGGGACGCTGTAATAAAGGATATACATTGCTGGGGTGCTAGGGGTGGGGATCCACAGTTCCCTCGGCCAGTATCCAGTAACTTGCAGGCCAACTAAGTTCTATATCAGGTACGTCATTCTTTACACTTTTTTTTAAATAGTTTTATGTTTTCTTGTTTTTAATTGCACACACAGGGACCCTCAAGCACTGTCTGTCTGGCTGGCAGGGGGTGATGGGTATTGTAGTCCGAAGGCAGCAGAAGAGTCTTACATTGCCCACCCCTGGCCTATACCAGCTGTAGCTTGAGAAAATAATTAGATTTCTCACCAAGCTGCACATAATTCTGTTTTCACACCTGGCTTCATACACTGAGCAGACCATATTGTGGGACCCAAATCACTGAGCAGGGAGGTGAAGAGTTCCAGACTGTAATGTGTGAGAACTGAATATATATATATATTTTTTTTTTTTGGGGGGTGGGGGGGTCAATCCTGTAGGTCTTAGAGAGATGCCTGTCCTACTTTATTTAACAGCCCTAGTGTGAGACATTGTCACTGTCTACATTACATGAATGTGAATTACAGGCTAGTTCCTGCACTGCAGTGGATCTGTGGCAGCCCAGCAGTATCAGCCACATCTGGAAAGACACAGTCACTGATGTGCACACTTCAAGCAATGGCTCCCAACTCCTCCTCACCTACTTGAAAAATGCTAATGTTCAGCACAAGTAAGTTAAACTTCCCCTCTGAAATGTTGTTGCTCTTAAATGCAAAATCAGAGCAATACTTTAGTCTCCTCTTTGGAGCTTAGATTGTTTAACACTTTAATAATCAGAGGGAGTGTGTATTATATAGCAAAATAATGAGTTGCACACCCCTCCTTTCCTTAAAGGGCTAATAAATATACCCACATTGTTAGCAAATATAGTTTATTTACAGATTTCTTATATATTTAAGCTGATTGGATCTGATATTCACTTACTAATTAAAACTCTGCGGGGAGCAAACAGGATTGAGCAAGAAACCTTTCTGGTGCACAAGGAGTTAAGTAATAATTTAGACATACAATAACTTTGATTAATCTTTTGGGGGTAAAATATTCACTTGAGGTGTTCATTTAATAATAATAATATTTTCATTTAATAATAAAATATTATTTAACTGGACCATGAGATAAGCCAAGGGAACTGTTTCAGTGCATTAACCCTTGGATACTAAAGGATCTAATGCATTGGAGACAATTTAAAAAACATTGGGCCCCTGAGGCACCCCACTTATAGCTTTAGACAAACCTTTGCCATCTATGATTTAACCAGTTCCCTAGCCATGCACCAATATCACCTCCCAAACTCAAGTCTTTTCATTTATGCATTGACCTGTTGTGAGGCACAGTATCAGAGGCTTTTGCAAAATCTAAAAAGTCACAATCAATCATTTTATTAATATTTTGAGTGCCACAGGGGTACACAAAACATTGCAAAGAAATGTTTTGCGTAACCCTCTGGCACTCAAAGAGTTAACCTTCAAAGAAATTCTAAAATTGGCAGTTTACACATTACTACCAAGGAGAGAAGCCAAAATCATTTCGTACAGTCAGCCCCACACTTTATCATTGGCCAGTGGTATAACAATAATCTGCACTGGGAACATGTCAGAATAGTGAGTCTACCCACTTTTCCATATATCTTCTCTATATGCCATACAGACATACAAACGCACATACAATACTTACTGTTACACACTGATCTTCACCTTTATTAGCATACTTAGTTACATATGGGTAAGATCTCTGCTGTGAGAGTGACCTCTAGGAACATTATATTAATGCATTGTATGGTTGTGTTGCCAGTTTTAAAGGGATAGTAATACTTCATTTTAACTTTATTTTATTTTGTAGGCATTAAAAAAACATGAAGAATGATATGTCTTTTTCTCTCAAACCTTTATGGTTTGAGAGATATTCACAAGCAAAGTTTCCCCTCCCGTCCCTTTTACCTAGTGTAAGCCATCTCTTCTCAGATGTGGAATGCAGTCCATAGACCAGACAGATAACAGCAGGGGACAATCTTCTTCCTATGAGAACAATGAAAGCCCTGCCCCCCTTGACAAGCTTTTCAGGTTTTTCCCTTATCTTAATTGAAGATTGTCCTTCTCTGCAATCTACCTGGGCACCTCCCTCCTGCTCTGAGCTGAGCAGTGTTACATCAGTAAAAGGGGCGGGAGGGGGATACTTTGTCATTGAATTACTCTTGAACTACAACTCTGATAGAATTGAAATAACACTCTCCAAAGTCCAAATACTATGATGATTAATTAGAGCTGCTTTTATTATGAAACATTACTATCCCTTTAAGCTGATTCGCATAATGAAATATTACTTACTGAAAGGAACACCCTTTATGTGCTTATATCAAATAGTTGGAGCTAAAATATCTGTTATTTAAATGTTACACTGCTTTTGATTCAGCCACATTTTGCCAGTATAGGATATTGTTCTATTAACATCTCTTTATTCAACAGACCTTGGTTATATCTCATGTCTTATTAATCTATTAATATCCTTTGGATCTGCTGTCAAACTGGAACTTTCACCCTCAAGACACTTATCGTCATTGGATGTACCTATTAAAATTGTCAATAGATTGTGTATTTATTTTTTCCAAATCGTAATCGTTTATTAGATATAGCTATTTAAAAATTACCTAGCGATGTCCCCTCCCATCCCATCTTTCACTAGCAGCAAGCGTGCTCCTGTAATTACATTTATGTGAGTGCCTAGAGATTGTTTGTGATTGTATAGCAGAATAACAGGGTGGATCATACTTCTCCTAGCCTCATTCCTTACAAGGCCGTTGTTCTAACCATCAGCCTGACAAAGGAATAAAAAAGGAGTGAGACCAGTCTCCACAAGTGTGTTAATCTAGAGCAGTGGTTCTCAACTCCTGTCCTCAGGACCCACTAACAGGCCAGGATCTCATGATTTCCCACAGGTGAATTAATCAATGTGAATGAGCCTCTGATCACCACACCTGTGCTCTAGAAAATAAATCCCTAAGTCCTGGCCTGTTAGTGGGTCCTGAGGACAGGAGCTGAGAAACACTGATCTAGATAGTTGTACTATCCCAAGTCCTGAAAAATCATTAGAATTTCCACTACAGGAACTTCTAAGGAAAAAGTTCTATATCCGCTTCATGAAGGACCACAATGTATCAGCGAGTGGACTGTATTTATGCAGAACCTTTCTTTTTAACCCACTAAATGCTAGGGAAGCATCAATGTGTTAACTCTTTGAGTGCCAGAGGGGTACGGAACGTATTGCTCTGCAATGTGTTCTTTACCCTTTTGGCACTCAAAGTATTAAAGAAAGTCACATTGTTGTTCAGTGGAAAATGTCTCTCCTGTAAAACGTCTAATGTTACAGATTATACAGTATGTGTACTCATGCCATAAAATATCAATATATAATAAACACACTGTTTTTTGACTGCATATAAAAGCTATATACAATTTGTTATTACTGATATATGTATGTAAACCTTCTACTAATTTCTGTATGGCTTTGTGTTATAGGATTCTAGTAAATAATTTACAGAAGATACTTGAAAAGCAAAGTTTCTCTAGACCAGGGAGAAACCGAAGGTCACTGTCAAGATATAATTATGAAGAGTACCATCCTCTGGATGAGGTATATTCCTGTCTGCTGTTATGGGACCTCATGAACATTCGTTTTAAGCAATGTACGCAAGATAGCTCTGCCTCCATAAACACTGTTAACATTGTGCAGTGAATGTACATACTACATGACTGATATCATCAGTCCTGTAAGACAAATCTACTGCAGGTCTGATTGTAGGTTTATAGGGACAGCAAACCCTTTTAACAACAGATGCTCAAATTTCTATAACAATTTAATTTTAAAGTAGAACATCTCCTAATAACCCCTGCTTACCTTACTAGGGGTGGAAAATCTGAATGGCCCCATGAATATTTCCATTGTTGCCTGGTTCAATATAATATATTCAATCAGTACTGCATGTTATGTCTATGAAGGCAGACATAACAGTTGCTAGCAGGACAACAGGACCTCAACCTCTGCTCAATGCACATGGTAATCTTAACGCTTTGAAGGCCAGAGGACTATGCAGTACCTTTCTTCACAATGGGTTACATGCCCTTCTGGTCCTTAAAACATTAAGTATGTTCATGCACTCTGCCTGCATCCGTTTGGAAAACTGCCAGCAAATGTCATGTCTTCCTACTTGGACATGGCATGCAGGACTTTTGAATAAGTTAACTCCTCAATAAAGGCACATGAACAAGATTCATAGGGACCATTAGGATTCTCTGGTCATAGTAAGGTAAGTAGGAGTTATTACTAGGGAATGTTACTTCTCCTTCAACTTTTTTTTTTGTGGCTAAGTTCCTCACCAGACATTGCTGCCAATAGAGAGGGCAGAGGTGCAGGCCAAAGCTCATCATAGAAAGAAATAGCCACCCTGAACAATGTTAATTTCTTCTGAGTTGTAAAAAAAACAGAAGCTCAACAGCTTAAAAGAATATAAAAAAGATTGGGTATTACCACCTATATTTCGTGGGATTGCATACTCCCACATTATCAAATGCCAAAAAATAAACAAGAAAGAAAAGAGGGGCAAAAAGCCCTCAGATACCCAAATATTATAAAGAATAGTGAGCGTGGACAGCTATGTAAATAGGATCACTGTGGCCCGAGGATCAGAGGTAAAGGTGTCTGCCATGAGGCCAGCTTACTAAAGTTGAGCTGCACCCAGTACAAGATGGTCAGACGTACAAGTTGTGACCTTATACATATACAAAAGTTGAAGGCTGGAGTGCTTAGTCTCGCATGCAGAGATCAAGAGCTGCAGGCATGGGCCAATACACAGGAATAAACATGTAATGGTTACTTAGAAATGCTAGAGAGAAACTCTATGGGTGCTCCCAGAATGGCTCAGAAATGATTATAAAAGTAGAGGATCTCACAGTAAGAGTGGGTTTTGTTCCTCTTTCTCTCTCTTATTTCTTTCCAGTACAGTATATTTTGATTGAAGTATCTACCAACAGCGGATGCACCCTTGTTTTACACAGCATGAACACCCCTATTTATTTATTTATTTACTTATTCATACATTCAAAATATTTAATTCTTTCACTTGTAAAATAAATAGGGGCTCAAAATGTTCTCTATGGATGTTGTTAAATAATGTTTTTGTTTTTAGATTGAATCTTGGATGTATCACATGAATAAAACACACTCGCATCTTGTTTCCATGTTTTCTATTGGAAAGTCATATCAAGGTCGATCATTGTACGTACTTAAGGTAATATAACCATAAGCTGGAAGATCTCACCCTTTACTTCTCTTTATTTCTTATTGGCATTCCAGAATTTCCATTTTTGCTTAATGCAGTTATGGTTACATATAGATCGAACCACCCATTTATATTTTTATGCTGATTTCTCCTGGGCCAACGATTTTATATTACATCAAAAAACTTCCAGGTCTGTGACACTTAATGGCATACATAGCATGAAGGCAAATTTTTCCCACTAAGGCAGTTTTAAGCAATTCTGTAGTGCAGTTGTTGGATATTTTGTGATGGAAATTGTGCCACCCTGAGGTAATGAATCCAAAAGTTACTAACTGATGTCTATGGGCAGTTATAGAGACAGGATAGATGCAGTGCAACAGGGCTCTGCCAACAATCCTCTAACTCCAGCATCCATCATTAGGTGTGCATGCTGTTTACACAGGTGATCAAATAGTGACATGCTCTTTGCTACTATCCAGTCACAGGATGACACACATGGGTGCTAGCTAACCAATGACTGCTGATGCCTACGTGGTCTAGCCAGTTGCATAAAAGTGCATGCCTCCCAATGTATTCAGATGGCAGAGAGAAAGCAGTATGTAGAACACAAGCAATAACAGTGTGGCAATGGTATCACCAGTTTTGTATCACATGCATGAAAAGGGCGATACAAGAACTAATGTTTCTGTGGAAGCATTGTTAGAAGCTCTTCATACAGAGATAACATGACTCATATAAAAATGCTCTAAAACAAGTTATTTTACAAAGTATTTATTAAGTAAAGGGACATTGAAACCTTGGAATAAGTAGCTTGTAATTTGTAAAATAGAAGAACTTACTTAGGTATGTTTCACCAATATATCAGTCAGGTATTTCTGTTTACCGTTTTTTGCACTTAAACTCTTTTGTAGTCTGTAACTGAACAGCCATTTTACTACCTTCTGAATGTTTACATGTATCTTTAGCAGAGTTGATTTTCAGCCAGGTCAGTAACCCTGTACATTTAGTTGATGACCCAGTACCCTTTATTAATGACTTTTTTTTTTTACACTTTGTCCACTGAAAACAAGGTGACCTGGTGCCTTTCTTTTTAGAAAAATACCACCTCTGCTCTTTAGAATCACAGGATGGGTGCTACCTCTATATCTCAAGTAAGCATTCTTAAGTTAGTAAAATGTCCCTGTTCGGTTATAGACTGAAGCAGAGATTAAATCTAGAAAACGGTAAACAAATAACTGACAGCTGAATTAATGACTTATAACTTGGGAAGTCCTTCAGGTTAATTAAAAGCTGTTTACTCCAAAGGAATACTCACCCTTTAAAGAAGGGAAGTGCTTCATTAAACATGTATTCACTTGGCCATTGATTTTACATAATGTTGTTTTAAATCCTTACTGCTCCTTTAAAACATGCATTTTCTTAGCAATGCATATGATGTTTTAATTGGGAACAGTGTAGGTGACATTTCACAATTATATGAAAAATTCTCTTTAAGCTAAACTAGAGCATATGGGCTTGGTCTTATTACCAAGATTATTTGGTAGAAGGTGATGTGATCTTTTTTTGACATATGAATATTATATTTTCCATTTCAGAAATCTCTGTCCTCATTATCTGTTCTGTAGAATAATTAATAGGATTTGTATGCTTTTACTGTTGCATATAAATCAGTAGAGTGGGCACTGTAAGATTTATGCTTTTTTGTTTTGTTTTTTTAATTCTGTAGTTGGGGAAGAACACCAGATCTTATAAAAGAGCTGTCTGGATAGACTGTGGTATGCATGCAAGAGAGTGGATTGGACCCGCATTTTGTCAGTGGTTTGTTAAAGAGGTACTATCTATATTCTGAGTATTCATTTTACCCTACACCATCTCTACATGTGCATTCTTGTTTAGTTGGAAAATAGATTTTTTGGTGAATATTATGTATCACACTAATGGTGGATAAACCCCAGTGCCCACAGGAAGTCAGATGTGAGGCAACTAATTACAGGAAGTGAAGCCAAGTATTAAAGAGATAGCAAGATGTACTTGATGTTGGAAGGGGAGTCAGATGCTGGGGAGAGAGGGAGCTTGCTGCAGGGAGGGGAATCTGATGCTAGGGAGAAAGAACTTGCTGTTGAAAGGGCAAACGTGCTGGAGAAAGTGGGAACAAACTGAAGGAAGGGGATTCAGATGTTGGGGAGAGAATGCTCTAACTGCTGGATGAGGAGTCATATGATAGGGAGAGAAAGCTTACAACTGGTAGGGGAAATTAGATGCTAGAAAGAGAGGGAGATAGCTGAAGCAAGTGGAGACATGTTCTGATGAGAGAGAGAGTGAGAGAGAGAGAGAGAGAGAGAGAGAGAGAAATCTTGCTGATAGAAGAGGAGTCTGATGCTGGGAAGAGAGAACTTGCTGCTGTAATGGGAGCCATATGCTAAGAAGAGAAAGAGAGAAATCTAACTGCTGGAAGGGGCGTTAGATTCAATGAAGAGAGGGAGCTAACTGCTATAAGGGGAGTTATGTGCCAGGAAGAGAGGGAGTTAACTGCTGTAATGGGAGTCTGATGCTGGGAAATGGAGCTTGCTGCTAGAAGATACTACAAAGAGAGAGCTTGCTGCTGGAATGGTAGTTAGATGAAAGGAACAGAGTGAACTAACTGCTGAAAGGAGAGTCAAGTTTTAGAAAGAGAGGGAGCCAGCTGCAAAAAGTATACTAGGAAGATGAGCTAGCTGCTGGAAGGGGAGTCAGATGCTAGGAAGATAGATCTAACTTTAGGAAGAGGTGTCAATGGCTAAAAAGAGAGGGAACATACTGCTGGGAGTCAGATGCTAGAAACAGGGGAACTATCTGCAGGAAAAGGAGTCAGGTGCTAGAGAGAAAGGAAGCTAGCTTCAGGAAAGTGAGTCAGATGCTAGGGTGAGAGTGCACTACCTGCTGTAAGGTGCGCCACATTCTAGAGAGAGAAGATGCTAGCCGCAGGAAGGGAAGTCAAATGTCAGGGGGGGGAGCTAGCTGCATGAAGGGTTCTGAGGGAGAGAAAGCTTGCTGTTAGAGACTGACCATTGTTAGATCATTCAAATATCACTTTGCTCTGCTGTGGATCTCCAAATCTTTTTCTAGAAATGTAGTTGTCACAAATAAAACAATGGGGAACTCTGCTTTACACATAGGATCTGCCTTAATATCTATACTCTTAAATTCCTCTCGTTTTGCACTTGAGAACCTGAACTTGCCATGATTTAATTATGGATTAATTCACTTTAGCAAACATAGGCCCTAGTGGAAAATGGTTGTTCTACTAGCAATTGCATTAATTAGCACATTTTTTAGTTATCCATAAAGTATGTATGGGATCACTGTGCTTACTTACAAGTAATATCACAATTATTTTTACAGTTCTCTCCATAGAGTAGATTAGGGTTATAACTGCTTTCCCTTAATTACATGTTATATTTTATAAAACATACAGGTTCCTGGTGAGCTCAAAATAGCTTTTATTAGTAGTGTTCAGTTAGTTACATATGTGTATAGTCAGGATATCAGCAAGAACAATATTTTGGTTACATATAGTAAGAAAACAAATAACCTATGACTTACTACAAATAAAATAGTGGGGTTTAGTAATATGTTTTGGGCAAAGGCATGAAAAGCTTGCCTGCCCCATCCAGGGGAGGGCTGGCAACTTGTGGCCTAGGGGGCAAATACAATAAAGTGGCCTATTTCTATTTTTGTTTGAGCCCATTGTCCCAGCCCACCCCCACGTAGCTTACAATGGAAGTAGGTTTATACTTCTGATACTACAGTGCTTACAGTTGAAATGGAGCTACAGTAGTGATACCACAGAGCTTACAAGAGAAGTGGGTCATGCTACTAGTGTAGCTCCATTTAGATTGTAGCTCTGTGTATCAGTTGTGTAGCTCCATTTCAATTGTAAACTCTGTGCTATTAATAGTGTAGCTCTATTTACAGCAGCAAGTGGGAGACTGAGTGAGGCAGTGGCCCACTGGTCCAGACATATGACCGGCCCAGAGGACAAGTGCCCCCCAGGCCAGCCCTCCACTGGCCCCGTCAAGGCACCCCAGATACAGGCAAGTCCCTATCTGTCTACAATCTGTGAACATGTATTTAATATAATGCAATTAAAAAGCAGTGATTCTACCTTACTTGTACTGTGAACAAAACCCTTGTGAGGGAAATGAGGGAGGTATTTATACTTTCTCTAATTCAGCTATCACCCTGTTTGGGGAGCTACCAACCAAGAAAGGAGAAGCCAAAACATCCCAAAATACATTCAAAAAGTATAAAATAAATATGTTCCTGGTGAGCTCAAAATAGCTTTTATTAGTAGTGCTCACTTAGCTACATATGTGTATAGTCAAGAGGAGAGCAGCAAGGACAGGCAAGCATTCCATGCCTCTGGCCAAAAACATGTTATTAAACGCCATTGTTTTATTTGTAACAAGCCATAGGTTGTTCATTTGTAAAAATCAAGTTTTAACATGCAGACACTTCTCTTTGTTTACTAAAATATTTTATAGACGTTAACCCTTTGAGTGCCAGAGGGGTACACAACACATTGCGTTCCTCACTGGCATTCAAAGGGTTAACCTAATGAGTGAGTGACAGTATTGGAGACAAAAAGAGTTGTGAGGAGCACACATCAAGCACGAACAAGATTAAGTGTCTTGTTCTAAGGCATGGTAGCCTCTCAATGGTGCTACAACTCATGTTTTTCACTCCCATGTGCCATTGCAGAGAGGAAATCTCCATATCCATATCAGACTGGTCCCGCCCACAGACAGTCCAGCTCCGAAATGTCAGGCAAATCCTCTCCGCACGAAAGAAATGGCAAAACCACAGACGTACGTTTCGGCCTATGTGAGCCTCGTCAGTGTGGTGCAGCCGAATCCCTCTAGGCACATGGAAGCAAGGGCCCATGCCTGGGATGCCCTTTTACTTAAGGAGCCAAAAAGAGTTGTGAGGAGCACACATCAAGCACGAACAAGATTAAGTGTCTTGTTCTAATTTCAGACCATTACATTTTAGTCAATTTATAATGCTTTTACAAATCAGTACCTTAAAGCGGAACTTTCAGATCTTACTAAGTCGCCATGCATTCATTAAACGCATGGCGACTACCTTCGAAATAGATGTCTTACCTTTAAAAAATAGCAGAGTATAAAGTAATCCTTCCCGTTTGGAGACCGGAACCCAGGCTACAGCGCATATATCTTGTCTGCATGCATACGCTGTCAGTCCCGGACTCCATTGAATAGCACTGCAGTGTACTATATGGTTATAGGAAGGGACTGACGGCGCAGGCGCGTAGACCACACTAACCTGCCTGTCAGTCCCCAAACAGGAAGGATTTCTTTAAACCCTGCTATTTTTTAAAGGTAAGACATCTTTTCCCAAGCTAGTCGCCATGCGTTTAATGAAAGATCTGAAATTTCCGCTTTAAGGCAACGGTGGGCAACATGTGGCCCTCCAGCTATTGTTGTACTACATTTGGAACTGAAGACCAGTGAGCAGGCTGATTTGTACTTTATCATACATTTTCTCAAAAATGCCCCCTTGGATAAAACAGGAATATTTGATAAAATTCAGTGCAGTTGAATCTAACCCACTGTGTAATGCATTATTTCCAAGGGATTGTTCTTTTTCACTTCTGAAACTCAGATTGACTAATTCAATATATTTGGATTTCTCTTTCAAACTAAGTACATAACAATGTATTCAATTAATGCATGTAATGTTATGCCTATTGTACAATGTGATAAATGTCGGAATATTTCAAGTATTGTGGGCGAATATGCTTTTTTCTTCAATGTACTTTTTGTTGGTTATTTCTAGTATCTTGAGTCAATAATTAAGTTCCATCCAAGACATTTTGTACCTAGTGCTGGCAAGTACAGACCCAGATTTTCCATCAGGCAAAGCAGGCAGCCTCCTAGAGTGCCAAATTGTGTGCAGTGCCTCAGCCTTGCTGGCCATGCCCATTTTGCTGGGTTATGGGTGGGGTAGTGCACGAGGAAGGGGTCATGTAATGAATAGGGGTGTGGCTATGCATGTGGCTAGGATTTAATTTCTACCATGGACATTATATACAGAATTTGCTATCTACATTTCATAACCTCTTATTAAAAATGTTGTATTTATAACTTGACACCAGCAGAGATTTTGATGCTTGTTCTTATTTGTGATTTATTATTCAGGCAATCCGTGCATACAACAGGGACCCTGCTATGAAAAGAATTCTCACTCTTCTTAATATCTATGTGATGCCAGTCTTAAATGTGGATGGTTATCAGTACAGCTGGACTACTGTAAGTATCTCATGCAGTGAGCTTTTAGTTGTCATTTCAGAATGCTCATCATTGATACAGCACAAATATATCTGAGTTCTACAAAGGAACAGATTTATGTCATGGAATCGCCTAAACAAAGTCACTTATGTATACTTTATCCCCCTTGGGGGTAAAAGTTCCTTTTTCCTCCTATTACTAGTGTTGATCCCAACATTTGATCCCATGAAAGGTCCTTTACCAGTTTTTAGTGGATCTTAAAATAGGATTGAGAAGAGAACTGATCATTTTAAAAAGAGAAGGTTCAGCTCACATCTCATTCATTGGTCAGAAATGAAATGAACACTTCATGATCTTTGTATCAATGGCTGAATGGTAAAGCATACAGATAACATTGTAGTATTTCTGCTTTTATCCATTCATATATTTATTAATGGGCAAGTACACATAAAAATATATGTATTCCATAAACCAGGTTCTGGCTGGCTTGTTAACCTATGGTGAGGGTAAACAACATTTGGATAGTTGGGGATGATGGAAGTCGCAGTCTCCAAAATCTGGAGAGCAAAATATTGTCTACTCTATGTCTATAGCAGGAGTGGTAAACAATTTACAAATGCCCACCTCCCTTATTTTCAAAATCTTTTTGAGGGGACACTATATACACACACACACACACACACACACACACACACACACATATAGCAGTCTTTTTAGGGCAGTCTGTATGGTCTTTCAGATTGTAGTCCCCACTGTCAGACTTATGGCCCACCCTTCTTCCCACTGGGGGAACCAGTTCCACTTTTTACTCGCTCCTGGTTTATTCCATGCTATTGCCAAAGAAATATTCTTGATCAGTCATACCTGAAGGATACTTATGAATGACTGCCTGAGAGTGTTGTTGTCTAGGGCCTGAGAGTAGCGAATCAGAGAGAATGCTCGCTCTAAAAATTGATAAATATCTCCCTCATATTTGCATAGCTATCTACCATAACTGCTTAGAACTCTTGTGGGAGATGCACTCAAGTGAGAGAAGATTGTGCTCAGACCTTTTATGGCAGTGGATCTCCATCTTTTATTTTGTCCATGGCGCAGTCTAATCCTCAGTCTGGAATTTTCAGCACACATTATATAATAAAGGGTAAAAATACATAAGTATACATATATATATTCTTAGGTCCCACAATCAGCGTGACAAAAATGTGCATAATGTGCTGAGCAATGTCCAAAAATATAAGTTTGAAAGCTAACAATAACATGGTCAAAGTCATCACAGAAACAGTGTCACCTTATGCTGATGCATTACAATCTCCTCAACCTGAAAAGGAGGTTCCATAGAATAACATAGAACTTGAGAATGTATGTCACTGGCTGGACTCACCTTAAAGGACAACTATCACTCATTTCAAGGATGTAACTACGGGGGATGCAGAGGGTGCAGTTGCACTTGGGCCCAGCACCCAAAGAGGCCCCATCTGCCCATGGTCCAGTAGGTTTTAGTTATGCCCATGTGAAAAGATTCTTGTGTTATGGGGCCCAAACAAACTGTTGCACCAGGACCCTCCAATGATTAGTTATACCACTGACTTGGATAGTGTCCCATCACCAAGTATGCTCCCCTGGGAATAGATCTGCCAATGAAGTCTAGGCTGCAGTGTTAACACCAGTGGACGAGCTGGGGTGGAGAAAAACAGGGGTCTGGAAATGCTTCCTTGTTGGACCCACAGGAAGAGGCTGAACTGCAAGCCTGGAGCCCGACATAGCGCATTTATGGAGGTTGCACACACAACCCACAAAGTTTATGACTGAGGGACACATGCAGCCAGGTTGCATTCCAGTGGAGGCCATCCATTTCCTGACCTCCCAAATGGCTGATAAGAGCCATTTGAGGCCTGTGCAATGCAGCTCTAGTCTTTTTACTAAGCTTGCTCCATTTTGAGCATTACAGAATGTGATAATAGTCTTTCATGCATTACACCCCCCCATCCCAGTGTAGATTGTATGTGTAGCAAGACTCTGGATTGTTTACAACATAACTATTGTCAGACTGGAAGCACCTTACAAAGAATAGACTAAGGGCCGTAGTAAAAGAGGCGTAATTCTGGACAAACCAACTACACTATGGAGACAATTAAAATTGTCTTTGATTATATGGAGTTTTTTGCTCCTTGTGCACTAGAGAGTCTTTACCACATATAATTTAATTGTATCTGATAGTAATCTATTTTTACATTTATAGAACCCCTGTACAAAGGGCTTTGATAATTACATTCGAAAAAAGGTTCTATGTTATTTGAATTTTTATTTTGCCCATAACATTGGATTTTAAGGTGCTAATAAATGACTTCAATAATCTTCTGAGCCAGTGTTGTGGTAATTTTATTCTCCACACATTGAGGCCCTGCCAGCATATATAAATCCGAATTGGTTACAAGCAGTATACTTTTGGCTCCACATTCAATATACCATTTAGGGAGGTACTGGGTATGATTGTTATTCACTGGGAACACTGAACTCTGTAATCTGTTTTTTCTAGTCTTTTGTGTGGGCTTTGTGGGACCAGCAGTTTCTGATTCCCCAAAGTCTTGCAATTATTATTAAAATATAGGATTGACCACTGTCACGCTATAAAGAGCTTTTGCTATTAGAGGAGCAACTACTAATTTTAACTCTGCAAAAGTGTGTTAATAAATATTTACTTTTAATAAATATAAAGGTTATATTTGCATTCAACTGAGTGAACCTAAGCAAAATGGGTAAAGCGTGGTACCGTGTCAGCCACAGACAATGTAGGAGACTATTAGAGCAAAAACAATACCTTTATTGGCTAACTGAGTGGATTTAGATGCAAGTTTTCAAGACAACTAGGTCTCTCCTTGAGGCATAATAAGAATGAAGGCAGAATGCACAATACATGACTTTAAAACTCATGCAAATTATTTTAAATCTCTAACCCCTTGACTGCCAGAGAGGCATCCACCTCACTGTAACACAACGCATTGGATACCTCTGTGGCACCCAAAAGGTCAAACTCCAGTAGCAGAACATTCTTATAATTGGGCCATAAATTATACTCTAGACTGTAGTCAGTAAAATCTCTTTGAAGTGGACTAAAAAGTGCAAACAAGATAAATTATCTTATTCATGTTACAATGAATTTGACCAGACCTGGCTAGGTCTAAAGAATGTATGGGTTAAACCTCCAAATGCCAGAGGGGTGTCCATCCCATCACTTACAATGAGACAGACGTGCAGCCCCTTGGTATCAAAGGGACCAAACATATTTTATTTTGTGGAATAATGTGACATAAGTTCCTTGTCAGTGTTCAAGCCATAGTTCAGGTGTGAAATCTGGTTATCAGTTTATACTCCCAGATCTTTCTTATGGTTTGCCCCAGAATTGTATGTGTATATATATATATATTTTGTCATTTCGCTAATAAATATTGCTTTAGAGAAGTCCCACTGGTGCTGCCCCATTTTTTGAACTTTCTATATATATATATACACAAATATCTATCTATATCTGTGTCTATAGACTGTAGTTTTAGGCAGTATATTTATGGCCTGTCCACTTTGCATGATGCAGTCCCTGAAGCTAACTGTGACATATATCATTCTAGTCAGAAATAGCAACTACACTCCAATAAAACAGACAGGCTATGAATATGCACCACAAAATAAATTGTTTATCTTTGTGATTACTTTTTAGTGAATCTTTTCCCAGAAGTAAGAATATATTTGCTTTACTCATCAGGAATAGCTCTACAAAATATTTTTTTTTCTAATTAAGTAACAATTTTTTAATGAAAACATTTTACTATAGTGCATTTTCTTTTTTCTTAAGGATCGATTCTGGAGGAAAACTAGATCAAAGAACCCAAGGATTGAGTGTTATGGGGTAGATGCTAATCGTAACTGGAAAGTAAACTGGTGTGGTAGGTGCAAGATTCATTTATCCATTTCACTTAGGTTACAGGTCCTTCCCTGGGCTTCTCTTCAGAGCTGATGCTGGGAACTCCAGGGAAGCAGCCGATAGTTCCTATTGGCTATTGTGGTCAGTCAGGAGACATAATATAGTAACACAGTAAATTAGGTTGAAAAAAGATATAAATCCATCAAGTTCAACCCTTGCCTCATAAACCAGAGACATGAGAATTATATAAGCTTTCCCACTGCCAAATAAGTTAGTCTTTATCTGAACTTCCTGTTTTGCCTACTAACACACTGTATAACCCTGTATGTTACCCTTTGAAATAAATGTATCCAATCTTCTCTTAAACGTATCCATTGTATCTGCCATAACTACATCCTTCGGCAAGGAATTCTATAAATTAACAGACCTCACTGCAAAAAACCCTTTCTTCTGCCAAAGTCAAAACTTACTTTCCTCTAAAAAGTGGCAGGTTCTACTCTTGCAGGAGGCTAGACAATATTCCAGGGACATACCTTTACAATTTAACCTCTGAGTGCCAGAGGGGGCATGCAACACATTGCATAGTAATGTGTTTCACATCCCTCTGGCTCTCAGAAGGGTTAAAGGTCATACCTTTACAATTACATACCTTTATGATTATAATGATACAGCAATTTATAAGATCCCTCATTAGCATTCAAGGAGTTAATACAGACAATGTTGCCTACTATGCTCTTGTTTGATGTAACAGTTGCTTTCATACTCTTACCAGTTACTTCATATCCTTCTGCAGATGAAGGTGCTTCCTTACATCCATGTGACAATACCTATTGCGGACCAAGTCCTGAGTCTGAACCAGAAGTGAAAGCAGTTGCACAGTTTATTCTCAACAGACAGAAACAAATCAGGGCCTACCTGTCAATTCATGCGTATGCCCAGATGTTACTCTATCCTTACTCTTACCAATATGACGTCATACCGAATTTCCACTGTGTGGTAAGTAAATGTATGAGTCTGAGAGACATATTGTAAAAGCAAAAGTGGAGCGATTCTGGGTCAAGCCAACTGCACCAGAGTTAACAAATAAAAAATTCCCATTTATTTAAATGAGACTTTCAACCCATTGAATGATTGAAAGGTGACTATTAAATCATTGGGAATTAGAGTTAATTTATTCGGATTTACCATAAAAAATGTCACTGATGCAAAAACGTGTGTCAAAATAGAGTGTTCACAATGTCACAAATGTCAAAATGGTGCACAAATATTATGTAGTGAAAACCCTACCATAACCTTAACTAGCTTAATCTAAACCACCCACAAACCAACCAGATATTGGATGTAACCTAACCTAAAAGATACTAACCTAACATATACTGACTCTAACCTGACAGATACTAACCTAACAGATACTGACCCTAATCTAACAGCTACTAATCTTAACCTAACAGACACCGCCCTAACAGATACTGACCCTAACTTAACCGATACTAATATAACAACAGATCCTGACCCTAAACTAACCTAACAGATAATGACCCTACCCTAGAACACAAACATCATATGAAAGCAGAACGGAGGCTGCAAACAGATGTGTAGTGGAGTACCAAAAGATGTCAGGGAACCAATGCTTGAAACCTGTGTGCTGCAATGCCAACTAGCATAAGGTTTAAATTATGCATGAAAGAGCAAGAAAATAGAGTGAGAAGAGAGAAAGAAGAGAGCAGAAGAGTGTAAGAAAAAGAAGAAAGAGTAAACGAGGGAAGAATAAAAAGAGGGGAGGGAGCAGGTCAAAAGGTCAGAGAGGGAGGGGAAAGAGGGTGGCACGCACTGGCGACCAGGGCCCACAGCTGCCAGAGACTCGGTGCGGGAGGCAGCTAAGTGGTGGAATCACTTAATAGCGAGTCACGATTATCGAACCAGATAGAGAGAATATGATTGAGTGGAGTAGAGTCTCGGCCCTTATGTAACCATGACAATTTAATAAGTAGAAACTGGTCTTCAACTTTAGAGGCCCAAGCCCTGAGTGAGGGAGGCGATGCAGCCAACCCATGGGGATGAGTGTTTTTTCTGCATTCAAGAGCGTGAAAATAAAGGCTTTTTGTGAAGGAGAGGAGGTGGGCAGATCATGGAATAGCAGTATATGCCAATGCCAAGGATCCCTAAGGAGGGGAAAGCCCAGTAACAGTTCTATGTGGAATAAGCAGTGGCTCCAAAAGGTTTGGAGCGTTGGACAAGACCACCAAATGTAGAGAAATGAGCCTCCTGGGGAGGAACATCTCCAGCAGGCATCAGTGTTGAGGATTTAAAGGCATGTATCCTGGCTGGAGTGTAGTACCATCTAGAAAAAAGTTTGAAATTAATTTCTATGAAGTGGGTGGAAATAGAGGAGCGGAAGGTGTTCCGCCAGATCTTTTTCCATTCGTCTTGTGATAAAGAAACTCCAAGTTCCTTGTCCCATGCTGTAGAGTAGGACAGTTTATCTGATGCCAAGGAGCTTGATAACAGGGAGTATATACTACTGACATATCTAGGCTTTGTGCCAGGAGTGGCAAAAGTAGCTTTTTGAAGGGGGAGATGGGGCGAGCTAAGCAGTCCCGAATTGCTGGTTGAGAAAGAAAGTGTTTGAGTCTAAGGTATCTCCAGATTTCCCCAGGGGGGAGGGACAAAGTCAATTGTAAGTCAACAAGGTCGAAGAATCTGGAGCAGTCCCTAAGATCATGTAAACAGAGATCTGGATGGTTGGCCCGTAGTGGTACTTGAGAAGAATGTAGAGACAAAGGGGTGGATCTGCTTGAGAATATCCTAGTAAAGGGTGAAGGGAGGGATACCAGGGAATGTCTCTTTTTAAGAGAGTGGAGAAGACAGCTTGGACAATCGGGTGGGCGCTAATGCGAGTGGATCTATGTTCTCTGGCGGGAAAGGCTTCTGCCAGAGGGTCGACAGAGGGAAACAAGTCTCTTTCCATCTTGACCTACAATTTTTGAGAGCCATTTAGCTGCCAGTCTGGAATAGACGTAAGAATAGCTGCTTGGTGGTATCGGTGGAGATCTGGTATACCAAGACCTCCAGTCAACCTGTCCCTGTGCAGTGTTTGCCAGTTGATCAGCAGTCTCTTACCACCCCATATAAAGTCAGAGAGAAGCCGAGGCGAAGAAGGATTTAGGGATCAAGATGGGGAGCATATGGAAGATGTACAGGAAACAGGGGAGCACCATCATCTTGATGGTGTGATCCTTTCCCAGCCATGAGATGTGCAAGGGTTTCCATTTAAGGAGGTCTTTCCATACCACCTTAAGGAGAGGGGTTTACTTTTGAAATGGCACACTTAAAATGTTGTGTTGTAAAGTGTTTCATTTCTTTGGCCGTGTCATTCCGAAATTGCGCATTTAGCATGTCACATCTTAAAGTGTCGCAAATTGTACGTCGCGTCATTCCGAATGGTGCAATCACCATGTCGCGCGTTAAAGAGTCGCATAAGGACACATTAAGGACCCAATAAGGGAGCAATAAGGACGCATTAAGGACTGAATAAGGGCACAATAAGGACGCATTAAGGAGGCAATATGGGTACAATATGGACGCAATATTTGTGCAATATGGGTGCATTAAGGATGTGATATTGGTGCAATATGGTGCATTAAGGACACAATACGGGTACATTAAGGACGCAATATGGGTGCATTAAGGACGCAATATGGGTACAATATGGACGCAATATGAGTGCAAAGACAACCCTAAACACACTAAAACTCAACCCAAAACCAACCCTAAACACACCAAAGCCAACCATAAACACACTAAAACCCAACCCAAAACACACTAAAACCCAACCCAAAAAACACCAAAACCAACCCTAAACAAACTAAAACCAACCCAAAACACACTAAAACCCAACCCAAAACACAGTAAAACCAACCCTAAACACACCAAAACCAACCCTAAACAAACTAAAAACAACCCCAAACAAACCCTAAACACACCAAAACTAACCCTAAACAAATTAAAATCAACCCAAAGCCAAATCTAAACAAACTAAAACCATTCCCAAACCAACCCTAAACACACTAAAGCCAACCCAAAATGCACCCATATTGAGTCCTTAATGCGTCCTTATTGCACCCATATTGCGTACTTAATGCAACCATATTGCGCCCTTAATGCGTCCTTTATGCACCCGTATTATGTCCATATTGCACCCATATTGTGTCCTTAATGCACCCATATTGCATCCGTAATGCGTCATTATTGCGCCCTTAAGTTGGTCCTTATTGCAACCATATTGCGTCCTTAATTCACCCATATTGCGTCCATATTGCATCCTTAATGCATCCATATTGCGTCATTAATGTGTCATTATTGCGTCTCTAACTTGCGTCCTTATTGCACCCATATTGCATCCTTAATGCATCATTAATGCATCATTATTGCGCCCTTAAGTTGCATCCTTATTGAACACATATTGCGTCCTTAATGCGTCCTTATTGCACCCATATTGCATCCTTAATGCACCCATATTGCGTCCTTAATGCATCGGTTGCATCCTTATTGCACCCATATTGCGTCCTTAATGCATCCTTATTGCGTCCTTATGGCGGAACTAACACCGCTAACAAAGGTTGTCTTTAATAATCTTGCCCTAGTGACGTCCGCGCTCTGTCAGTCCCTTCTGGAGCTAAATGGCTCCTAGCAACGCCTCCTACAGCTGTCTGGGACTGACAGAGCAGGCGAGCGGACGTCACTAGGGCAAAATGTCTGCTCTCCGTCCTGCCTGTCTGCCGAGGATCACTTCAAATTTCTTCATAAAGAGGTAATAATTCTGGCGACTAGTGCTACTTAGCAGCTAGTTGCCAGATAGGGAATTATTAAAGACAACCTTTGTTAGCGGTGTTAGTTCCGCTTTAATGCATCGGTTGCATCCTTATTGCACCCATATTGTGTCCTTAATGCACCCATATTGCGTTCTTAATGCGTGATTAATGCATCATTATTGAGCCCTTAGGTTGCGTCCTTATTGCACCCATATTGGGTCCTTAATGCGTCATTATTGCGCCCTTAAGTTGCGTCCTTATTGCACCCATATTGCATCCTTAATGTACCCATATTGCATTCATATTGCGTCCTTAATACATCATTATTGCGCCCTTAAGTTTCGTCCTTATTGCACCCATATTGTGTCCTTAATGCACCCATATTGCACCCATATTGTGTCCTTAATGCATCCTTAATGCACCCATGTTGCGTCCATATTGCACCCATATTGCGTCCTTAATGCACCCATATTGTGTCCTTAATGTGTCCTTGGTGCACCCATATTGCGTCCTTAATGCATCATTATTGCGTCCTTAAGTTGCATCCTTATTGAGTCATTAAGTTAAGCCTTGCTGCGACATTTTAACGCGCGATATGGTGAATGCGCCATTCTGAATGAGGCGACATGTAGAATTTGCAACACTTTAAGACGTGACATGCTAAATGCGCCATTCAGAATGACGCAGCCAAACACATGCAACACAACGCAACATTTTAAGTGCACCATTTCAAAAGGATACCAAGGAGAGGTGAGAAGTTCATGGGATAGATCCGGTCAACACGGGAGGGAACATGGACTCCCAAATATTTGACAGAATCGGAGGACCACTTTATCATGGTCCCCGTGATTCCCTGTCAATCTATGACTGTGTACCTTTGCATTGGAGGAGTCTGATTGGCCCGCCCAGGATGTGCCTTTATATGCTGGAGTTTGGGCACTTGTCAGTTGCCCTTTCGTGGTGTTCCTGTTGCTGCGCCTTGTTGCTGAATTCCAGTGTCTCCTGTGTACCGACCCGGCTAGTCTGACTCTTCTCCTGTTCCTGCTCTGTGATTTGACCCGGTTCTGGCTGACGACCCTGCTCTGTGATTTGACCCGGTTCTGGCTGACGACCCTGCTCTGTGATCTGACCCGGCTCTGGCTGAAGACCCTGCTCCGTGATCTGACCCGGCTCTGGCTGACAACCCTGCTCCGTGATTCAACTAGGTTCTGGCTGACGACCCTGCTCCGTGATTCGACCCTGTTCTGGCTGTTGATCCTGCTCCGTGATTGATCCGCTCTCCGGTGGTGTTCCTGCAGCTGTTTCCATCCGGTTCCGGTTCTCGCTCCTGTCTGGTTGCTGCTCCAGTGTCCTCCGGTCGCGCTGACGACATTCTGAACTGTTTTCGCTGTTCCTCTCTCACTCATTCAGCTGTAGCCCGAGGTTGCTTGCCATTTACTCATTGAGCATTGCTCTTCTGTATGTACCAGATTAACCCGTGCAGTGCCTGTAGTCTCCGGTTACGTGCCACTTGTTTAGCTTGCCAAGCCTCTGTTGGTTCATTGAGCCGTTACACTTTGAGTCTCCTTTTGACGCCATACCAGTCCTTGCAGAGCTCCGCTTGTCCGGTGTTCGGGGTGCACCGTGACCACGCCGGTTGGCGCCGGTAGTCTGTTCACTCTTGCTATAGGATTCTGTGCGACACCGGAAGGGTGTCCTGGCTCCGTTTCTCATTCTCTCAAAGTGTACAGTTCCACCTGCACTGCCCTGTGCATCGGCTCTTCATAGCTTGTGCAACTATCATCTATTGTGGCATCCCAATGGCTTCGTAACACAATCCATTTGGCACACGCAGGGTTACTTACTACTCACATTCTGGGCGATTCCTATTCTGGTTACTTCAGGTTTGGCAGTAGCATTCCTCCTAGCCCACGGTGGTGGTACTGGCTCAGCTCAGAGCAACAGGGGCGCATCCCGTTTCTACTTAGAGAGTGATACAGTGCTGATCCTGTGTTCCTTGCTCTACATCTAGAGACTGTTCTCCAGAGACTGATACCTATCCTGGGCGTTGGCCAATCTAGCCTGAGCCTCTCCAGTTGCTCCTGTTAACCCTTTGGGCTTGCTACAGCCTTTATTCTTCTGTTTATATTACCCATACCTTGTCTGTATTTGTCAGTACTGTTCTTACCTGTGCTGGCCCCTAGGGGCACTGTTTATCATTCTGATTCAATAAAACTGTGTTTTTACTTTATAACCTGGTCTGAGTGTCAGAAAACCGTAACACACTTGAAGGGAAATCTCGCAAGCAGATCCTCAAGAGTGAGAGGGTCTAGGAATAGACATAAAACTTCCGATTTTTGCATGTTTATTTTAAAATCGGAGTGTTTAGAAAACATGTTTAGTTCGTCCATGAAGGCAGGGAGTGCTTGGGAAGGGTCTGAGATTGAGAGTAAGACAACGTCTGCAAACATGGACAGTTTGTGGACCAAACCAGCAACTGTAATAGGATGGAGGCGTTGTTCCGTAAGTGCTTTGCCAAAGTTTCCATAACCAGAATAAATAACAGGGGTGACAAAGGGCAACCTTGTCTAGTTCCTTTCGTAATCCCAAAAGCCGAGGAGAGATAACCATTAACCCTGACTCTGGAATTGGGGTTAGAGTAAAGGGAACGGATATGGAAGAGAAAGTCGTCGCCAAAGCCGAACACGCAGCACCGCAAACATAAAAGGCCAACTGACTCAGTCGAATGCCTTTTCGCCATTGGTAGTTAGGAACACTGCGGGAAGTTTGTTTTGCTTAATGTGATGCAAGATACTGATAAGACATCTAGTTTTAGTTCTAGTTTCACTACACTGCGTGAATTCAGCCTGGTCTGGGTGAATCAAAGAAAGAAGGACACGTTGCAATCTGGTGGCAAGTATCTTCGCATATATTTTTATATCTAGGTTGGGAAGAGAGATGGGCCTGTAATTGGCACAAGATTGTGGGTTTATCTGGTTTGGGTATCATGGAGATGCAAGCTTCGGTCATGAAAGGGTGAATGGAAATCTCAAAGGGTAGAGCTAGGAAAGCTTTGGAAAGCAGAGGAGATAATTGGTCACAAAATAATTTGTAATAGGGCTGCAAAAAGCCATCCAGTCCAGGGCTTTTCCCGGAGGGCAGAGTCCATATTACTGAGGAGATTTCATCTTCAGAAATTGGGAGGTCTAAAGCAGCCCTGGTTGCCATGTCTATCTGAGGGAGTTTGGCCTTTTCGAGGTAGGTATCTATAGAAGCTTGTAGCTTGGTCATGTTTTTGCGAAAGGTTTTGGCAACGTCAATAGGGAAGTGCGATATAGACCCATTGCAGGATTTAATGGAGGGAACTAAAGAGTTCTGAACCCTAGCTCTCAATTGTCTGGCTAACAGGGCCCTGGGTTTGTTTCCGTGTTCGAAGTGGGATTGTCTCATCCTAAGAAAGAAGTGCTACTTTAGTATTAAGAAATGACTTAAGCTCAGTCCGGAGGCCAGCCAGTTTACTTAGAATCGAAGGGTCTAGAAATGATTAATGTAGAGTTTCCAGTGTGTTGATTTCAGTGAGTAAGGTGTCACTTTCTAAGCGTAGTTGTTTCTTCCTCCTGGAAGCCAGTTTGATCAATTCACCCCGGATGACACATTTGTGGGCCTCCCATATAGAAACTGGGGAGGTATCAGCATCACAATTGTCTCACACATAATTGGCGATCACCAGAGATATTGCATCCTTGACATCAGAGTGAGAGAACAAATGCTCTTCACATCTCCAAGAGGGAGGGGGACACCTCGCCGAGGAGGAAGTTAAGTGGAGGGAGACATGGGCATAATCGTACCAAGTAAGGTTGCCGATTGATGATTCCTGAACCATATCTAGGGATGAGCAGTAAAGGAATAAATAGTCTATCCTCGAATAGGACCCATGCGGATGCGAATAAAACGTGTAATCACAGGTGTCTGGATGTGCAATCCGCCAAGGATCTGCTAGTTTATAAGTGTGTAGTAAACGCACAAAAGCAAGCACAGTGGAGCTGGGATACAAGGAAGAACTGGAAGAGCAATTGAGAGAAGCAAGTAAGAGTAAATTAAAGTCCCCCTGCCCAAAAGCAATGTGCCTTCTAGGAAATCTGACAAGGATTCCCGTGTCCGAGAAAGAAATGACAGCTGGTCAGTGTTGGGAGCATATATAGAAACAAAAGTGTACGTTTGACCCTCAATGGAACCCTTTATAAAAAGAAAAAACAGCCCTCCTTATCTTTAAAAGTCTGAAATAAATGGAACCTTCTTATGGAAGAAGATAGCGACCCCACTCTTTTTAGTCTGGGCAGAGCTAAGGAAGGACTGGGAGTAGTGTCTATTAATAAGGCACATCTCAGAGCCTTTCTTAAAGGGATAGTAATACTTCGTTTTATCTTTATTTTATTTTGTAGGCATTAAAAAAACATGTCAAGGGGGGAAGGGCTTTCATTGTTTTCATACAGAGAAGATTGTCCCCTGTTGTTATCTGTCTGGTCTTACAACCAGATTCACATCTGAGAAGAGATGGCTTACACTAGGAAAAAGGGGCGGGAGGGGGAAACTTTGCTTGTGAATATCTCTTAAACCATAAAGGTTTGAGAGATAAGACATATCGTTCTTCATGTTTTTTTAATACCTACAAAATAAAATAAAGTTAAAACGAACTATTACTATCCCTTTAAAGTGGGTTTCCTGTATTAGCACCACATCGCCTCCTAATTTGTAGAACTCACCCGAGGTCAGAGATTGCTTATGTTAAGAGTTGAGACCCTTAACATTCTGAGAGATGACGTGGATGGAGTTCTTTATATGTCTAGCCATAGCGTGTGAAGTCAGTGAGCAAGGTAGCGGGAACCACTATTTCCCAGATAGTGAGGGTCAGGCCCAATGTATAAAACATGTCAGCAGTGGGGGTCGATCACCCACGCGTGCAAGGGGAAGAGGATGGTAAAATAAGTCTATTTTTAATCTGTGCATAAGACACACCGTGTTGGCAAATACTGCTTGATGAATCAAAAAATAAGTTGATTGGAGAGGGTGATACTGCTTAGTGAACATCAATTAACACTTTGAATGCCAGTAGGGTATGCAACACAATACAAAGCAATGTGTTGCACCCCCCTCTGGCACTCATAGCGTTCAAGGAACTGTGACATTTTTCATACAGAAATAGAATTTTACACATTGTATTAATGTTCTTGCTGAGTGAAGCAGGATTATTCTCACTGCTGGGAGATCTGAGTTCAGAAGTATTTTATTTAGATGAAAAATGTGTTGAAAAGTGTCACTTTGTAACAAGTAGGGGCGCCTGATAGAACTTTCAAGAGAACCTATATTTATGTTAGCATTTTTTTATTTCAAAGAACAGTTTATGAGATATATAGCTTTTTGAATTTATCAGTCTATGCAAATGAGTACTGGCCGGCAGGAAGTGGCAGTTGGCATGGGGGGCATTATGAAATGTAGTATGTGTCTGACAGTACTGTATAATTTGCATCCACTAACAAAGTTAAATGTCTAATAAACTGTATTAGATTAAATGAAAGTTAGATACATAATGTATAAGTAGTTTTGAATGTTCTTTCAAAGTTGCATATTTGTCCACTTTAAGCCTTACTTATTATCTTCAATATACTACCATTTTAACCCTTTGATTGTCAGAGTGTGCTCAACATATTGCTTTGCAATGCGTTGTGTACCCCTCTGACATTCAAAAGGTTATTAAAGGACAAAATCAAGGAAACATGATATGGCAGTACTATCTAAAATTGTTTAAATTGAACTTTACGTGGCACATTAGTTAAAAGAATATTTTGCATCTGAAGCCAGCTCATTTATTAACTGCCCTTTGGCATGTCTCAATAAGACTGTAAAACCTTCAGTTCCCCTCCAAAGAGAGATCAGTCTACAGAAGGAAGTCTGGGCAGCTACAGTCTGATTTATCACTGAGATGCCAATCTCACCTTTGTGATTTGCTGGGGAAATTTCCCTTGAGTTCTGTTGTACTGGTATACCTGGGAACTCTCCAGATCAGCCATGGAGACTCCAGTTTTCAGGCTGAATTACCTGGTCTCTGGGGACAGAGGCTGATTCTCCATCAGTGGTGAGTTTCTTCTCTTTCCCACCCTGTTACTTCCTCTTCCCTTCCACTTCCCTCCCACTTTTCCTTCTCACCCTATTCTGCCCACTTCCCACCACTTTATTACATGACAAGTAAGCCCTGCCCACCCAGTTAAGTCCCACCCCTTTTGTGACACAAGTTGTGTAATTGGCATCCCCTGCCCTGCAGCACATAAGCCATCTCCGGGGGCTCAAAGACACGAAGTTCCCAGGTATGGGTCTTGGTACACCTTGACTGAGAGGATATTTATAAAGAGGCAGCACCTATTTTGATATCTATTCCTGAAAGAATAAAACTGTATTTTTAAGGATCTATTTCAAACCCACTCACACGCGCAACACTCACAATCTAATAACCGTACCCCGTCACCTAACCTCCCCCCCCCCCTTTTGTTTTGGTCTCTGGAACGCCCGCTCTGTGTGTAACAAACTAACAGCTGTTCATGATCTGTTCATTTCTCATTCCCTAAACCTCCTTGCCATCACTGAAACTTGGCTCACATCATCAGACACTGCCTCCACTGCCGCACTCTCATATGGAGGCCTTCAATTCACACACACACCGAGGCCTGGCAACAGGCAGGGAGGGGGAGTAGGCATCCTGCTGCCCCCTAACCATATATTTCAGGTACTCCCCACTGTTCCCTCTCTTTCCTTCCCTACATTTGAAGCTCACACACTTCGCCTCTTCTCTCCCCTCCCCCTGCGTGTCGCTGTCATATACAGGCCACCTGGTCCCACTGCACAATTCCTTGATCACTTCACCTCCTGGCTCCCTCACTTCATGTCCTCTGATGTCCCTACTCTCATCATGGGTGACTTCAACATCCCTATAGATAATCACAACACCCCCCCTGCCCTCAAACTCCTCTCCTTAACAACCTCCTTAGGCTTATCGCAGTGGACCAGCTCTCCCACACACAGTGATGGTCACTCCCTCGACTTGATCTTCACTAACCTCTGCTCGGTCTCCAACTTCTCTAATGTCCCCTTTCCCCTCTCTGACCACCACCTCCTCACCGGTAACCTCATCATACCACGCAAACCCATTACCCCCGCCACAATCAAGCGCATGCGGAGAAATCTACATTCTCTTGATAAACAACAATTTTCCACCTCCCTTCAGCCTATCCTCAACCCCATCCTCACACTTACTTGCCCAGACAAAACTACTGCTCTCTACAACAGCACTCTCACTTCAGCCCTTGACATCGCTGCACCTGCAACTCCACGCCACCCACGCACAACCCCACTACAACCCTGGCACACAAGACTAACGCGATACCTCCAAAGGTGCTCACGCGCTGCTGAAAGGCACTGGAGGAAATCGCGCTCCACAGCCGACTTCACACACTACAAATTCATTCTCCGTTCGTATAGCTCTGCCCTCTCCCTGGCTAAACAGTCATTCTTCTCCTCTCTAATTTCTAATCTTTCCTCCAACCCCAAACGCCTTTTCTCAACCTTCACATCTCTTCTAAACCCACCAACACAGACACCTTCCACTAACTTCTCTGCCCAAGATCTCGCCAACCACTTCAAGAACAAGATTGAATCTATCAGACATGACATTTCATCACTACCACCCCCACCCAGCCAGCCCAGCCCTGTCGCCTCTCCCACATACACACTAAGCTCCTTCCCACCTGTCACTGAGGATGAAGTCTCCCTTCTCCTCACTCGCTCAAACCTAACCACATGCCCTCTCGACCCAATCCCATCTCAGCTCACCCAAGAACTCTCCCCTCTACTAACTCCAATCCTTACTCACTTATTCAACCTCTCCTTGTCAACCGGCACCTTCCCATCCTGTTTCAAACATGCACTAATCACTCCCATCCTAAAAAAACCCTCCCTGGACCCAAACTCATTGTCAAATTACCGGCCAATTTCCCTACTCCCGTTTGCCTCCAAGCTTCTCGAGCGCCTTGCATATAACCGGCTCACTAAATTCCTCTGCTCCCATTCCCTGCTAGATCCCTTGCAATCCGGATTCCGCCCTCATCACTCCACTGAGACTGCCCTCACTAAAGTGGCCAATGACTTGCTCTCAGCCAAGTCTAAAGGCCACTACTCCCTACTCATTCTTTTGGACCTGTCAGCCGCATTTGACACAGTCGATCACCCACTCCTCCTCCAAGCCCTCCACTCCCTAGGCCTCTGCGACACTGCACTCTCCTGGTTTTCATCTTATCTCTGCAACCGCTCCTTCAGTGTTTCATACTCCGGCTCCACTTCCCCACCCCTCCCACTGTCTGTTGGTGTGCCCCAAGGATCAGTACTGGGACCCTTGCTCTTCTCAATCTACACTGCTTCCCTTGGAAAACTAATAAACTCCTTTGGGTTTCACCATCATCTCTATGCTGATGACACCCAAATATATCTTTCCTCCCCAGACCTCTCTCCTTCCCTCCTGTCCAGAGTGTCTGACTGTCTGCTGTGTCTTCCTGGATGTCCTCCCATCAACTCAAACTTAACCTTAGCAAAACTGAACTAATTCTCTTCCCTCCATCTACAACCAGCCTTATCCCAAACATTACCCTCACCGTTAACAACACTTCCATCACACCAACCCCTACAGCACGCTGCCTGGGGGTCACATTTGACTCTGCCCTATCCTTCATTCCTCACATCCAGTCAATCTCCAACTCATGCCGCCTCCACCTCCGCAACATCTCTAGAATCCGACCCTTTCTCACAGAAGACACTACCAAAATTCTAATCCAAACACTCATCATGTCCCGTCTTGACTACTGTAACTCTTTACTAATTGGCCTGCCTCTCACCCGACTAACCCCGCTACAGTCCATAATGAACTCTGCTGCAAGACTAATCTACCTCACTCATCGCTTCTCTAACACCACACCCCTCTGTCAGTCCCTACACTGGCTCCCGTTAGCATACAGAGTAAAATTCAAAACTCTGGTGCTAGCTTATAGAGCCCTCACTAACACTGCACCACCCTATATTTCATCTCTCATTTCCAAATATACTCCCGCCCGCCATCTTCGCTCTGCACATGACCTTCTGCTCTCCACAGCTCTTATCACATCCTCCCACTCCCGCCTACAGGACTTCTCCCGTGCTGCACCTGAGCTGTGGAATTCCCTCCCCCGCCGAATCAGACTCTCCCCCAGCCTTCAAATCTTCAGACGCTCCCTGAAGACTCACCTCTTCAGGGAGGCCTATCAACTGCCTCCATAAACATCATCACCAAGATTCACCCCTTGCACGGACTACTGCACTCAATGGCACTTCTCACTCCCACCCACTGACTGGCAGTTCATGTGGCAGGAGGCACTTAAACACAATAGCACTTACTCCTTCTGTATCAAAACTACCTTCCTCTAGACTGTAAGCTCTCACGAGCAGGGCCCTCTGATCCTCCTGTTCTACACATCTGATTGTACTATTTAATACCTCTGTATGTCTATTCCCCAATTGTACAGCGCTGCGGAATTAGTTGGCGCTATATAAATAAAGAATAATAATAATAATAAAATAACATTGTTTTTGGGAAATGTGAACTAATGTATTGCTTGCAAAAGCTTTGGACACCCTTCTGGATCTTGAAAGGTCATGAAGAATATATAAGAGTTATCCGGGTGTTGGAGACACAAAAATAAACATCCAGTAAGTTACAGGCATGCTGTTTCATAAATAGATGTAGTCCTATTTATGGTGCTTATGATGTTACCAGAGAGTATTTCCTCATTATAGGGAGAGAAGGAGAATCTGTAAGTGAAAGATATACGGCAGAATTGCAGTACTTAAAGCTTTAAACCTTAGAGTGCCTGAGAGCAATACGTTGCCTACCTCTCAACACTCAAGGGTTAAAGGAGCAGTAAACTTTTTTTATGAAAAAATATATATTGTAAGGATTTTCCTATTGATTAAAATAAGGGTACTCCCACTGCCGAGAGATTTACATTTCCAAAGTTATTAAAGAGATAGTAATGTTTTACAAAAACAGCAGCTCCAATTAATCTTCATAGTATTTGGGCCATAGAGAGTGTTATATCAATACTGTCAGAGCTGTGGTTCAAGAGTAATAGAAGGATAAAGTTTCCCCCTCCCGCCCCTCTTACCTAGTGTAAGCCATCTCTTCTCAGATGTGGAATCTGGTTGTAAGACCAGACAGATAACAGAAGGGGACAATCTTCTTCCTATGAGAACAATGAAAGCCCTGCCCCCCTTGACAAGTTTTTCAGGTTTTTCCCTTATCTTAATTGAAGATTGTCCCTGTCTGCAATCTACCTGGGCACCTCCCTTCTGCTCTGGCTGAGCAGTGTTACATCAGTAAAAGGGGCTGGAGGGGGATATTTTGTCTTTGAATTACTCTTGAACTACAACTCTGACAGAATTGAAATAACACTCTCCAAGGTCCAAATACTATGATGATTAATTAGAGCTGCTGTAATTATGAAACATTACTATCCTTTTAAGTTTAAACCCATGTTTTGTTTTGTTTTACATTAGCAGTGTCCTCTAGTGGTCAAATTCTAATTAGTTTTTCTTTTAGATTCTATTGGAGAGGAAAGTTAGTGATATACAGTTCTCCATAGAATGTGATAGAAACTGCCTGTCACTTCCTGTCAGTTAGAACTATCAGGAAGTAAACACAGTAAATTCACTTCCTGGTTATTTGAACTGCTATACATTTTGAATAAAACATCTGACAGCAGTGGGAGTGACCTTGATTTATTCAGCAGGAAATGCTCTATAAAATACTAGTGCCACAGTGCCACTGCCACCAGGTCGTGTATCAGCCGCGGCGTGGGCAGTCTCTACTGCGCATGACTGCAGCACGCGCACAGCAGTGTCTACTGCGCATGACTAGGGTTACCACCCAGCCGGAATTTTACCGGCAGGCCGGTAAAAAATTGGCTTCTGTCCAATGTTAAGTCTATGGAGAGAATGCCATGGCCGGTATTTTTTGTAAGAAAAGGTGGCAACCCTACGCATGACGCGGCGTTATACACGTTTTAGCAAATTATTATATAGGATGTGTTTTCATAAAAAAAAGTTTACTGCTACTTTAAGGACCAGAAGACTACATAAAGAGAAGCATTGCTCACCTCCCTGAGCCTTAAAGGGTTAAAGGGAAATACACCTATAAGAATAAATGGATCAGAAGGAATCTACATTTTTTTAACCCATTTATCATTTTTTACTCAAATGCAGCCCTAGAGATGAATCTGGTTGTCTATATGTTGCTGGCTCGATAGTATGTTGCAATCAGGCTGTTGAAGTCTATTATCTGTTTTTGTTCATTAATATAGGCAATTACAGATACTACGCAAATATGAAAAAAAGAATTGATATAATGGAGTACTGTATGAAGGACTCACACTTAAGTACAGTCTATTAACCCTTAAGGACCAGAGGGGTGCGCAATGTAGTGCTTTCCAATTCGTTACACACCCCTCTGGTCCTTAAAGGGTTAAACAAATGAAGAACCACTTATTCAGAGAAACACAATTTGACATGTTATTTATCAATTGACCCATATAGTCTATCAGTTTCCTCACATGTTTAACCCCTTAAGGACCCTTGACGTACCAGGACCGTCACGGTCCTTGAAATACTCAAGGACCTATGACGGTTATGGTACGTCACGTACTTTTTACTTACAGCGCTCTACCGGGAGCGCTGTAAGTAAAAATAGGGCCTGAAATTGACCGCTCCAAGATCGGAGCGATCTCTATCAGGCCCCATAATGACGCACCGATACACGTGACAGGTCACGTGTACCGGCGCGTCAAAGTGCGCCTATGCTGTCATTATGGGACGGAAATGTCCCATGACCGCCAGTCCTTAAGGGGTTAAAAGCTCAGCCTTATATAACCTCTTAATGATGGGCAATCCAGAGGTCGGGTGGGCATTAAGGACTATGGCACTTTTTTTTTTCTTCTCAGTTAATTCTGGGATGGCAGAGCAGAGTGATGTGTCAGGACCGTCACCGGTCATTAACGTCTGGACCGGCGTCACAGTTCTGACACTTCATATGTCATTATAGGATTAGAGGAGGAGTAACAACTCTCCCCACTTAGGAGGACCACACGGCCACAAACTTTGCTCCGTGAACATGGCAATAACCGGACACACCCCTAAAATCCTATATGGTTGTAGGTTCATGTACTCATGTGCTTCAGTATGAAAAAAAAACTGTCAGTAAATATCATCCAGGACGTATTGAACAAAGACATAAGAGCAAATTTTATAGGGGCTGTTAGGATTTTCTGGCCATAATGAGGTAAGTGAAGTTATTGTAAGCAGGTGTTACTTCTCCTTAATCCTTATAACACATGTATAATCATCCCAAGACTTTCTTAATTTAAAGTTCCTTTGTTTTGTAGCTTTGTTAAAAAGAAACCTAATGTCCCCAGTGTCATCTCTCAAACCCTTATGGTTTGAGAGATGATAGTGCTCAAAGTCCCCCCCTTTGCCTGACTGAACGCTTACTGCAGGGATATCTCGTATTATTTGCATCAGATGGCTCTGCAGCATTGCCGAGATCGCGTTTATAAAAAAGAAATCTTTCACTAAAATGGTCTTCTACGTGTGCTTGGAAACCAGGCACACGTAGAAGACCGTTTCAATGAAAGTATTATTTTTTATAAACACGATCTCGGCTCAGCTGCAGAGCCGCCTGATGCACATAAGACTGTAGCACGACAGCTTCCCCTGCAGTCATCGTTCAGTCAGGGAAGGGGGAGGGGGGGGACTTTGAGCGCTATCATATCTCAAACCATAAGGGTTTGAGAGATGACACTGGGGGCAATAAGTTTCTTTTTAACAAAGCTACAATATGGGGATTAGTAATTTGCAAGTATTACTATCCCTTTAACTTTTGTTTTTTACATTAACAGTGCCCTCTAGTGGTCAGATTCCAATTAGTTATTGTGTTACATTTTATTTGAGAGGAAAGTCAAAGACAAACAGTAATGTGATAGAAACTGACGATTCGAGCTATCAGTTAGAACTCTCAGGAAGTAATAGTACAATAAATTCACTTCCTGAGTATGTGAACTATTAACATTTAAATAAAACAACTGATAATGGTGGAAGTGCCCTTGTTTTACTCAGCAGGAAAAGGTCTATTACATATAGGTTTTTATTAAACAAAACGTTTACCGCTCTTCTAATCCTTTGAGTGCCAGAGTGGTATGCAATGCGTTGCATACCCCTCTGGCACTGAAAGGATTAAGGTATGTTTTATAAAGAGAATTTGAAGATTTTTTCCTAACTTTTATGAAGGAAAGTCAAGATTTTATTAAAGTTTTGGTGGTGAATATTATTAATTTCCCTTTCTTTACTAAACCCTCAGCAGCAAAGAGAGAACTTGGTTACAACAATGAAAAAAGAAAATAAACTTTATTGTCACTGATATCCTTCTTCCCAAAAATGTTTATTTGTAAAAACTCTTTTAACAGAGGATTGTACTGTTTCCTAGGTCTTTAAATGAAGGCCCGAAATGTTTACTTTTGGTCAAGAGGCCTGCCTCAGAAGATACCATGTCATTAGATTTTGGGTCTAGTTTTAGTAGGATAGCTGTACATCTTTCTGCAGCCAAAGATGAGATGGTATTACTTAGTAAACACAGTGCCCTTTGAATTTAGCCCGAGGGGTATTAATATTAAAAGTGGCCCTTTAACTTATATCTAGCGGTCTTGTCAATAGGTTTCCTTAGCCTAAATTTTAAATATTTAGACGTGATACACAGATGTCCACTTGGAGGACCTCGGATGTGTAATATAGACCAAATAACGTCTTACCTAATACTGAGATTACTTTAATATCAGAATGGAATTTGGAAGAAATAGTCTTCCTTTTACTCTTAACCTCTTCAGAATCAGTATCAGATAATGGGGTGAGATCAGCATTTATATCATTTTCATTGTTGTCACTGTCCTCACTTCTGGAGGAGCAAAAAGAATCAGTGTTTAACCTTTGTTGAGTCTGTTTTCTCAATTGCACATCTTGTGGTGAGGGTCTTTTATGTGGATTTATACCACTATTCTCAACATTGTCTTCAAATTGCAATGTCTTGAGTGACATATGAAAAGTATTATCATATCAAGGGAATGATATATGTCTGTCAGAATCCTCCTGACAAGAACAGTTATGCTCCAATTCATGTACTTCTGTGCTTTTTTTTACCTCTTTTATAACAAAGATTCTCTTTCTCCCCATCAGGTTCAGGTCCTTCTGTGGACTCAAAGGTATCTGACTGATATCTCATTAGGGTTTCTAAAACATCTTCCCTAGCCAAAACCATGGCTAAGGAAAAAGATTCTCTAACAGAGGCATCCATAATAGCCTGGGCTGGGTCATCTTGAAATGACCCTTCGCCTGCTTCCAGAATAATTTCTAGGTCAGCAGAGATACATTTTTATTAGTTTGCCCCTTTTTGAAGAAGAAAGAGCATGTGGCATATTAATCTCTGTAATCCGATACTTATCCATTGTATAGATACCTAAGCTAATGGATATATATATATATATATATATATATATATATATATATATATATATATATATATAATCAAGGTAATATTAGTTAATATTAAACGGATAGTAATGTTTCATAATAAAAGCAGCTCTAATTAATCATCATGGTATTTGGACCTTGGAGAGTGTTATTTCAGTTCTGTCAGAGTTGTAGTTCAAGAGTAATTCTATGATAAAGTATCCCCCTCCCACCCCTTTTACTGATGTAACACTTCTCAGCCAGATCAGAAGGGAGGTGCCCAGGTAGACTGCAGAGAGGGACAATCTTCAATTAAGATAAGGGAAAAAACTGAAAAGCTTGTCAAGGGGGGCAGGGCTTTCATTGTTCTCACAGGAAGAAGATCGTTCCCTTCTGTTATCTGTCTAGTCTTACAACCAGATTCCACATCTGAGAAGAGATGGCTCACACTAGGTAAAAGGGGCAGGAGGAGGAAAATTTTCTTGTGAATATCTCTCAAACCATAAAGGTTTGAGAGATAAGACTCATATGGTTCTTCATGTTTTTTTAATGCTTACAAAATAAAATAAAGATAAAACGAAGTATGACTATCCCTTTAACTCAGTGAGGTAAAGGATATCTAAATATGCCAATACACATTAATAACAAATAACTTCTTTGGTAGAAAAGCTTTCAGAGGAGAAGGTTAGAAAAATATAATAAATTATGATTTTAAAATGGATTGAAAAGAATGAAAGTCTTTGCCCCAAACTCTTGGGATTTCTGGGTTAAGATGAGAAAAACTCAAAACACCTCTGTCACTAAAATGCATTAGGTTGAGAATAGCTAAGAAGAGGGGGGGGGGAGAGAGAAAGAGAGAGAAGATACAAAAGGCACAAGCAGACAAATCTGTAATACTTATCTGATAGAGCAGCCAACAGAGGAATTTATAACAGTTACAAGACAGTTTAAAGAAAAGGATAAGCACTGATTGGTCAAGAAGGATATTGGTGGCTATCAAGTTTATGTGTTTTTTTATTGTTTTAAACAAGTTTTCTCTTTTCTACTGAAGATTTTTTAAAGAATGGGGAAAGTGATAATACGGTCTTGTAATAAAATTAAAAACTGTCAATATGTTGTGCTAGCCATGTTTGTGATATCGCTTTTGAGAACTGAACCTTTATTTGTCAGTGACACAGTGTGCTATCAATGATTGTAGGCATAGCCCACAAACTGGGGCATTTCTAATAGCACAGTCAGTGGTACCTTTGGCCTCAAAAATAATTAATTAGTATACCTTGCATGAATTTTGCATAAAGTACCACACTGTGCTACCAAAACAGTTACAGTTCAAGAACTGCCACAGTATAACAAAGAAAATTCGAATTATATAAGCCTTCCTGACTCGTAAATGGGTATTAGTCTATCACAACGTCCTACTAATATAAGCATAAAGGTTACTTCCTCAAAAACAATTTACTTTACAGAAAAATCGTTAGCCCAACATATAGACAGGTATTGATTGTCACGGTTTCAGTACACTCAGACAACTGGATAAGGTAAAACGTAATTTATTAATAATAAAATAGAAAGACCCTATCGCAGGTCTAAGCAGGACATAGGAACAGGCAATATAGACAGGTAATAACAATACAGACACAGGAGAAATATAGGTACAATTGGCAACAGACTGTAGAGCAGGGACTGGACAGTGGAGCAGTACTGTCCCAGAAACTGCAGGGCAACGTATCTGGAAGAAGGGGGAACCAAGAGCCAACCGGCCTTGCCTGATAGCTCCTAATACGGAGACAGCTGGAACAGTGATTGAAGGTTCTGCTGAAAGGCAACCGACAGCCACGGGTAGTGCAACCTGAGACAACAGTGGCAAGACTCTGGTAGCCCGGAGGCAACAATGGCTAGGCTGATGGCGTAGGTGGAGGCACCCATGGACCGACTTAAGTGTAACCGGAGGCAACGGTGGTAGGCTTATAGTGTAACCGGAGGCAACAGTGGTTAGGCTTATGCTGAAACCGGAGGCAACAGTGGCAGCGAGCAGCACTACCCAGCTCAGACTCACAGAGAGTGAATACAGCCAAAACCTGAATCGGTACACAGAGAGCGGGAGACAGCCAAAGCCTGTATCAGTACACAGAGTGGTAGTAAGCCAGAACCTGAATCGGTACACCGAGAGCGGTCAATAGCCAAAGCCTGGGTCGTTACACAGAGAGCGGTCGTAATCCAAAGCCTGGGTCAGTACACAGAGAGCGGTCGTCAGCCAAAGCCTGGGTTGGTACACAGAGAGCGGTCGTCAGCCAGAGCCAGGGTCGGTACACAGCGATCGGGAGCAAGCAGGATACTGGAGCATAGTCAGACTAACCGGGTCGGTACACAGCGATCAGGAACAAGCAGGATACTGAAGCGTAGTCAGACGAGCCAAGTCGGTACACAACGATCAGAAACAAGTAGGATACTGGAGCGTAGTCAGGCAAGCCGGGTCGGTACACAGAGATCAGGAACAGGCAGGATACTGGAGCGTAGTCACAGACGTCTGGTCGGAGACACCACGAAAGGGCTAAGACCAAATGACAGGAGGAAGTATATAAAGGTCAGCCCTGGGCGGGTCTGAAGCACTAAGCCAATAAGAGTAGCGGAGACAATCCGGAAGTCAAAATGTCGCTCAGACTGAATCACGGCACCATGATAGTTATGCTCTGTGTAATAGACTTAGCTTGTCCTTGGGTAACATGTACATTTTAATTTACTGTTTTAGCCCCTCCCACTTCCACCAAGCATACTTCAGCTACCATTCCTGTAAAGTAGGTTTTTTTGTACATTTACTCCTATTTCTCTACCCTCTGATATTTCTTTGTATCCTCTCACTCTTTTGTTTCTTTTATACCTTCTATGCCTTGTACTTTACCTGTCTGGAACAAACTATCAAGAACTACATTTATAACTTCCTTGATCTGCTAGCTGCAGTAATGCCCCCTGGTGTATCAATATTCTAATGTAAAACTCAATGTTACTGCAAAGTTGAAGTCTTTTAAGTCCCACAATATCTTATTCAGTGACAGCCCATAAATTTGCACAGTAGCACTGCCGTTTGGATTGAAACAAACACTAATAACATTCAAGCTTTGATTATTTTCACACCAGAAAGCTCAGGAGAGAGAAATGCTTCCTTTCTGATTTCAAGGCATGTGATGAATTGCACAGGATGGAGTTAGTTATGCTTAAGCATTTGAGACTACAGAAGGCTACAATCAACTTCAAACGTCTGTGCTACAATAAAATTATATCCAAGGCAAATATATATGGCTGTATTCGGCAAGAAAAGAGGTGTAATTCCGGAGCAGGTCAACTACACCCTAGGGGGCAATTGCCAGTGATTTAAATGGGGCATTTAACTCCCTGAAAGCTAGTAAGGTCTCCATAACATATAAAAGTAAAAAACTGTAAAATCCTTTGAGTGCCAGAGGGGTAAGCAATGCATTGCAAAGCAATGCTTTTCTTATCCCTCTAGCACTCAAAGGGTTAAATCCTTGGGGTTTTCATTTTAATCCTTTGATTGCCAGAGATGTATTTAATGGATTTAGGACCAATGAATTTGATACCCCTCAAATGGTTATTCCTGTGGTGCCGTTTGTTTGCTCCAGTCTTGCACCTCCTCGTCTTGATGAATTCTGTCATTAGGGAAAAGAGGGGCAATTCCATTACTGCCAACTGCACAGCAGGGTGCAAGTAAACACTTTCAATAGTCCCACTGATTTCTATGGAGCTGTGAGGACCAAAGCAATGCAATGGATACCCTTCTGGCACTCAAAGGGTTAACTCCTTGAATGCTAGTGGCGTCTCGAATGCTTTGCAAAGCAATGAGTTGGAGATTTCACTAGCATTCACAGGGTTAAAATACCCATTATAATCAATGGGAATTTTTATTTCTCCCCCTGTGGGGCAGTTGGTTTACCCCTGATTACAGCTCCTAGGGCCTTATTTATCACACTACAGATGCGCAATTCTGAGGCAAGTCAGCTGCAGCCTAAAGGAAATAAACAGGATGATTTAAATAGGAGTTTTAACCCTTTGAGTGCCAGGGGGTACGTAACGCATTGTAAAGCACTCAAAGGGTTAACCCCTTGAATGCTATAAATTGCTTCACAATGCATTGGAGACTCCTCTAGCATTCAAGAGGTTAAAAGCCCCATTTAAAATCAATGGTTATTTGGGGAACTTTCATTTCCCCCTAATGATGCACTTGTTTTTCTCCAGAATGGCACCTCTTTAGCTTGATAAATAAAGCCCTTAGTGCCCAATTCAGCAGGGTAAATTGGTGTAATCCTGGATCAAACCAGCTGCACCATGGGGGACAAATGAGAATTCAGTTTGATTGAAATGGGGCTTTAAGAGGTTGAATGTTAGAGGGGTATCTAATACACTGAAGCCTCTCAAGCATTCAAGGGGTTAAAACCCCAATAAAAATTAATGGAAAATGGTGAATTTTCATTTCTTCTCTGTGGGGAAATTGGTTTGTTTCAGAATTGCACCTCTACAGTTTGATGAATTAGGACATTAGTGCCAAACTGGTCTACAAACCATTAACCAGAGTTCACTTCCTAGACGTTCCGACGCTGATGTACTAAGAACTGTCTGGAGCAGTTCTACACAAACCAACCGCTCACAGGGAACACACAACAATCCCTCAAATTCACATATATTTCTATGGGGCATTTCTTACTTTAAAAAATAATTTATTGAAAATTTGCAATAAACAGTCAAACAGTTCAACAATTGCGCTGACACAAAATATGCATATAAAAGTAAAGGCTGTGAGATGGTCATGTTCAATGAGAGTAGCCATTGCCAATGAATGTTCCAAATATATAGAGGTCAGTAAAGAGTAGGCTGACCAGACCTCACCTATAACCAGGGACACATAGGAAATAGGCATATTTAAAGACTACACTGAAATCAAGCAGCCCTGCAGTATGCATTTTTTTGCATATGTGTCCCCAGTTAAAGGTGAGGTCTGGTCACCCTAGTAAAGAGGCTAGAAAGGATAAACAGTATAGAGGAGGAAAGGAGGGTTGGGATAAGGAGGGGAAAAGGGGGGAACTGGAGGGAGGAAGGAGGGGAATTGAGCTGTGGTGTCAGTTCAACAATCCAACCACCCCTACACCCTCTATTGGGTAGCCCATCAGATTTCAATGATGCCTTTAACACATACCTGGGAACTCTCAGGGTTTGACCCTGAGACTCAGGGTTTGGAACTAAATCTCAGGATAAAGGGCCAAATTCTCAGGGTGAGCAAATCCAGTGTGTCCTCCTATATGATTTACACCAATTTACTGCTTATTTATTGTCCAAATCCATGACATTTCTACCAGAAAGGCAGGAGGACAAGTCCTGCTTGCCTTATGAGTGTATAAGAAGTTATATCCATACCTGGGAACTCTCCGGATTTGCCCCGGAGACTCCGGTTTTGGCACTGCTTTACCGGGTCTCCGGGGCAGAGTCCTCCGGATGTGTGGAGTTTCTATTGAAACTCTACCCACTTCCACTCTTTCTCCCCTTGTTGCTCCTTCTCCCCCAGCCTTCTTTTAAGCTCTCCACCCGTCAGTGGTGTTAAGCCCCGTCCCTTTTTGACATGATACGCGTCAATCTTTACACCACCCATGGCAGCTGAGGACTCCCCTCCGGGGATACAACAATAGAAAGTTCCCAGGTATGGTTATATCTCAGAACTGTAGCATGTGAAAGGTTCCTTAAAAACTGAATGGATTATGTCTGGTTTAGAGCAAACATTGACGAAACACATAGAATCTGCTTTCTTGTGGACGTTAAGAGTTAATATTTCAAATATCTCAGGGTGAGTTCATTTCAAAAGTTCCCAGGTATGCTTTAACTCTTGAATACTAGACAGGTCTTTAGCACATTGTGAACCAATGCATTGGATTCTACACTGTATTTCAAAGAAATAACATTAAAATTGAAATCAACTGAATTCTTTTGGTCTAAATAGAACAATTGGCTTTTCCCATAATTCTTCCATTCCATATTAATACATCAGCCTCTTAGTGTTGGACAACTGTTTATTTCAAATTTGTGTTCCTATGTCTATTAGTCTGAATGATTCTTATTACTGAGTATTTCTCTGGGCTGCCAGGAACCATGTTACAGATATTTCATTAGTAAAAGCATCTCTGAAATCATAGAGGAGTAGTGGAGATTACTGGGTAGATTTACATGCCCAGACACTTTACAGTTCAATTAACCTATCTGAAAAGATTGCAAGGTGTGCTTTCAGTTAATATGGGAAGAGTTTATTAACAACGACACGGTTGTGAATTGGCCTCTTGAATACATTATTGACTATTATCAAGGGCATTGTGTGAAGTCAACAGGAAAGAATGTTGTCATTGTATGGATATTGGTATTGTCTTCACACATTTAGTTTAATAAATATACTGGCAATGCTCAGTACACAGTCCGCTGGTCTTATTAATCCCTTGGCTGCCAGAGAGGTCTCCAACACGTTTTCACACTGTGTTGGCGACATCTTGGGCATTCAAAAAGGATAAAGAGACAATAATAACTAAAGAATATTAACCCCTTAAAGGGATAGTAATACTTTATCTTTATTTTGTAGGCATTAAAAAAACACAAAGAACGATATAAGTCTTATCTCTCAAACCTTTATGGTTTGAGAAATATTCACAAGCAAAGTTTCCCCTCCTGCCCCTTTTACTTAGTGTCAGCCATCTCTTCTCAGATGTGGAATCTGGTGTAAGACCAGACAGATAACAGAAGGGGGCAATCTTCTTCCTATGAGAACAATGAAAACCCTGCCCCCCTTGACAAGTTTTTCAGGTTTTTCCCTTATCTTAATTGAAGATTGTCCCTCTCTGCAGTCTACCTGAGCACCTCCCAGCCGCTCTGGCTGAACAGTGTTATATCAGGAAAAGGGGCGGGAGGGGGATACTTTGTCATTGAATTACTCTTGAACTACAACTCTGACAGGATTGAAATAACACTCTCCAAAGTCCAAATGCTATGATGATTAATTGGATCTGCTTTTATTATGAAACATTACTATCCCTTTAATGAGAAGAGTGGGTGTGCAACACATTGAGTAACCCTCTGGTCCTTAAGGGGTAAATAAATCATATATCGTGTCTCCAACCTTCATTTTTTTTTTTTTTTTGAGTCTATGGCCTTATTTGTACAAGTGCACTTAATCATCAAAAATATAATTGCAGCTGGGCTGTTCCCATAGGTGACTTCACTACACATAAAGCAGTCCAAATGCAGTTTGCTGAAGTGTTTCTGTATCCAGCACCGAATGCAATGACATTTCAGTAAAGTAGAAACATATGGCTTCCTATGTGACTGTTGTGAAGACGTAACAAAGAAAACTGAATCCTTGTGATTCTCAACTTGGCAATCCAACCAATGAAGGCCCAAGTGGATGTCAGCTAATTATGTTTGGCTGGTGCCCATTTAGACCAAACATCAGACATACCTTTTTTCCATGTCCCACCAGCAACAAAATCACAAAGGCAGAGATGTGCAAAGTAGGCCTGTGTTGGATCTGGTCCATGGGCCAATTTAATCTAGCCCTTGAGTCTAGCTGGCTGCACACATATTCCAGAGCTGTTTTACTAAGAAAATATCACTTATGGCTTTTTTGCAGCGTAAGAATGATATGTTTACCTCAAAGAATACGTTTTATAAAATGTATAATTCCGCATGTGTAGAGAGAGCCAGAATTGATACATCGGGGGCAGAGGAGCACTAACAGCACCTAGGGCCAAAGGGGAAATGGAGATCATGGGCTTCTTTTACCCCACCCACATTTATGTCCCGCCCCATGTTATCATTCCAGCCCATCCCCTTTTGCTAGATTTATAACTGGCATTAATGTTGTGAAATAAAACAAGTGATACCACAGAGCTTACAATTGAAGTGGAGCCATAATTCCAGTGTAGCTCCATTTCAACTGTAAGCTCTATGGTATCACTTGTATTGCTCCATTTCAATTGTAATAACAAATAGCTGACAATTGCGATGTTACTACACTAGTGATGCCACAGAGTTTACAATTGAAATGTAACTACAATAGTGATATCACAAACCTTACAATTGAAATAGAGCTATACTAATGTTACCACAGAGCTTACAATTGAAATGGAGCTATAACAGTGATATCACATAGCTACATTGGTGATACCACAGAGCTTACAATTGAAATGGAGCTATACTAGTGATACTACAGCGCTTACAATTGCAATGGAACTATACTAGTGATACTAAAGAGCTTACAATTGAAATGGAGCAACACTAGTGATACCACAGAGCTTACAATTGAAATGGAGTTACACTAGTGATACCACAGAGCTTACAATTGTAATGGAGCTTCACAAGTGATACCACAGAGCTTACAATTGAAATAGAGTTACACTAGTGATACCACAGAGCTTACAATTGAAATGGAGTTATATTAGTGATACAACAGAGCTAACAATTGAAATTAAGCTATACTAGTGATACCACAGAACTTACAATTGAAATGGAGCTACACTAGTGATACCACAGGGCTTATAATTGCAATAGAGCTGCACAAGTGTTTGAGCCACACAGGTGACACCACAGAGCTTACAACTGAAGCTCAGTGGTACTATTTGTGTAGCTCCAATTCAATGGTGTCACTTATGTAGCCCATTTAAATAATAAGCTGTAGTATAATTTAGTTCTAATTCAATTGTAAGAAATGAGGCATGACACAACACACTATCCCTTCTCCTCTGTTTTATCCCCTTGCCTTCAGAGTGAGCTGCATATTGAAATTGCCGCCAGCCGCCCTCTTCACTAACACATGATGAGTTGAGCCTTTGGATATATTTGTGTTATAGGGTTATTTATTATCACCATTTGAATTTACATGTGTATTTCTGGAGGTTGGATTTAACCCCTGTATTGGAAACATATTACAATACAAGTTGTCATACAAATATTTTATTCCTGCAGCCACATTTTTTTAAACTAGGTTTTAATTGTATTGTGTTTCCTTTATAAATGTATGCCATTCCATTTGTACATTTCTCATCCAGTGTACTAGTGTATATATTGATAGGCACTTCCCATATTTTTAGATTGGCTTTTCATTTGTTCTTCCTACCTTTGGTGGGGGTTATCATTTGTTATTTCTATTCATTAATATAGGTCTCTCTTTTGGGCGCTATTAGTGGGGTACAACAATACACATTGTACTAGACATTATACTACAAAGTAGCCCCCAAAGACAAATGTGGAACACTTACGGTTCAGGGAACAAACAAAATTCCTGTTGATCTAAAAGGGCTTTTAATCCCATGAATGTCAGAGAGGTATCTGAGGCAGCATTCAAGTATTTAAAAGCCTCATTTAAATCAATGGGAATTTTTCTGGAATGCCCCAGAATTGCTCCATGTGCACAAGGTCGAAAGTGGAGCAATTCAACTCTATAAGGATTCATTAAATATTACCATTGATTTAATGCTTGGACACATCTCTAGCATTGGTTGAATGGACTTTTAACCACTTGAACATTTGTTTGGAGACCTCACAGATATTCAAGGGGTTAAAAGCATGATTTAAATCAATGGAGAAGTTGTATTTCTTCACTATGGTGCAATTGGTTACCAAATGTAGGAAGGAACAAACACAAAATTCTATTTACTTAAATGGTGCTTTTAATCCCTTGAATACTGAAGAGATCTCAAATGCAACACAAGCCAAGCATTTAAGGGGTTTTCCAATGAACAACCCTCTGGCACTCAGAGTCAGTCATACCTGCAATCCTGTGGCAGTTCATGCCAGAGGGAAGGGTTTACAGACATTACTGCAGTCTTGTGGTATTTCATGCAAACACAAGACCACAAGTTTGTTACTACAGTTAAGCAGGGTTGAGTGGCAGTGAGCAAATTGGTGAGGCTCTCAGAGGCACTCTGGATAGTGCTTTGGAGGTCGCTTTCATGTCACTTCTTTGTTCTCTGCCCTTAGATGTTAGGCCTTTACCCTGCACAGCCCCATAAGACAGCCAATGAGAGAAGCAGTTCACCTCTATGATTAGCTAGCACCAGAGAAATAGTTCTCCTCTCTCATTGGCTAGCACCAGAGAAGCAGTTCTCCTCTCTCATTGGCTGGCACCAGAGAAGCAGTTCTTCAGCCATTGGCGGGCTTATGATGCTGTGTGAATGTAACCCGGCTAGGCCATCAATTCTTCAGCCTAGATTAGAAGATTGATGTTCAGCTCAATGAATGGACGTAGACCATAGAGTTGATGTGGCCATGATGGTGACAGTCAGAGCTGCTATTTCCAGGTAAGTGTAATAGTCCCAGGGATTTACCCAGGACAAAGGTACAAAATAAGTTGCAGTCCAGAGCTATCCATGACACTTGTTGACCTTCTATGGCCAGGCCTCCTGCTGGCAGCAGGCCCTCAGTCCATGACTGGATGACCTACCACTCAGTCCACCACAGCATGAGGGAGATGCACTAAGGTGTTATAAAGAGGTGATAAACGTGATAAAGTGGAGATGACTTCTCCAGTGTTTTAAGCTCTTCAAGTCCTATAGTATTCTAGGGAGCCAATGCATTAAGATTTCTCCAAATTTAGAAATTTTTGTGCATAGGCTCCATAGAATAACATAGGAATTGGAAAAGCGATATAACTGGAGAAGTCACCTCTATTTTATCACCACTTTATCACACCTTAGTGCATAACCCCCATGCTCTGTGCAGGTGTCAAAATAGCCTATGACAAAAGGCACAGACATAACCATTTTCACTCACTGCAGGGGTATTATATAGGGATTGTGTGTCCATATGTATGTATGTATGTGTATATACTCCTTGGAACACAAGGAAAACACAAGTAAGTAACACGGCCAGCTTATAAGGAATGTGACAAAACTGAACAGTATGAATCTGCACTGATTTATGTAAATGTGTCAAGTGTTAACCATTTGAGCGCCATAGAGGTAATGCATTGGTTACCTCTCTGGCACTCAAAGGGTTAAAAAAATGGAAATGTTTGCTTCCATTATATCAGTGAGACAAAGTAATGTAAGATACTTTCAGTTAGAGATTTAACAATTTATTGTTCTCTTAAGGGTTTAACCCCCTTGATTTCCTCTTTGGCACTCAAAGGGTTAATAAATAAGCCTAGTCCTCTACAAGCACTGGACCATATGCAAAAACAAATAAGTAAAACAAGTCTGGGACAAACCAACTCTACCATGTGGAACATATAAGCATTCTGAAAATGTCAGTTGTTATGCATTGGAAACCTCTCTAGCATTCAAGGTGTTAAATGGCCCATTTAAATTAAAGATCTATTAGTACCTTAGGTAAACACAAGCAGCTGAGCCCTTATACTATATGAATGATTTCAACGCTATGAGCCAATGTTTCTCAACCTCGGTGCCATGCCACAGACATTCACTTAGGTTTCCCCATTTTATCTATAAGGCTTTGACAAAAATGTGAATGTTGACTTACAACTGTATATTTAACTCCTTAAGGACCAAGGACGTACATGTACGTCATGGGGTGAATGTCCCTAAAGGACCCATGATATACATCATGGATTTAAGGGATCCCCCCGCAGTTGCATGCCGTTCAGGGAGCCCTGAATCGGATCCTGAAAAAAAAGATGTTCTGTAGTCCTTATGTGCTGGCCGCGCGGTGTTTGAGGGGTTAAGGATAATACTATGCACAATATGTTTATTTTAGTTGTGAGGTCTAACAATAACTCTATATGTATTTGTAACCTTCATTACACCCATGACAAATGACATAAAATGACAGGGGTGCCCTGAAAATGCCAGACTGATTGTTCGGGGGGCCTTGAGCAAAAACAATCTTGAGAACCACTGCCATGAGCGCTTCAGAGGTAACTGAAGTGTTGTACTTCTTCTCTGCATACAGATGTCTATTCTACTAACACTGTGCGACAAGATATTTAAGCCTTTGAGTGTCAATGCGTTGGGCACCCCTCTGGCATGCAAAGGGTTAAAGAAGAATTAACACCTCCTAATAATGACCCCTCATTTTCTCTGCTATGGCCAGAAAATCCTAATGGCCTCTATGGATATCTTTTACTTCTTCGTTCATTAAGTCCGGCGTATCATGTCCAGGAGACAGACATGACAGTTGCTAAGAGGACTACAGGACACAAACTTGACCCACTGTACATGGTAATCTTAACCCTTTAAGGACCAGAGGGGTGTACAGTGCATTGGGAAGCAATCTGTTCCACATCCAACTGGCCCATAAAGGGTTAAGTAGATGCCAGCAACTGTTATGTCTGCCTCCATGGACACAACATTCAGCACTAATTGTAGATGTTATCTCTGGTGTCCTGGTCATGGTAAGGTAAGTGAGGGGTTATTATTAGATGGCATTCCTTCCAATTTAATAAGTCTGCTGTCCAATGAATAATGCAGTTTAACCCTTTGACTGCCAGAGGGGTGTGGCACGCACTACAGTGCAATGTGTGGGATACCCTTCTGGCACTCAAAGGGTTAAAATAAACATATAGTTTGGATCACTTGACAGAAGGAACAAAGGTCTCTATTGTGTTAGATCGCCTAGGGAAGGACTAGCACAAGATAAACACCAAAAGGACACATCTCTGACTGGACCATAGTATTGAAGGCATGCTGGAACCAATAACACATCTTAATGATTCTTTCAAATAGTTTCCTGGCCACCGTAATGTGGAAAGAAAATTGGTGATTTGCTATAGCACCCCCCTCACACACACACACTCGCTGTTAAACACAGAGCATAAATAATTCAGTCCCAAGAACAGCAGCAATCCTCCCCTTTAATCCTTTAAGTGCCAAAGGGGTGTCCAATACATTGTGATTCAATGGACATATTTCTGGCACTTACCGCACTGGTAAATGATTAAAATAAAGGTCACCCTGCCTGACCATGGAAGTGCCCCATTGCACTACTCCATGCTGTGCCCTTTGCTGCTTTCTTCATCTTTCAAGCTCCTAAGACTGTGACATCAGCAGAGCGCTCAGTCACCGTGGCTTGTTAGGTGAAGAGGACAGCACAAGGCACAGCATGGGGAAGTGGATCAGGGCACCATTTGCTCCAAAGAAAAGGAAGGTAAACATAGCATCACTAATTTGCAGAGCAGGGGGAATGTTAACTCTTAGAGTGACCGAAGTGGATCTAAAACATTACGATGCGTTGGATTTCCCTCTGATGTTCTAAGGATAATTTTCAAATATTGTATTGTCTGAGGGTGAAGACATCCTCTCTGCTCTCCTCTTGCCATCCCCAACAAACTGGCAACTTTACACCAAAATCATATAGGAATAATCATTGTCTCTCCCTCCCCTTGAATACCTAATTCTTATTGCATATGGCAAAGTGTGTCTTATTCTCCATGGTGATGTGATCTCCACACATTGTCAGGCACACTTAGCCATTACATCAAACCTTAGTGCATCTCTTCCCTTGTCTCTTTGAAAGATAGTGATAGAAAGGGAATTCATTGGAGATATTCATCCTGCATTCAATGCAGGGGAGGGCTGCCAACTTGTGGCACAGGGGGGGCAAATACATTCAAGTGGCCCATTTCTATTATCGTTTGAGCCCACCGTCCCAGCCCACACCTTTTTTAATTTTAAAATTGGCATTAATGTTGTGACTTAAGTCAAGTGATACCACATAGCTTACAGTTGAAATGGGGCTACACTAGTGCGCCACTACAAAGCTTACAATTTAAGTAAAGCTTACCTAGTGATACTATAGAGCTTACAGGGGAAATGGTTTATGCTACTAGTTTAGCTCCATTTGGACTGTACCTCTGTGGTATAATTTATGTAGCTCAATTTCAATTGTAAGCTCTGTGGTATCACTATTGTAGCTCCATTTACAGCCGCTATCGGGAGATTTAGTGAGGTGCAGTGGCCTACCAGCCCAGACATATGACCAGCCCAGGGGGCAGTTGCCCCCCTGCCCCCCAGGCCAGCCCTCCCCTGATTCAATGAGTTAAAAGAAAGCTGGTATGCCTCATAATTGCTCTGCTCTTCTTTAGTAGGTATGCCCATTGAGTATAAAAATAGGATTTTAGTCTTACCTGTTAAATCCTTTTCACTTAGTCCATACAGGTCACTGGTACTCTGGGAGGCGTAAGTCCCCTTTAATAGGCAGGAACAACTATGCAAATAATTTGCAAGGGGCGGAGCCTCCCCTCTTACTTAAGCCACCTTCTGGTCAGAGCCACTTTAGATTGATTTGAGACCCTAAAACTGACCTCAGGTAAGCAAAAAGAAAGACTCCTGTGAGCATGCCCGAACGGTCTCCCACTGAATGCCACAGGAGAGCCAAGACTGGTCCCTTGACAGGGTGGGAGACCAGTGACCTGTATGGACTAAGTGAAAAGGATTTAACAGGTAAGACTAAAATCCTATTTTCACTGTCGTCCAATACAGGTCACTGGTACTCTGGGATGTACAAACATTGAGCTGATCCAGAGGCGGGAAGTAAGGCAAGGACCAGGCGCAAGGCCCAAGTCACTAGAACTGTTATGACCAGTTGATAACATAGCCCAAACTGTAAGTGTCAACGGACACCAACCAAGGGAACAATCCCTGAACTAACACAGCACACGGAACTAGAGCCAACCGGGCTCAACAGTAAAGAAGCACTAAGGATCACAGAGCGGAAGACCTACACAGGCAAGACTGCCTCCAGGACCTTCCTTCCAAAACTGGCATCAGCCGACGCCAGAACATCAACTCGGTAGTGCTTTGAAAAGGTGTGCACAGAGGACCAAGTGGCCGCTCTGCACAGTTGATCAGCAGAAGCTTGATTCTTGTAGGCCCAAGAGGCCCCAATAGATCTGGTGGAATGGGCAGTTACCCGGAAGGGAACATGCTTATTCCTCAACTTGTAGGCTTCACGGATGGTAGCCTTAATCCAAGAGGCAATGGTAACTTTGGAAGCCGGTCTTCCTGCCCTAGGCCCCTCAGGAATGACGAATAGAGCGTCAGACTTCCTGATAGACTCGGTGCGATGAACATAAAACTTGAGGCAACGCACCACATCCAACAGATGGAGATCTCTTTCCTTGTCAGATGAAGGATTAGGGCAGAAAGAGGGAACCACAATCTCCTGATTGATGTGAAACTCAGACACAACCTTGGGTAAGAATTCCTTGGTAGTGCGAAGCACAGCCTTATCCTTGTGGAACACCAGGTAAGGAGGTTTACAAGACAAGGCCTGTAACTCTGCTACCCGGCGCACTGACACAACAGCCAAGAGGAAGGCCATCTTCCAAGTCACAAGACGTAATGGAATGGAAGCCAAGGATTCAAACGGTGGTCGCTGAAGAACTCCCAGCACCAAATTGAGATCCCACAGGGGAGCAGGACTCTTAAAGGCAGGTCGAACATGAGTCACACCCTGGAAGAAGACTTTCACATCAGGAAGGACAGCAATCCGTTCCTGGAAAAACACAGACAAGGCAGAAGTCTGAACTTTGAGGGAACTCAAACTGAGCCCCTTATCCACACCGTCCTGCAAGAAGGCCAGGACAGTGGGAAGATGGAAGTCAAGTGACAACTTCTTGTCAGAGCACCATGTCACAAAAGTTGACCATATGCGATGATAGATCTTGGAGGACACAGGCTTACGAGCACTGAGCATCGTCGATACCACAGAAGGAGAAAAGCCTTTCTTTGCTAGAATCGAGGATTCAACCGCCATGCCATCAAATGGAGAGAGTGAACATCCTCCTTCCACAGATACCCCTGAAGAAGCAGGTCCGGACGGGCTGGAAGTGGGATCGGGTCCTTCACTGACATGGCCATCAATTCCGGAAACCAGGACTGGCGAGGCCAGTTTGGAGCAATCAGGATGACAGGACAACGTTCCCTCTTCAACTTCTGGATAACTCTGACCAATAGAGGAAGAGGAGGGAAGATGTAAGCCAGGGGGAAGTCCCAAGGGATCGACAAGGCATCCACTGCTAGAGCAAGGGAGTCCCTCAACCGGGAGCAAAACACCGGAACCTTCCTGTTGTGTCTGGTAGCCATCAGATCCACCACAGGCATCCCCCACCGTTGAGTGAGCATGTGAAACACCTCTGGGTGAAGAGCCCATTCTCCGCTGTCGACGGTGTGACGACTGAGGAAGTCTGCCATGACGTTGTCCACGCCTGGAATATGAACTGCAGAGATGACAGGCACGTGATCTTCTGCCCAAGACAAAATATCCTTGACCTCCCACCAGGCGGAACCGCTTCTTGTGCCGCCTTGCCTGTTGATGTAAGCCACCGCCGTGGCGTTGTCGGACTCCACTCTGACTGGAAGACCGGTTAATTGAGACCCCCAGTGCCTCAGGGCCAGCCGGACAGCTCGAAGTTCCAGAACATTGATGGAGAGCATGGATTCCTCCAGACCCCATTTCCCCTGAGCACTGAAGCGACCCCAGACTGCACCCCAGCCCCGAAGGCTGGCATCCGTAGTGACTGTGGTCCAAGGAGGAACTAGAAAGGATTTCCCTTTCAGGAGATGAGACAGATCTAACCACCAGTGCAGACTCGACTCGACATGAGGAGGAAGAGAAACAGACAGATGCTGATGATCTGGATGATTCTTGCACGTCTGGATCACAAACCTCTGAAGATCCCGGGAGTGGGCCATGGCAAATGGTACTGCTTCGATTGTGGAAATGAACTTCCCCACTAAGGACGACAACTTCGGTACTGGAATCTCGTCCATGTCCAGAATTCCAGCCACTCTGACAGCTATCTGGTGAGCCACGTCCTCTGGAAGAAACACCATGCATTGGCGAGTGTCGAACAGGAGACCCAGGAACAGAAGCCTCTGAGATGGAATCAAGTCCGACTTGTCCAGATTCAGGATCCAGCCATGACGGTTCAGGGTGTGCATGCACATCTGTAATTGCTGAAGGAGGAGCCCTGCTGAGCAGGCCTTCAGAAGGAGATCGTCCATGTAGGGGGTCACTCTGATCCCATCCTGATGGAGCACCGCTATCAAGGAGCCCAACACCCTCTGGAAGACCTGAGGGGCTGAAGTCAGCCCAAAGGGGAGCGCTGCAAACTGAAAGTGTCCCCTGTGGCAGGCAATCCTGAGATACCGCCTGCTCTCTGGATGAATAGGGATGTGAAGATAAGCATCCTGAAGGTCCAGGGAGGCAAGAAACTCCCCTGGAGACATTGCTGCAATCACAGAGCGCAGGGACTCCTGGCGGAAGTGGGAAGTCACCACATAGGCATTGAGATCTTTGAGATCCAAGATGGGACGGGCTCCTCCGTCCTTTTTGGCTACCACAAACAGGTTGGAATAAAATCCTGAACCTGTGTCCCCCTGAGGAACCGCCTCCAGGACCTCTTTGTCCAAGAGATCCTGAATAGCGTCGTCGAACAGACGCCTTTTTGTGGGTTCCTGAGAAGGACGAGTAAAATGGAACCGAAAAGGAGGAAGGGAAGAGAAAGGGATCCTGTATCCCTCTGACACCACCTGAAGAACCCATGGGTCCGCCACTGACTCCTCCCAAGTCCGGCGAAAGATGCGGAGACGACCGCCTACAGCCGGATGCGGACCCGGGTTCGGCGAGTCATGCCGAAGCAATCTTGGAGGTCTTGGCCTTGGAGGCAACTTTGGGCCTCCAGGACTGTTTGGGCTTGGAGGAGGAGCGCGTAGTGGGAGGACCCGTTTGGGCCGAGGAGCGTGTCTCAGTCTGAAAGGACCGATTGCGTTTGGCTGGAAACTTTTTCTTAAAGACTGAGGGTAGAAGAGTACTTTTACCGCCAGTAGCCTCACTGATCATTTCTTTGAGTTCAGACCCAAAAAGCAAATTCCCCTGAAAGGGCAAGGAAAGCAAGGCTTTCTTAGAGGCTGTATCAGCAGACCAAATTTTCAGCCAAAGAGCGCGTCTAGCCACCACAGAAGAGGTGGAGGCCCTCGCCATCATGCGCACAGCATCAAAAGCAGCGTCAGCAACATAGTTCTGAGCTTCAGTGATATTAGCAAGCAGCTGCAACTGTTCAGATACAGGCGCATCCTGGCGAACCGCTTCAGTCAGTCGTTCAGTCCAGGCCGCAATAGCTCTATTAACCCATGCCACAGCAAAAGTGGGGCGCATGGCTGTGCCAATGGAGGCAAAAATAGACTTAAGAGAGAGCTCTAGTTTCTTATCCGTCCAGTCCTGCAAGGCAGAGGCATCTGAGACAGCCAAAGCAGTAGATTTGGATAGTCTAGACACAGGAGCATCCACTTTGGGAGGATGAACCCATTTTGCCAGCTCCGCCTCAGGAAAAGGGTAAAGTTTAGCAAACTTTTTGGAGACAGAGGAAGATCTATCAGGATTCTTCCATGCCTCAGAGACCAGACGGGCAAGAGTAGGGTTAGTTGGAAAACAAACAACTGGTTTAGATGGCTTTTTCTGAAAAACATCAGTAGGATCATAAGTGGATTCCTGAGTCAGAGGAAGGTTGAGCGTATTCAGAACCGCTCTGATCAGACCCTCAGCCGAAACTTCAGGGTCACACTCATAGGGGTCCCCAATGGACCTGTTAGATTCAATAACAGTACGTTCCTCAGCATCAGAATCCTGTAAAAGTTCTTCTTCAGAAGAATCAGTGATATCAGGAGCTCCCTGTGGCTTAGGCAGGGAGGTCCTGATAGTAGAGGGGGTCTGCCAGACCTGGAGAGCCCCCTGTACCTGAGAGGGAAAGAGTTGAAGCGTGGATCTGAGATCCCTAGTGGCAGCTTTAAACTCCCTCACCCAAGATGGCTCAATAGCGTGGCTGGGAAGCCCAGGGTTGCTATCTTGACCAGTACAATTAGGGCATAGATCCCCCACATTATCGCCATCCAGCCCAATGTGGCAAGAGGAGCAAAACGCCATGGGGGTAGCGGACCCCCCATCCTCCTTAGACTTGGGTCTAGCCCCTAGCTCCAGTGAAGTAGACATGCTCACAGCGTCAATATACCCCACTAATAACACTATCACCCAGAAAAAGTGTTAAGATTAAAGTTTCACCCCAGAAATGTTCTAAAAACGGACTTATCTGGCCAGCGAAGGGTTAATCTGTTGAGGAGAGAGAAGGCTCGGTCCCTGCGTAGTGTACTCGCCTAGGAAAAGTACCACAAAATGGCGGCCGTCATGACAGCCAATCAGAAACGAGCGCGAACCAAGCGCTCATGGGAAATGTAGTTTTCCTGGCCAAGTACCCCAAACATTGCCCGAAGCCCCCCTGAACACCCCACATGAATAAAACACATTCCGGATGATAGATCAGGAGCCTAGAATTAAAATGAGCCCTCTCTGAAGTTGCTGTGACAAGCGGTTCCAGAGATATGTCCCATACTGTGAATTCCCATAGAGAGTAAAGGAGCCCTTGCGTCTGAGCGGGAAAAAGCCGCGCTTAAAGGCGCGGAACACCATTTTTAATAAAGTTTAGTAAAACATTAAAAAGTGCCCAAACAAGCATGAAACACATGAGAAACATAAATAAATGAATACCCAATGCTCCAAAACTCAGAGAATAACACAGAAATTGCATAAACAGTAATAATGCAATAAAAACACCCTATGAGTGCTGGAGTGTATTAAAACTCCCAAATACAAGCCCAGCAAAGGGACACTGTGGGGACAAGTGGACCTTCAGCACTCAATGGGTGACTCACCTTCCTTGCTGACTTCTGTCTTCAGGTGACCATGATAAGGAGGGAAAGAACCAGAGGTAAATTCCCCAACAGGGGAGCTGCTTAACACAAGCTGTCCCCTCTTCTGGCTCTGACCAGAAGGTGGCTTAAGTAAGAGGGGAGGCTCCGCCCCTTGCAAATTATTTGCATAGTTGTTCCTGCCTATTAAAGGGGACTTACGCCTCCCAGAGTACCAGTGACCTGTATTGGACGACAGTGAAAAATGTGTATTGAAGAGGTACATGAGTGCGTGTTGAAGAAGTAGGTGACTATTGTTGAAGAGGTAGGTGAATGTATGTTGAAGAGGTAGGGGGGTGTGTATTGAAAAGCTAGGTAAATGTTTGTTTAAGAGCCAGGTAAGTGCAAATTTGAGGTGAGGGTGTGCATGTGTGTTAGGTGAAGAGGTAGGGTGTGTGCATAGAAGTGGAACGCAAATGTGTGTGTGCTTGTGTTGAAGAGGTAGATGAATGTGTGTATTAGTGGATATGCATGAATGCACTAAAGAGGCACTCACACATCTAAAAAATACTTTGTGGAGATTTTCACCAACTAAAAAGTATTAGAGCCGCTACTTGTCTCAGTCATTGACTTATTTCCTTGTCCAAAGGAAGCCCTCTTTATTTTCTAATCAGAACAATGTACTTACAAAGAACGGAAAGCAATTAACAAGTATTTTTAGACGTTAGATGTACATTTGCTGTTTCCTGGCTAAACGCGTCTAAATTCTGCAATAAACTGAACAATATCTTTCTCAATTACAAACTGGCTAGCTTTTTTACAGATTCAGATAAAATGTTAGTAACATATTGGGAGCTGTCATAGTCTAAATTGCATTTATCCATTCTTCAGCAAGACTTGCTATGACTAATTCAACTGGTATTTTCTTATTACAATGCTCATTTGCTTACAAATGTGTTTGTTTCAGAGAAAATTGTTCTTAGTTGAAACAATAAGTCCCATGTCTGCCTTTCCCAGGGCTGATTTAACAACTTCTAATGTCCCTCAAAAAATTGTAAATTAGGTGAATTTTTGGGTTCTCTTTACCCTTTGGATGCTAGATATCTCTCCAATGGATTGCTTTTGTGTTGAAGAATTTCTATCATCCAAGGGGCTAAGATGGATAGAACACTTCTGTAGTCCTTTAATATGTATAGGTAGAAGGGTCACAATGATGCACTCTGCACAAAGGACAGTACAAGGACCACTTTACTTGTCCCCAGCCATCATACCACAGTTAAAGGGGACCTGTCACCTATGCAGCCTTTAGTCTCATTAAAGGAATATATTAAAATTGCTATACCTTGTACTTTTTGCTTTTCAATCCATTTAATAGTTTTAGAGATTTTTTTATTTAGTCTTTGGAGAACCTAATCTCAGAATTTTATTCTCTGACCTGCCTGATAAAGCTGGATAATTACTTACTCACATGTCTGGAAAATTGCCTCGCTCCACCTTTTTAGTCTGTTAGAAATAATATTTTTCTTCCAGGGGGTGGAATAAATTGATAAGGAGGAATAATCATGCAAATACTTTTAGTGGGACTAAGGGGATGATTTGTAGAAAAACTGGACTAATCGGAACCCAGTGTGAGGCATCCTGGGAACATGAGGACCCTAACAACCACCAAGTATGGCCATGTATTAACCCACTGATTGCTATGGAGGTTGCCAGCCTCTCTGGTACTCAAAGGGGAAGATTCACTAAGCAGTGATAAAGAGGTGATAAAGTGGAGATGACTTCTCCAGTTTATCACTTCTCCAGTTCCTATGTTATTCTATGGAACCTATGCACTAAGATCTCCAAAGCTGAAGAAATCTTAGTGCATAGGCTCCATAGAATAACACAGGAATTGGAGAAGTGATAAACTGGAGAAGTTATGTCCACTTTATCACCTCTTAGAGAATCTCCCCCAAAGTGTTATAATACCTCTGGCCTGTCCCTTAACACCTTTAAATGTTATCAGATAGGTTTCTAACATGGCTATACAATAAAATACTGTTGTATTACCCCTTGCTCCTAAACACAAATACGAATAACTTTATTTTCAGCTATTAACCCTTTGGCTGATAAAGACTCCTTCAATGCAATGCTACTTGAAGCACTAGAAACACTTCTAGGATTGAAGTTGTTAACAATTCCCTTTCACTACATAACTACCTTTGTTTTGTGTCATTAGTGTACCTTATTGCATTCATATATCTTTGTAATCAATGTTAATAGTGTTTATCATGAGATCTATAATAGAAATACTATTTTAAAAAAGACTATAAAATACTTGTACCAACTTTTTTGTGTGTTCCAGGGATGATCAATCAAAGGCATTGATCCTAATCTGCCTATAAAATTGGTTAAACATCATCAGTGGAAATACTGCTGGAAAGTGAAACATGGATTAAAGAGCAGCTTTTGCTTGTGGACTACTGTACAACCAATCACAGTCTCAGACTGGCCAAGTCTGTTATTGGGTGGTTTCTAAGTGTAAAATACATAATTAAAACTGTGCGGGTGTTTATATGCAGCCCCTGTAGCTATTCTGCAGATCGCAGTCCCAGACTGGCTTTAGCCTTTTATTAGTTATTTTCTAAATATAAATAGATATATAATCTGGAAAAATGTGACATGGCATTTCATTTCAACTTGACATAATGAAATTGTCATTGTAACTATAAAGTCTTTTTTTTTTTTTTTTTTTTAAATAAACCCCCTTATACTCTTCATAGGATGATGAAAAGGATGTAACATTACAATGATTTAACCCCTTAACGACCAGCAGTCCTGGGACGTTTCCGTCCCATAAGGACCGCTTTGATCCTTGCCGACGCGCTGGTACACGTGACCTGTTGTGTGTATCGGCGCACCACTTTGTAGCCTGAAAGAGATCGCTCCAGTCTTGGAGCGATCAATTTTAGGCCCTATTTTTACTTACAGCGTTCCCGGTGGAGCCCTTTAAGTAAAAAGTATGTGACGTGCTATGACCGTTATTGGTCCTTAAGTATTTAAGGACCATGAGAGTCATAGTACGTCATGTAGTCCTTAAGCTGTTAAGACAAACCATTTACCAGTGACCATATGCCCTGTGTAATTTCCTCTCTTTGGCATCTGTTTTACTTTTGTGATATAATTACAAGCTGGGTTTAACAAAACCACCAGATTTCATCTCTTAGATTTCAATTTAGGAAAGTTGCTGCTTACTGATAAATAAGACATTTCAGCAATCCAATAAGCCAAAGAGGAGCAATTCTAGAGCAATAAAAATATATATATATATTTGTGAGTGCTAATGATAATAGTAAACATACAGAAAGTGAGAGGCTTCTGGGAATGAACAACAGTACAATGGCCTGTTCTATTGCTAGTCACCGCCCAGAAGCATTACGTTTTAGCTCTCTAGTGCCATTACAGAGGAGAAATTTCCACATACATGTTAGACTAATCCCACCCAAAAGGGCAATCCAGTTCCAAAATGACTGGCAAGTCTCCTCTGCACAGGAACACCAACCAACCTTCGACGTACATTTTGGCCTAGTTGGGCCTTGTCAGGAGGGTGCACCTAAATTCCCTAGGCACTGAGAGCAAGGGGTCCACGTCTAGATTACCCTTCACTCTTAGGGAAACCCCGTAAGAGTATTCAAATAAAGAATACAGAATGTGAGAGGCCTGTCATTTTGGGACTGGGCCACCCTTTTGGGTGGGATTAGTCTAATACGTACATGGAAATTTCTCCTCTGTAATGGCACTAGAGAGCTAAGATGTGATGCTTCTGAGCGGTGACTAGCCGTAGGACAGGCCATTGTGCTGTTGTTCGTCCTCAGAAGCCTCTCGCATTTTGTATGCTGCTAATGATAGTGACAGTGTAATATATTATAACATACACTGTGTAAAATATATATATGGTAACAAAATATGTACTTACAAACAACGTAGAGATATATGTGAATATAGTGTGTCAACCAGTTATTCAAATATCGATATCCGTTTCCAATAATCCATACGCTGGTTACATGCAAAAAATTAAAAGTAGACACATAGTGTAATCTGTTTCATATACATTTAGAATAAATACAATAGTCCAAATTATGTATCAGGTGGATGGATAAAATCCTCCCCTATTTCAAATGGATAAACATTCTGGCAATCACTTCTAATATCACTGCCTGGCCGGCATGTCCATCAGGCAGGCTGGAGAGGCTCGTGGGGGGATATTTGAACTGCCCCCCACTCAGTCAACAGCCAGCCGGCCTAAACATAATGATCTTCTATACAACACAAGAAAGTAAGATTGTACTTACACAGGTTTATTCCCCCGACAGGTTATCCACCACTCTCGGGTTTTTGTGTATTACCAGTATTTTTAAATAAATACTTAATACTTTATATAATTTGGAGTTTAGAAGTGTTTATTTTAGTCCCACTATACTATATTTTTTTAAATTTTAAAATGCTTTATTGATATTTCAAAAAAACACTACAATGTGCAAGACAACTATAATAAAAGGAATAAACAATTTCTCATGAATAGTAAGGAACAAAGATGTACCTAAATAATTTCTTATCATAAGCCATTAATTAACAGGAAAAAACAGGTAGATGTAAGGATAAACGTAATCCACCAACAGACATATTCGGAGTACATATTGTGTCAGGCAAAACAGATATTTAGGGTATATATCATACTAAATAATACTAAATACTAGTGTAAGGAGAGGTGTAAATAAAATAAAAAAAATTAAAAAAAGAGAAATTAAAGGGATAGAAATGTTTCATAATAAAAGCAGCTCTAATTAATCTTCATAGTATTTGGACTTTGGAGAGTGTTATTTCAATTCTGTCAGAGTTGTAGTTCAATAGTAATTCAATGACAAAGTATCCCCCTCCCGCCCCTTTTACTGATGTAACGCTGCTCAGCCAGAGCAGAAGGGAGGTGCCCAGGTAGACTGCAGAGAGTAACAATCTTCATTTAAGATAAGGGAAAAAGCTGAAAAACCTGAATAAACATTGGATACAAATTCCAATTGAGTTAAATGGGAATTTTAACCCTCTGAATAATAGGGAGGTTTCCAATGCAATTATTTCATTGAAGTGGTTAAAAGCTCCATTTAAATTGATTTAAATTTTTAATTTATAGTCCATTTGGCTTACTCCAAAAATGCTCCTTAAGCAGCAGAGGACAAAATCATTCAATGCAGTCTTTGAACAGGGGTACAGGCTTCCATTAGCATATCCAGGTCATCACTGCTTCTGCCAAATATGGGTGCAAGTGTCCAGAGGTAACTCCAAGACCTCCACATTAATTTGACATATATAGAGAACAGTCCGAGGGTAAAAGGTATAAGCCTGCCTTGAGTCACTTAACTGTGACTCTAATTTTCCTCCATCCTGCTTTCAAATATGAGCAACAGTGTAGATGAATGCTTGATCTGTCTGCTGTGTGACTGCTCTCTTAGGGCTCGATCCAAATGTTGGCGTTAAAACCAACGTGAAGAAAAAAACTGCAAGACCAGGTAACGTGATATTCAAATCTTCCTTACCCAGAAAGGCTAACGAGCGATAACCAACAAAATACACATTAACCTTAAACCTGCGTTACATAGAAAATCTTACCTAAAAACACACGACAAAAATGTTACCTAGCACCATAGCCAATCACAGCACTCCAAAGTATCAGGTTCAGTCAGAAAATCCAAAATCCACGTAGACAGTTCTGAACAGCTTTCTCTGTGCTTCCCTACCCAGCCAGTATGGGAACACAGAGATGGCTTTCAGCACCATGGACAGCATTGAATGCCATAGGGATGTGCACTGCTCACCCCTGTGGCATTTGAAGGTTTAAACAGAAATAGTACACCAAGCACTACACAATGCCCCCCCCTTCGACACCCCCCCTTTAGTATGTCGACATATATTGCATATATTTGACATACTAACTCCATCCCATATTCACCTTATTGACTCATATAGTAGTGGAACCTGTCTTTTATTCGACAATTAACCCTTTGAGTACCAGAGAGGTAGGAAAGCATTGCTTAGCATGTTTCCTACCCCTCTGCTACCCAAAGGGTTAATAGGCAAGGTATGGACTACATACCTTGCCTGTATATATGTGTGTGTGTTTTAAACTTTTTTTTTATTAAAATACTATTATTAAACATTGTTTAAATTAGATCTCATTCATTTTTAATGCCCTACCTCCTGTGTGTGTAAAACTACTGTTTTATACAAACAATAATTTGAGTTTTATTGCTGTGGAGCAATGTGATACACTTATATACATAACATATAGTCTGATCACCTAAAAAAAGGGACACCAGAGAGGAAAGAGGGATTTGAGTCTCAAAGAGGGACACTTGGGAAGGTAAGCATTCTAGAGGTTAAAAATCCCATTAAAATCTGTGGGCATATTGGGCAATGCTTGTTCTCTATGATGCTGTTGGTTTGCTCCAAAATTGCACCAGTTTTCATAGTACATTAGCCTCATAGTGTATGGATTTAGACTGAGTACAGTACACCTCTCAGTCACATCTTGGGTTAATGTCATAGATCAAATACATTATGATACATTACACAGTTTTCCATCTAAGTGTACAGAGACCCTTCTGTGGTGGAAGATCAGTGTTAGAGCCGAAACAGCTTAAGTTTTTTTCACACTTGAGCAAACATATAGCTTTACATGTTTTATTCAGTTAAAAAAAACAAAGACTTAGGGCCCAATGTTCAAAAAAAGTTTTCATAATGAAAAATTGTCAGATCGTTAAATGATAGTAAAAGAAGGACAATATTTTCTGTTGTAAATCCGTCATATTTGAAAATGTGTTGTAAGAAATTAAAAATGGTGGTTAAGATGAGCTTGATGAATATTGCCTTTAAAATTGTGACATTAAAAATGTCTTTCATTTTGTCTTTAAAACAAAAATGAAAATGTTCAAAGAAATACTTTTGTTTTTCTACCAGTTAACACCATACTACCGTACTTCTTCCCACTCCTATCGGCTAATAGCACTTTAATTTGTCTTCTCCAAGTTCAGACCATTTTTATTTTGTCTGAAAAAACGACTGAATTCAGACAAAAAAGTGTCAGATAAATGAAGATTTTTTTTTCTGAAAATACAACTTTTAAGAATGCTTTTTCCCTTTGAAGGGGATGGAGGAATTGGATTCAAAAGAAAACAATTTCAATTGCCACAACTTTTTTGAACATCTCACCCTTATGCTAGTGACCTTCAAGCAGACGGAAGTTGTACTTTTGTGTTTTTAATTGATCGGAACCAATTAAAAAAGATAATGTTAAAAAAGTGGAAATTAAAAGGCCAAAACTTTTGCAAAATTCACTCAAAAACAGCAAAATTCCACTATTATAGTTATATGATGGCACTAGCTACACCACCTTTTTACTGTTATTATTGTCTGTAATTACATAAACTGCGATGGCAGAATGGGTATGTCCACAAATCTTGAATAGGGAACTTCCCTGCATTTGTTCATCTGAGTGAGGCATTTAACATTGGCTTTAATAATAGTGTATCCTATATAATAATTCGCTAGAAAGTTTGTAACAACGCAGTCTTGTGCAGTAGAGACTGCTGCAGTCATGCGCAGTAGAGACTGCCCGTGACGGAGTGCCCCGCTCTGTTTCAGCCGCGGCACGTGCAGTCTCTACTGAGCATGACTGCACCACGGCCGGCTGGCACTGAATCAGCCGCAGCGTGGGCTGTCCCACGACCTGCTGGCACTGGCACTGTGCCCTGTGTAACGGGCTCTTCAACTAGTTGTCTTATTTTCCATTTATGTATTTTTGTTTGTATGTTTTTAATAGCTGTGCATTTTTATACTATGGAAATATAAAATGCCTACTGACTGCCATTTTTTTTTGATGAAGCACATTACCTATGTGTAATGTTGTAATATGATGTATAGGAGAGTAAACTTAGTTGTAGGAGAGTAATTGATCTGAGCTTAATCTCTAGAAAGGTCTCCAACGCATTATTCCATAAATCAATGGATCACTCACAAGTATCCAAAGTATTAATTTGCAATGCATTGGTGACATCTAGCATAGAAGGGGTTAACAACTACATATATGGTGCTTGTAGTTCATTTTGTTAAAACTCCCTTAACCCTTTGAGTGCCAAAGAGGTAGCCAATACATTGTGTTGAACCACTCTGGCAATCAAAGGGTTAACTCAGGGGTTAAAGGTATTTAGGTAGAAAATTAATAAAACTAGTTTAGTCAAGTGGGTTTAACCTTTAGAGTTCCCTTTTGAGTAAATTAAACCGTTGCACACCCCCTGGCCCTCAAAGGGTAAAACTGCCTCATATGCTATAATTCTGGACTCACACACACACACAGACATCACAGTTTTGTCAGTCCTTTATTTTAATGTTATTTTTCTAATTCATTTTATTTCTTCTGAAACAGGAATCTGCTGCCTCTAAAGCTGTACTAGCTCTGCGATCTGCTTATGGGGTGAATTACAAACATGGTCCAGCGTCCTCCACTTTATGTAAGTTTCTTCAAGTTAACTTATGTTAATCATTTGCCCTACAACAGCAACATAGAGAACAGATAAAAATTTCATTTGATATAAATGTAACCCCTCAAATGCTAAATAGGTCTCCAATATAATAGGGGAATGTACTAATATGATTTCTCGCTAGACTAGGGGCTCGATACTATTACCACCAGAAAAAACAGTGTACTAGTAAAAACAGTAACGCCTAAAAAAATCAACCATGTACCTCAGCTGTTCTAATGCTGTAGAGTACATGGCAAAACAACCGTTGTTGGCCAGAACTCAAGGTTTGGCAAAATGCTCGTTGTTGTTTTTTGTTCCTGCAACTCTCACTAAATAGTGCGAATTGTGGGAACATCAAAGGAAAAAAAAAAGCAAGAGATCTAAAACAGTCAGAAATTTAACAATTACCCATCATCCACTGTCCAGCTTCTTGATTAATCTTCTCTTCTGTCTTCTCTTCTGTAAAATTTTTCGGTGATGGTATATTGACTTAATCCTTATACCCCTTTTCCTCCGCCGCTATCTCCTCTGGCGGTGGAAGGCATTTTGAGCTGCAAAGATTCCCTCCATGGCACATCTTGGGCCGTTGCCAGAGTGAGGCTGCCTGGATTTTGAATCAAGACTGCTTTTATAAGCCAGGCTTGCTTCAAAAGAAATTGGCAGTCTCCAGTTGGCTGGGAAGTGCTTATGCACCTCCCAGCCAATTAGCTTCTAGAGGGGTTCGTCAACCAGGAGAAGTGGTATAATTCTCCATTTTCTTGCACATGCCATAAGGGAGGAGCTCTGAGATTGTGGCCATTAAAGTCTTAACTTTTATGGACCAGAGGGGCGAGCGATGCATTGCAAAGCAATATGCTACACAACCCTTTGGTCCTTAAGAGGTTAATGATGGTAAAGTGTGTGCTCCAGTGTGCACAAAAGCAAGCACGCTGTGTAGTGCATGCCCCAGAGCACAGTTTTGTGAGTTGGAGGCCAGTGCCAAAGGAATTGCTCTGGTGGATTTGTAAATCCCCCCCCATTGCCTTTAGTGAATACATTTCTATAATTCAAGGGTTAAAAAAAAAACATAAAAATAAATGGTATATGGGGATTTTGTATTTGTTGCCCAAAGTTCAATTGGTTCACCCAATCATTGCTTCACTATTTAACCAAGGGTGTAATCCAGGGCCAGGCAATCTGTACCTTTCCAGTTGTTGTTGTTGGACTAAATCTCCCATAAACCTCGGCTAGCCAACAATTGCTGGAGAAATGCAGGTTTCCCACTGTTAGAGAATTTCCCTCCCGCACAAAAGAAATCTCCTCAGGGGACAAATGTGTCTTGGATGAGTCACATATCTGCATTTGAGTGCTCTTTGGCTACCATAACCCTTTGTGTGCCAGAGAGGTACACAACCATAGCCCTTTAAGTGCCAGAGGGGTATGCAACACATTGCAAAGCAATGCGTTGTGTTCTCCTCTGGCACTCAAAGGGTTAAGGATACTGTTTTAATTTTTAGCCAAATTCTGATATACATTTATTAATATACACATTATTTTGAAGATGCTGATAGTTTTTTGCAAGCAAGTCAGATGAAGTTGCTTTCTAACTATCCCTCTGAGGCTTCTTGCTGGAACATGATTACTTCACCTCCAAAGTGTCAGTAATCATTCCCTAAACATCACCAAGGTGCACTTTGCACCTCAGTGATTAAATCAATATGAGGCTGGACTTTCGGTTGCAGATTGATCTTGTCTCGACCAGAAGTCCTGCTAGCTCCCTGAGAACTGCAGAGTGGTAGCTCATAAATGAGGCACTGGCATCTGAAATGGTCAGAAATGAGCCTTGCAATGCCAGTGAATCTTTGCTAAATGAGCCCCTAAGTCTTATTTACATGCTGTATTTTGTCTTTCAGATTTGAGTTCAGGCAGCTCCATGGACTGGGCGTACAATAATGGCATACCCTATTCGTTTGCTTTTGAGCTTCGTGACACAGGATATTATGGATTTTTACTACCTGAGTCCCTCATTAAACCGACTTGTACTGAAACCATGTTAGCAGTGAAGAACATCATAATGCACTTATTGAAGAAGTGTCACTAAGGTCTAGAATGTTGTATTCTTTTTTCTTAGCCATGAAGTGATATTTACTAAAGGGACCAAACACAGTTTTTTTCTGATTAAGCAAACAATTTCCAAAAGAGAAATGTGTTTGCATGTATTTTTTTTTCTTTTTTTTTTTCAAGAAGACAAAAATTCAGTTTGCATGTTAAAAAATGGAGAAATGCAGACACAAACATTTCATATAGGCTATTAATGAATTTTGCGTTTAGCGAGATGAGAGTGGGAATGTGTGAATTTCTTTCTAGAACTACATGAAAAATGTTAGTAAATTCCTTGTGAAGAAGTGCTAGAAAAAAATGCACCCCAAAGGTGAACTAAAACATGTCAGTTCACCCTTTAGTAAATCTCACTGATTATCATTCTAAGGATGTACAGTTTTGAAACATGAAGAAATAATATAGGATGGAAGTTTTCCCTGCCTTGTTCTTTAATAATAAAATTTGTTGTTTATTGATATAAACGATACAAAATTGCAAATTATCTCTATCAAATCTATGCTAAACTGTTTTTATATAATGCTTTACTCCCCACGGGGACTGAAATCACTTAGTAGATGGCCTGCCGAAGGCTAATAAATAGTTGTTACTATTCCCCAACTCAGTGCTAATCTCAGTATTAAGGGAACACGATGTAGGAAATGGCGCCAAAAGTGTACAAAAACAAGCCTTAGACCATGCAATAGTAAGTACAAGTAAACAAAGCATAACGTATAGGAGCAATGTAAGATAAAATAATGTCTATTCTTGATATACTTGTGTAGAAAATGGTCAGCAGTTCCAATTAAAATTGATCCACTTCTTTTTTGGTTGCTGCTCCCTTAAACCCCGGTTAGAGTCATAAATTCACTAGAACAAAGAAAAAAGAAGAAAGAGGGGCGCAAACCCATCTAAGAGCGAATCTGTTTGTCACAGGGCAGATGTATCAATAAATACCCCCCTAAAATTAAGCCACTTACCAGACTTCACACAGTCCTCAGCATATACATGAAACCTCCAATACTCTCATTGAGGTCTCCCCAAAACGTGTCTTCCAGGATCTTGTGCCAGGGATCCACACACACTTTGAACTTCAAATCACTTTTACTGACAAAAATATATTAAAAGGCAGCTAAATAGTCACATAATAGGATGATTCCAATGTGAAATAGTACATACGCCCACGCCCAACGCGTTTCGTATTAATCAAATAACACTTCCTCAGGGGCTTATAATTCACATGTAATATTCCAATATTGGAGAGACCTCAATGAGAGTATTGGAGGTTTGATTTATATACTGAGGACTGTGTGAAGTCTGGTAAGCGGCTTGACTTTAGGGGGGTTTTTATTGATACACCTGCCCTGTGACAAACAGATTCGCTCTTAGATGGGTTTGCACCTCTCTTTCTTCTTTTTTCTCTAATTTCAGTATTGTTTAGGTATGGTAAAAACACTAAAATACGTTTTCAGTTCTGAATACAATTTGTCTGTATACTTAGGGACATGTGCTCATGACAAAAGAGGAAAAACTGCAGCAAATCAATTGTACCATAGAGGGCAAATGAAAGTACCCATTGGAGAACTCGTTGATGTTTAAGGGGTCAATTTGGGGGAATTTGTATTTGTCTCCAATGCTGCCGTTGGTTTGCTCCTTTTTTTACTTTGTGCCTGCATTTTTATATCTAAATTGAATGCTGTGACACTGAGGCACATTTATCAATACCAATTCTATTTTGATGGAGCAGAACTTTCATTATAGTGTTTTGCCTACTGGGATATTTATATCTGCTAAACCTTGTTTTGGATCCCTCCAGTCACTGCCTGCTGAGGTGTCATTTTATTTCCTGCAGATCAGAGATATGATTTGGATATAGATCAGTATGTTTTTGAACTCCCCATCACAGATGTTTTAACAGCCACAATAAAGTTCCAAGCTGTACTTTACAAATCAGACTTTAGTGTTGCCAGGATCAAAAGGTGTGTCAGCAACACGGAGATGAATATAAACCACTGTCTCATCTGTCATTTGTAGACACAGACTTGTGTTTAATCAATGAGAGGCCATCAGGGAAAAACTCAAGTCTATGAGGGGCCGTTAGGGACATAATTCAGGGTTGCTTATACAGTGAGAAGTATGTATCATATAATGAAAAGCATATATCATATACTGAAATACATATACTTTATAGTAAATGGGTTCAGTCATTAGAGCAATGTATAAGCAAAGCTCATATACTTCTAAATGTGTCTTGAATGAACTAGTGATAGCTTTGGACCTCACTTCCTGCCATAGTGATATTCTTTATTAGGAATGATGAGTGACACTTTCCATTTCAAAAGCAAAATGTCTGTGAATTCCTTTGAATAGTACTGTTCCACTTTTTCACTGCATTGAAATCAATGATAATAATGCATTCCCATCCACTTTTTCTTGCCATTCAAGGGCTGGATTCTATTGCAGGTGATAAATGTTAAAACCCGTTATATCAAAAATGTTCCTATTGAAGCCTATGGGGAAACCTGGAGATAAAAGCAGAGATAAAAATTAGCACCTGGAATAGAATCCAGCACCAAGAGTATAAAACAGGGTGTCAGTTTACTGCATATTGTCAGTCTGTGCTTGGGAAGGAGAGAATGCAGATGACTATTTGATGCTACCTAGTGTAGGCAGACTGGTATAGAGTAGGAGCTGGAGTTGTTTGATAGGTATTAGGATTAGTAATATCCATAGACTTTACTGAGACTGAGTGACAGATACTATGCAGACAGAGAAAAATACATCATACATTCAAGACAAACATATAAGAGCATCCACAATAACAAGATGAACATGCATGCACTAAGGTATGGTGCTGCTTCACCAGCAGTTGTGATCTGTGCCCTTTATTGCAAGCGGCTTCAGGAGCTAACATGTCTATCATGTACTGTTCTGTAAAAATTAACCTTGCAGTTCTTGGGAGACAAAGAGAAATCTGCTAGAATTTTGACACTAGCTACTAGTGTGAAGAGGCAGACAAGCAAAGAGGGGACTGGATTTGCTTGATTTAACCCTTTGAGTGCCAGTGGGGTATGCAACAGTTTGCTTTGAAATGCATCGCATACCCCTCTGGCACACAAAGGTTTAAGGATTATTGGTGCTAGCTAATTCTCTGTATGGTTGCAGGAATGTAGGTGTGATTTTTATAAAGTGACAAAGACAGGTTAAAAAAAAATCACTTTTCTCTTATTTTGAACACAGGTACCATGGGGATTGAGTCCCTCCTCCTCGAGGGCAGGGCACATCACAAAAGGCAGGATCTTTGGTATGAAGACTCCCCCCTCCTCCACCAACTCAACCCTCCCCCGCCCAATAACTCCCAGAATTCATGTGTCCTGCTGGACGGGCATCACCATCCTAGTTTTCTTTAGTTTTTTTTTTTTTTTTTCTTTTTTTCTTATTTTCCTATTAGATATGGGGCTGTATAGTTCTCCATTTGGTGTGTTGCCATCTTTGGGCTTCGCTGGAGTAGACTGAACAATTCACAGGTGCTTTGTGGACAATTTAGCCCAGTGGAGGGAATCTTACTGTCAAGTTTTCCTCATGTCAGGGTCTCCTGAGACTCTGGTTTCTTTATCAGATGGTAGTCTGGAGACAGAAGACTGGTGAATAGCCCTTTGACTGTCTTGGTCGACTTATGTACCAACCTGTGTTACCCCTTCATACAGGGGCTAATGAGAGCCTTGGTAGGCTCTGGCACTCATAATGGATATCTTTATTATCTGTTTCTCTCTGAAGGTTTTGGAGTGAGGATGGCTTCTTTATCCTAAGGGATTTACTCTTTTTATACTGTTACTGTCTTTGTGTGCTTTGAAAACCATGGAATATCTGACTGCACTCAGCATCTACTGCCAGCCCAAGAAAAATGGTACCACATAAGTATGAACTTACATACTGTATGTGTCAAGGACACAAAAGTTCACCTACCAGAATCTTTCACTTTTCTTATTGTTTTTATATATAACATATCTGCACTAAAATAGTTGTAACAAACACAGGTAAGAAGAAAAGGTAGCCATTGCATAGAATTTTGGAAAGATGACAAACAAATGCTTCATATGAGAGCTAACTAGCCTTTCTATCCATGGCTGGTGTGCACAAATGTTTCCAGACTGTAAAGTTATAGAGGAAAAATAACTAAGTATATATGTTTTCTCTTCAAACATACTAAAATATTTTAAAAGCATGGAATTCCCTACTGCATTAGGTACCTACTTATAGCCAAAGAACAGTGGTACACCATCTATGGGTAAACAATGATGTAGGATGTACCAGGAGCAGTAAACCTTGCTAACTACTACTTTTCTTTTTTGAAATTACCTGCCTGCACTAACATTTTCATAACATTTACAGATATTAAGAAAAAAAGCAGACAAGTCATACCATTTTGGAAAGTAGACAACTATCCATATGAAATGACGGGTAACTTGCCTTTCTAGCCCTAGCCTATTGTAAACAAATGTTTATAGAAATATGCAATATTGGAAAAAAGGGCTTTTGTTAACATTTTCCCACTTTAAGGATAGGAATATCTTTGAGAACCATGGAATGTTCTACTGTACCATTTGCCAGCTCAAGTAAAAAGGTACCCCACAATTATTTTTTTTTTTCCTAAAAGATCACCTTCCTCCTCCTTGCGAGTAGCTAAGGCAAAGTCCCCTTTGCTGCTGCTGTATAGAGGATACACCGGTTGATGTGAATGATTTTGTAATGGTTAAAGAAAAAGGTAGATTTATGCCTGTACTGAATATCTATATATTACATAGTATATATGCCCACTGCTGGGAAATGTTTAATTCAAAAGTTAATACAGGTGTCACGGCCTGCCTTGTTTCCAGCGACGCTCAGCATCATTCCACACGTCATCTGCAGGAGCAAGACTTTAGAGTGAAGCAGGCCTCTGTTTTATGCCATGCTTCCTGTAGTCTCCTCCTACCTAATTCCTTCCTCTGAATCTGCTCCTCCTACCTACTTCCTGAGGAGGGGTTTAAAGGGAAGCCTGAGTCTGACTCAGTTACCCTTGCATTGTTGTTCCTAGCAGTTCTATTCTTGGGCTCTGTGTATGACCTGGCTAGTCTTCCATCCAATCTGGTGCTGACTGTAGCTCAGTCTGACTACTCTTTGTTTATCCCTTTAGTGGACACCCTACCTGGTGCAGACCTGTGGCTCTGGCTAACTACACGAACTGTGTATGACCTGGCTTGTCTGACTACCCTCTCTGGTGCCTACTTGAGGCTCTGTCTGACTACTCTTACGTTTGTCCCTTGTCCCTAGCAGTTAGTGCTCCATATTGACTACTGGCGTGGGTCAGTTATTGCTCCATACCGACTGCAGGCGTGAGTCATTACTCCAGCGACGCCGGATCAAGATCCTGTGTTCCTTTTTCTGTTCCTGCTCCTGATTCCTATCGAGACTACCAGTGGCTGAGGCCTAGTCTCTAGCAGAGTGGTCTAGCTTGGCGGACTACTATTCCTGATAGCAGTGCTCGCTGGCTTGTAACCTTCTGCTTGTTCCTTTTGTATATATTGTGCACTACTTTTCTGTTTTCAATAAATTTGCATTTAACTATACCGTACTGACTCCTGAACATGTTTGGCAAACCATGACAACAGGTTAAACAGACTTTAAAATAATTGTCCAACCTTTTAGCCCCAAGCTGTATTTCTCCACAGAATTAAATAGGAATGGAACCATTTAGCGGAGACTTTCTATGAATCAATTTAAAAAAATTTGATTAAAAAAAGGCTTGAACTGTAATAATGTTAGGCTAAAACATTCCACAACAATGACTGTATACTTGTTTTAGTCAGCAGAAATGTATTGCAATATATGATTTCATGTTGCTATTTAATTAAGGTAAGGATTCTACTGGTTTTATATATTTATTGAAGAGTCTGCAAGCTGATGGACACATCATGCTCAAGGATATTTGCAATAGTTCTTAAACTATAATAGAATATAATTTGTAGTTTCTGCTGGAACAAAGTAGAGGTTGTACTTTTCCTATTCTGGGGGGATGTGTAGAAGCATCCAAGGCATTTAAGAAGAGGCTCAACCATATAGAGGAACCACAACGATACCTCTGTCACCATAGTGGCTATCCCTCCAGATATTAAAAGATAATAATACTATATAGGTCATATTTTGACAAACTGCACATGAACACAAACATAAAAACAATAATCATAGGAATTCAGTTCACAGATAATTAGTGGGAATACCATATGGTTGCAGTTGTGATACCACATACATAGAAACATAGAATTTGACGGCAGATAAGAACCATTTTGGCCCATCTAGTCTGCCCATTTTCGTACAGTAAAAACCTCAAACCTTTTTTGGTCCTTGGTCTTTCCTTAAGTTAAGGACAGCCTTATGCCTATCCCATGCATGCTTAAATTATGTCACTGTATTAACTTCTACCACTTCTGCTGGTAGGCTATTCCCCTTATATACAACCCTCTCAGTGAAGTAAAACTTTCTTACATATGTCCCTCTATTTTTAGACTATGGCCTCTTCTCCTAACAGTTTTACTCCTTTGAAATATGCTTCCATCCTGCACTTTTTTGAATCCCTTCATGTATTTCGATGTTTCAATCATATCCCCTCTCTCTCTTCTCTCCTCCAAGCTATACATGTTCAGATCCTTTAGTCTATCCTGATATTTCTTTTCCTGTAAACCAGTCAGCATTTTAGTAGCCCTTCTTTGAATTTTCTCTAGAGTATCTATATCCTTCTGGAGATGGGGTCTCCAGTACTGTATACAATACTCTAGGTGAGATCTAACTAGAGATCTGTAGCGTGGCATGACCACTTCCCTTTTTCTGCTACTAATGCCCCTAGCTGTACAACCCTTACCCTGCTTGCATTCCCCACCACTTTATTACATTGCCTGCCTACCTTTAAGTTATTAGAGATAATTACTCCCAAATATAATAATCCCTTTCCTCTGTTGTCTCTGACAGTACAGTACCATTAATAGTATATTTTTCCTTTGGATTTTTATGTCCCAACTGAGAGCATATCTTCTCCAAAATATGTTATTGAGGGAGATAGTTTACCATTTCCCAGTAGCCACCAGGCAGAAGAGGGAATTCAGCAGGTCTCACCAAAATCTGCTGCTGCTTTTTCTTCCTGTCCAAACCTACAAGAGGTAAAAGAAGAATATGAGGGACCAAGGACTCCTAAGCTTGATTTTTCCCCCGAGTTTGATTTTTCCACTGATATTGATTTTTCCCCTGAGCTTGATTTTCCCCTGCTGCCCATAGTACTCCTCCTTTTTCTCCAGCTATAATTGTGTCTTCTATTGAAAACGTATCACCTGCCTTTCCAGTTCCAATTGAGTCTCCCAGACAGGTAGTAGCTGCTAGTGTCTCCACCACTACTATTACTCCACTATACTCCTCCAATCCCAGTCCCAACATCTCTGCTGCCATCTCTAGTTCTACTAGTACCTCTGTAAAGGTACGTAGAACAAAAAAGCATTGTGAGGTTGGTCTAGCATGTGAAGATCAATAAAGTGTCACCTCAGTTTCTTCTTCTCCACCACCTTCCATTTCAACTGGCAGAGTCATCCGTCGCTCCAAAGTGTGGGAGCATTTTGTGACACTTGGCGATGGCCGACTAGTGAAATGTAAATTGTGTGGCAGGGACATCAGCCATGGGAGGGTGTTGGGTCATCTAACCACCTCCGGGATGAACCAACACTTGAACAACTACCAGAGGCCAGTGTTGATAAGTGCAGAAAGTGGCTCTACTATATATACCAGTGTCACACTCACCACCAGTAGGCAGGAGAAAGGGCAGAGGGATCATGTCACATCTGATCCTAGTAAGAGCAGTTAGTCACAGCCCTTCCCAAAATTAATACAGATAACCAGCTCCTCAGGGAGGAACAGAAAAAGGCAGCTCTCCAAGAGCACTGCCTCAAACAAAATGTTGGGACCAGGTGGAACTCCACCTTAGATATGCTAGAGCATATCCTGGAACAGAAAAAGGCAAATCACGCAATGTCATGTCACCATTTCATTAGCAGTAACAGACATTAGGCAGGGCTGACTGGGCCCTGATGGAACAGGTACTGACAGTCCTCACGCCTTTCCGTACTTTGACAGAAATTTTAAGCAAAGAGAACGCTAGCCTGGCCGAAGTCATTCCCCTCTTCACACACCTGTCCTTAAAAATTGACGATTTCCTTGCCCATAGGGAACGCTTGCCTGGTGCTGAGGGTAATATAATTCCCGATGTTGCTGCCCGTCTAACGAGGCAGAAAAAGGGAACTGACTTGGCACTTGGAAGAGCGCATGGACAATTTTCCAGAATTAATACTTGCCACAATTTGCGATCCTCGAATCAAAGGCAAGATGGCACTTAGTTCCAATTCCCTCACTGCCTGGAGGGAACAATTGATAGCGAGGGTGCGTGAGAGGCAAAGAAAATCAGAATGCAGTCAGAGGAGGTGGGAGAAGATTCCGCAGATGAGCTGGAGGAGTGTAGTGGTCTTCCAGGAACTATCAGTAGCAGGGCCAGTAGCACTTCATCTTTTTCCAGTGGAGCATCTGTTGCTTTTTATGCTAAGACAATGGACAAATTATGCTTCAGACAAAACAAACAGCTCCCCATAAATAGAAAAAGTGCTGAGTTTGAGGTTAAGGCTTACCTTGCGGAAACTTCTTTGCCCCCAACTACAGATCCCTTGAGTTTCTAGGATAACAAGAGGGCTGTGTAGCCTACTTTGTCCCTGGTAGACCAGGAGTTGCTTTCTTGCCCCCCAATTGCTGTCCACAGCGAGCGGGTATTTTTCGTAACAGGAAATATACTTAGCCCCCAGCACTCTGAATTGGGCCCCCCGCTCATGGAGCAAATTACTTTTTTAAACGTCAACCTGCCAAAGCTGGGTTACCCTGCTCTCAGTTTTGATGCAGATTAGAAAAAAAAAGGACTTAATCTACAATCATCCATAGTACCATAATACGCTGAGCGCTCCAGCTTACCCAGCTCTAGAACCGTGGTAGGTTGGGCAGAGGACACCCCCCTTAGTGGGACATAGGGGTGAATTTAAAGTCTACACTGTTGTCCCACTATACAGGTTGTTCAGTTTTGCTCTATTGCTTTTCATCTCTTCTAAAAAAGTCTGCGGTATCTATCTACTGAGTCCTACTCCCGTGTTCTGCAGTTTGCTGCTGACTACCATCTACAGTGTTCCTGTCATCCTGAGTCCACCCTGCACCAGTCATCCTCAGTTTTGTAGTCTCTTCTAAAAAATCTGTGGTATCTATCTGCTGAGTCCAGCACCAGTGTTCTACAGTTTGCTGCTGGCTACATCTACAGCGTTCCTGTCATCCTGAGTCAGCCCTGAACCGGTTATCCTCAGTTTTGTAGTATCTTCTAAAAAAAAGTCTGTGGTATCCATCTACTGATTCTGCACCAGTGTTCTGCAGTTTTCTGCTGGCTACATCTACAGTGTTCCTGTCATCCTGAGTCTGCCCTGCACCAGTCATCCTCAGTTTTGTAATCTCTTCTAAAAAAAAGTCTATGGTATCTATCTACTGAGTCCTGCATGCTCCAGTGTTCTGCAGTTTGCTGCTGGCTACATCTACAGTGTTCCAGTCATCCTCAGTCTGCCCTGCACCAGTCATCCTCAGTTTTGTAGTCTCTTCTAAAAAAAGTCTGCGGTATCCATCTACTGAGTCCTGCCTGCTCCAGTGTTCTGCAGTTTGCTGTTGTCTACATCTACAGTGTTCCAGTAACCCTGAGTCCGCCCTGCACCAGTCATCTTCAGTCTTCCTTCGAATTTTATTTATTTGTTAATTCGTCAAACTAGCAGGTGGAGGCGCGGTAATCTGTATCAAATAATTCTTGTTCCAAATCCAAGAAATGGCAACAGACTTCTGACCTAAGATCGTCAGGATATAAGGAAATGGTCCTGCAGCCACAAGCCACGTGGGTCCAACCACTCCCGCTTTTCCTCCTTCTCCTCACCGCTATATATATATATATCCAAGGGCTTGGCGCTGACCCCTCTCCAAAGAAACCCGACCTTGAAATTAGGAAAGAATATAATCAGGCAGATATAATGTCCTGATTTTAAACACAATAGTATACCACCCAAGTGAATAGAGTATAGCTTGTGATAGGCTATATTTGAAAGAATGTATATCTATACACAAATATTAATGTATAAAAAATAGTTTATTGAGGAATACAGTTATAGTATACATAGATATATAACCACAACAGATAAGTAAAAATAAATAAACACTTACATATGTGAAGTAAAATCGGAACACCACCACATATAAAATCCTGGCCAGGAAATATCAAAGATCACTTCAAATACAACGCGTTTCACACCGAAGAGGTGCTATATCAAGTAAATATTTGGGAAGACTGTATGTGGTGTGTATCCATTAACGGCTATATAAACTGCCTTTAATTGATGGTTAATTACTTCCTATTCGGACGGCTTACTACCGTATCCCACAAAGGTCAAAAAAGGACACAGTCTATACATTGTATCACAACAAACCGTCCTAAAAACCCAACAAGATTTAAAAATACATATTAAAACATATTAAAAGATCTTCACAGGATAAACTATGGCATCTGTAGCGCTTCCCCAATCATTGGCATCATCCCGCACACACCTATTCGTATCCCGAGAAAATCTGTCAACTATAAAGAAAACAGAGAGACTCATGGGAAGAGAAGTCCTAAGGATGCCGGTATGTGCTGAGAGATGCCAGCAAAAAAAGAGAAGCGACACAGGTAGAATACCTATAATCTACACATTAATAAAACATGTTTACAGAAAACAAAAGAAAAAAATACACACATTCAATCAGAGAAACGATGTCAATTCAATATTTTCATTCAATCCACCTGGATATAGTGTCCCCAACGTATATATCCAGAAGGCTTCCTTTTTATTTAGCATAACGTTAAGATCGCCCCTTCTAATATCCAAAACCACTTGATCGAAAGCAAAACCTATAAGTGATTTTGCATCTTTGTGGTGCTTTTCAGAAAAATGTCGGGAGACTGAATGTCCTTGAAAACCCAAGGATATATTTCTTTTATGTTCATACAAACGTTTTTTAAAAGCTGTCTTGGTACTTCCAATATATTTGAGTCCACATGGACATTCCAACATGTATATCACATTGGTGCTGTTGCAGGTAAGGAAATGCTTTATTCTATATATTTTATTTTTAGTATCTTTAAAGTCCACAACCTTTTTAGGGCAGTTGGCACATGCGGAACATTTCCTGCAATAGTGCCAACCACTAACCGGTGTTTGAACTCCAAAAAGGCTCTGGGTCTCAATGCTCGACATGATATTCCTATTTTATGTTTCTCTTTATTATTATTATATTTTTCTTATAATAATAATAAAGAGAAATATAAAGCTACATCCATACTTCATCTACTTCATCCATAGTACCATAAGGCCTGTTCCACCGTCTTCATTTAGACTCTGGAAATGGTTCCATTTATATTTATTCATTTAATTTAAATTTTTAATTGTATATTTTAAAGTATTTTAAATTCGGACGAATAATTGAGACTATTGACAAATTTCGACCGAGTCGAACAGGTCCGGTTCGAAATGCGGATACTTCAAATGGGAAAAAAAATTTCGGCAAAAATCGAATTTTACTGAATTTTTTGGCTGTGCACAAGTTTAGTCACCAACTGCAAGATGAGGATGATGGAAGTTCAATGTAAATTTGCAAACTTCTATAGCATTCATGGGTTCGCTCCCTCAATAGAAAATAGGGTAACTACTGGACAGTATTTTCAGAATTCATGGTTCTAAATTCTAATGATTTTATTCCTTTGTTCTATTCTTTGTTGGGCCTGAAACCTGGTAAAATAAAAGAATCCATAATCCACTGTAAACAGAAGTTTATCACAAAGATAGTTTGGTTATGAAGGAATGTGTGTGTGTCTGTGTCAATAATGATGACGGAGAGGGCACAATTTCCTTGTTATCTTTCTGACAATATCCTCATTCAGGGAAATCTTCAAGGAGTAATCTTGGAATCTTTGTAAAACTCCAAACACTAATCTGTTCAAAATTAGAACTTTAAAATATAAACTTATGCTTTCTCAAATACCATAGGTTCTACAAAAGAAAAAAACAAAACACAAAAATAGTGCTCAAAACCCAGCATTGTGTAGGAAAAAAATTTGACTGAAGGGATGTCAGCATAACATTATCACAGTTTGAATGGTCCAATATGCCACATTTTGAATATGAAGTTCAGTATTGGGCAATTATCCAAAATAGGCATTATGGAATAACTTCACAAATTATTATTTTTCAAACTAAAAAAAAGAGTGTACCAGGAAATGTGATTACTATATAAAAATTATATCCAAGGTCAAAACAATGAATTTTAAAATGAACTTTCCATCAAACTAAAAAATGGGCAGAAAAAACATCCTTTGAGATTAAAAGCAAGGATGCATAACTTGGTGCAAATTGTCTTGGCAGAAGACAAGATGTACAGTTGATTGACACATACAGTTAAAGTATGTTCAGGGACCTTTAATTCACCTTTCTTCTGTAAAGCATAATATATAGAAGGTACATTTCAACTAAAACATTTGAACTCAGTGATTAAAAGGGAATTTTGAGACATGCTTTAAATCCCTTATTATAGCTCAAGTTCCCTGAAAGAACTGTGTACTATGCAGAAGTAAGAACCATCCCCAGACAGCAAGAGGCCCAAATGAGTATAATGCATTAGGAGCAAAGTAAATGCATCACTGATGTTCCTGCAGGGCTCTGTTTGTTATTGTGGTATTTGGGACAAAATAAGTAGGCCTTTGCTTCAACTGCATCACAAGAGGAACTGAGATATGCACCCTCCATCCTGCCTTGTTCATTGTGCAGCATTTCTAGTTGATGCCCTGGCTTCTGAGGAAAGTAATTACTGTGGTATACTGCACTAAAATTTCAGGGCAACTTGTGACATAAGAGTTTTAAAAAGCAATTGCCTCAAGGTGATACTTTTTCCACTATAAATAACTGAAATATCAGGATGATTACATAGAGACGTTGTGTTAACGTTTTGGAATTTTTTAAAGCCATTCAGCTATAGCAATTGTTATCCACTCATGCACAGTAGAGTTATTGCTAAGAACTAAGGTTGATTTAGACATCTTCACAATGCACAGACTAACTGCAACTCTTTCTTAAGGCTTAACTGTTCCATTGTGAGAGACACATAACAAGGGGGTAAAAAAGATTGATTTATCAAATTCTCAAAAAATATAAAAATGGTCTGACTTGCTTTTCATTTTACTGCTGTACTGACAGAAATATGTATAAAACAACACTGTTAGATCATACTTATATTAAACGGTTCCTGTGTTCATCCATATAGGTAGTAATTTTTAATACTGTTAGTATTTATATAACACATGTTACAGCTGACTTTGTAGTGTAATATAACAAGTGGTTAATGGGTACTACATTCAAAACAGATTCTATGGTTGCCCTTTTGGTGGGAATTATTGAGGTAATGGTTTGGGTGACCATCCCATGAAAGAATGTCTAATCTGTTGGTAAAATGTATTAATCAGAATGTGTACAGTGAATATAAGTGTTTCAGCAGCAACTAAACTTACATGAATATTTGTTTAAACTTCCAAATATGTTTCTAATTAGTATGTGTAAATGAAATACTTTGATCTTTGACAGAGAGAGAGCGATATAGGGAAGGAAACTGGCATAGAAAGGCAGGGAGTGAGACTGAAATTGAAGGAGAGGGATGGATCCTGACAAAGGAGGAGAGAGAAGGAGACAAAGAGAGAGAGAGAGAGAGAGAGAGAGGAGAAGAGGGACAGAAGAAAGAAGACATACAGAGAAAGAGAAAGGGAAGAAGACTGACAGAGAAATACACTAAGTGGGAAAATTTGTGTTGTCTTATTCATTATGGATAAATAATATCCCACTTTGTGTATTGTTCGGGAAATTCATAACCTGTTTGAATTTACTCCAGTTTGGCCGCTGTGTGATGTGAGGGAGACCTGCAGGTCTCCTGGCACAGAAAGCTATCTTTGAGAAAGTTACAGTGATTTTTTCATAGTTAATACTCCCTTATTATAATTTGGACACAATTGTTCTGGTCAGGGGATTCGTCAGAACCAAGCACATTAACTGTACATTTCTCATATGTGCATCGCAATATGAGGGAGACCTTTAATGCATATATAAAACACTAAGGAATCTGTTATAGCTGACTTTGACTCTCATTGCAATTTACTATCTTCTATTAAGCGCTCTGTTGTGGGGGAAGCCCTGAGATTACCCTCTAAAGCAGAGCGATCAGTGTTAACCGATCAGTTCCGAGTCAGACAAGTGAGGTGCAGTCTGTGTGGGCTTGACTGCGCCGCACCTCTAGGAGTAGATAAACATACTTTGTAGCATTTTTTAAAGTGTTAGTAATGTTCCCAAGAAAGTTTTAATAGATTTGTAGAGGCTAATTAAAATAATTGTATTGCCGCAAACCCCATCTCTCAAACCTTTACGGTTTGAGAGATATTGGCAATGGAAGTTTTGACCAGCTGAATTTGACCAGCCAGCAGCAGCTGTCATTGACTTTGCATAGGAACAGTCAGCACCTTTCTGATTGGCCACTAGGTTCAAGGGACTACTGACTCTGAGGAAAGTAGGCACTTCCCTGATTGGCCAGCACCTGTTTAAAGGTCCCATGGCGTTAACATGGGGGAAAGTAGGTGGCCCAGGGATTGGTCAGTCAGCTGCCCACCCAATAGGCTGAGACAGCCATGACGATCTTGGCCAGGACTGGCCATCCAATTCTAGGCTCCAGATTGGCCAGGGGTTGAAGCAGAATATTCAGACAGACTAAAAAGATGCTTTAACCCCCTGGCCATTGTTTAAGTTGTATATTCAAGTCCCCTGTTCTTTGTCCTACTATCTGCCCTCCTCAGTTCTCTATGTCTAAGTAATTTAATCACGTCTGGCCCTTTGTATTATGTTTACACCATATGTCACTGTCCTTTGTATTCTTTGTCTAGAAGTTTGCCATAATGTTGTTAAACGTGTATAAAAGACCCAGAGTTGTTCAATAAAGAGAGTTACAGTTTGGAACTTCATCCGTGTCCTGTCCTTCTGTCACCAAATGGTATCAAGGGTCTCCTATTGACCCCCATTAAAAGAAGCAGCTCTGGAGATTCAATGGCAAGGCTACCTGCTTGTAGCCGACCTCAAGAGGGAGAGACCCAGAACGACGGCCTAGGTCCATCCGTGGACTTAGGTATCGTTACATCAAGATTACACTGTATCCCAGAAAATAAGGAGCTGGCTAGCATTCTTTGGCCCTAATCCTCCTGTGGACATTGTAATCCAGATTATGACTGCAGTATTGTAGGAGTGCCTGGCAGAGATGGCTCAATGATCTCCTACTCCAGTATCCATAGGAGAGCCTCTATCTCTGCAGAGTATCTCACCTGCTAGGGGACTTCAAGTGACCCATGAAACCTTTAACGCTTTTGATTATACCACAAGAAATATTTATGGATTCCTCCAAGATTTTGAGAGACAGTGCCAGTTACACCAAGTGGATGTTCAACATTGGGATAGCATTCTGGTAGGCAAATTGTCGGAAGAACTGCCAAAGCTTATTGAGCTATATCTAATGAATGGAGCCGAAATTATGAGAATGTCAAGAAATGGTTACTGGCCAGCTATGACATCACACTGGACACTTAAAGCAGACAGTTCTGGGAGTCTCTGAAGGGACCTCATGACACCTAGTAGAATGGTCCCACAAAATGGCTTCAGGGGTGTGAGACTAGCACCTTCGAACAGTGCTGGCAGAAGATGCTGTTGTAACAGTTTTTCCTCAATGTAGCCCCTGATGTTCAGGACTGGGTAAGAGATCAGATCCCTTCCACCTTGCAGGCTGCTGCAGAATTGGCAGACAGGTATGAAGAAATCCACAGACGCCTATCCCAGAACCCTTCTCTATATGGTCATATAGGACTCCACCTGTTGTACCCCTCCTCAGCTGAACCCCTGTATGAGGCCAACCTGCAGCCCTTCCAAAGAGTGGCTGTAGACATCCTTGGCTCAACCTAGCAAGTCCATAAACTTCCGAAACTGTGGCAGATGCTAATGGGCTGTACAAACATTTCAATGGAACTCAGAAGCATATGCTCTGTACTTTCACCGGGACTGGGATCTCTACCTTTCTCATCTCCTCTTTCCCTCAGGAGTCGACGGGTTTCTCCCCATTTGAACTGCTCTATGGGTGTAGAGTCCAGGGATCTTTATATATCTACTGGGAGTGTGACTCAGAAGAGACACCGGCTATAACTTACGTAGTTGATTTAATAGTGAAATAGGAGGCTCTGGTGGGGCCAGCCCACACCAACCTTCACGTTGCTCAGGGTAGACAAAAAGCTGCCTCTGACTTAAATGCCAAAGAGAGAGAGAGAGTTCCAGTTAGGTCAGAGTGTGTTAGCCCTACATCTCACCAGATAGAACAAACTACAAACCGCTTAGGAGGGTCTGTATGAGGTAGTGGAGAGGCAAGGTGCCACCAGCTATATAGTTGCCCAAAGCTCTAATCTGCAGGTCTGGTGGACCTGCCATATTAATGCTCTCAAGGAGTATTTTGAAGACATGAGAACCAGTGTTGCACCAGCTATGTCAGAAGCCAAAACAACACTATACTTGTGTGGTGCACTCTGGGTATTAAAACATGTGTACACATTTATAATGAGAATAATCCATCACAAAAAAGTGAGGATGAAAAATTCACAAAAAGTATACCCATAAAAAGAGGCACTCAACTTGACAAATAATGTAAAAACATAAGTAAATGTTATTCCATGGTATTAAAACATGGAGATACAGAAAAAAATTTCCCAAATGGGAAAAACATAAAGGGTCACCTAAATATAAATACATTAAAATACGGGAACTGTGTATACATAAAATATACGGGAATAATAAGACCATACCGAAAAAACATGTGTAGTAAATGTACCCAAGCAAAGATGAAAACAGAATCACGTGGTAACAAAATAAGTGATATACAAAATATATATGTCAATCCATAGCAAATAAGAAAACGATCATGACTAAATACATTACAATCCTAAGTGAGATGCTCAAAGTGAAAAAGCTGTACCAAGTGATACCAGGCCTTAGCTACAAAATGGAGCCCAAATGATGTCCCATGAGGAGAGTATCACCTGAGCGGCTTCGTCAGGGAATAAGGAATGATCAGGAAGAATGCATTCACATAAAAGGTAACATGGCGATATACATCAAAGACAAGTCAAGTCTATATGCATATCATCAGTGTGAGCCATTACAATGTAAATGAATCAAATACAGAAGCCTCTCCTGTCCAATGAAGATCCATTCATTCACAAATTAAACCTTGCAGTATGTTAAGTATAATGATATGGCAATGGAACAGCAGGAGAGGGTATATAGACAAAAATTTAATTAAAGCATACATTTTCAGTTTCTGAGAATTTCCAGTTGGAGTTCCCTCATGTGGAACTAGCCATAAGGAACTGCTTCCCAGGATCCTCATGCAATCTCATATTGTCACTGAGAGACATGCTAGGGCCCACAACATGAAACAGGATCTGGATCTTGACCTCCAGTAAGAAAACGTCTTTGTCGAACTTAATACCCAGGAAGAACAGGATCTGGGATGTATTCAGAGAGGACTTCTTTAGAGCGAGAATCCAGCCGTGATGCACCAGGATGTGGGGCATACTACTGGACATGGATCTCCATAATATATTTGGAAAGTGCCTTGATCAGAAGATCATTCAGATATGGAGTTAGGGTGATTCCTTGTGTATGGATTCTTGGAGCAGAGGCCAGGCTGAAAGGTAGTGCACTGAACTGGTAACGACCAATCCCAATATTAATAAGTGTTGTAAACTTGATACTGGTATATCATATATTCAAAGAACTGGATAAGTACATTTGAAATGCTGGAATAATTGGAGGACTGAAAGAACAAAGGACACCAAGGCTGCTTGAAATCTGATTCACTGTAATTTTAAAGTACCTGACACTTGTGTCTGAGACACTGGGAGAATCAACATGAGGTGAGTACACTGGATGCCACGCGATGTGAAGTTGAACAAGTGCAAATAAATACAAGGTGATACATAAGAATATCACTATTGGAGGAATTGTCACCACATGAATTGCGAGTTCTAGCTAATGTTGCTAATCTGGTGAAACATTGTATTGTTACTATCCACAAAACCAGTTAAATATATACATGCATTTGTGATGGTGTATGATGGACTTTGTGTGGGCATAACACCCAAGTACCGCATTAGTCTGTCACTTGTTTATTAAAGGGGATGTATCATCTTATAAAAACGTATTACCATATGTTTTGTTAATAAGCGTAGTAACAGGAAAGCTGTGGTTTTTTTAAATCTAAGTACTTACAAATATGTTATATGTTCAAGATTTGCCGATAACTATAATGGAAAACACTGATACTTTTGGCAAAGCTCTTTTGCACATACTATTTTTCCTTCCACCTCCCTCCCAGCTGCCCCAAGGAATGCGTTCACGCTTCCCTTCGGTGTGCTGTGAATGTCTTCTAGCGTTACATCGTGCTACAGTTAGCATTATTCCGAGGGTGCAACCTCAGTATAATACTGACCGGAGCTTGCTGTAATGCTACAAGCCGTTCACAGCACTCCGAAGGGAAGCATGAACGCGCTCCCTGAGGCAGCTGGGAGGGAGGTGGGAGGAGAAATAGGACATGCTGCAGAGCTGTGCTGTGCACATAAGGAGGAAGTGCACAGCACAGAATATATAATATGTTTGTAAGCACTTAGATTAAAAAAAAAAAAAAAAACAGCTTTCCTTTTATTACGTTTATTAACAAAACATATGTTAAAGGGGAACTACCACCCCTCAACAACTTACGCTTGAGTGGATGTTCATCTGGCGACTAGCTGCTTAGTAGCGCTAGTCGCCAGAAATCTTACCCGGTTCTGCAGATATCGGCGTTTTACAGATGGTGACCGGAGCAGGAAGCACGGACGTCTCGTCACAGTGACGTCCGTGCGCCTGCTCTGTCAGTCCCTTTCGGAGCCAAATGGCTTTAATAAGTTTTTGTAATGTGATACATCCGCTTTAATAATATACATATGGAGTGCACTATATATTTTGGTGGTCATAGGAAACTTTACATGTCATCTATAAACAGAAGGGCCTGACTTCTTGTTATATTCTCAAGAGGACATATTTTTAATATATTAATTTTTTTTTTTTATGGTGTCTCTTATAGTCTTGTTTAAAGGTTGTCAGTTTAATACATGGTTAAATTGTTTTGTCCTGTATATCTAATCCACAATATTCATATAGTAGCAATGTTGTTTCTTAGTTGTTTATCTAATGCAGCTAATGCAGCACACTATTTCTTTCTTACCTACCTTATATCTTGATTTTACATTGCAAGTTATAGGAATTCTTTGACTTTTAATATACTTTTTCATTTTTCAATTTTCTTGGATAGTACATTCTTTTATGTGTCAAGAATACATTGTGTGGTGAGGTTCAGGTTTAGTCTCCAAATTCTTTATGATTTGGCTGTACTTTACTATTCAATAGGATAGTCTTTACTGAGGCTAAGTAACAAATTTGTTATGTTCTGCTGTGTATCAGGAATAGGCTATTGTCATTAATAAGGGACTAATCTGACTACATATTTGTTCCCAATACACATGCTATTTTTTGTACCTATTTTTTCTCTATTGTCCTCACATATTGTACAATAATTTTATGCAGATTAATCTTTACATGTAATCCACCAATATTTGCTGTAACAAATATTATTTATTGTTTAAATTCCCCATCAGAGGCCTCAGAGACCTGGAGGATCTCCAACACTGCTCTGATGAGACCTTCTGATGAGGGGAGAGTGTCAGTCTCATAGAGACCCCAAAGGACAAGGAAGAGTCCATATCTTCTTCCTCTGAATTAATCTCCTCATCAGATGCTTCCCCAACTAGCTGAGAGTGACCCCTAAAAACAGGATCAACTTGTCTGATGGGGGGCATGGGTCGTCATGAATGGAGGACCCCTGAATAGATGAGGGAATAGATGCCACTGAAGACATCAGAGTTTTAACCCAAACTGGCTCTTGATCTGTGCTGTATGGCCCCAGGTGTATTAGGGGCCACAGCACATAAGGGGCAGTGTAATAAGCAGTGTGATAAGAAGCTCACAGAAAGACCCAGAAAGTACTTACCTGGCATGCAAAGGGTAAACTGGACAGAGAGCAGAAGAGTCAGCCTCTGTATAGTGTAAGTAATGGAGAAGTAAGATGGCAGCCGAAAATGGTGCCCAAACAACAAAAAGACCAGGAACCAGAGTATTCTGGGAAGTATAGTTTCCCCTTTACTTTAAACTAAGCAATCCCCAAAATTCACATAACTAGAAATCACATCAATAATCATGCAACAGAGCATAATCAGGGAAGAAGAAAGAGCCCAATATGACCCTTGTACCATAAATGGGTGCAGAGATATGTCCCACACAAACTTTTCCACTGAAGTCTATAAGGCAAAGATGGCCACAGAGCAGCATCCGGTTCTTAAAGAGGCCAAGCACCAAAAAACTAAATTACTAAATATGAAGTAACATTTCCAAAACCCCTGTGTACAACTAAGATAAAATACAAATAAAGGTTGCATTGACTCTGAGAGACTTAGAAGTAGAGATAAGGGTCTCGATTCATTTGAGCCCATGAAAACAACTATTAGGACAAAATTGGATACTGGTTCATTAGCAAAAAAGTGCTAACGAGCTATTCAAATCCCCTACCAGCTGAAAGCACAACAGACATTAAGCCACAGATCTGGCTTTTCTGTCCATCCATTATGGTTTTGACTTGTGGCTGTGTCTGACTATTCTCCTTGTGCACTCCGATTTGGCTCAGATATCCTTAATGGTAGAAACCTGTGGCTCTGGCTAAGTACCCGCTTCGTGTATGACCTAGGCTTGTCTGACTACCCACTATGGTGTTGACCTGGGGCTCTGTCCACTGCGCATCCAGAATTCTATCACTTCAGTGGATATCCTGTCTGGTGCAAACCTGTGGCTCTGGCTGACTACCCTCTCGTGTATGACCTAGGCTTGTCTGACTACCCACTCTGGTATTGACCTGGGGCTTTGCCCACTGCGCATCCAGCATTCTATCGCTTCAGTGGATATCCTATCTGGTGCAAACCTGTGGTTCTGGCTGACTAACCGCTCCGTGTATGACCTTGGCTCGTCAGACTGTCCTATCTGGTACTTACTAGAAGGCCCTGTCTGTTTGCTCTGTTTGTTGGTTCCGTTCCTCAGACATCCTTCCTAGTACTGACCTGGAGCTCCTAGCTACTGACTGCAGACTTGAGTCAGTAGTTTCCTTGTTGCATACGATATAGACTCCGCTCCTAGACTGACTGCAGGTTAAGTCAGTGCTAGATCTCGGCGTTACCATACCTCGAGACTCCAGTACGCTGAAGCCTTGTCTCGGACAGTGTGGTGGAGATATTGGGAGACTGCTATTCCTGATACAGTACTTGCCTTTTTGATCACCCACTGTGATCGATATATATATATATATATTGCATTACTGTTATTATTTTCAAAATAAACTATACCATCTGACTCCTGGTTTTGCTTGCCTACCGTAACAGTACGTAAGGGTCATGACAACAGATGGTGATAGTGATCCTACTTTACAGAGAGTTTTTGACAGAATGTAGGATCAGGATCAATGTATTGATCAGTTGGAAGGTACCTTGCAGACTCTTCTTGGCAGAACCGCTTACTTGGAACGCTATAACCCGCAGCAGGTGGCCACTCCAGTTCCTCCTTCGGCAACTACTGCTGCTAACGTCTCTGATGCTGGACTGGCAAGAGGGTTAACTAGTTCCGCTCCACTCCCACAACGCTATAGTGGGGAACCTGAGCTATTTCATGGTTTCATTAATCAGTTGGGCATATACCTAGAGATACTTCCTCATGCCTTCCCTACTGAGTGTAGTAGGGTTGGACTTATGATTTCTCTCCTGGCTGGCAAGACATTGGCTTGGACTAATAATTTAGGGGAGACGGAGAAACCCATAATATATAATTTTACAGAATTTGTGGCCACATTTAAACGCGTATTTGATGTGCCAGGTCACAGGACCCCCCGATCGATACAAGGGCATAATTCTCCACATGTTGAAGCCGCCTGCCCTGACCCTTGGATTACATTTTGGACTTTGCATGTTGAAGCCACCTGCCCTGACCATTGGACTGGACTTTGGACTGTGTATGTTGAAGCTGCCTGCCCTGACCCTTGGACTTGATTATTCTTCTGCTGATTCTGCCTCATATGATCTCTGGCTCCTGTAGTACCAGCTGAGGATCTGTTTCTCCTTGTCCATCTCCTCTCTGGCTATTACAGTTCTTCCAGTGCTTCCTACGGACTCCAGGTACCCAGTTGTCTTGTATGTGTATATGTATATTGGGTCTGTTGGCTGCTCTCAGTCCTGCAACTGGGTATCCTGCCTCTCACCTAGGAGCTCCCTTTCTCCTTTTAGAATATATCAGCTGCTTGTGCATACTCGCTGTAGCCCTCTCTGCACTGAGTGGGGTTCCACGCAGCTTACACACAATCAAGTAGAAGGTAGAACTGATAAAAAGGCAAGGGGACTTTGCTGCAACTAGGTTTTTCCACCACCACGGCCGTACACAGCAGAGGACAAATAGAACAGGCCACAGATATTTTATTTAAAAAAATATGATTTGTAAAAAAACATGGCCACAAGTTCTTCATCACTTGGGGCATGTTATGTACTATTTAAACACACACTTCTACATAGTTTAACCCTTTGATCTGTAATGTATCGCGTACCCCTCTGGCACTCAAGGGGTTAAACTATGCATAGATGTGCAGGTTATCGTAAGGGAACATTTATTCATGGATCTTGGTTTTTTTTTACAGCTACTAGAAAAAAAGACAGAGGAGAGAAGAAGGAAGAGAAGACGGACAGTAGCTGACCAGGATGCTGAAGACTCCGCTGGACATCTGGATTAATGGAAAGTGTTTGTTCTAAGGGGCTGTTGATTTGTTACTTAGTCTGGTTAACCCTATGAGTTAATTCTACTAACACTGGACAAAGTTTGGGTGTACTTTGGAAATACTGATAGGGCTTAGGGAACCATATCAATACATCCACTGGGGACATAGGTATTTTTCACTTTTTTGTATCATTTTAACTGCTGTGTTGGCTGATTAAAGATCCAATAAGAGACTGTAGAAAAAAACAAAAAAAAAAAAATGGGTCTTTTCCAGCGATAAAGTGAGTCCGTTATCAGATCTTAATGGCTATTGAATTGCAACTTGTTGCATTTGGTTTATTTTTCAGTGGGCTAAAACGACTCTAACTTTATCACCCAGCACGGGGTTTTGTTGGCGGCATGTTTTGATAGCACAGGTCATTGAATCTCTTACCCTGCTTGGAAAAATGCAGACAGGGTTTTTTTGGCCTAAAGGGGACAACTAAATCGAGCCCAAGGTGTCTAATATCCTCCGATGTACTAACTGGCTCTGAAAGGGATACATTTGGATATGCAAGCACAGCAGCCACCTTTACCACACAGTCATACAGAGGAAAGGAAAGCAAATGAAGGATGAGCACACTATAAGCACAGTATGTGGAGATTAGAAAATAGTGGGATATAACATAGAGCAGTGGTTCTCACCAAGCACCGCCAGGGCCCACTAACAGGCAGGGCTTTGAGGATTTCCTTGTTAGAGATCAGGTAAGTTAATTAAATTGACTGCTCCTCTTATGAATACAACTGCATTCTAGCAGAAAAATTCACAAGTCCTGGCCTGTTAGGCAGCCCTGAGGGAATGGGCTGAGAACTAACGATACAGAGGCCCATGGCACTTAAAGTGTTACTCGCCAGTTTTCTTTTTCAGGCCCCCATCCAGATAGAGCAGAACCTCAGAGAAACATCATAAAGTCAACCTCCACAGTGAAATGTTCCAAATGAAACTCCTGTGAACTTGGCAGTCCACCTCCAGGCAAGCCAGAGTGGGACGCCCACCTAATGGTGGATTATACAGGCCCATTTCCAAGGGAAAAGTAATAAAGTAGACCTAAAAACTAAGAAGTGCTGGCTCTCTCCTCTTGCTAAAGAGGCCACATATACCTGGGAACTCTCTGGTTTTGCCCCGGAGACTCCGGTTTTGCACTGAATTACCAGGTCTCTGGGGAAGAGTCTGATTATCCGGAAGTGGGGAGTTTCTGATGAAACGCTGCAAACTTGTGCTCAATCCCACCCTGTTCCTCCCACTTCCCGCCCTCCTCTCCCCCACTCGCTGGTAACCCTCGACCATTTTATGACACAAACTGCGTCATTGCTCCCTCCTCATCTGCACCATAGGGCTCTCCTCCGGGTAGCACCAACCAAAAAGTTTCCAGGTATGCACATGAATCTGGGAAATAAGTTGGGGGCTGAGCTGGAAGAGAAGGAGGGAGTCTCCACCCAAAAAACACAGCCCTAATGTGTGTATCACCTCTTTATCACAATTTGAAGCCTCCAGTAGAGGCAACTAATATCCTATTTATGGGACAGTCCCTTTAAATATGCCCACTTATTTATATCACAGTACAATCATTCCTCCTAAATCTCCCAACGTTCACACATGGCTCATTAACTCCAATTTATAAACTCAATCCCACACATACACACACACACACACACTCTTTGAGCCCTTCCCCTTAAGCCACCACAAGTACTATCAGACAGAAAACAATACACAATGTATATTCTACTCTTTCTGCCATATTCCTAGAAACATTGCTCAAGTGACTATGGGAAAGCCTAAGTTTCCACTTAAAGAATAACTCTCACCACTTCAGGGGCTACTTGTGTCAATGAAGACTTAAGTTGCTAAGGTGGAATTGGTTGTGAAAATGTACATACCATTTAAGTCCCAAGATATATTATTAAAAGAGTTTTCATATTTTATTAGGTTGCTCTGATTTCCAACCAGAGAGAAATCACCATTTTGAGCTCCTCCAAACTCTTAGGCTTTCCCGAAGAATATGAGATTCTGACAACCTGCTGTAAGATAGCCCCTAAAGGTTCTGGGTCTGTGGGCTACCCATATGAATAAGTCCTGTCCCCGATGTAGGTCAAATGGCCAGAATGAGCAATATCCATAATATCTCTCCTCAGAAAGCAGAGGACAGAAGTTCCTTACTAGTTTAGGCACACAATGCCAAGTTTTTGGTTAACTCATAATATCTTCCAGTGTCTTGGATGTCATCTGTTAAAGTAATGAAGGTGTCTGTTGCAGTCATCCCTTCTGAGAAAGGGAGAGGAATGGCTACCAATGAACACATGTACTTCTGCAGCGAACTGGACGAGACTGTAGACATCAGAAAACCCACATTACACTCACCCAGCTTCACCGAAGTGCTGGCTGTAACACCTGCTTTAGTATCCACTATAATCACAGGAAATTATAAGACAGACTCCACTCATGGAAAACACCACATGGAAGCCCAAGGACACTTACATGTTATTTGTGTCAACATATAGAATAAATATTGGTAGTAAGTCAAGAGTCAGTCACTTTTAGCTGATCTAGATAAACTTATTTAGCATCCTTTTTGTAATTTCCTCTCACTTTTATTTGATCATTGTTACATCATTAATGTGGTTTCAGATGTGACCAACAGGACTCTCTAGTAGTGTTTTTTTTTTTTTAGATACCCTTATCGCTGGTCTGCACAGCCATGGCAAAACGTTTTCCATTTGATTCACTATCACTAAACAGTGACTTGGTTTAGCTCAGTGGTGTGGAGGTAGGTGCTGGTGCTGCTCTGAGGGAACATTCCCTTTCCTTCAGTGCTCCAGCAACTTTTCACTCTAAGATGAGCAATGCAGGAGATGTGTGACGTAGATGCAAAATAAAGCAACTGGGTTCCATGAAATGTCAAACCAAATACTAAAGAGTTTATTTAACTTATACCAGTTAAACATCAACCTTCACTTACTATATTCAGCAATACATTTCACTGGGTAAGAGAGTAACCGAGTTTGCATCACCACGTTTAGATGATAACCCCCTTTAGGAAAAAGCAAACCCCCCCATTTCAGTCTCCCGCCAGGGTTACTAAATGTCCTTTCAGAAGGTCAGTTCAAAGATGCCTTTGGAGGTGATACCTGACCTCTGCCTCTCTGCAACCACAGATGTAATCCCCCTCCCATGACCAGCCCAGTCACCACCTTCTGCCAACATAATGCTGGAACTCATATCCAAACTTCGTTCCTCCAATTTGGGCTCTCGGGATCTAATAGGGGAGCCATTTAGAGAGGAACACTTTACATGGCAAAATATTTAACATGGTGTAAAGGATGTCACTGGAAAAGGAGACATGAAGCCAGCTTTGTTTGAAAAGACATGCAGGCATTTATTCAGCTAAAAACAGCACAAACAAACACTTTACGCAAAATTAAATCTCTTTTTTTCTGTCAGGTAAGGAAAAGCAAACACAGCACTAAGCCCAGGTCAATCACAGTTTGCAGGTTGCAGTATGATGACAACTTGCAGGATTGAAAGTAATCTCTCCTAACATAACCAGACATAGACTGAGTTCTCAAACACTTGTACCTGGTTAACAAACAGATGCTGCTGCTCATCAACTCAGCATGGTTACAAACCAGTTGAAACTCTGTGGCAGCCAGTAAACCTGTTACACTTAACCTAACATGGTTATATCCAAGTGTTAACCCTGTAACAGCTAGAAACCCTGTAACACTCCTCCCTTTCTCAGAGACTCTGCCATGAATGGAATGAAATGGTTTCATTTATACAAAACCAGTATGTTTTTTCTGAAATTCTTCCTAAATCCTTATGTGTAGGTGACCTCATTGTAAAGACAATGGTCTCTTTGCCTCAGTGGAGGGTTGGAAATATCTAAATTACATTTATGGTAATTTATAGCTCTAGTCCTAGTCTCAATGTCCAGAAAATCCTCAAAATCTTTTGGGAAGATCTAAAGAGTGACAGTTGTTTGTGATGTATGTGTATTCCCCCCAAATACCTCACTGTTGACAAAACACAGATTCATGTGCAGTTTTTAATATGGTATTGGTGCTCCAACTTCAGGAATAATAGAATTATTGCTAGAAGAATTCCAAAATCTCAAAAGAATATAATTTAAGGTTTAACCAATCAGAGAGTCCAGATAATTTAGTTTGACATCATATTATAATGATATGGATTCTTATCCTATCAGAGGAGTAGGGGATGAGACTTTCTGATTGATACTGTTTTTCTGACACTCAGACCAGGTTGTAACGTAAAAACACAGTTTATTGAAACAAAATGATAAACAGTGCCCCTAGGGGCCAGTATAGGTAAGAACAATGCAAACAAATACAGACAAGAACAGGCAATATAAACAGAGGATGGATATAGCTACAGACAGGAGCTACATAGAGGGTTAACTTGAGCAACTGGTGAGGCTCAGGCTAGATTGGCCAACGCCCAGGAGATATAACCGTCTCTGAAAACAGTCTCTAAATGTAGAACAGGAACACAGGATCAGCGCTGTATCACTCTCGAAGCAGAAGCAGGATGAGCCCCTGTTGCTCTGAGCTGAGCCCGTACCACCACCGTGGGCTATGAGGAATGCTACTGCCAATCTGATGTAACCAGAATAGGAATCGCCCTGAATGAGTAGCGAGTAACCCTGCGTCTGCCACGGAAAGTATGCCAGCCCTTGGGAGGCCACAGTAGAACGGAGTTGCCCAAGCTTATGCAGAGCCGATGCACAGATTAGTGCAGTTGGAATTGTGCACTTTGAGCAAATGAGATACTGCCCAGACACCCTTCCGGTGTCGCCCAGAATCCTTATTGCAAGAGCGAACGGACTACCAGTGTCAACCGGCGTGATCACGGTGCACCCCGAGCACCGGACAAGCGGAGCTCTGCAAGGACTGGTATAGCGTCAAGCGGAGGCTCAAAGTGTAAAGGCTCAGAGAATCAACAGGAGCTTGGCAATATAACAAGTGGCACGTAATCGGAGACTACCGGCAGTGCAAGGGTTCATCTGGTACATTTGAAAGAGCAATGCTCAGCGAGTACAAGACAGGCAACCTCGGCTACAGCTACAAGAGCGAGAGGAAACCGAGAACAGTTCAGAATGTCGCCAGCGCGACCGGAGGACACTGGAGCAGCAACCGGACAGGAGCAGTAGCCGGAACCGGATGACAGATTCGCAGGAACACCACCGGAGAGCGGAACTATCACGGAGTAGGATCAGGAGCCAGAATCGGGTCGAATCACGGAGCGGGGTCGTCAGCCAGAGCCGGGTCAGATCACGGTGCAGGGTCTTCAGCCAGAGCCGGGTCAAATCACGGTGCAGGGTCGTCAGCCAGAGCCGGGTCAAATCACAGAGCAAGGTCGTCAGCCAGAACCGGGTCAGATCACGGAGCAAGAACAGGAGGAGAGTCAGACTAGCTGGGTCGGTACACAGGAAACACTGGAGATCAGCAACTAGGCGCAGCAACATAACACCACGAAAGGGCCATAGACAAATGCCCAAAGCCCAGTATATAAAGGCACATCCTGGGCGGGCCAATCAGACTCCTCCAATGCAAATGTACACAGTCAGAGATTGACAGGGAATCACGGGGACCGTGATACTGATAAGAGAATTTTTACTTTAAAAGGTATCGATTTTCTATAGATCCCTCTCTTGGTGCTGACTTTCTTGAAGTGTTCCTGCCAGGCCCAAAGAAATTCTATGAAATGTACACTTATTGTAATTTCTAATCTCTTTATTATTAATTCTGTAAAACCCTAAGACTTATATATTTCCTCTATATTTGAGGAAACTATTTTATAATTATTTTTCTAGATATAGAGCTGGTTACGCTATATAAAGAGAATTATTATAATAAGCCTATATTTGTATGTAGTTTATTCTGGGAACTAAACAGAATTCATTTGCAATTTTATCCAGATAATTGTAAAACAGTTAATAGCAGTTAGATCAATATAGATTTATATATTAGTTAAATCTAATTATTGATACCTATAGAAAACTATATTTGTGTTTCTGGTAAGGTTATTGAGCTTATTTTGACCTGGTGAATTCTTTGAATTCTTTAATTAACCTTTAATCTGCTGTTTGCCTATTTTGGGGTGTGTTTCAAAGATTGTATTTGTTGCATGTGTGTTTGGGCCTAAGTTTTGTACAGTGATAAGTTTCTTTTAACCTCTCACTAGACAAAAGAAGCCACCATCTTGGGTGGGGCAACCATATACCGTATAATCTGTGGATTAACCCTTGAAGTGCTATGTAGGTGTTATAAATAGGATTGCTATTGTCATTTTATTATTTTATATATATTATTTTATTATATGTTGCATGAAGTTTTAGTTGTTCGTTCTAGACATATATTACTAGTTTTATTTCTGAGCATATTCTTGGTTTAATTTATTAATGACAATAATAAATACAATTTATATGTTTTATCCAGAAGGTATGCAATATTGGAAACAGCAGATAAATAGTTAAATTCTATTTATCTCAATCTGGGATTTTATTTCAGATAAGTTTTCTACATTTTGATATGGTACAAGGAAATTGTTATGAGACCTGTTTTGTTTTATTAAAAGCAACTCACATAACTAAATTCCTTAGAACTTAATTAGCATAGTCTATATAGTTTCTGGGGCAGGTATTCTTATATAATGAGGCCAACTGCATCATAATTAATTGCAAGGATCAATTAACCGTTTATATGCTGCTGTGTTCAATTATTATTACCAAATACCTCTGGATACACCTATGCAATGTTTAATCCTGTTATGCTGGGTAACACTATTTTGTGATATTAGTTCTTCATTTACTGTGTGTCTGTTTCATAAAAATATCTTAGTATTGACTAAGTCATATAAGAAGATATATTTTGAGTCAATTGGTGTTTACTCATTCATATCATTTTTGATTACATTTTATATATAGTATATTTTTACTTAAATGATATACATATTGTTGCATAAATATGCATCACTGATTATTTCAATCAGTTCTTTATTGTGAAGTAGTGTGTCAATACCTAGTATTGTGTAAAGTTCTCAAATTAATTTAATTACATTATTATTTTATCTATTTATGTGAACATATATAACCTAATTGGGTCTCCTATGAGTGAGTGACTCGGGTTACACACATTTTAAGCATGACCCTCCACACCTTCTTGTATGTATGTATGTATCTTTATTTATATAGCGCCATACATGTACACAGCGCTTTACAGAAGTTGAAATAATACAATACAAAAATGACAGAACTGGGGTTAAGAGCATTAAGGTTAAGTACAATCATTACATTATTTGTGAGGGAAAGTGCAGCAAGGGAATCATACACTAGGAAGGGGACCCTGCCCCAAGGAGCTTACAATCTAGGCGACAAAATCTTCTTGCGACAAAAAGTCAGCATTGGCATTATCCATACCAGGCCTGTGCTAGGTATCAAATGAGAAGGGCTGGAGGGACATGTACCATTCAACAGATGGTTGGAATCTTTCATGGTTTGTAATCATGTAAGGGGAACATGGTCCATTACCAAGGTGAAATGGACTCTAGTCAAATAATGCAACAATGCTTCAATTACCTATTTCACCACCAGGCACTCCTCTATAATAGCCTACTGGATATCCCTAAGAAATAGGTTCCGACTCAGGAAGAGGATCGGATGTTCCACTGCCTCAAACTGTTTTGGAGAGAACTGCCCCGAGACCTACAGTGGAATCTGTCTGCACCATGGATGGTTTTGTGAAATTAGGACCTTTTAGGTCCAGTCCCTCTGAAAAGCATTGCTTTATCTCCTCAAACACCAACTGACAGTACCAAGACAGGACCACTCTAGTAGGGGCACTCCTTCTTATAAGGTCTGTTAAGGGTGCTGTGCCAGTGGAGTAATGAAGACTGAAGCAATGATGGTAACCTGCTAGACCTAGTAGTAGCAAACTTGCATCTTTGTTTCAGGGTTTGGGACATCCCTCACAGCTGCTACTTTGTCCTGTTACATAGCCAAGGTATTTCGTTTCTGCCTTTCCCAAAGACATTTTGCAGGATTTGCAGTCAGTTCAGCTTCCCTTAAAGACCTGAGGACTGCCGTCAGCATATTAACATGGCTTCTCCAGTGCTTACTAAAAACCACTAGGTCACTGAAGTGTACATCTGCATACCCCACACGTGGGCTTAAGACCTTATCCATGAGTCTCTAGAAAATAGCTGGGGCTCCATGAAAGCCAAATGGCATTTTGGCAAACTGTTACAGACCAATAGGTATAGTGAAGGTGTTTTTTGTGTCTGGAGTATTTCTCCAAAGGAATCTGCCAATAGCATTTTGTCAAGTCCAGCACTGAAATGTACTTTGCCTAACCCAGGGAATCAAGAAACTCACTGGCACTAAGCATGGAGTACAAATCAAACTGTGATATGGCATGACCTTCCTAAGGTCCACGCGTATCTTCCCTTCAGACTTGGGCACTAGATCTATGGGACTACACCTGTCACTACCTGACTCTTCTATAACCCCTCTTTATAGGCAAAGTCTTTCCTCATCTAACCTATATAGGAGAGGTCATATTTTCTACCCAGGCTCTGTTATGATCTCCTGATCTATTAAATGGGTAGCCCCTGGCTTTTCCAAGAAAATGTCTTTGAATTGGGAAATCACCTTTATGAGATCATGATACTGTCAAGGGGATAACTGTTCTCCTAAGGGAACCTGGACTTACTCCACCTGTCCCCCTTCAAAATGCTGGGGCCTCAGATCAGTGTCATTGACCACCTGGTCTATAAACAGAGACTCCTCAGTTCTTCATGGTTTGAGAAGGTTTACGTGGTATATTTGCTTACCCCTTCTGTAACCTGGCTGGGCAACACCATAGTTCACTTCCCCAGTGTGTCTCAGAACATCAAATGGAACCTGCCATTTTGCTATCAATTTATTCCCTAACATATCAGGTCTAACATGTTTCTCAGGACAATCACATATTGTAGTACATTTTTAGGAGGAAATAGATGTTTGTCCCATGACTCCTTTAAAAGATCTAGGATACCGCATGGCTATGTCAATAAAGGAGTTAAATATAGAGAACCCAGTAGAGGAACTGAGGCAAGCAGCAGAAAAGGTAGAAGCTTGTCCCAATCCCTTTCCTCAGTCCTACCCAAGCCTATTTGTCTTCTAGTACCCTTGTCTGTGTAGGTCCAGAACAGTCAGTGTCAGCTGGCTCTCTGCTTCCATGAACTTTTCTACTAGATGAATTGCCTGAGACAGTTTTTTGGGACAATATTTCACCTATGCACAGGGTGGAGCCAAAATCTTAATGTACAGTTCCATCACCATCAGTTCCAGAATTTTGTCTGTACAGTTATTTCCAGGTTGGAGCCAATGGTTGCAGAGATCTTGCAGTCACTGTGCCATGGACTGGGACTGGTCTCTAGCCAAAAATTTGGAGGGCCAGAAGAGCTGGTGGTAGACCTGTGCAGTAAAACCAAGACAGTTAAGGATGGTGGCCTTGACTTGCTGATAGTACAGCTCTTATGTCACAGTGAGAGCATGGTATGTAGCCTGGGCTTCCAGAATAAGCAGCGTTCCATGGCCCAGCCTTATGCAGTGGCAACCCTCTCAAACATCAAGACGAAAGCTCTGCTGTTTTCATCTTAACCGGGGAAAATGGTTGCCAGAAGGTTCTGTTCTTGCAAGGTGAAGCAGTCTGGACCAACAGCTGTGCAAAATTCTCATCACTTACTGTAGCAACTGCTGTGTCTTCTCAGCTTGGCTCTGCAGGAATGTCTGCAGAAATTGCTCCATCTTCCTTTTCTCAAAGGTGGTCCTTAGGACGCAGGGGCCCCTGTCATCCCACCTCTGACGCCTCTTGTAAGGGATCTCACTAAAAAAGGAGACTGTAAGCCAGCTTTGTTTGAAAAGAAAAATAGGCTTTTATTCAGCCAGAAATGGCAAAAAGCAACACCGTTAAGCAAAATTAAATGTCCTTTTTTCCTTTCAAGCAAGGAAAAGAAAACACAGCATTCAGTCCAGACCAATCACAATTTGCAGGTTGTAGCTGACTACTCGAAGGACTGAAAGCAATCTCGCTGAACATAACCAGATACAGACTGAGTTCTCAAACACATACCTCGTTAACGAGCAGATTCTGCAGCTTATCAACCCGGAATGGTTGCAAACAGTAATCCTGTTACACTTAACTTAACATGTTTACACCTAGGTGTTAACCCTGTAACAGCTAGTAACCCTGTTTCAATGGAAAAATTGTATTTTTTACCTCAATTATTCTTGAAAGTTACTGTACAGATTTCTTTTGAAGTTGTATTGTTTGTTGAACTGACAAATTCAAACTAATATTAAAACATTCAGCCAAATGGATCATTCCTTTGCAAATGTACAAGTATTTTAAAAATCACATTTATTTGAACTTCCTGACTTTTATCAGGAGGCTCCATCTGGATGATACTAACAGACCAGAGAGGTGATTGGATTCCTGAACTTTAATAATAATCAAAGTATTGACAGTGTGCTCCTGTGATAGCCAGTGTAATGCCAAGGCATGAGTTGGCCTTTGAAGGGCCTCTGTTATGTATAATTTGTTTGTTTGTTTTTGTATGTTATCCAAAGTGCGCCAGTCCTAGGTCATAAAACTAAATGAGCAGATAGCAATCACCAGAGCAGGACAAAGGTGCTATAAAAGGTATTGGGCCCTCTGCTTTGTCCCACAAGGACTCTCATATATATATATCCGTAATTGTATGTAGTGATTTCTTGTGTTTTCTCCCCTTTTATTTTATGTACTGTTTTGCCTATGGAACATAGTAATTTAGGTTGAAAAAAGACTTGCGTCCATCTAGTTCAACCCTTTACCTATTCCTGTTTACCATCGATGATCCAAAAGAAGGCAAAAAAAAAAAAATTGTGTAATCGTTATTTCTGTATGTCCTTTATTTCTGTATTTTTGTACCCAGCATTGTGAAGCCTTTTTTTCAGATTAAATGATCGATTAATCAGCTCTTGTTTCTGTTCTCTAATATGAACTCACTACTCTGAAGGAAGCTCAGTTAGAACACGCTACTAAAGGGTTAATTATATGTCTGATTATTAAGGTGATTTTGTACTGTAATTCTGTTGTGTTTGGGGTAACCTAAGACGCCCAGATGTAAAGTCTTTGTGGTGACAGCAAATTGTAGTACTGGGGTGATAGTGCAGGAGGGATTTCAGGGGTTAATTTGGTGGTTGCTAGTAACAGTAACAGGGAACCAGGGATCTGGTGTTGTTAACCCTTTCACTCCCCCACTCTCCCCACTATCTCAGCAGGGCCTATAGCCCTCACTTGTGACAAACTGGTGGAAGCAGTGGGATATTAATAGACTTTTAGTGCTTGCTGGATTTTACCTGTAAGGGGATCTTAGCACTAAAAGAAATTGCATACATTTTTGTGTAATTTCAAAGAGAGAGAGCTCAGTGCTGATTTAAAAGACATACATAGTGCAAAACAGTTCTTCCCTCCCCATTCTTGTTTTTTCTTTCTCTAGCTCATTTCTGAATATGGAGGCTTATCGCAAACAGCCCAAAGAGACCCTGGAATTGATGTGCCAAGCAAGGGATTTACCAATTTTTGGAAAAAGTAAAGAACAACTTATTGCAGACCTTGTGGAGGCTGAAAGCCACACTGTTGAATCAGATACTGACAATGAAAAGGTTACTGAGCACCCTACTACTGCATGACCACTACATACTGGAATGCCTGGTGTTTGCACCCCTCAAAGTGTCATGGACATTTGTTCTACAGATTTATTCCAGCAACTGATGGCTTCAAATCCTCAGGAGGCCATGCAAGTGATGATTCAACAGCAGGGAGCAGAGAGAGAGAACAACACTGCATCAGATCCCAGCAGACCTAGGCTCCGCAAGGAGGATTTTCCCTCCCTAGAAGAGGGGACTTATTTGGATGTATTCCTGAAAAGTTTTGAAAAGGTGTGCAGGCAGCATCATCTACCCTCAGACCAGTGGGGGAGATATTTAACTCCACAATTGAAAGGAAAAGCTTTGGATGTGTTTGTGTCCCTTCCCCCAGAGACTGATAATGATTATGAAACAAATAAATCTGCCTTGCTAAAAACTTTTAACCTTACTCCTGAGGCCTACAGGAAAAAGATTAGGAACATGCAGCAGAGTGTCTCATCCAGCTGCATTCAGTATGATAGACAAGTGGAAACCGCATACAAGCAATGGATTACAGGGTTACGAGCTACCACCTATGAATCCATTAATGACTTAATGGTCCTAGAACAGTTCTTACATACACAGAGCCCTGATGTAAGAGGGTGAATTTTAGAAAGAAAGCCAAAACCACTAGCGATGCCACAGAACTGGCAGATGACTATGCAGACATCCATGCACCAGCATCCAGGCATGGAGTTATGTCAGCTGGTACTTCAACTTCGAGGGGAGATACAGTTCAGTCAACATCTATAAGATCTGCAGTGAGGACCGCACCACCAGCTTCCAATAGCACAGGGGCTATGTCTGGTTGGCCCCATACCTGCCGTTGTTTTCATTGCAACCAGACTGGGCATCTGAGGGTCACTTGCCCCACTAGGAATCCACCCCATCTTCTCTTGGAGGTGCTAGTGCCACTGAAGGGCCACCATCAGGTTTTGCTTGTAGGTGGGCCTGTGGGAAAAAGAGTGGATAACCTGCAGAGTGTAACTGTGGGTGACCGGGTGACCATGGGACTGAGAGATTCGAGAGCTTAATTCACCTTGGTGCTCCCTGAAGTGGTGAATACAGAGGACATGATCCCTGGAAGAACCATGTCCATCAAAGGAGTTGGGGGGTGAGCCTCGCTGTGCCCATGGAATGTGTGTGCCTTGATTGGGGGGCTGGCAAAGGTTTGCGGGAAGTGGTGGTTTCTGAGGATATCCCTGTTAATGTTCTGCTGGGGAATGATTTGGGCCGGATGCTCTGTCACTATGCTCCAGAGGACACTGACTGCAAACTGGAAGGGCTAACTGAAAGTCCTGCTCAATCTAAGGTACTGTGTGAAACTTTGGGGGATGTTGTGAAATGTGATCGCTGGGAGGGAGAGAGGGGATGGATAAATGCCTATTTGTAGCTGAACCAATGATGGCTTCCAAAAGTGAGGTGGGATGTGTTGTAATATGTGATTACAATGAGTTCCAAATGACAAAACCTAGTGAAGAAGGGCTAGGGAGAGGGTTTGGTGTGCCCCAGGTAACAATTAAGGTTGAGGGATCAGGAGAGAGTGGTGATTTGCCTAAATCATGTGAGACGGTGATGTCTGGGAGTAAGAATGGGATTTTCCTACTGTAGCATGTTCCCTGAATGGGGAATGCAGAGAGCAGAGGTTGTGCTACCAGGAGGAAAGTGGGAGACAAGGAGGTATACCAACCGTAGCAGTGGTAACACGTCCGCAGTATGCCAGGGCTGCAGCTGTAGAACATGAGGAGTATGGTAATGAAAGGGCTAAGCTGTCTGACCAGCAGGCAGAGAAAGGGGTAGACCTTATCCCACCCCCAACTGCTCTGCCAGAGGGAGATGTATTCTCTGGTTCAGCCAGGTGGGGGGAGGGCAATATGAATTTCCTGGAAGGTCCGCACAGTAACCCCTCTTTTGAAGGGCTGAGACACTGCACTGAGCAGCCTGGTGCTGACATGGATAAGCACCGGTTATATTGGGATAACAATATTTTATACTGGGAGTCCCTTTTCATTGGCATGTTGGGGCCCAGGGAGGGAGAAAGGCAGATCTCATGGGAATGCAGACGGCCTGTCTCATCAGGGGGCAATAGAGGTTAAATGGTAAACAGATTGATCAGCCTGTGGCTTGATCCCTCTGTCCACCATCTTAAGGGGTAGGTGTCATGCCAAGGCATGAGTTGCACTTTGCAGGGCTTCTGGTATGTATAATTAGTTTGTTTATTTTTGTATTTTATTCGAAGTGCACCAGTCCTAGGCCATAAAAGTAAATGGGCAGATAGCAATCACCAGAGCAGGACGTAAGTGCCATATAAGTTATCGGGCCCTCTGCTTTGATGGGGGTTATCCAGGGAACATGTGTATATCGTAAACTGTCAGGCCAAACCCCTGACCCTCCCAGGTAACATACAGAGGGTCTGGTCTCTTAGAAGCAATTGTAGAATGTATTTAATATGGGTTTTGAATAAAAACAGTGAAATTTCTTTGTAAAAACTGGAAGGGGAACATTTACAGTCTAAAGTTTCCACAAGGATTCTCATATATATTGGTAACTGTATGTAGGGATTTCTTCTGTTTTCTCCCCTTTTATTTTATGGACTGTTTTGCCTATGTGTAATCGTTATTTCTGTATGTCCTCTATTTCTGTATTTTTGAACCCAGCACTGTGAAGCCTTTTTTCAGATTAAATGTTCGATTAGTCAGCTCGTCTATGTTCTCTAATATGTACTCATTATTCTGAAGGAAGCTCAGTTAGAATACGCTACTAAAGGGTTAATTATATGTCTGATTATTAAGGTGATTTTATACTGTAATTCTGTTGTGTTTGGGGTAACCTAAGACGCCCAGATATAAAGTCTTGGTGGTGGCAGCAAATTGTAGTACTGGGTTGATAGTGCAGGAGGGATTTCAGGGATTAATTTGGTGGTTGCTAGTAATAGTAACAGGGAACCAGGGATCTGGTGTTGTTAACCCTTTCACTCCCCCACTCTCCCCACTATCTCAACAGGTCCTATAGCCCTCGCTTGTGATGGCCAGGCTATTGGTGATATTCTGGCTTTAATTCTTACTGCTGGGACTGTCGTAAAAAGTGACATAAGAAGAACCCAGTGAACCTTATACTGGCTTCACCATTTTAAGGAACACATGCATGCTTCATGCTGAGTGGTACAGGCTGTTGTTATCAACCTGTAACAATCATAAGAATACTTAAAATAATAGAAATATTGTATTTAATCACAAAAATGTGCAACTTATAATTGCTAAACTACACCAAAAAACCTTAACACCTATGGTGAAATTCAATAAACTAAAGAGGTGCAATTCTGGAACAAACCAACTATACCCTAGAGGACAAATGAAAATTCCCAATGATTTAAGCGAGTGTTTTAACACTTTAAATATTAGGGAGGCCTGCAAGAAAATTGAGGAATTGCTGTTGATATGGTATGCTTGGATTTTACAAAAGCCTTTCACAACAGGTTACTGCATAAATTAAAAGGTGCAGTTTACAAATTGTACATTTTAATGTTGGCTTGTATGCCTTGATAAAGCAGTGTTTTTAGCTGCGAAACGCGTAAGCATTATTACATTTTAATTATAATAAACTTTATAAGTGGAGTCGCCACCCGGTTCCCTTCTTTGCTAATATAGAAGCAAACTCTCGACATCCAGCACCGTGATGTGAGTTTCCCTGAATGGAGACGGGCCTAGTCTCTCCGTACACTTATGCGTCAGTGGTTGTTGATACCAATACCCTGACCATTAACTAATGTGAGTTGATATATAATTTTGTTTATATTTGTACTATTTAGTGAATTTATTACATGATCTGGTGCTCTTTGTTTTTTGTCTCTTTACAGATTCTAAAGAAATCCTCTCCGTTTGGAGAATGATGGGCAGGTTAGTGCGGTCTATGCGTCTGCACCATCAGTCCCTTCCGATTACCATGTGGTACTCTGCAATGCTACTCAATGGAGACCGGGACTGACGGAGCAGGCGCGCAGACAAGATGTTTGCGCTGTATCCTGGGTTCCGGTCTCCAAATGGGAAGGATTTCTTTAGAATCTGGTAAAGGTAAGAGATGGATTTCCAGGTTAGTCGCCATGCGCTTAATGAATGCATGGCAACTTAGTAATAGCTGAAAGTTCCGCTTTAAACAACTTAATTTCCATTTTTATCGAGCTGGATAAGCACTGTGATGATGTCACCAGTCTGGACTGAAATATTTTTAGGCGGGCATAAGGCCTCAATCAAATATATTGTGCTTCAGCTTCTAAAAAGAGATCATTTAAGTGGCATTTGGTTGTCCTCCTGTCAACATACTCTAAACTCAGACTGAAAAAGATGAGCTAATAGAAATACTCTCTCTAAAAAGGGGATGCCATATTTAACAATCTTCTGTTTGTCCCTGTCACGGAGTGACTAAGTAAAAAGACATGGACAAGTACAGATACAGTAAAATCAAAATCTTTATTAAAAATAAGAACAGAAAAGATATGGTCAGTACTTCCCCAAACCTCACAGGACCTGGTGTGGAGACAGTGCACAAGCACTTCCCCAACCTTCACTAGCCAGGAATGGAGACAGCACAGGATCCACTGACAGAAGAGAGGCTGATCAAAATCCGACAACAGACGGTACTGGTAGCAAGTACGGTAGTAGCTACTAGTGCGTGTGAAGCGGAAATGCCCAGGCAAAACAAGAGAAACTTCCCTAGAACTCTAGGGTAAGCCTACAGGCAATAGCGACTCAGAGGTACCCTAGAACGCTAGGCTAGCGACAGGAAGTGGTAACTGAAATCCCTAGAATGCTGGAAAACAGGAGCAGGACGACCTCCTGTGGTCTGCATGTTTCTGATAGCACTGCGAGGACCTTCGTAAGGCATTCTGAACTTGTGTCCATGTGGAGCTAAGCTGCCTAATATGCTCGTCCAGAGCCAGTATGTCTTGAGCCCGAAAGGAGTCTGAGAGCACGGATGGTTGGAACCCATAGCTGATCTGGAAGGGAGAGCTCCCGGACGAAGAGTTTACGGCACAATTCCTGGCAAACTCAGCCCACAGCAACAGGTCAGCCCAATTATCATGATGGTCAGAGATAAAACAGCGCAAAAATTGTTCCAACCCCTGGCTGGATGTCTCAGCAGCACCATTGGTCTGGGGATGATAGGCGGAAGAGAACAACAATAGGATGCCCATCTGGTCTCAAAAGGCCCTCCAGAACCATGACACGAACTGAGTACCACGATCATAGACCAGAACCTTGGGTACTCCGTGAAGTCGGAACACCTCTCTAGCAAACATCACAGCCAGTTCCCTGGAGGAAGGCAGTCCCTGGAGAGGGACAAAATTACCCATCTTGGAAAAACAGTCCATAAATCATCAATATGACCGTACATTCTTTGGATACTGGCAGCTCCACCATAAAATCTATGGATGCATGTGACCATGGGCGCTCACCATTAGGAACCATCTGGAGTAACCCAAGTGGAAGGTGTCTCTGGGTCTTCGCACGAGCACAAATGGAACAGTCCCCCACAAAAACTACAGAATCTGCTCTTAAGCTAGGCCACCAAAAGAGCTGAGAGACTGCCAAATCAGTTGGTCAAGACCAATGTGTCCAGCTGCCCTCCAGTAGTGGTATGTTTACAGTAATCAGGTACGGAGAGGTTCGACTACAAAACATTTACCACTAGGTTTTCCTGCTGAAACATTGCCCTGGGAAGCCAAGATCTCCTCGCCTACAGGAGACGTGATACTAGTGGGTATGGTGGCCAATATGTGATCTAGAGGAATGATAGGCACCGGTGCACTTTCAATCTCGCATTCCGGCCCAAATTGTCTAGATAGAGAGTCGGCTCAGACATTCTTGGACCCTGGAAGATATGAGATAGATAAATCTAGATAAGAACAGTGCCCATCTGGCCTGCCGTGGTGACGGTCTTTTGGCTTCAGACAAATATATCATATTTTTATGATCAGTCAAGATCAGGATTGGAGCATTCGTCTCCTCCAGGAGATGACGCCATTCACGGAGAGTGAGAATAATGGCTAATAACTCGCGATCGCCTATGTCGTATAGGCTCTGGGCTTTAGTCATCTTTTTGGAAAAGAACCCATAAGGCATGAGGGTCTTACTAGGCTCGGATCTCTGGGACAGAACTGCCCCCACTCCTGTCTCAGATGCATCCACCACCAGGTTAAAGGGCAAGGCAGGGTTATGATGCGACAATACTGGAGCCTCAGCAAAAGCAGACTTCAATGCTTCAAAAGCTTTGTTGGCCTCAGGAGACCAAGCCAAAAGATTAGCCCCTTTATGAGTTAAGTCAGTCAAAGGTTTGACTACCTTAGAGAAATTTCATATGAATTTTCTATAATAGTTTGCGAATCCTAAGAGTCTCTGTATGGCCTTCAGGCCTACCGGACACGGCCCTTGCAGAACCGTCGACAATTTCTCTATATCCATAGCAATACCGTCAGCATAACCCAAAAATGGCACATGATCTTTATGGAATTTGCACTTTTCTAATTTAGAATAGAGTTTGTTTTCTCTTAATTTTTGCAGCACAGTAGCAACATCTCTCCAATGTGCCTCGATATTAGGAGAGTGTATAAAAATATTGTCCAAGTAATCTTCTACACAGGATTGTAGCAGGTCTCTCAGTACATAATTTATAAATTCTTGGAACACTGCTGGAGCATTGCACAGCCCAAAGGACATGAACAGGTACTCGTAATGGCCACTAAGAGTATTAAATGCAGATTTCCACTCATCGCCCTCCTTGATTCTAATTAGATTGTAGGCTGCCCATAAATTAAAGAGATAGTAATACTTCGTTTTTTCTTTATTTTATTTTGTAGGCATTAAAAAACATGAACAACGATATAAGTCTTATCTCTCAAACCTTTATGGTTTGAGAGATATTCACAAGCAAAGTTTCCCCCTCCCGCTCCTTTTACCTAGTGTAAGCCATCTCTTAGATGTGGAATCTAGTTGTAAGACCAGACAGATAACAGCAGGGGACAATTTTCTATTAGAACAATGAAAGCCCTGCCCCCCTTGACAAGTTTTTCAGGTTTTTCCCTTATCTTAATTGAAGATTGTCCCTCTCTGCAGTCTACCAGGGCAACTCCCTTCTGATCTGGCTGAACAGTGTTACATCGGTAAAATGGGCAGGAGGGGGATACTTTATTATTGTATTACTCTTGAACTACAACTCTGACAGAATTAAAATAACACTCTCCAAAGTCCAAATACTATGATCATTAATTAGAGCTGCTTTTATTATGAAACATTACTATCCCTTTAAGTTTTGTGAAAACTGAGAAGCCCTTCAGGTGGTCGAATAACTCTGTTATCAAAGGAATGGGGTACGTACGCATTCTTGACCATCAACTTGTTTAGACCTCTATAGTGAATACAAGGTCTAAGCTCCCCATCCTTTTTCTTTACAAAAAAAGAATCCTGCCACCGCGGGCGAGGAAGACTTCCTGATAATTCCTCTCGCCAAGGAATCCTCCATGGCCTGGTTCTCCTCTACCGACAGAGGGTAGGTGTGACCCTTAGGAGGTATCATGCCTGGCATCAAATCAATAGCACAGTTGTATGCCCTATGCTGTGGCAGAGAGCTAGCCTCCCCCTTACTGAATACCTCACTGAATGAATGGTACTCTGAGGGTATAGAGGGGGAGGTACACAATATCTTAGTGGGCTGTTGTAGACAAGACTTCTTACAATGAGCGGACCAAGATATGATGCCACAGGTTTTCCAGTCGATTCCGGGGTTGTGTGTTTGAAGTCAAGGAAACCCCAGAATGACTGTGTAGTGTGGAGACTGAATGACCTGAAACTGTAGGGTCTCCACATGGAGAGCTCTTACTCTAAGAGACAATGGACAGGTCTCATGTGTGACACAGGATGGTTCTAAAGGTCTACCATTAATTGCCTCAATAACCAATGGAGCAACAAGGGAATATTGTGCTGCTTAGCGAATTTGCCATCAATAAAGTAACCTGCGGCTTCTGAATCAATCAGGGCTGGTGTCACCACAGAGGAAGCTTCCCAAGATATTGCCACCTGTAGAATGGGCTTGTTTTGCTCTTGGTTTGGGAACTGATTTACGCCACCTAGGATCTGTCCCCTCAGAGACCCTAGGTGTGTGCGTTTCCTGGACGCACAGGACAGGCTTGTAACGTATATCCAGCATTACCACAGTGCAGGCATAGACCTTCTTTCCGACGGAAGGACCGCTCCTCCCTGGACAAGTGTGTAAAACCAACTTGCATGGGCTCAGCCCTACTGACCTCGACAATAGGAGGTTTGGGAGGCGAAGGAGGCATGGGTGGGAGCTCCCAGTTTGGAGCCAGTCGAGACTCAGACCTAGGCTTACAGTCTTTAAAAGGGGATCTTTCCCTGATGCGGGTATCAATCAGTATACGAAGGAAATAAACTGATCCAGATCCTCAGGCAGCTCACGGGCCGCCGTCTCATCCTTGATAATATTACTGAGCCCTAGTGAGAAGGCCGCCACCAGAGCCTCGTTGTTCCAGTCAACTTCTGCCACTAATGTACGAAATTAAAAGCATATTCTGCTACTGTACGGGGGCCCTGGCGAATGGTCATCAGTTTTTTTGCAGCAGAGGTTACTCGGCCTGGAACATCAAATACTTTCCGAAAGGCATCCACAAATTCTGTGAAGTTAGAAGTAATGGGTTTAGCTGTCTCCCATAACGGATGGGCCCACGCCAATGCCCTGCCAGTCAACAAGGAAATCATAAAGCCCACTTTGCTTCTTTCGCTCTGGAATGCATTATGTACCAGTTCCAAAAAAATTCCGAGCTGATTTATTAATCCACGACACAACGTGGGTTCCCCATCATATCTTAGAGGGAGTGGAGCGGCTCCAAACAACCCTCTATAAATCGTGTTTTTGACCGGAGTGGTTACTACCAATGCCGAAACAGTAGGGGCCACTGGTAGTTGCGCAGGCTTATCGAGATGCACTGTACAGTTAAGAAGCATCTGCATTGCCATAGACAACTGGTCAATAAGTTGTTCCTGAATATCCATTCTGGAAAGGATGTTAGGAAACTGTCGGCTACCAGTATCTGTACTTTCAGAGTTCATAGCCCTTTCGTACTGTCATGGAGTGACTAAGAAAAACGACACTGACAAGTGTAGATACAGTAAAATCAATATCTTTATTAAAAATAAGAACAGAAAAGATACGGTCAGTACTTCCCCAACCCTCACAGGACCAGGTATGGAGACAGTGCACAAGCACTTCCCCAACCTTCACTAGCCAGGTATGGAGACAGCAGAGGATCCACTGCCAGAAAAGAGGCTGATCCAAATCTCACTACAGGCGGTACTGGTAGCAAGTATGTTAGTAGCTATTAGTGCGTGAGAAGCAGAAATGCCCAGGCAAAACGAGAGAAACTTCCCTAGAATGCTAGGGTAAGCCTACAGGCAATAGCGACTCACCGGTACCCTAGAACGCTAGGGTAGCGACAGGCAGTGGTAACTGAAATCCCTATGATTACTAGGGTAGCGATAGGCAGTGGTGACTGAAATCCCTAGAACGCTAGGGAGTACCCAAAGGCACTAACTGGTAGACACAAGCAGGATGGAATAGACAGAGACAAGGTCCGGCACAGCAGTAATGAGAACAGCTTGTACCAGTGGGAACAGCTAGAGCACGGTCTAGCGAGAGATAGTCAGGACAAGGGTCGAGAACACAGAGCAGTAAGTCAGCCACGCCAAGATCATTACAGTATCGGATAGTCAGCCAAACTGGGGTCAGCACAGAGCGGGTAGTCAGATGGAGCTAAAGGGTCAGACCGCAGTGGGTAGTCAGACAGAGCCAAAGGGTCAGACCAGAGCGGGTAGTCAGATGGAGCCACAGGGTCAGACCAGAGCGGGTAGTGAAACGAAGCCAAAGGGTCAGACCGGAGCAGGTAGTCAGACGGAGCCAAAGGGTCAGACCAGGGTGGGTAATCAGATGGAGCCAAAGGGTCAGACCGGAGCGGATGGCAACAAGTCAGGGATCAAACGTAACCAGAGGTCATCCAGAGCATAGGAATATCACAAGAGCAAATGCACAGGTACACCATGAAAGGGCAAAGGAGTACTGATAGACTGAGACCTATAAGGCCTAGCAAGTAAGCGAAGACTCACTCTGGAAATTAACCATAGGTCTATAAGAATAGCGAATGCGCATAAGCTCGACACTCAGGAAGTGAAAGACAATGTCACCCACACCTCGCAGCAGCTCTCTCGGAAGGCAATCATGGGCACCGTGATTTTCTGTCTTTGCCCTAACAGTTAGGTTTATATATCTTATCCCTGTCAGCACTGCAGGATTCCAGGATCATTTTGCACTGGTTCCTTTGGACAATATTACAATTAAGGCAGGTAAGTTCACCATGTCTAGAGTGTAGAAAAGGAGAGTTCTGAATGAACCCATCCAGATCACGTGTCTATTTGGTATCTTTTTTTAGCCTAGATATTATGCAAGTTTAAAACTGAAATTAATCAGCTGGATTACATGTTTTATTCTTCACTTCTCAGTCTTCTTCATCCATGACAGCTTCCATTAGTAGACCTGATAAGTATAACAATTATCACCATTGAGTTCAGCCATACCAAACTCCATTAATCAAATATTAGGTAAATGGTTATCAAAAATCATCTATTAAACAGCATCACCAAGCTTAGAGCTAGAGGCATCTTTTTCAATAGAATCAAATTCCTTGGCAGAAGAACAGGAACCGTCAGAAGAAAATTATGTGTAAGAACCTAAGAACATTGACAGAAGGCTTTATTAAAGTGATTTTAGAAGTTCTTCAGGTTACTGACATACAACTGCTTGAAGACCCAAAAAGAAAGAAAAAAGTCATCATTATTTTACCTGTCCATCTACAGAACACATTATAACAGAAGAATGGAAAGATCTAGAAAGGAATTAATGATTCCAAAAAGATTTGCATATGCATATTTCTTTTCACAAAGCCAGGTGGGAAATTGTATCACCCCCCCCCCCCCAAGGGTGCATGATCTCCATGGGGCTATTTTTGGTCCTTCCAGCTGCATGGGCAAGAAGAGCAATTGCGTTCTGGGGGGACAGCTTGCACAAGCTATACAGACTAATGAGCCAAATGCAGAATTACTAACTTACCTGATACAATAGACAAACTAATTTTGCACTGATGAAATATTAGATATAACTGGTATGGTGGCCGGATGTTTGGCAGCTTCATCACCAGCACAAAGGTCCCTATAGTTCAAGAAATTAACAGCAGATACCTCTTCAATAAAAGACCCTGACTTCAATTCTTTTTACAGGGAACATTCTTTTTGAAAATAAGCTTAAAAAAAAATAATTGGTTAAACTACAGGAGGGAAAAGCACCCTTCTACTGAAAGCCAGGCTGATAAACATTGACCCTCAATGCAAGAATTTTTTTGGACAGTGGAATTAGTTCATCTACTTACAGGCAATTTACACCTCAAATATTAGTCACCAGAGAGCATAACTTTCCAAGGGCTTCATGGAAAGGAAAAAGACAAATGTAAAAAATAATAATAATAATAAAAAAACTACCCTCAAAATCTCCCACTATATGATTCTGACAGTTCATGCCTCCTCCCACCCCCCTCCCCCTGGGAGGATGGCTACAATCATTTCAACATATGGAGGGACTCTAAATCAAGAAAATGGGTATCATGGATAATAAAATACTTTTACCAAATCCACTTATAAAACCAAGAAGATTCTTCATGTATCGTGCCAAAAAAGACACAAAAGTACAGCCTTTTATAAAACAATATCAAGCCTAATTACAGCAGGAATTATAAGATCTGTTCCTATAAATCAAAGATTCATATGATTTTACTAAAATCTCTTTATTGTATCCAATAAAGATAATGGCATAAAGACTTAAAGAAGCTAAACAAATTTCTAAAGGTGCTCAGATTAAAGATGGAATTGATCAAGTCCATCATAAATGCCTTGGAACCTAGAGTATTCATTTCATCTCTAGACATAAAAGATGTGTATATTAACATTCCAACTGCAAGGAAAGATCAACAATACCTCAAGTCTGCTTTCCAGAACAATAATTTTCAATCTGGGACACTGCCCTTTCCTCTGGCCAAAGCTCCATCTATAGTCACAAAAAGAATGGCAGTATAAGCCCATCTACTTGTACAAGTGATCAATATCACGCAGCCAATGACTCTAAATTACAGAGAACCTATATCACAATGGGGCCTTATTCTGGTCCTGGGAACATTGCAGCACCATCCCTTTGAATACCATAAACACCAGTATCTTACTTATAAACATTTTCTGAACTGCCATAATATCCACAAAAAGAATTTGAAAATTAAGTGAAATATCTTGCAGACCACCTTATACCATTTTTCATCAAGACAAAACAGTGTTACTGGAATTTCACCCAAACTGGTTTTGGCATTTCAAGTTAACCAAGAATTACCCCTTCCTTCAATATGTCCAAATCAATTAACCAGAAAGAAGTTCAACTACATTTATTTTATGTTCTTAAATGTCAACAATGTGTCCTATCAAATGAATACTTCAGACAGTCCATGATGCTATTTGTAATGCTAGAGGGACCAAAGAAAAGCAGACCAGCTGTTAAATCTACAATTGCTTCTTGAATAAAATTGACTATTAAACAGTCATATATTCTAAAATCTAAAACAGTTATTTCAGGATTACAGCTCATTCCACAGGATCAATCAGTACCTCTTTGTTTTATATAAAAAAAAATCACTCCTCTACAGAACAAATTTGTAAAGATGCTAGTTGGTCTTTTTTTTAATGAAAACCTATATGTCATAGGGATTCTCCTGTTGAGTAAAACAAGGGTACTTTCACTGCTGTCAGTAGCTTTATGCAACAGTTATAACAATTCTCATAGTCAGGAAGTGAATTACAGTGTGATTATTTCATGAACTGACAGCATAACTCAGCAGTGTTCTGTCACATTCTATGGCAAACTGTTAGTCAGTGACTCACCAATCTCAGAGAATGCAACAGAATAACTAGTTTGAATCTGACCACAAACTGGCACTGTTAATGTAAAAAAACAAGAATTTAAAGGGATAGTAACACTTAATATGCAAACAATATGTATTGTTGGTTTTATCCTATTTAGTAAAACAAGGGAACTCCACTTCAGACAGATGAGTAATGTTAAACAGGTCGAGCCGGTTGGCATTCCAGTCATTAACCTTTTGCAATGTGTTTCGTACCATTGTGTCACTCAAAGGGTTAATGATGTCAGGCAGTTTCCTACGCTCTTCTTGATGATTCCCTGACATGGCTTGCATCCTTGGGACTCCATTCGAGAGAGAGGAGGGAGGGAGAGTGTGTGTTTTGTGTCTGGCTTTGAGTGCAAAGTTGGGTGGTTTGTGTCTGTTTCTGGAGCTTGTGTGTGTGGTGTAGGAACGAGTGGTGGCCATTTTTTTCCCCCAGTTGTATAGTGGTGGGCGGGCCAACTCCCTGCATGATTTTCACACTATATATATATATATATATATATATATATATATGTACTCAGCAGAGCTGAGATTGTGGTATTGAAAAAGAAATCCTTCACTTAAAATGTCTTCTTCGTGTGCTTGCAAACCAAGCACACATAGAAGACCTTTTCAGTGGCAGATTTCTTTTTCATTAACGCGATCTCGGCTCTGCTACAGAGCCGCCAGCTGATCCCAGGAGCGGATTCCCCTGCTGTCAGCTAGAACGCTGACGTCAGTTGGGGGGAACTTTGTAAGAGGTTATATCTCAAACCATAAGGGTTTGAGAGATGCCACTGGGGGCATTTTTCTTCTTTTTTAAGTGCTACAAAATAGGGATTAGTAATTCTGAAGTATTACTATTCCTTTAAGGGGTTAAGCCAGAAGGGATGGCATCCCTCTGCAGACTAGAGTGATACTTCTCTTTGGTCATGGTGTAGTTGATCTTGTGCAAGTCACCAACTCCAAAATATGCAAAACATTCTCACACCTGGATATTTCCTGCACCCACATTTAATTGTAGGTTTTACACACTGTGACCTTAGCCTCTTGTGCCCCCTGTCTTCTCACATGAAAGTTTTGAAAATGTATAAGGGATTCTCGTGTGAAGAAAAAATTCATTTAAATGGCAATTTCACGAAAAGATGCAACAAAGAGATAAAAAATGGATTTGTCTCAGTGTTAAGTAATGTATTCCTGAATAAGTATAAACTGATTGTGATATTTATTACTTTTTAATGCATGATCAAATAAAACCAGTTGGTAAAGGCTGACTCAGACTTTTGGACCCTACTGTATATATCACCTATCTGCTTTGCCCATCCGCTTTATACTATAATTCATCAAATCCTTTGTTGTATTTAGAAAGGGTGTGAAATATTGTGACAGTAAAGAAAGGATGCCGACAGGACAGTGTGAGAATAAAGCGGAGGAGGGATATGACAACAGTCAGACATGCAGAGATCCATATTCTGCACTGTAGGAATAGTAACCTGTTCCTGGACTAAAACGCTTCCTCTGTCCGGCTAAGGATTATGGGAGCTGTAGTCCCACAACCGTTGAAGACAGCCACACTGCTACCAACAAATAGGCAGTATACATTATTATTGTATGTACCTATCGAGGACTAGTTAGCCTACTTCCCCGTTCACCTTAATGCCACCTTTCCCGAGCTCTCCACGTCCCTCCCCCGGGTGTTGCTGCAGTGTCTGCTCTGGGCGGGTCTGTTCCTGACGTCGCTTCCTTCCAACATGGCGAGGAGAAGAACCGAGCTTCCCTAAGCAGCTCAGCATAGCCGGAGATATCGCAGCCGCCCCCTGGAACACCCTGCAACCGCCGGAGGAGGGGCCCGAGGGTGACAGGTGCAGTGCCGGGTGTGATGGGGCGGCCCTCAACGATACCTACTGACCCGGAGTCCTAGAGACCGATCGACATTATCAAGAGGTGCGGAGAAATTACTAATCAGCCTGTGTCCCAGATAGCCCAGTGTAAAGAGTAAAAGGCCACGGAGACGTACAACATGTTCCTGACCAGAGCTCTGGAAAAGATCCTGAGCGACAAGGAGGTGAAGAGAGCGCACCATAGCCAGCTAAGGAAAGCCTGTGAGGTGGCACTAGGTAAGTGCCTGGCCGGGTCATTGTGGCAGCAGGAGCACATACATCATGCATATATCCACTGTGTGACAATGGAGAGACAGTTTCGTGACAATGGGATGACTGCTGTAAGATGGTGTGTTGTTTTTGTGACATGATTACTGGAGGACAGTATGTCTGTGTGTGACTTCATTGTGACACTGGGATGTTTTTTTTTACCGTACTAAAATGTGTCTGTATGTGACGATGGGATGACTGCTTTGTTAGTTTGTGGCAGAAGGAGGCACGTTATTATTTAAACACTTTATTTTTATGGTCCCACATTGTAATAGGCTGGCATATTATTGTGACATTGAGATGATGGTTCGTGTAGGACTGTGTGTCGACGTGGTGGTTGTTTTAGAACAATATGTGTCTATTTGTGACAATGGGATGGTTTCTATAGGACAGTGTGAGTCTGTGACAATAGGGTGGCTTGTGGGGTGTGACACTAGATGACAGTGTTTTACAACATAGTCTGATAAGCAGTAAAGGTGTCAGAAGGAGGTACAATGTTACAGTATATGGAAGTGTGTGACAGGAGGAGTTACAGCCTAAAGCACTTGGCAATTTGTGTGACAGGAGGAGGTATAGCTTACAGTACTTGGCAGTGTGTGTGACAGGAAGGAGGTTCAGTGTTACAGTACATGCCTGTGTATGGCATAAGGATATACATTGTTACAATACATGAGTGAGATTGGATCTACCGTATTGCAGGGGGTGCACTGTTAAGTTAATTGCAGTGCACAGTGCTACAGTACATGGCAGTGTATGACAGTAGAATGTACAGTAGCTCAGTACATGACTGTGTGATTGGAAAAGAGAAAATGTTACAGGTGGAAGAACGGTATTACACTACATGGCAGTGTGTGATTGAAGGAGGTGTTACACACTTAAAGGTGTAGGTGTTACAGTACATAGCAGTATTTGACTGGAGGAGGGACAGTGTATGTACATGGCAGTGTGTAATAGCAGGAAGTAGAGTGTTTCAGTACATGGAATTCCCAGAGAGGTGGAGATCAGTGTTACAATACATGGCAATGTGTGGAAGGAGAAGGCACAGTGTGACTTGTGGATAGCCTGTATGTGACAACATGGTATAGTTCATAGCTGTTAATGAGAGGAACAGATACAGTGGGGCAAGTGTATTAAAAAAAAATGAGCAATTCTGGGACAAAGCATCTGCACCATATGTTAGAACTAACCACGCCATTGATTCATCTAAGGAACAATTTTACAAATATGGTTCAGCTGGTTTGCCACACTTTTGCTTTTATACATATGCTCCATTGTTTTTGTGACTCTGTATGACAAGATAAACTATAATGTGTGTGTAATAGAGATGAGCATCTTAGGGTAGTGCGGTTGTGTAATAATGGAATAGTCTAAAGTGTGTGAGTGACAGTAGGTGGTAGTGTGTGTGGCAGGAAGTACAGTGTCGTGCATGTTAGGCAGTACAAATTTTATCGTAATTAAGTTTTATTTTCTGCACTTTAGAACATAAACACAATGGAAGTTAAAAATGATTAGGCAGAATCTATATTACAGTAGTTACACAATGTACCCTTGTGATTGGAGAACGGTATACGGTCAGTACATGACAGTGTGTGACAGTATTTGTGACTCTCTTTGACAGGAGAAAATGTGTTATGGGTTATAGGGATGATTATCACAATGACACAGATGCAAATGGGTATTACAATAAGAGTATTGTGTGTATAGTACATAGTGATATGACAGGAAGAGATACAGTATTTGTGACTGTGTGTGACAGGGTGTTACATGTTTGAGCCAGCATATGCAAGTGATTGGAATGGGGCAATCTCTTTGAGACGCAGGGTCATGTGCATGAAGATGAGCAATTCTGGTGCATATTTATAGGGGAAAAGTGAAAACCACTTTGCTTTAAATTGATATTTTAGCCTCTTGGACTTTAGAGAGTTCTCCAGTGCTTTCTTCTCAATGCATTGAAGACCTTCTATTCAATTAAAATGCCTATTTGAATAAATGAGAATTAAGGGAATGTTTTAACACCCCCCCCCCCATGGTCCAGTTGATTTGTTCCAGAACTCCTCAACTTTTCTTTCTGTATAAGGTCCATAGTTGTGTGATGGATATGTGATATGCAGGATATAAAATACCTGTATTGTATGTATATTGCAGTGAGTGTATATACTGGAGTTTTCACAAGGAACACTTCTAAATGAAGCAATATTCAAGTGGGGAGAGTTGTAGTCTCAAACAGCTGTAGAGTCAAAGTTTGTCAACCCATGCTGTAGAATATGAATGGACTTAGTAAGTAAAAGAGGAGTAATTCTGGAGTAAACCATCTACACCTAAGGGGACACGCATGAATTCCAAAATTCACATTGGTTTAAATGGGGTTTATAACCTGTTGAATGCTGGAGAGGTCTACAACACATTGCGTTGGAAACCTGGCATTCAAGGGATTAAAAACACTATTTAAATCAAGGGTGGTATTTATTTCCTGTGTATGGTATAGTTAGTTTAGTCCAGAATAGCTGGAAAGCCACATGTTTCCCACTCCTGTTTAGACAGGTCTCACAGAAAACAGACATTAATTTCCCACACTCACAAACCCAACCACAAAAGCCAATGTATATACCCTATTGTAACACATGAAGGTATATCGAGCATTCTGAAATTCTCAATATACCTTCAAGTGTTACAAGAGGGTATACACATTGGCTTTTGTGGTTGGGTTTGTGAGTATGGGAAATTAATGTCTGTTTTCTGTGAGACCTGTCCAAGCAGGAGTGGGCAACATGTTGTATCCAGTCATTGTTGAACTGCAGCTACAGATGATCTTATACCAGAGAATGGCTGGCTAAAAGTGATGGTAATTGTAGTCTGACGACAGCTGGGGATCAACATACTGCCATCTCCTGTGATTGATAGATTGTATTCACACTGTTATAAACTGTATGAATGAAGGTGGACAAAATGTGTGATGGTGAGAGGGACTCTCCAGATTGTCGGTTTGTAACCAGGGCTACCTCATAAATAAAGCTAGAGAGGTGAAAAGGTCAATATCAGACAATCTTTGATAAGCAATAAGACAATGAATGGCAGTCATTATGAATTGAGAAGGAATTACTAAGAGGAAAAACTTGATCATGCCTTATTGCTGAAAGGCAGGCTGTAAACACATGGGGATAGGTATGATGAGAACAGGTTTATATTGGTGCTGTTGAAAATGTGATAAGTGCTTGGTAAGAATTGGGGAAAAGGGATTATTTAATTCTTATCTGTACTGTAACAACATATGAAAATCATTAACTCATTAAATACTGGCTTGGTTGCAATATATTGCTAGCAAATGGTATGTTAGATTGTTTTGTGTCTCCTTGAAGAGGCCTTGAGCTCTTGGGTGCTCTTGAGGTCTTTAACACTTTCAGTGCCAGAGGGGCATCCAACGCATTGGTTTGCAATGCAGTAACTACCCTCTCTGGCACTTGAAGGGTTAATGCATTGGCATCTTCTCTAGCCTCCAATGGATTAAACAGGTTTCTGCAATAAATGCATTCCGTGTTAACCCTTTGAGTGCTTGAGGGCTGCCATATGCATTGCTTTGCAACGTATTGAACACCCATCTGGCACACAGGGTTACGTAGTTTTGCAAATGTGAAATACAGTTTTGACAGCAAGATGTGGTATGGACTTGTATGACCCGCAATTGTTCGTTTCAGTTATCTTTTGGTATTATATGGAAACTTGTTAACCCCCAATTCTACTAAATGATTAGGATATTTAACACCTTTAGTGCCTTTTTTGAGGAAGAAAAAGGTGCAATTCTGGAGCAAACCAGCTGCATTATAGGGACCAAATAAACATTCTCAATTGTCCATTTGATCTAAATGGGGTTTAACCCTCTGAGTGCCATTTGAACTGAGGTTTAACCCTATGAGTACCCCTCTGGTACTCAAAGGGTTAATCACTTGAATGCTTGAGATGTCTCCAGTGCATTGCTTAGCAATGCTTTACTATCCATTCTAGCATTCATGTCTTAAAAGCCCATTTATGTGCAATTGGTTTTCTCCAGAATTGCACCTCTTTAGCTTTCTGAATAAGGCCCTTTTTGGCTTAACAATGCTTTTATTAACACGTATAACTAATATTATATGTACTGTGAAATGTAAAGTTTATTAACACAAGGGCTCCATGTGTCCTTGCCAACCACGTGACACTGGCAAGACTTCATGGGAAGAGAGCTACGTGAGCGACGTCTCAACCTTCCTTGCACGTCATCCAGGTGTGGAGTGAAGAGAAGCTGCATGTGGGTGTTGACTGCTAGCCTGAAGTAGCAGGTGTGGGAGGGTTTATGATGAGTAAGAAGGATTAGCATGGCTGGTCCCAGAGACTCCTAGCTCACGAACAGGAAGAGCTAAGGGCCTAGCTCTCCTTATGTTCAAGCAGGTGGCAGCAAATCCTTCCACTGAAAATGTTTTTTGCTAGCTGGACTAAGCACCTGAAATGGTAGAAATATTAACCATTTAAGGACCAAAGGGATGTTCAGCACATTGCTTCACAATCATGAAAGGAAGCGAGCTAAGAAAACAATGAACTCTGAATCAGTACCCCTTGCATTTTTGTATTTACCAGGCTTATAAGTAACGTGGCATTTGTACTGGATAGTAACACCTAGAATGAAATTGGTTTATATAATTTGAAAATATGTATTTCTAGCTAGCATCTGTAAACATTGTTATTTTATGTTAAATGCCTAAACTCTAATAATAAATGTGCATTTTCAATGCATGTAGGCCAGGGGGGAGATGCACTAAGGAGTGATAAACTTTCAAGTTCCCATGTTATTCTATAGAGCCTATGCACTAATATCCCTAAATTCAGAGAGATCTTAGTGCACTGGCTCCATAGAATAACATAGGAATTGGAGAAGTTATATCACTAGAGAAGCTGTCTCCTCTTTATCACCTCTTTATAGCACCTTACTATATAACCCCCAGGAGTGAGAAATGTATTTTGGCTTGAGGCTATATCTCTGTTATAAATGCATTTATGGAGCAACACTCACATTATTTGTACACACACACATATACTCTACATATATATTTTATATACCTACACACAACCCCCAATAGATACCTCCTGCATATTGTAATGCCACCTTCTCTGAATTTTGAGTGGAAGTGACTGAAGTTTAAATCTGGCTGTACCTTGAACTTCTGATGACACATTAATGCTTAGCTCACATAGGAGTCTGCAGCGCAGTTTTTTTTTATTTGCAGCATGGCAATCTTGTGAAAAAGACATGCTTTTGTAATGTGATTGTTCTGGTAGGTGTTTGACACACATGGAGTATATTTTTCTCTTTTATTTTTTTTTTTGGGGGGGGGGCTTGGTTATTTATCTATATGTTGCTGAGGTCAGAAATGGAAGTGACGATACAACTCAGCTTCATCAATGCACAAAAAAAAAAATGCAGTGTTAATGTTCATCAGCTGAAATCCATTCTTTTCTTCAGTCTGTGTGTTAACACACGAATGGATGAAATCTTCTTCAAGCTGCATTGGTCTGTGTAGTGTGCTGTGATTAACGCTTATCTGAACAGCATCCTATGATCCAATACATCCTATTTTATGCATTTTTTGAGATGTTGAATATGCTCATGTGGAGTAGGCCTAACATCTGTGCAGCTGCAAAGACAATGTATAATTTCTGTCTCTCTCTGCTCTGTGTGATTGTTACATTTTACATCAAAGCACGTTTCATATTTTTTATAAAATTCTTTGTGCAGACAGAGCCAGACATGATATTTTCTCAGTATAGCAGCTCTGCTTTATATGTACAGCCATCCAGATCCTAGGGCCAAACACAGTTTGGGTTATTTTGTTTATGCAGAGCTAACACAGTTCTTTGTTTTAGTTTAGTATTACACTGCTTTTCTATTCAGCATTATGTCGGCCTACTTAAAGACAATAAAACACTATCACTTCTGAGATACTTAGCAAGAATGCTTTTGTCATGGGAGCCCTGGAGAAAGCAGGAATGGGAATCCTTATATGAGACTAGATTTCAGGCCTAAGAAAACGATTAAAGTGATAGTAATGTTTCACAAAAACAGTAGCCCCAATTAATCTTCATAGTATTTGAGCCATAAAGAGTGTTATTTCATTACTGTGAGTGTTGGAGTTCAAGAGTAATTGAACAATAAAGTTTCCCCCTCCTGCCCCCTTTACCTAGTGTAAGCCCCCACTCCTCAGATGTGGACTCCAGTCCAACGATCAGACAGCTCACATTAAGGGTCAGAATTCTTACTGTGAGAACAATGAAAGCCCTGCCCCTCTTGACAGGTTGTTCAGCTTTTTCTCTTATCTTAATTGGAGATTGTCCCTCTCTGCAATCTACCTGGACACTCCCTGCTGCTCTGAGCTGAGCAGTTATATCAGTAGAAGGGGCGGGAGGGGGATACTTTATCATTCTATTACTCTTGAACTACAACTCTGACAGTACTGAAATAACACTCTCCAAGGCCCAAGTACTATGAAGAGTAATTAGAGCTGCTTTTATTATGAAACATTACTATCCCTTTAAAGAAGGTTTACAGAATCTACCATGGGGTTAAGTATCTATATAATAACAATCATTTGTTCTTAAAAGAACACTATCAATTTCTAAACTCTTTGAGCGCCAGAGTGGTTCGCAATGCATTGCATACCACTGTGGCACTCAGAGGGTTAAATGTTTGCTTTATATCTGCATTTGCTTTTATTTAATGAGCTCCATTTTAGTCTACCTTTAGTTCACATTTCCTCACCACAGTCTAAGGCCTTGTTCATAAGGGTGACTGGTGCAGTATTATCAGTGCTGATCTGGGTGTACCAAATTAACCCCTTAAGGACCGGACATTATGGGACATTTCCGTCCCATAACGTCCGCATAGGGGCACGTTGACGGGCCGGTACACGTGACCTGTCACGTGTATCGGCGCGTCATTATGGGGCTTGAAATAGATCGCTCCGATCTTGGAGCGGTCTATTTCATGTCCCATTTTTACTTACAGCGCTCCCGGAAGAGCGCTGTAAGTAAAATGTACGTGACGTACCAGGACCATCAAGGGTCTTTCAAGAAAGTTTACCCTTGACGGTCCTGGTACGTCAAGGGTCCCTAAGGGGTTAAACCTGTTGCTCCACTTTTGTTGTTTCATGGGCTTGTTTGCCCTGAGTAATGCATCATAACACAGCTTATTGAAACTTTGATGTTTTTTTGAGATGAGCTCATAAAAGTCTTACAGATCTTTCAACGTGATGCTGTTCACAACCTCCACTGACCGACCCACAGTGATATCAGCCAATAATTTGTGGCCTGTGGTCTACAAAGTGTGCTTGCAAACTAGGCACACTTTGTTGATCTTTCCAATGAAGTCATTCTTTATAAATAACGTGATTGTGGCTCTGCTGCAGAGCCGCTAGTTGGTCCCTGGACAGGATTCCCCTGCAGTCGGCACAGTGTTGACGACAGGGAAAGGGGAGGGAGGGGGGCACTTTGAATGCATATATCTCTCAAACCGTAGCGGTTTGAAAGAGAGTGTTTTTTTTAATTCAGTTCAGCTTTATAAGCACTACAAAATGCTAAATATTTTTTCCGGGACGTTACTGTCCCTTTAATCCATAATGAAAAGTTCTATCCTTGGTCATTTAGCTATAGATCACAACACTGATTCAATGCAAAAACCAATAACAACATAAGGTGTATAGCTATAAATCTGTATTGTGGACACATACCTATGTAAATACTTATGTTAAAGAAGATGTATACGGTAGTTCTTTAAGTGGATGAGCACATTTTATTCTGTGCTTGGAGTGAACAACATTGATAGTGTGCCTTATGTGTGGAGCAGTTTGGGGCACACTAATTTCATTGTATTTGTTTTATTTTAAATGGGGCTTTTAACTCTAGTGAACTCTCCAATACATTGCTTCTCAATGCACTGGAGACTTCTACAGCAATCATGAGGTAAAAGCCCAATTTGATTCAATGGAATTTTCCTCTGTGTCCAATCCACGGCAATACTGTGGGTTGTAGCTCCTCCTCTCCAGCTGGTAGGACCAATTAATCTTTTTCTACTTAAGCGCCTGCTCTGCTACTTGTCCTCAGTTATTTTGGTCCTACCACAGCTGGGAGGACGGAGGCTCAGGCCTCCACGCCGTGGAAATGAAAAAAAAAAAAAAAAAAAAAGAAGAAACATGCGGCTTTATTATTTTTTTATGTCGCTAGCCTCACACGCTAGCGGCATGTTCATCCCTCACCTCTGCATTCTGGATCACGGACTCTTGGGCACATACTGAGTCCTGAATCCTTTACCCCGATTGGTAACAAGCCTTCCTCCGATGCGGGCGCCCTGCCCGGCAAGCTACAGCAGACGCGGGCGGCTGATGAGCGGTCTTATGCACCAGAACAGGAAATCAACAGCGTGCGCTCCAGCAGTGAACCGCACGCTAAAGGAAGCAGAGGGGGAGGCGATCTGGAGGCATGCTGTATATAACAGCACGAATTAAGGCATGGGGTAAGTCCTGTTAGCTTGATACTTTATATATATTGTACATTTATATATATATGTGTATTTAAAGTTATTTGAAGCTGTTACCTGCCAAGGGGTTTTTTCTTTTGATCATGTCTGCTCAAAAAGCTGAAAAGCCTAAACCTTCATCTGATTCTAAGGATGATAAAGCAGCCCCTAAGGCAAAAAGCTGTGCAAGTTGTGATACGAAATTGAACCCTTCTGATTCTTCAAAATTATGCGCAGAATGTTTAAGGAAAGCAGCAGGAGATGTTATTCCCTCACAATTCCAGGAATTTTTGGGGTGGATGCGCTCATCTATGCAGGAAACTTTTTCTGCACTACAAGAGTCATCTAAGAAGCGTCAGAGACCATCTGATCCAGATGAGGGACCTTCCAGGCGAATACAAGATGAAGAAGATGAAGATAGCGTTATGGATATGGAATCAGCACCCTCTTCTGCAGAAGAAGGCGAAATTACTGAAGAATCAGGCAATTTTGGTATTGAGAAGATTGACAACCTGATTAAGATCATGCGTAAAACTTTAGGTCTATCAGAATCACAAAAAGATCTTAACGTGATGGATGCAGCTTTCATTGGGTATAAGAAATCGTCACCACAATTTCCAGTCCATAGTTCCATTCAGGACATTATAAAGAATGAATGGAAACAAGGTGATAAAAAGTCTGCTGTATCGCGCAGATTCCATAGAATGTATCCTTTTCCAGAAGAAGAAGTGGCAACTTGGACTAATCCTCCCAAGGTGGATGCTGAAGTAGCCCAAGTATCCCGCAGAACAACAATCTTAATGGAAGATGGAACAACACTTCGAGACCCAATGGATAAAAGAGCAGATAGTGCCCTAAAGAAACAGTACACTACAATTGGGCATAACCTCAAATCAGCCACAGCTATGGCCTGTATGTTCCGCACCCTGCGTCTATGGCTAACAGATCTGGAAGAAAAGATCGACTCCTCTGTCTCAAGATCTAAGCTCCTGAAGGAAGTCGCCACTATCAAAGACGCGGTCAACTTTTCATGTGACGCATCCTTGGATAATATCAAGTTAACTGCTAGATCTTCAGCACTATCAGTCATAGCTCGCAGGGCCTTATGGATTAAGGCTTGGGAAGCTGATGCCTCGTCCAAGAACAAGTTGGTTTCTCTGCCATATCTGGGAAGCAAACTTTTTGGAGATCAGTTACAAGAAATTATTAAGAAATCTTCAGGAGGGAAAAGCCCTTTCCTCCCTCAAGAACGTCGCCAGAGGACATCCTCCCCAAGATCTGCTAGATCTAAGCGTCAGTCCTTTCGAGATTCCAGAAGATATAGGCCTGGTTCTTCCTATAACCAAAGAAGAGGAGGCGCTGGACAGAACACGCGAGCAGGAACCAGAAGAGAGTTCCAGAGAAAGACTAACTTTGCTCAAAACCCTCAATGAAGCCAGCAATACCCTATCTCGTCCGGTGGGGGGCAGGCTTCAAGCCTTCCAAAAACAATGGGAAGAGATTCAACCGGACCACTGGGTATCCCAGATTTTAGAGATAGGGTATGCTCTGGAATTTCGAACTGTCCCCCAACAGTCAAGTTTTCAGACATCCAACATCAGGAACAAACATTTAATCCCAAATATGAGAAAAGAGATTCAGAGGCTTCTTCAGATGGGAGTCATAGAAGAGATCCCTCAGATCCAGAGGTTCAGAGGAATTTATTCGAATCTTTTTTGTGTTTCAAAACCATCAGGAGAAATCAGAGTCAATCTGAACCTCAAGCAAGTGAATACATGGCTACACATCAGGAAATTCAAGATGGAAACAATGTCCTCTATTCTCAAGATAATCCAACCTCAAGCTTTCCTGACCAGAATAGATCTCCAGGACGCGTATTATCACATACCAGTAAGAGAATCTCACAGAAGATTTCTGAGATTCCACATACTGGGACGCCATTATCAGTTCAGGTACTTCCGTTCGGCCTGGCTACAGCCCCCCGAGTTTTCACCAAGATCCTGGCAGTAGTCATGGGTGTTCTGAGGTTAAGAGGAATCCGAATAGTTCCTTACCTGGACGACATGCTCCTGATAGCAGATTCTCCACAGCAAGCGTCAATCAACACTCAAGCATGTCTGGATCTGCTAAAGCATCTGGGTTGGATTATCAATACACAAAAAAGCCTATTATCCCCCTCTCAGTCACTCATATTTCTAGGGGTCAAAATAGACACTCTTCAAGCACGGGTGACTCTATCAACAGACAGACAAGGCAGAATCTATCATGCCGTAAGTCGGTTCAGAAAATACAGAGTTCAGTCAGCAAAATCATTTGCAAAACTTTTAGGCAATCTGACTTCTGCCCAACAGGTGATTCCTTGGTCCAGAACCCACGGAAGACTAATTCAGGAAAATTACTTAAAATTTTCAAGAAAGACCCATTCAATCCATCTCTACCAATTCCTCTGCTTCCCGCAACCAAGAAGGAATTAGTATGGTGGAGCAGTCGGGAGAACCTCAAAAAAGGGAGATCTCTCTTAGAACCTCAATGGGAGACGGTGACTACGGATGCCAGTCTTCAAGGATGGGGAGGTATTTGGAGGACAAAAACAACACAGGGCACTTGGTCAGCCAAGGAATCAAAGTTCCACATCAACTATTTGGAACTTCTAGCAGTATGGAGAACGTTGAAAGTATTCCAGCCTTATCTGAAGACTACAGCAGTATTGGTGAGGTCAGACAACACCACAGCGGTCAGTTACTTGATGAATCAAGGAGGAACGAAAAGTCTTCGACTCAATCACTTAGCGATCCAGATCTTATACTGGGCAGAACATCACTTACTGAACCTGAAAGCATCATACCTGTCAGGCAGATTAAACAGAGAAGCGGACTTCCTAAGCAGGAACCATTTGGATCCAGGGGAATGGTCCCTGAAAAAGTCCATCTTCAGAAGCATCACGTCATCACTGGGCAGGCCTTTCATAGACCTTATGGCCACTCCGGAAAACACCCAGTGCAAGCAGTTTATGTCCAGATGGAGAACTCCTCTGGCTCTACAGCAGGATGCTCTTCAAACAGCATGGAATTTTCCACTAGCATATGTCTTTCCTCCTCTTCCACTAATCATGGAAGTAGTAAGAAAAATAAGAAGGGATCAAGCCAATGTGATCCTGATCGCTCCAAATTGGCCCAGAAAACTGTGGTATGCAGACCTCATAAAACTCTCAACCCGACCTCCAGTAAAACTACCAAACATACCAGACCTACTGTCACAAGGCCCTGTTCTACATCTGGACCCAGCCTTCTTGAATCTGATGGCCTGGAGGCTGAACGGAGCTCTTTAAAATACTCAGGATTATCGGACTCTGTCATCAATACCATTCTTCAGGGCAGAAAACCTTCTTCTTCCCGGATTTATTATAGAGTTTGGGCAACTTTTCATTCATGGTGTATGTCTAAAGGTCTGAATAGGCATAACATATCCCCAGAAGCCATCTTGGAATTCTTACAAGAAGGATTTAACAAAGGGTTAAAACCAGCATCCTTAAAGGTACAGCTTTCTGCTATCTCTGCCATTCTTGCCCATCCTTTTGCTGAACAGTATATTATCAGAAGATATCTTTCAGCCATTTCTAGAATTAAACCCACAATTAGGGAAATCATTCCCCCTTGGGATTTAAATTTGGTCCTCCAACAACTCTCTGCCCATCCATTCTTTGAACCCCTGGAGCTGGTTTCCTTGAAGCACCTCACTCTAAAAACCATACTCCTTACGGCAGTCACCTCAGCCAGACGTGTGGGAGAGTTACAGGCCCTGCTCTGTAAATCACCTTATTTAGTGTTTCACCAGGACAAAGTAGTCCTGAGGCCAAAATCCTCCTTCAGAAGTAAAGTAATCTCCAGTTTTCACTTAAGTCAGGAGATAGTCTTACCTACTTTTCCTCCAGCCTCTATTCTTAATCCAGATACTCGCCTGCAAAATCTTGATTTACGTAGATGTTTGAAAATTTATCTCAAGCGCTCTGACTCCTTTAGGAAAACAGATGCTCTGTTTGTGCATTTTTGTGGGAAATATAAAGGGACTGCAGCATCCAAGGCTTCCATTGCTCGATGGATAAGAGACTGCATCATCTTAGCTTACCAGTCAGCTGACAAAATACCCCCAACAGGGTTAAAACCTCATTCTACGAGAGCAGTAGCATCTTCTTGGGCTTTAAAGAACGTGGCTTCAGCAACTGAAATCTGTAAGGCAGCCACTTGGTCGTCAGTATCTACATTCGTAAGACATTATAGTCTAGATATTCAGGCGGCAGAAGATGCTAGCTTTGGCAGGAAGGTGCTCCAAGCAGCCACTCCTGCCCAAAATCCTTGATTAAAGTCCCGCCCATAGGGATACTGCTCTGGTAAGTCCCACAGTATTGCCGTGGATTGGACACAGAGGAAAAGAGAAAATTTACTCACCGATATTTATATTTCCTCTGTGTCCTTCCACGGCACCCCACCCTGAGGGTATTGGTAATAGTATCGTTCCCTGTACGGATGTTTAATAATGTACAAATAGGGAAAGCTCTCTTTATGTAACCTATAACTAACATGTCCTCTCATTCCAGCTTGGATATACATATAACTGAGGACAAGTAGCAGAGCAGGCGCTTAAGTAGAAAAAGATTAATTGGTCCTACCAGCTGGAGAGGAGGAGCTACAACCCACAGTATTGCCGTGGAAGGACACAGAGGAAATATAAATATCGGTGAGTAAATTTTCTCTTTTTTTTTTTTTTGCTTTTACTTTATTGAAAAACAACAAGATACACTCAAGTATATTCAACACTACAACAGGCTGTGTAGACAATATAGGATAGTCATAGCTTAAAACCGCATAATATTTAAGTGCACATATTTCATCATTATAAACCTTAGAATAATAAAGTAAAGGTGAACAAAAAGAAAACAACTGAAATGTTTTTAACCATTATAGTGCAGTTGTTTTTGCCCCCCATTGTTCCATTTTTACATATGTTGCAGGATGATTAATAGGGCTTTATTGATGAATCAAACATCATAGTGTATCACATCTCATCAGAGCCTCATTAATACTGTCTGCAATTGCTTCATTGTAGAGGGATCGATCAGAAACACTGAAACATTATTTTTTTTCCTCTTTTCTCTCCAAGCCGTCTGAAATAAGCAAGTTGTGTGTTATGTCTGTGATCTAACGAACTAAAAAGCAGGTGAAAGGGAGACGGCTTATGAGTGGAAAGAACTACGGGGAGGTGAAAACAAAGAGGCTTGCATTGCTGTACTATCATTTAAAATTCATGCCCTGTATCAGGTATTGAAGTCTGAGGTGCTCTGTTATAGAGGAGATAATGAGACAGAGCTGCAGGGAGGGCAATGAAAGCTTTCTGAGGCCTGGATCTCGTGAAGGAGCCGAGTAAACAATGCCTCTTTTATCAGCCGCTCTCATGTTCAATGTGCAAGCAGGTTGCAATAATGCACAGATAGGAAGAATGACTTGGCAGCTTAAACATAATCCCTATGGGGCACATAAGAGCAGCATGCATTTTAATAGAACAACAGGGAGACATGCATTTTCTATGGCAAGGACTGGGTTTGCTGGGGAGAGGAGTCTGAGAACAGCTTTGCAAATGAATGAATGCAACATTATAATATGTGTTCCTCTGGCACCCACAACAGTATAGTTTTATTTACTTACTAGCTGAAGAGCCCGTTACACGGGCCACAGTGCCACTGCCAGCCGGTCGCAGGGCAGTCATGTGCAGTAGAGACTGCCCAGGCCGCGGCTGATACAGAGCTGGATGCTCCTTCGGATCGTCCCACTCTGTATCAGCCGCGGAGCGGGCAGTCCCTATTGCTCATGACTGCAGCACGCGCAGCAGTCTCTACTGTGCGTGACTGCGTCATTACACACGTTTTAGCGAATTATTATATAGGATTTTTAAATGGATAACATTCAGACAACATCCGAAAATGGATAGAATGTCTCTGTTCTCATTCCCTGCCTCCAAACAGGTTTTTTTGCATGATAAAATAGACCAATTTTAACCCATTGAGTGCCAGAGAGGTACGCAATGCATTGCAGAGCAGTGCGTTGCATACCTCTCTGGCACTCAAAGGGTTAAAAGATTGTAATACTTGGAAAGTGGATCATGTAATGCTTTATTTCAATATGTTCTGTGTTGTAGTTCAAAAGGATCCCCTTCCCGCCCCTTTTACAAAAAGAAAGAGGGGGGGGGCAGGCCCATCTAGGAGCATATCTGTATAACAGAGGATAAAAATAAACATATTGCCAGCCCCCCATTGAATAAATACGACTTCACCAAGATCATGGCATATAGATACACCTTTAGTGGTGTTACTGGAGTCCCACGATTTCCAAGATTTTATTGAACAAAAATATTAATAACAGATGGCCCAAGCCACTCAACGGATGCTACTGATATACAACAATACAAATGCCCAACGCGTTCCATATTAATCATAAATGCTTCATCAGGGGATTATGTGCTTTTTTGTGTAGTATAATATATTATATTCATAAACATAAATAGAAATCATAAGCCTCTCTTACATTCTGTGAGATGCCTCCCCTTAGATGTGGAATCTGGTCATGGGACATTCGTCATACACAGAGTATAAGGAAAACTCTGTTCCCCCTTGAAGAAGGAGGGCAGGATTTTCCTTATGCTTACTGAGTGAAGATTGTCCCTGTCTGAGCTCCGTCAGGCTGAAAGAGGCAGCATGACGTAAGTAAAAGAGGAATGAGCGGGAATCCTTTAGCAGTGAATTCCTTTTGAACTACAGCATGGATAATCTTGAAATAAAGCGTTACATGATCCTCTTTATGGAGCTGTATTGTTTTCAGGTATTACTATCCCTTTAACGCTTTTGATTTTATGTACAATAGAAATCCAGCTATACCAAAGAGAATGACAAAGGACTTTCCATTGTTTTTAAATTGAGCTTTTAACCCCTTGAAAGATAGAGGTCTCTATTGCATTGCAGACCAATGAGTTGGATATGTCTCTCACATTGAAGAGGTTAAAAGCCTCTTTTAAATCAATTGGATGTTTAGGATATTTTTATTTCTTCTCTGTGGTGCAATTGTTGTGCCCCAAAATCATTCCAGATTTTCTTGTGTGCTTTAGACCCTTTGGGCTGGATTCTATTTTAGGTGATAAATGTTAACACCTGTTTTATCAAACATTTTCCTGTTGAAGTCTATGGGGAAACCTGGAGATAAAAGCAGTGATAAAATTAGCACCTGTAATAGAATCCAGCCCTTTGAGTGCTGGGGTGGTGAGAAACACTCATGGTAGGTCTGGAAACTTGTGAGCTGGGGAGGAGAGTCAAATACAATCAACTGGTCCATTTCTACTGTTGTTCAAGCCCACTGTGCCAGCCCACCCCATTTTGGTAATTTTAAAATTGGCTTTAATTATATGACGTAAGGCAAGTGATACCAAGTAGCTTACAAGGGAATGGGTTATGCTGCTAGTGTAGCGCCACTTGGATTGTAGCTCTTTGGTATCATTTTTTGTAACTCCGTTTCAGTTGTAAGCACTGTGGTATCACCAATGTAGCTCCATTTACAGCAGAAAGCAGGAAATTTAGTAAGGCTGTGGCCCACTAGTCCAGACATATGACTGGCCCAGGGAGCAAATGCCCCCTCTCCATCAGGCCTTCCCTCCCCTGGCAACACTGGCATTCAGAAGGGTGAAAGCTGAACTACCACACGTTAACAAGTTTAGCTTCAATAACTCCGCATCTGGCGACTAGAATTATTACCTTGTAAAGGAGAAATAGCCATTCTTCCCCAGATGACAGGCAAGATGGATCGCGGACATCTTGCCATAGTGACTTCCGTACGCCTGCTCTGTCAGTCCCAGCCGGCTGTAGGAGGCATTGCTAGGAGCCGTTTGGCTCTGGCTGGGCCTGACAGAGAAGGCGTGCGGACGTCACTATGGCAGGATGTCCGCCGGCCTGTCAGCCGGGGAAGAATGGCTATTTGTTCTTTACAAGGTAATAATTCTGGCAACTAGCGCTACTAAGCAGCTAGTCGCCAGATGCGGCATTATTGAAGCTAAAGTTATTAACATGTGGTAGTTCCGCTTTAATGTTTAAAAGGGAAAATATCACACAATCTTTGAAAACAACATAGCAGTATGCTTTCACTCTACATACTGCAATGTCTGCAGGCCAAGATAGAGATTTTTTTAACCAGTGTGAGTTTTTATTATATCCATTGCTTATCGTTCATGCCCATATAATTATGTTAACCCACTGGATGCTATATACCTTGGATACATTTCTAAAATGCAAGGGTTTAATATATAATGTATGTATTGTTGTATTTATAGAGTGGTTTGAGGATATTTAGTCCATTCAGTGGTGGACAAAGCAGTTCATTACCTTTTTTTCCTTTTCCTTGATATGAATGCAAGGTTTCAATAAAATTAATTTGTTTGAAATATAAATGTTTTCCATATGTCTTGTACCCTCATTACTTATCTGTTGACTATTACTTACAGTTGACTACTATAGCTTTATATAGATCCATATTTATTAAAACTTTGACTGTCAGAGAGGTTCGTATTGCATGGTATTGCATACCCCTCTGACATTCATAGAGTTAAATGAGTATTATATATATATATATATATATATATATATACTAGTTGAAGAGCCCATTACATGGTCTACAGTGCCACTGCCAGCTGGTCGCGGGGCAGTCACGCACAGTAGAGACTGCCCACGCCGCAGCTGATACAGGCCAGCCGGTCGCGGTGCAGTCATGCTCAGTACAGACTGCCCGTACCGTGGCTGATACAGAGTTGGATGCTCCTTCGGAGTGCTTTGCTCTGTATTAGCCTCATCACAGGCAGTCTCTACTGCACATGACTGCAGCACACGTAGCAGTCTCTACTGCACATGACTGCGTTACAAATTTTCTAGCAAATTATTATAGAGGATATATTTTTTTTTTTTTTTTTTATGTTACAGCCCCTTTCCTGCTGAATAAAACAAGGGTGCTCTCTCCACTGGGATATTTTTCTTTCAAACATTTTGACAGCACTGTTTTTTTTTTTTTTGTTTGTTTTTTTGTGTTTTGTTTTTGTTTTTTTTAATCCGTAATTTTCTATACTGGCCACTAGGAGGTTCAAGAACTGTATATGACTCAAACTCACCCATAGAGCATATTTACTTTATTATAAAACTGCTGTTTGGACAATAGTTGATGATGTTGCTAACAGTTTGATTAAAAAAAAAAGTTTAAATCCAGTGTTCCTGACCTCCAGTCTTCCTGCCTGGTGATTTAAATCCAATCTTCCTGTCTGGTGATTTAAATCCCATCTTCCTGTCTGGATTTACATTTAAATCCAGTCTTCCTGACCTCCAGTCATCCTGTCTGGTGATTTAAATCCAGTTTTCCTGTCCTCCAGTCTTCCCGCCTGGTGATTTAAATCCAGTGTTCCTGTCTGGTGATTTAAATCCCGTTTTCCTCACTGGATTTAGATTTAAATTCAGTCTTCCTGACTGGTGATTTAAATCAAATCTACCCTGCACTAAACTAGCCATGTTTTTGAATAACTGTTGAAGTATTTTATGTTTCTTGATGGATGCCAATAGGGCATATGTGTATGGACAAAACACTCTTGGAATGCCGTAGTTTAGATTTTCAGTGTATTCCTTTTCTAGTATATGCTAGCCAGGTAGATGAGATTGATCATGCCATTTTTATGGTTTTGCACAGACTGATGTCAGTATTATTTTTAGTAAGTGACTAAGAATCTGGTCTGTCACCACCTATGACAGCTTTCTTTTAACATCCAAATAAATTAGCAGAACTTAGTCTTAAAAACACAGCATTGTACTGATTCTTTATGCTCAGTTGCTCAGATTGTCTCCATCAGGACTGCATTTTACCAGAACATTTGCAAAAAATTGGACTTGGATGCAATAAGAATGTATAAGCAATGGGATGGCTTCATTTCCAAAAACAGTGGGAACCCTAGCTGCTGATTTCCTTATCCAAAGAGCTACAGTGATCACAAGTCTATGGAGCACTATGGATAGAGAGTAACATCCCATTTGTTCTAGTAATGGATAGGGTCTTCAGAGATTTATTATGAAGGATGGGAGATATAAGGAAATGAAAACCATCACGAAAGTTCTCGCTCATAAGAACAGTAGTAGGGAGCTTCATTGTCCCATGTTTTGTTGATGAAATGAGCTACTGTACTGGAGTGCTGTTGGCTGTGACAGCAAGCTCCTGTGCTTGTAACCTGGAAGGGGACCATTCTGAAAATGACGGAATGGGTTCTCTTCCGTTTTCTGGAAACTGATTAATTCGGTTCTCCCTAGACATAGCTTAGCTGGGAGACCTGTATGACTTTGGGGGGATGCATTACCGGTGATCAACAGGTATAAACAGGAGATAACTTCTCCAGTTCCTACGTTATTCTATTTCTCAAGTGGGAGAGATCTTGGGAATTGGAGAAGTCAACTCCATTTCATCACCTTCTTATCACACCTTAGTGTATAACACCCTCTTGGTGTCACCAGCTACACAAATAGAAACAGGGACATGCATAAAGGCATGCCCAAGACTAAGAGGGCAGGCGTTGTTAACAGACTGCACTCCTTAACCATTAAGGACCCTTGATGGTCCTGGCACATCATGGGTTGGCAAGCCACGAGGAACCATGACGTGCCAGGGCTGTCATGGAATTCAGGGCTCCCCACATGGCTGCAAGCCGATCGGGGAGCCCTGAAATGGAATTGCAAAAAAACCCCCCAAAAAACGTGGTCGTTAAGTGCCGGCCGCATGCGCGATCGTGGGTCCTTAAGGGGTTAAATAAAAATGAAAAAACTCATACACAACAATTTGGTATTTTTTATTTATTGCAACTAAATGGTACCCTGTTACTTTAACCCCATGTTTTCTAAATTACATTGAACGGCAACACATTTAGGGTGTTTTTAAATGACAGAGCAAGTGGAATTTAATTAGGGCTATTCTATGGCTACTGCACTAACTATATGCAAACAGTCTGGGACAGAATGAAACTGTTCAGTTTGGATATTCCCTATATGTGTGTGTATAAATGTGTGTGTGTGTGTGTGTGTGTGTGTGTGTGTGTGTGTGTGTATGTATATATATATATATATATATATATATATATATATATAAACTGGGTGATATATATTTACATATGGTACCAATTGAAAGCTTGTAATTTCCCCCAATTAATATGCTGGATACAGTTTGCATGGGCACACTTAATAATTAAAGGAGAAACCGGTTTAACCCTGTGAGAGTGGCAGTGGGGTACGCAACACATTGCAAAGCAATGCGTTGCATTCCCCTCTGGCACTCAAAGTGTTAACAAACAGATGCAACAAACATGAAACGTGATATTGTCATTAAGAGGAAAGTAGCCCAGTACTTAAGGGGTTAAAGTTTAACCATTAATTTATAGGCTTTTGTGTGTTTGAGTGAGACTTTTAATGTTGGCTTTAATTATAGGTTTTTTTGTCTTTTAATTGACACTTTTCTAAAAATGTTTTGCTTGGTGAAGCATGATCCTAATGTTAATCAGGGGTTTTGGGGTCTGTTTTGATTGTCCAAGCAAGCTTTTGATAAAGGTGCGTGATATGATTTTTATCTGATTGATCAGTTGTGTGATAAAGCCTGCTTCTGTCCTTGCCAAGTCTTTAATGCCCTCTGTCTTGTTAGTGTCAGGAGTAGTACCAACTGTGGTTAACCACTTATTTGCAGTACTCTGTAATGTCATGTTCTACCATTTTAAGTTGCTAACAAAGGAGATTGTTTCAGCTGAACATTATCGTAAATTTTGACCTTTTTAAGATTTTGCCAAAATGTGTAAAAATAATTTCTGGAAATTATGTTTAGAATATGGTAATTTAAAATGTGTGATAACTGAACAATTCCATACTGAAATCAGTCATATTTTATAGACCTTAAGTGTTGACTTATCTCTGTAATTCTGGAAACTTGACGTTTGCCTAAAGGTGTGTTTTTTATGATGTCCTTTAACATGGTAGTACATTTGGAGTTGCACTTCTTGTAATGTAGGTCAAAGATCCTTTTGCTGATTATTGTAATTTTTCCATTGTACTGTGTCAAGCACAAAGACATTTTGCATTACTTTTCAAATTAACTTTATCGGTATTTGGTATATATGGAAATCATCACAGGTATATGGGTCTCAAGATAAAAGAAACTACAGAGGAGAAACCAGTTGCATTTTGTGTATGGAGAAAAAAGCCATGGTTTCCAAAACAGATTTTCTTTTCTTTTGATATGTGTTGGGTTAAGACATGGGTGCATAATCTGTGGGTGGATACAGTGCAGCCCATGGAAGCTTAAAGATTGATTTTACCTTTCAGCATCAATGGTGTGTTCCATTGTCCAGTGTGAACAAATCCATGTGATACCCTGAGTGGCCATGTGGCCAGACCTGATTATCAAGCTTGTTAGCTGATAAAACCCGAAGCTGATAGTAAATACTCTGCAGATTTGAACTGTTTTCTTTTTGTGACACCTGCCTTGTCATTTTTTCTCATTTACAACATGAGTTCTATAAATCTCTCATTAGGAGATTCCATAAACAAACAGGAGTCAGATGGTAATGAAGGGATTAAATGTAATATATTTTTTAGAAGCTGGGTAATCAGATTTGGTCATATCCCTCACATGGCTGAATACAAAACCAAGTTTATCACAGCTGTTCAGATTTATTTACCAAAGAAGTCAACTTGCTGACTTGGAGTACTTGATTTGTTTAAAAGAGTAAGGATCCTAATTATTGTATGTGCTGTTTTCCTTTTAAAGGGGAATTATACCCTAAGAATAAGACATTTTTATCAGAAAGATTAGCCTAGGCTGGAGTTTTTCAAACATCAGCCAGTTAAACCTATATACTGTTTTATTTGCATGTGATCTCTGTTTTTGTCTACTGCTAGTTGTTTCAGTTTACACTCTGATAAAGACTAGTCTTCCTCACTAGTTACTGTCTGTTGAAGTCCATTTTTTATTATGAGAAAGTGTGACCTAGAGATCGCTGCATACAGGAGACATCAGATGTATGGATAGATATGCCAGTCTGCTACATGAAGGACACTTACTAGTTCTTTTTGACTTGTCACATTTTGCAAGTGCATAATATGTAATGTCAAGCTGACAATACTTTTTTCCTTTTATCTTCACCTTTAATGCTTTTATGTCCTTATGGTTAGCTGTTTCCAGAAAGTTCCTGTTGGGGACATGAAAGCAGAACAATATATGCTGTAGAGGCAGGCTTTTCCACATTGTTTCATTGTGTACATTTACATGTAAATCTTACAATCCCTTATGGCCATGAAAGTGGAGTAATGCTAATGCATAACAACTCCACCATATTTATCAATGGAAAAAAAACAATCTTTGCTTTAAAAGAGCTTTTTATTTGATAAATATGGAGTTGTTGTTTTCATAGTGTGTTTACTTTCAAGAATGAACATAGAACTTGGCCTGTCAGGCCTTTGTATTGAACCACTGGCTTAAAGGGGAATTTTCACCTCTGTTAAAGTATTTATCATCTTAAAGTGCTATCCCAGTTAATCTTTAATACGTTTTTTTTATTTTACCATTTAAAAATAAGCCGGTGACGTCTGTTCAGGACAGGCTACGGTACATCTCTGTACCACAGACTGTCAATCTTCACCTCCTCCCCTCCAATGACAGAGGATTCTGGCATGTGAGTTGGAGCGCTCTCTTGCTAATAAATGTGTGTGCATATGCATGCAGATGTGTTCACATAAGTATATTGCATTTGCAAATGTGCATTCACGCTGTGCAAGAGCAGTAGAACTCCTTTCTTTGTTGCTGGGTAACCAAAGGTCATAAGAACTATATCTCAGCTTTGAGACACAAAACTCAAGACGGTGGGAGAAGTAGGGCAAGAATATTTATTATCCATTAAAAAGAAAGGGTTGCTTTACCTACTGTGTGTACTCCACACAAGCAGTACACTTACTTGCATCTCCAGCCAAGCAGGAACTGTGTTTAGTCTTGATTGGCTGGAGGGGTATGCCCAAGGCTGCACACGCATAACACTTTTTGTTCTAACCAGAAACCTGGCTTAGTCTTTCTCAAGTGGGCATTGAAGCGCCGCATATTGCTGGAAAGCCAACCCAGAAGTATAGTGTATGTGGGAAACATTGGGAAAGGTTTAATAAGAAATAATATCAGAGCTACAGCAAAGAGAAATAGTTATAACATTGCCAGAATCCACAAACCATACACCACAACATATAATTTCTCATTTAGCAAACCAAATGCACCATAGAGGAGAAATAAAAAATCTAACTGATTTAGGTGGGGCTCTTAACTCCTTATAGTTGTTCTGGAAACCTCTCTAGCAGTCACGGGGTTAAAGTTCCCAGTTTATTCAATGGAAACCCTTATTTGTCCTCTATTTTGTGGTTGTTTTGCGCTAGGGTTTCACTGCCTCCGTGTGTTTTAGGTCTCTCAGACTTGTAGTATGGGTCACAATAGAATCACACCAGTAGTACAGGTAGCTGCATTTTCTGTGCTTTTTTGAACAGCTGTTTATATTGAGAGCAAATGAAGACAGAAACGAAAAGAAAAAACAAAAAAATAAAATAGGGGTTATGCGCTAAGGAGTGATTAAAGAGGTAATAAAGTGATATCACTTCTTCAGTTCCTCTGTTACTCTATGGAGCCAATTCACTAACATTTCTTAGGTTTTGGAGATCTTAGGGCATATGCTCCATAGAATAACATAGGAACTGGAGAAGTGATATCACTGGAGAAGTGTCCTCTGCTTTTTATCTCTTTATCACACCTTAGTGAATCTTCCCCAAAGTCTTGTTACTAATCACACATATAAATTGCCTTTAAAATGTAAAGAGGAGCCAAAATGCAACTCTTTCTTTCCTGTATACAATTTCGCTTCTACAAACAGTTGACTTAGATGTATAAATCACATCCCCCTCCCAAAATTTAAGGTGATAATTTTAAGGGGGTATTAATGTAGGATTTAGCCTAAGTATTACAAGGGTACATCCGCTGCTGGTAGAGACCTAATTTAAAAGTTAATACCGAGCATAATATGTGAGCGTTCAGCTTTGTTGCCTATCCATTTTGCTCTTTATTTGGCTACTGACCAGAGCGCTTCATAGACTTCACCAGCATTAAATCACAAAAATGTTGCACTACACCTCTCAGAAAAGAAGCAATTTAACTTTGGTGTGTCACGGTCATCAACTTGGGGAGCCCCTCTTTCTCTACAAAGGCTTTGACAAAAATGTGTTGTTTTACATGTATGCACAATATGTGTATTTTGTTGCTATGATTGTGAGACCTAAGATTCATTATGCCCTTGATAAATTCCATAACATGTTAGGGTTTCCCAAAAAATCCCAGTTGCATGTTAAGTGGTTCCCTGAGGAAAAATGATTGAGAAACCCTGGTTAAGTAAATACCAATAGCAAAACAAGCACCCAGTGATCAGTGAGCTAGTAAGGATATAGCCAAAGTTATGTAGGTGGGATTATGTGTCATGTTAAGTGGATTTTTGCAGCTCAGGACCACAGCTAATCAGTATGTGAAAGAACAGGATTGTCTAATTCATGCATGTCAAGAATGTGGCCCCCTAGCTAATAAACTGTGGCCCCCCAGCAGGATTTTTCATTTTAAATTACATTATGGCTCTTCTGGTACAAATACTCTTTTAGATCAGTTTGAGTTGCTGTGATATTCTAGAGAAGGGGTAGGAAACATTTTGCTCTTCAATTATTGGCTGGTTGGGGTGGTGGGTGTGATAGTCCCTAACAGCTCGATAGCCAAAGATTGCACCCCCCCCCCCCGTTTTAGAGGCTTATCATCAGAACAGCCACCGTAGAGCAGTAAAATATTTGATTTCATCCTGTCCTCCAGACCTACCTTTAGAGGGAATTGTTGAGTAAATGGCCTCCACTATATATTTGAGTGTGACATGCTTGGTCTAATCAAATAAATTAAAACTGTTGGAAATTGGATGGATTATATTGCAGGTGATAAATGCTGTCACTGGTTTTATCTCACAGACTTCTGTTGAAAGCTTAACTATCAGCCCACATAAAGGGCCCCCCAATAATTAGTCCTATAGCGATAAGCTTAGAATTAGTATTATTATCCAGCATAAGTACATCAGTATTAAGAAATCCTACTTCTTCTGCGATTGACGGCTTTCCAGGCATCTGCGTGCCTGCCCTGTCTGTTCCTTCCTGTTACCTTAAAGGGATAGTAATACTTTAATTTTACTAATCCCCATTTTATACATCTTGAAAAAAGATTGTTAATGTCCCAAATCACATTTCTAAAACCTTTATGGTTTGAGAGAGAATCAATTTCAAAGTCCCCCTCCCTTTCCCCAATATAAGCGTCTTGCTGACTGCCCGAGAATACGATCCTGGGGCCATCCGGCGGCTCTGCAGCAGAGCCGAGATCTCGTTAATGAAGAAAAAATCTTTCACTTCAGCGGTCTTCTACATGTGCTTGGACCATTGAAGTGAAATATTTTTTCTTCATTAACGAAATCTCGGCTCTGCTGCAGAGCCCCAGATGGTCGTACGACAGAACACTACTGGAGTCGGCTAGAACGCTGATCTCTGGGAAAGGGGAGGGAGGGTTTGATTTTCTTTCAAACCATAAATGTGATTTGGGGCATTAACAACCTTTTTTTTTTTTTTTTTTTTTTTTTTTTTTTAGTTGTATAAGATGGTGATTAGTATTACTATCCCTTTAAGGTACAAAGCAACGCCTCCTAGAGGAGACTGGAACAGACAGCTCAGGCATGCAAATGTCTCTAAGCCAAGATGTTTGCACTGATGCCTCGCCTTCAGTATCAGAAGAAGTAGGATTTCTTAAAGTGTTAGTAATGTCCACAAAAACGTTTTTTGCATTTAGAGGAGCTTAAAAAGCTGAGCTAAATGCTAAAAAACGTATCTCTCAAACCGCTATGGTTTAAGAGATACCGGTATTTAAAGTTTGATCTCTCCTACTGACAGCTGTAAAGCTGTCAGCAGGAGATCCGTATCGGCCGACACGGAGGCGCTTGAGCAGAGCTGCAATCTCGTTATTTACCACAAATTCCTTCATTGGAACGGTCTACAGCTGTCAGTAGGAGAGATCAAACCTTTAAATGCCTGTATCTCTTAAACCATAGCGGTTTGAGAGATACATTTTTTGCATTTAGCTCAGCTTTTTAAGCTCTTCTAAATGCAAAAACTTTTTTGGGGACATTACTAACACTATAATAACGGTACTGATGCTGTATAATACTACTATTTCTAAGCTTATTGCTATATGACTAATTAATGGGGGGGCTTTATCTGGGGTGATAGTTCCACTTTAAGTCTGTGGGGAATTCATAGATAAATCCAATAATAAGCTTATCGTCTGCAGTGGAATCCAGGCCATTATTTACATACATCCACCTAGAAAGTTTGGTTGAGTGATTAGAAGAGGGGTTGACAATATGGGTTGTGGTTGAATTAAAGGCTAGTTGAGGATGATTGGTACAGTAATGCCACCACTAGGTCTCATGTGCCCACCCCTGGATTATGTGTGTATATCTGTCACACAGATGTGTGTGTGTGTGTGTGTGTGTGTGTGTGTGTGTGTGTGTGTGTCTGGTACTGAAAGTGTGTGTGTATTTATTGTGGGAAAGTATGTGTATATTTCGAGCTAAAAGTATGTGTTATATGTGGTGCCGAAGGCGTGTGAGTAAAATAAGAATTGATCTCTTTATGTTGCCCTGAGGGTGAACATCAATGATATTTATCTCTGTACTCGAGGGTTTTGTGAAGTACACATTTTTTTATATTATCTGTTTTCTGCTTTAGCTTGAGCAAATATTGAAGTTGAAACCGATGGCTCAAGAGAGGCTGGCTTCTAGGACTGCTGTGCTTCTTATTTTTTGAAATTGCTGTATATTTGACTTTTTGCCATAATATACATTTTGTATAAATAGTGAAATTTATAGCGCGGTTATAAAATGCATGGATTTTTTTCTCTTTTACAGACAGGCACTTTGGTGCATGTGTGTTTTGTGACAATCTAACCCAGAAGTACATTTTTCTGGGCCATATTCAGAATGCAGCTATTCCCTTATCAACAACTCTTACATTTAGACTCAGAAGTTTACATTTGCACCTACAGTGTAGCAGTTGGGGCAGTACTGAAACAATGATTGGGATACAATTAACATAACAGGGCACAGAATGTCAACTTCAACCCTTTGAGTGTCAGAGGGGAATGCAAATATATTGCATATCCCTCTGGCACTCAAAGTTTTAAGGCTGATGCACTGTGATGGACTTGAGTAATTCTGGGACAAACCAACTATACCATAGGTGACACATAAAAATTCTGATTATTTAAATGTGGCATTTAACCCTATGAATGTCATAGAGGTCTCCATCACATTGTTCACCAAACATTGAAGACCACTCCAATATTCAAGATTTTAAATCCGTAGGAATTTGGGAAATGTTTTGCTCACGTGTTAGTTTGCTCCAGAATGAATCCAGAATAGTTATGTACTAAGGTGTGATAAGGAGAAGATAATAATAATGCATCCAGTGTATGGAGTCAATGCACAGAGAGAGAGAGAGAGAGAGAGAGAGAGTTGGAGTTGTACAGATGTTAGATCTTTGACCCTATAGAATACCATATGAATCAGAGAGTGCATTATTATGTTGTATCCTCTTTAGCACACCTTTGTGCATGTCCCTCAGTCCTTATTAGTACATCAGCATCTTTATGTCCTGACATTATAGTGTTATTGAAAATAGCATTTCAGTGCAAAGGACACGGTACTAAATCATTGTTTCACATCGGCCATATATGTCAATGGATATCTTTAGTGATACCTAGAATAGAGCAAACATTACCCTACCACCACTTGTCATTGTTATAGTTTAAAGGGATAGTAAAAAGAGGTGCCTTTTAACTAGTGTAAGCCACCTCCCCTCAGATGTGGAATCTGGTCCTGGGACCAGACAACTCACAGCAAGCGACCATCTTCTTACTGTGAACATAAGGAAACCCTGCCCCCTTGACAGGTTTTTCAGGTTTTCCCCCTATGTTAATTGAAAATTGTCCCTCATTGCAATCCACCTAGACGCTACCTTTCTGTTCTGAGGTGAGCAGTGTTATATCAGTAAATGGGGTGGGAGGGGGACACTTTATCATTCAATTACTCCTGAACTACAACTCTGACAGTAATGGAATAACACTCTCTATGGCTAAAATATTATGAAGATTAATTGGAGCTGCTGTTTTTGTGAAACATTACTATCCCTTTAAACCAATCAGCGGCATTTATTTTTAATGTGCACACAAACCATTTTGCGTTTAAATTTGAAATGAAAAGTTGACTTTGCATTATGTTTTGTTTTTCCTATGATCGACAATTTTATTAATTTTTTAAAAAGAGCCTATCACCTTTCCAAATCATCCGCTCAGTGGGAGCTGTCACCTTGAAAGGATTTGGTAATTATCGTGTTATCAGTTTACTCCACCTCCTGGTAGCAGTAGGTTCTAGCAGCCTAAGAAGGTGGTGAGGTGATTTTTATGGACATGTGAGTAATTTCCAGCTTTATCTGACCTAGCCAGAGAATGCATCTCTGTTGAGATTAGATTCCCCAACTACTAAATAAAATTATATATAAAACTATTATACTGTTTATAAAATGAAAAGGACACGCTCTATGCAGTTTAGACCACAGGTCCACTTTAAAGGGGATGTATAACGCATATACAAGTTAACCTGAATAGTTACATTATATAGCGAATATGTGTAAAAGTTTATTTTCTTAAAGCTCTAGTTGGTCAAAAATGAAGGAATAAATGCTGCCCGGCACCTGCAGTTACCTGCTCTGTAAGCACAGTTCATCACTCTGCCTCTGCTCTCCTCCCTCTATCCAGCCTCCTCCGATGACGGAGGCTTTCTGCCTGTAAGCTGGAGCGCTCTCATTGGCAGAGATTGATACATCCCCTTTAAAGGGATAGTAATACTTTGTTTTAACTTTATTTTATTTTGTAGGCATTAAAAAAACATGAATAATGATATAAGTCTTATCTCTCAAACCTTTATGGTTTAAGAGATATTCACAAGCAAAGTCCCCCCCCCTTTTACCTAGTGTAAGCCATCTCTTCTCCGATGTGGAATGCAGTCCATAGACCAGACAGATAACAGCAGGTGACAATCTTCTTTATATGAGAACAATGAAATCCCTGCCCCCCTTGACAAGCTTTTCAGGTTTTTCCCTTATCTTAACTGAAGATTGTCCCTCTGTGCAGTCTACCTGGGCACCTCCCTTCTGCTCTGAGGTGAGCAGTGTTACATCAGTAAAAGGGGCGGGAGGGGGGGGACACTTTATCATTGAATTACTCCTGAACTACAACTCTGACAGAATTGAAATAACACTCTCCAAAGTCCAAATACTATGATGATTAATTAAAGCTGCTTTTATTATGAAACATTACTATCCCTTTAAAGGGATAGTAATACTTAAAAATTACTAATCCCAATATTGTAGTAATAAAAAAAAGAAATTAATTGCCCCAGTGACATCTCTCAAACCTTTATGGTTTGAGAGAAATTCACTCGCACACGTAGAAGACCTTCTAAGTGAATGATTTCTTTTTCATTAACACGATCTTAACTCTGCTGCAAAGACGGTGGATAGTCATACGACAGGCTTCCCCTGCATTCAGCTACAACGCTGACTTCAGGGAAAGGGGATGGAGGGGGGGAACTTTGCAAGTGAATTTCTCTCAAACCATAAAGGTTTGAGAAATGTCACTGGGGGCAATTCATTTCTTTTTTTTTTATTACTACAATATTGGGATTAGTAATTTAAGTATTACTATCCCTTTAACTCCTTGAATGCTAAATACGTCTCCATCATTTTGCCTGGCAAGGCTTTGGAGATGTTTGGATTGTAGGAATGAAGTAAAGGTAGGCTTTTCCCATAACCCCCAGTCTCTGCTCAGGTACATATATTACTTTCACCCCAAACAGCACACGTCTACTTTTACTTCCAAACAATACTCCCTTATCATTACTGTTACATTTTCTGCTACTTTTGGTTACTAGAGAAGGCTCCAACACATTGAGAAGCAATACATTATAGACCTCTGTAGCATATAAGGGATTAATCTTTTTGTCATAGTAATTTCTCATTATAAATTAAGGTTTGAATGTTCCTTATTCTTTATTAAAACACTCTGTACCGTTGCCAATGCTATAATCTGTGTAGTTGTTGTGTTTTTATAATATAAGGTTCCCCCCCGCCCCTTTTACAGAAGTCAGTCTTGTTTCCTAAGATCTGAAATCCGGTCTCTTGACTGTACAGATCGCAACAAGGGACAATATGGTGTCTATCAGTATAAGGAAACCCCTGTCCCTTTGATGAAGGAGGGCAGATTTCTCCTTATGCTGATACAAGATTGTCCCTCGTTGCTTTCTGCTGTATGGACAGAACAGTGATGTCTGTAAAAGGGGCGGGAGGGGGACCTTTATAATATAATTACACAATAATGACAGATTAGAGCATTGGCGACGGTGCTGAGCATTATTAAAAAGTATAAGGAATGATTGAACCTTACTTTATAATGAGACATTACTATTTCTTTAAGCATAATGTGCTGTCCTTAGGGTGATTCTGGTTGCTTGTCATTGTATTAATGACATAGTAGTGCTTTTATTATATAAGTAGTAAATATTTACCTATCCAAAAAATCCTTTCCTCTTAACCTTGTAATAAACGTTAGGTATATATACAATTGCCAGACTATAGAGGGAGATGATGAAGAGAATACAGATATATATACCCCCCCCTAGTAATATCACTTACCTTACTATGGCCAGAGAATCCTAATGCCCCATAGGAAGTTTGTCCTTGTATCTTCTGTTAAAGGGTTAATAATGCTTTATAGAAGTAAAAGATAATGTTGTAACTATTCGAAAAATAAGTCCATCGATGCCACTTTGATAAAGTGATAAAGTTTGCCCCTCACTGATGTCAACTGTAAAGCTGATAGCAGCAGATCTGTGTTGGCCAACTCGAGGCAGCTCTTCAGCAGAGCCGAAATACCGCAATCTACAAAGAAATACTTAATTGAAATGGTCTACAAAGTGTGCCTGGTTTGCAAGCACACTTTGTAGACCTTTCCAATTAAGTATTTCTTTGTAGATTGCGGTATCTCGGCTCTGCTGAAGAGCCACCTGCCGGTCCTGGGACCAGGATCAGCTTCTGTCAGCTAGACGCAGATATTAATGAAGGGGGGGAGGGGGAACTTTTTATCACCTTATATCTCTCAAACAATAAAGGTTTGAGAGATCGACGTGGCATTGTTGGACTTATTTTTTGAATAGCTACAATATTACCTTTTATTTCTATAAGACAATACTAACCCTTTAAGTTGATCGCCTCTTCAGTCAGTCCTAGATGTGATGCCCATGGAGGCAGACATGACAGTTGCTGGCAGTTTTATCAACTGAAGCAGGCAGAGAGCATGAGCCAATTAAATATCTTAACCCTTTGGATACCTCTCTGGTATTCAAAGGGTTATGGACCAGAGGGTGCACATGCTGTCTTTCTTTTTCTTTAAGTCTTTAAATTTGAAAGGGATAGTAATACTTACATTATGCAAGATATGATATTGTATGCATTAAAGAAATAAAGGAAACCATCAATATATATTTCTCATAACTTTTATACTTTAGGACCAATTGCGTTCTAAAGTTTACCCCTCCCACCCTATTTATGTACATCACGATCAAGCTGACAGACTTGGATTCTGGTCTGCGGACTGAACGGATCATCTGGAAGGCCGAAATAGGAATGGTTACCAAGGAAATCTTCATGATGACATTCTACAAAATGGGCATGGTTTGAGGCAGTAGACCCAAACTATTTCGGCCTTCCAGACGATCGTCCAGTCCGCAGACCAGAATCCAAGACTGTCAGCTTGAGCATGACAAACATAACAGGGGAGGGAGGTGTAAAATTTAAAACAGTGGTTGTCAAGTTTTTTTTTTTTCCTTATGGCACCCCATAAATGAACTCTGGCATTTCCAGGGCACCCTATAATTTTATGCCATTTGTCTAGGATGTAATGAAGGTTACAAATACATAAATATAGAGTTATTTAGACATCACAACTAATATAAACATATTGTGCATAGTAATATCCTTAAATATACAGCTGGAAGTCTACATTCACATCTTTGTCAAAGCCTTATAAATACAATGGGGCACCCGAAGTGGATGTCCGTGTCACACCAAAGTGCCACAGTACCCAGGTTGAGAAACACTGCTTCAGAACGAAATTGCTCCTAAAGTATAAAAGTTAAGGGGAAAATACATAGATGGTTTTGTTTATTTTTTAATACATACAATATTATATATTGCGAAAATTAAGTTTTACTGTCCCTTAAAGCAGCTACATTACATAGGCTTTTCTCTTCCTTCCACTTTCCATGTTGTGACCTCCCTCTACCTGAGCCACTAACGAGTGTCTCACCTCCCAACTGTATCTGCAAAGGATCAGAAGAACTGTCTCTGGGTCTCAATCTTAAAGGGGATCTATCACCCCAAATGAAGTCTCCAACAAATAATTAGCCATCTAGCCATAAGTGTACTATCAACCAGCATAATTCCAGCGTCAGTTGGAAATCCTACTTGTGCTGAGACTAACGGCCAAGCAACATCTTTGCTTACAGACATCTGTGTGCCTGCGCTATCAGTCCTGGTCTCCTCTAGGAGGCTTTGCATGGTACCTTTAGGTACCAGAAGAGACTGATGGTGCAGGCGCTCAGATGCCTCTAAAGCTCTGTTGCCTGGCCATCAGTCTTGGCACAAGTAGGTTTTCCAACTAAAGCAGTAATTATGCCGGCTATTAATTAGTAATTAGCTAGATGGCTAATTATTGGGGGGGTGATAGTTCCCCTTTAACTCTTTGAATGCCAGAGAGGTATTTGCATTGGATATCCCTCTGGCATGCAAAAGGTTCATTAGTGTGCCATGATTACATTGCAGTTGATAAATGTGTGTCTACGTTTTATCTTCACAGATTACTGTTGAAGTGAATGCAGAAATTGGTGGATAAAAACCCTTGATAAATATTATCCATATACAATGGAATCCAGGCTATAGTTGTCACAAGCTTTCTTTATAGAGTACATGTAGAGGGTTCCCACATCAATGAAAGTGGGAGTAAGGGAGCTGAAACAGCTGATTTAGGCCTTATTTAAAGGGATAGTATTACTTCAAAATTACTATCCCTCATATTGTAGCCCTTAATAAACTGAGTTAAATGACACCAGCCGCGTCTCTCAGACCTTTATGGTTTAAGAGATAGCCACTTTCAAAGTTTCCTCTCCCCAGCTGTCAGCGTTCTGCTGCCAGCAGGGGAATCCGGTCCCAGGACAGGCAGAGGCTCTTAAACAGAGCCGATATCTCGTTATGGAAGGAAAAATGATTCATTGAAACAGTCTTCTACGTGTGCTTGGTTACCAAGCATACAAAGAAGACTGTTTCAATTAATCATTTTTCCTTCCATAACGAGATATCAGCTCTGCTGAAGAGCCTCCTCTTGATTCAGAGACCAGATTCTCCTGCTGGCAGCAGAACGCTGACAGCAGGGGAGAGGAAACTTTGAAAGCGGCTATCTCTTAAACTATAAAGGTCTGAGAGATGCCGCTGGTGTCATTTAACTCAGTTTATTAAGGGCTACAATATGAGGGATAGTAATTTTGAAGTAATACTATCCCTTTAATTCTTTACTTAAGCACAGTGATTTATAAGCATTACCTGAATGTGTTACATTGTTATCATTGTCTTGTGGGACTCTTTATATTTGGTCAAATCTCAGTGCATGGGACGATTCGCACAGTGGCCTATAGCATTGCATCACAGTGCTATTCAAATTGCTACTGTGAACAAGTCCTTAAATGAAGTATACCGAACACCAGCAGGTGAAATAAATGATTGCGCACTATTAAATAATAAAAGCTAAGATATAATTATTCCTTTTAAGTAGTATTAGTGATTTTGATCATTCATTCGCTGCCCTTGATTCTTTCCTCCTAGTTATTTCAAAGCAATAACAAATATCTGTTCTAATGCACACACACACACTAAAGTCATTCATTAGAGCCGGAAGACATTAAATTAGGATTTCCCTCACTGAGCCTGCTTGATGGATATTGCTTTATGCTGGGTATTATGCATGCATGGTAAACACTGCTAGAACTGTCACTATATAGAGGGCTGGTGCTTTTAGGCAGATGGGGATTGTTTTCCCTCCTCCCTACCATAATATGAACTTCTAATTTATATTTAAAATGTTTTCTGGCTTAGAGACTTGCTGTTGTATTTACTTCAGGATTAGAAGCTGTGTATATTGGAAGCACAATTTAGTGGAGGTCTTACACCCTTATTGACTTCATTAGAATATTAGCTTAAGCCTTTAAACAATGCATTGCAACCCCCACCCCCTGTTCTTAAAGGAACACTAACATCTAAAATGACCTTGGATTATAGTTAAAGAATACTGTAAAATACCTTGTACTTTATACAATTCCTTCCTGTGTCTTTGCAGGGCTGTCACAAGCATAGCAGTCTTAATAAGGTGCCTCTGATGTGATAGTATAGGATTGTTTGTAAATAGCCTTTGATCAGGTAACAGCTTTTCTGAATACTTTATGGGTGGTTACTAATATCTGTACAATAACAAAGAAATCACACACTACCACCAAAAAGAATTCACGTGAATCCATAAATAAAAACAATAACCTTTATTGATAATGATAAGCATACTTGTGCAGTAATCTCAGTCAACACTTGTGGTAAATGGAGAGACTGGTAAGCTGTTGGGTATAAAGAAAAGCATCTCAGACTGAGCCACTTGTTTTGCATTGATAACACTTAATCATGATCACTGTGATCATGAGTAAGCATTATCAATGCGAAACGCGTGGATCAGTCAGAGATGCTTTTCTGGGTTAAATGCTATTTACTTGGAAAAGCATTTTTTACCCCTTAAGGACCGTTGGTGAGTGCATGCAGCCGACTCTTAACATAACATAGTAACGTTATTTGAAGAGCCACAGTGCCCCTGCCAGCTGGTCGCGGGGAAGTCATGCGCAGTAGAGACTGTCCTCGCCGCGGCTGATACAGAGATGGATGCTCCTTTGCAGTGTCCAGCTCTGTATCAGCTGTGGAGTGGGCAGTCTCTACTGCGCATGACTGCAGCACGCGCAACAGTCTCTACTGCGCATGACTGCGGTGTTACACACGTTATAGCGAATTATTATATAGGATAGTAGAGAAGGCTGAAAAAAGACATGCGTCCATCAAGTCCAGCCCATGCCAAAAACACCCCTGTTGATCCAGAGGAAGGCAAAAAAAAGCCCTCTGAAGCCATTTCCAATCTAGTCCCAAGTGTGTGTGGGGGGAATTATTCCTTCCTGACTCCAACTGGTAGTCAAATAGTTCCCCGGATCAATATCCTATTTGCTTTGAAGCCATCTGTCATAATTGTCAATGTTGTTATGTTCTAGATAGGCATCCATTGTTTTTTTTGAATGCAGTTGCATTATCTGCAAGCACAACATCCCGAGGCAAAGAATTCCATAGCCTTACCAGCCTTACTGTAAAGAATCCCTGCCTTTGTTTTAGTCGAAAGCGCCTTTCCTCTAATCTTAGTGGATGACCTCTTTTTCTTAGCACAGCTCTTTGCATAAATAATTCATTGGATAATTCTTTGTATTGACCTTGAATGTATTTGTAAATGGTAATCATATCACCCCTTAGACGTCTCTTCTCTAATGTGAACAAACCCAGTTTGGCTAGTCTCTCTTTATAACTCAGATCCTCCAATCCATTTATCAGTTTTGTTGCACGTCCCTGCACCTTTTCCAGTTCAGTAATATCTTTTTTTAGGACAGGCACCCAAAATTGTACTCCATATTCTAGATGAGGCCTAACCAAGAATTTATACAAAGGTAGGATAATATTATCATCCCTTGCTTCTACACCTCTTTTTATGCAGGCTAGTACTCTATTTGGTCTTGCAGCAGCTGAGTGACTGTGCACACTGCTGTGCATTTTTTTTCTTGTGCGGATCAGATTCAAGGCTCCCTGAACAGCGTGTAGCTGCCCAGAGAGCCCTGAAATCCATGATGTGCCAGGACCATCATGGGTGCTTTAAGGACGTTTTCTTCTGTGTATCCAAGGCATTAAGAATGGGAACGTCTCCGCCCTCCAGCTGGGCAGGACAAATCGGAAGGTATAAAAAGACATCACGTGAAGGCATCCCCAGTTTCTTTTGTCCTACCCAGCTGGCTGGACATTTCCCATTCACCGCTCCTTTGGCCACCGTGAGTGCCGCCTTGTGCTCCCCCCCCCGTTACCTGCACCTCCGCTGCTGCTGCCGTCAGAGGCAAGGCTCGCACGACACAGGAGGAAGTCCTGGTGTCCTCATCGGCACTACAGCGTGCATCGCCCTTCTTTAACGCGGACATGCGCTCCCTTCCAGTCGGTCACTTTCAGGGGAGGGATTAAACATTGCGTTCCAGCTTGAAACGCAGGAACTCCTGGCCACGCATGCACACAGTGGCTCCAACGGGAATCCACAGGAAGTCTCCAAGTGGTCCCTTATTTAAAGGGCTTTAAGGTAAGAGCTTTTCTTTTTTTTAGGGTTTGTGCTTAATTTGTAGGGTGCTAAGCCATTTTCTCAGCATATCTACTCCTGCTAAAACCTCCTCCAAAGACAAAACTGTCTCTGAAGCCCCAGTCAAAGAAGACAAAGCCAGCCAAAAATTAAAACCGTGTGCAGGCTGTGAATCCAAATTACACGCCTCTGACACCTCCAAATTATGTGCAGACTGTCTTAAAAAGGCAGCATGTAATGAATTCCCTTCTCAATTCCAGGACTTCTTGTCCTGGATGAAAACATCTATGCAGGAAACATTTAAGTCCATTCAGGGGGAACCTGCCATTAAAAGGCAACATAGGGATCCAGGAGAAGGGACCTTGTCTATGCAGCATTGTGATGAGGATGATTTTGAGTCTCCCCTTGAGGACCAGGGATCAGAATATGGTTCAGAGGAAGGTGAGCTAGCAGAAAAAGATGGAGTCTTTAATTCTGACTGCATTGACTCCTTTGTCAAGCTTATCAGGAAAACCTTAGGTCTTTCTGAGTTACAGCAGGATATGGATATTATGGACACTGCATTTCTTGGGAAAAAGAAATCTGCTCCAGTATTTCCGGTACATCAATCCATTTCAGACTTGGTGTCGGCAGAGAGGAAATTGGGTGACAGGAGGACTACGGTCCCTAGAAGGTTCAAGAAGATGTACCCTTTCAGTGACAAGGATGTGCAACAATGATCGGCCTCCCCCAAGATTGATGCCCCAATTGCACATCTGGCAAAACCCTATGGAGAGAAAAATGGACGGCGCGCTCAAAAAGCAATTTTCTGTCATAGGTGAAAATCTGAAAGCAGCTACTGCCATGACATTTGTATCCAGGGTAATGCGCATATGGCTCACGGAACTGGAAGACAAAATTTAATCTAATGTCTCAAGATCCAAACTTCTAAAGGAGGTCGCCACTATTAAAGAGGCAACTAACTACTCCTTTGATGCCTCCCTGGATATCATTTGTCTTCTGGCAGGATCGTCGGCCCTTTCTATCTCCACTCGCAGATCCTTATGGCTTAAGCCATGGAAAGCAGATACTACCTCAAAAAGTAAACTTATTTCTCTTCCCTTTACAGGCTCTTCCCTCTTCGGAGAACATCTTGATGAGATAATTAAAAAGGCTTCAGGGGGAAAAGTCCCTTTTTGCCACAAGAAAGGAAACGCAGAGCATCCCTGCCTTTTCAGTCCTCTAGATTCAGGAATCAGTCGCTTCGGGACAACAGAACACGAGACTCCAACCGTCAAGGAGACTACAGAGGAAGACCCTCCCAAAGAGGGGGTTTCAGATGTGATTACACCAAGAAGCCTCAATTCAAGAGAGAGGCCCAATGAATCCTGGCGGACCCCGGTTCAGATCCCAGTAGGGGGCAGACTGGGATCTTTCCTTCCAATCTGGAAGACCTTGGTACATCCAGATGCCTGGGTCTCTCAGATTATAGAACTGGGGTACACGCTGTAATTTCTATCTGTCCCTCGCTTACCACATTTCATCAGGTCCAGAGTCCCAACCAACCAACACAAAAGACAAGCACTTTAGACCACGATCAACACCTTACTGGAACAAGCAGTCATAGAAGAAGTACCTATTCAGTACAGAGGTTCGGGGATTTATTCACCCTTCTTTCTAGTCCCAAAACCTTCAAATCATTACAAGCCAATTTTAGACCTCAAATCAATGTGTCCTTCTCAAGCATGCTCACTTCAAGGTGGAGTCGACAGAATCAGTAATCCAGTCCCTATCTCCTGGGATGTTCCTTACCTCCATCGATCTCAGGGATGCTTACTACCACATCCCAGTACATCCTGCGCACCAAATATTTCTGAGGTTTGCAGTCCAACAGCATCACTATCAGTTTGCAGTCCCCCCGTTTGGTCTATCATCTGCTCCGAGAGTGTTCACCAAAGTCCTGGCACCACCATTGGCATGCTTGAGGCAGAAGGGAATCAACATCCTTGCCTACCTAGATGACCTTTTGATTATGGCTCCGTCACCCGAAGCATCTCTGACACAGACACATCTTGTCTTTCAATTTCTCCAGGAGATTGGCTGGGTTATCAACCACAAAAAGAGTCAGCTGTTACCTTCTCAGAAGATGGTCTTCCTGGGTCTACAAATCAACACAAAGGACTATTCAGTTCATGTGTCTGCAGACAGAATGCTCAAACTTCAGAGGAAAACCTCAATCTTCCTGAGCCAAATACATCACTCTGCCCAGGACTTTCAGGAACTTCTGGGATTGATGTCCTCAGCAACTCAGATTGTCCCTTGAGCAAAATTACACCTACGATGTCGTCAATACAACTTTTTGAAATACTGGAAAGCAGACCATGGGAACCCTCTTCAACGGATTCCCCTATCCCCCAGAACAAGGCAGAGTCTCCAGTGGTGGTTAAATCAAAGAAATCTTCAAAAAGGGAAATCTTTGCTGACACAGAATTGGGAGATTCTGTATACAGACGCCAGCCTCACCGGTTGGGGTGGGTCCTGGAAGCACAAGACTGCCCAAGGGAAGTGGAGAGTATCGGAAAGATCCCTTCATATAAACATCCTGGAAACGAGAGCCGTAAGAAAGACACTTCTCCACTTCAGGCATCAGCTCAAAGGTGCAAATGTCCTCATTCGGACAGACAATGTCCCAACAGCAATGTATTTAAAAAACCTGGGAGGAACAAGGAGCCCAGCTCTAAGCAAAGAATTAAGAAGTCTCCTTCTCTGGGCCAAAGAACACCTAGCAGGAATCTCAGTGTCCTACATTTCCGGGAAAAGCAATCTGGAAGCAGACTTCCTCAGCCGTCACACACTGGACCAGGGAGAGTGGTCTCTGAACCCAGAGGTTTACAAACAACTCTCAGTCAGATGGGGCCATCCAGACGTCGACCTCATGGCATCAAGCTCAAACAAGAAGAACAACCTATTCTTCTCCAGATGGCAGGACCCACACTTCCTGGGCCAGGATGCCCTGACCTTTCCCTGGCACTTCCGCCTGGCTTACATCTTCCCTCCAACGCCCCTCATCATGCAGGTAGTGAAGAAGATTCACACGGACAAGGTAGAAGCCACACTAATTGCCCCATATTGGCCTCGGAGAATATGGTTTTCCCACTTGGTCCAGATGTCGATGGAGGATCCATGGGAACTTCCCAGAAGGAAAGACCTTCTATTGCAGGGTCCTGTCCTACGCGACAATCTCAACCTGTTACGTCTAATGGCCTGGCGGCTGAGCAGGAGTCTTTGAGAAATAAGGGACTGTCTGAACCAGTAATTGATACCATCCTTCAAGGAAGAAAACCCTCTATGTCTAAAGTCTATTATAGAATCTGGTCTACCTTTGCCAAATGGTGCAATCAAAGGAACTTGGCTATTAAAGACCTGGACGAAGCCAACATTTTGAGTTTTCTCCAAGAGGGTTTTCAGACATGCCTCCGTCCAGCCTCCTTGACAGTTCAAATCTCAGCACTCTCTGCAATCATGGCCAGACCATTAGCTGAGCATGACCTAGTGAAGAGATTTACCAAATCCATTGTAAAATCCAGGCCTACATTTAGAGAAATTGTAGCCCCACGCGACCTAAACCTTGTCCTTAATCAACTTTCAAATCCCCATTCCTTCGAGCCCATTGATAGTATTTCTCTGCATCTGCTGACTCTTAAAACGTTTTTTCTCACGGTCGTAACGTTGGCCAGAAGGGTAAACGAGCTTCAAGCCCTCTCTTCAAAGCCTCCATTTTTATCTGTCCAGCCAGATAAAATTGTCTTTAGGGTCAAACCATCCTTTCGCCCAAAGGTGGTATCAGACTTTCACATCAACCAAGATATCATCCTACCTTCTTTCTGTAATAACCCTCAGAATCCTGAAGAGGTCCTTCTCCACCATCTGGATTTAGTCAGATATATGTCCACCTATCTTCGCAGAACCGAGGATTTCAGATCCTCTGAGTCTTTGTTTATATATTTTCAAGGCAGGCTCAAAGGGAAAGCAGCCTCAAAATCATCCATTTCTAATTGGATTAAAGAATGTATTACGATATGCTATTCAGAATCCGGTCTTGTAGCACACTACAATATTAAAGCACCTTCCCCTTCAGGGCAATAACCACTTCTTGGGTTAAACAAGCTCAGACCTCACCATTAGACATATGTAAAGCAGCCACATGGTCATCCATTTCCAACCTTCATGAAACATTATCAGCTGGATTTACAAGCTTCTGCAGATGCCAGTTTCGGCTGGAAGGTCCTGGAGGCTGTAGTGCAACACTAATGTGTAAGTTCCCCACCCTGTTGTTCTGGATACTGCTTTTGAAGGGATAGTAATACTTTGTTTTAACTTTATTTTATTTTGTAGGCATTAAAAAAAACATGAAGAACGATATAAGTCTTATCTCTCAAACCTTTATGGTTTAAAAGCTATTCACAAGCAAAGTTTCCCCTCCCCGCCCCTTTTACCTAGTGTAAGCCATCTCTTCTCAGATGTGAATCTGGTTGTCACACCAGACAGATAACAGCAGGGGACAATCTTCTTTATATGAAAACAATGAAAGTCCTACCCCCCTGGAAAAGCTTTTCAGGTTTTTCCCTTATCTTAATTGAAGATTGTCCCTCTGTGCAATCTACCTGGGCACCTCCCTTCTGCTTTGGCTGAGCAGTGTTACATCAGTAAAAGGGGCAGGAGGGGGACACTTTGTCATTGAATTACTCCTGAACTACAACTCTGACAGAACTGAAATAACACTCTCCAAAGTCCAAATACTATGATGATTAATTAAAGCTGTTTTTATTATGAAACATTACTATCCCTTTAAGTCCCATTCTTATTGCCTTGGATACACAGAAGAAAAATATAAATTTACTTACCCATATTTAGTTTTCTTCTGTGTAACTCCAAGGCATTCCCACCCTACTAACTTCTTATGCTTTAGTATCTTACATCTTGGCCAAAAGGAAACTTGGGGATGCCTTCACGTGATGTCTTTTTAAACCTTCCGATTTGTCCTACCCAGCTGGAAGGCGGAGACGTTCCCATTCTTAATGCCTTGGAGTTACACAGAAGAAAACGAAATATCGGTAAGTAAATTTACCGATATGATGGTCCTGGCACGTCATGAGTCCTTAAGGGGTTAAGCAATCCAGTATCCCTGTAACCCTTTCAGTGCCAGAGGGGTATGCAACGTATTGCTTTGCAATGCTTTGTGTACCCCTCTGCCACTGAAAGGGTTAAGTAATATAATTTCCTGTTGAATTGCTATGGCAATTTGCATAAAACTGTTTTTTGACTGCTATATTACTGATTAATGTCACTTCGCTAATTAGGTCTTTTGAAGCATTATTTTACTACACTGATATAAGGACACTAGGGATTTACTAGGGGAAAGGTCTACTTTAGAGCATTACTAAACTACGTTTTATGGTAATCAGAAAGCAGACTAATGGTTTCCTTCATTATAGTGTACACCATACCTCCCAAAATTTCAAATGGCCAAAGAGGGACACTGTTTTAGTGGGTGTTACTTGGGGGCGTGGCTGGTGGGCGAGGCATTACCAAGAATTTATAGGTGATTTCATGACCTACTAACACCTCTTTGTGTAACTTAAAGGGACAGTAATGTCCCATAAAAAATTATTCTTGCTTTGTAGATGTTTAAAAAATATTTGGCACAAATCCTGTCTCTCAATCCTTTATGGTTTGAGAGATCTTGGCCGCTAAAGTTCCCTCTCTCCTGTTGTCAGCTGTAAAGCTCACAGCAGGAGATTAGAGTTGTGCAAACCAGGCACAGTTTGTAGACCTTTCAAATTAAGTCGTTCTTTTTAAATAATGAGATTTCGGCTCCGCTGCAGAGCCACAGATTGGTCCCTGGAGTGGGATCTCCTGCTGTCAGCTAGACTCTGACATCAGGAGAAGGAGAGGGGAGCTTTACATACGAATATATCTCAAACCATAAAGGTTTGAGAGAGAGGATTGGTGCCAAATAATTTATTTTTTAAATGTCTACAAAACAAGCATATTTTTTATGGGACATTAGTGTACCTTTAAGAAATGATCTAGAGCAAGACAAAAGTATTATATTTACACAAACTCATTTATAAACACACATACTGACATTTAAACAAATATTTTATGGCTGTGGAGCAATGTGTCACATTTATATACACACCACACAGTCTGATCTCCTAAAAAGAGGGACACTAGGGTGGGAAAGAGGGTCTGAGGGAGTTGAGTCTCAAATAGGAACACTTGGGAGGTATAGTGTATACAGTCTAAGAAGTGTAACCTTAGGCCCTCCCAAAAAAGATTGTTCTTATCTAAAAACAACATTGGAGATTTTGAAAGGACATTCAAAATCACCTATGTGTTCTATTAGCATTTTATATCTGAAACATTATTTTTTAGGTTATTCAGATTTATAGATTATACTAATGAAGGCAAGTAGTACAGACCATTTCTAGAACAGACCTTTTCTGTCTGTAGGTTGATTCCCCCACTTATTGATAGTCCTGTGTTTCAGTGCTTGAGGAGGTGGCAATGCATTGCTGAGCAGTGTCAGTTAGTGGGGGATGCACTATATATATATAACAACATAACTCAAAAATCTAATTTTGTAATTGAAAAATGACTAACACAGCATGTAGAAACAGAAAACAAATGGGAGGAGAGCAACCTAATAATAGTTTTAAATATAATGAATGGATACTTATAAGAGATCCTCAGACTGGCCCACATGTGGATATACCCATCTAAAAGTGACTGGGGAATTTATGTGCATTGCACATCGATGGTGCACTAAAATTTTTACAGGGGGGCAACTGCTGTCCCTACTCTTTATTAGAGATGGCAAACTGTCCTCTGTCTCCATAGAGCTACAGAGAAATCTCAGCATCATCAACCTCAGGTTAGAGATGTTGGGACTGTGAACTTTGACATCTTAGTGCATATGGCAGTGTGCCACATTAGCATATAAACACCCCCTCCCATCAGTATGCAAATTAGCCAATGTCAATGTTATATCGTAAACCTGTTGAAGGCATGGTGGATTCATGGAGATGTCGGTGTATTTGTGTCGTACTTACAGGGATATTAGTACAAAGACATCTTGGTGCATACTGGCCTGTACTATTCACACAAATACTACATAAGATTGCCAACCTGGCCCCTTAACAACCTTTCATCGCCCCTCAGGACTCCAAAATCCTTCCTTTGAAGTTTTCTTAGCCTTCGGTAGGAGCAGTCTGCCAATGCGAGCACAATGTCCAGTACTAATTAGGTATGTTTCGTTTGGGCATAAGAACTGTTGTGGCCCCTTGCAACAGTTGTCACCTGTGTATGTACACTCCTCAATCTCCACTGCCAATTGGAATTCAAGGGAGGCATTTCTGATGACTGGTGCATGTGAGTAACAGGAAGTATTATAGGCTGGCACCAAATGGGTTGGCCAATCATTGGATGTTTCAATGAGGATAGCAACTACCAAAGGTGCAAGTGTGAAAGGTATACCAGTGGTCTCCATACGCCACAGCTCAGACTATCCACATTACTGTGTTGCTGAAGAAAAACAGTAACATTGCCGCATGCTGGGTGTTGGTGCCATCACACAAAGTTGCCTGTGTGAAATGCATCACAGTCCAGCATGTTACCTTTCACCACAGCTGACAGATCCAGTGCAGCATTGCTATTTTGATGTCACCCATGTAAAAGGGACTTTAAAGGGATAGTAGTGTTCAGTGTTTCACAAAAAAAGCAGCTCCAATGAGTCTTCATGGTATTTGGGCCATGGAGAGCATTATTTCAATACTGTCAGAGTTGTAGTTCAAAAACAATTAATGATAAAATATCCCCTACACCCCTTTTACCTAGTGTAAGCCACCTCCCTTCAGTTGTGGAATCTGGTCCTGGGACTGGACAGGTCACAGCAAGGGACGATCTTCTTGCTGTAAGCATAAGGAAAACCCTGCACCCCTTGACAGGTTTTTCCTTATGCTCACTGAATATTGTCCCTCTCTGCGAGCCATCTGGAAAGTCTTGCTGCTCTAAGGGGAGCAGTGTTACATCAGTAAAAGGGACGGGTGACGGATACTTTATCATTCAATTACTCTTGAACTACAACTCTGACAGTATTGAAATAACACTCTCCATGGCCCAAATACTGTGAAGATTAATTGGAGCTGCTTTTATTGTGAAATATTACTATCCCTTTAAAGAATAACTTTTGTGAACCAATGCTCAGAGAAATGGCCATTAGGTTTTTCCCAGTATTGGCTCAGAGAAACCACTGAGTTGATGGCCAGAATGAGATCGTCATATATTTACATTTTAATAAAACACATCTTTTTCCTGGGGAAAAAAATTTGCTGTCTATATTTGTTTTCTTGTATTTCCTCTGTTGGGTATTAAGATAAAATATCATATTGTTCTTTCCCATTGTGTGTGCAAATCTAGGTTCAAAAGGTTTGCCGAGACAAAGCTATTAGCAATGTTATAAATAATTTAATGAGCATTACAAACAATAGAGAGATGGTTACACGGTTGAGTGGTTTCTTTTTTTATTGAACTTGCATTGAATGCAGAATTGCATATTTAAGGTTATTACCTGTTATTTGCTCAATACACTTTAGATTATTTAACTCCATGAGTGCCTACAAGTCAATGCATTAGAAACTACTTTGTCATAAGGGAAAATGACTGTACAGATCATAGCAGTAGCCAGGGTTGATTTTATTTTTTATTTTTTTTTTTGGCAGGAACTGGGGATGTTGCTAGGTTCCCAAAAGACCTGGGACATGGGCCAATCAAAGAGTAGGCAATCTTTGGCTCTCCAGTTTCTGAAGACTGCAGCTCCCATCATCTCCAACCAGCCATTGGCTGATTGGGTAGGATGACTTGTAGTCTACAGCAGGTGGATAGCTAGAGATTGTTTACATCTGGCCCAACCCAATGCATAATTAATACATCTTAAATCCCAATTGCCCAAATACTAGTAAGGACATTAGTACCATAACAAGACTTGGATCCTCAGTCAGTACCTAGCAAACGCCCTTGGTCTGTTGAGCACAAGGTATATCAACGTTTTTGTGCATTCAATAAAAGAATTAAAGGGATAGTAATACTTCACTTTATCTTTATTTTATTTTGTAGGCATTACAAGAACATGAAGAACGATATAAATCTGATCTCTCAAACCATTATGATTTGAGAGATATTCACAAGCAAAGTTTCCTCTCCCGCCCCTTTTACTTAGTGTAAGCCATCTCTTCTCAGATGTGGAATCCAGTCCATAGACCAGACAGATAACAGCAGGGGGCAATCTTCTTCCTATGAGAACAATGAAAGCCCTGCCCCCCTTGACATGTTTTTCAGGTTTTTCCCTTATCTTAATTGAAGGTTGTCCCTTTCTGCATTATACCTGGGCACCTCCCTTCTGCTCTGGCTGAACAGTGTTACATCAGTAAAAGGGGCGGAGGTGGATACTTTGTTATTGAATTACTCATGAATTACAACTGACAGAACTGAAATAACACTCTCCAAGGTCCAAATACTATGATGGTTAATTAGATCTGCTTTTATTATGAAACATTACTATCCCATTAAGGACAATTAGGTGGGTGGTCTTGTGTTCAACTGGGTGTACCAAGGCTCACCCAGGCCTACTTGCAGCAATACTGCTTGTTAATTTCTGCTTCATATTTTAGCTATACTACTAGTTTACATATGTTTCTTATTACTGCGCTACAACTGTGGTCCACCAGTTGTTATTGGATTCCTCATCCTACACCAAACAACACATCTTCTAACAATGCTATGCAATAGATACAGTTAATGGGCTTTTGAACCCCTCTGGCATCTAGAGGGTTAACCCTTTGAGTGCCAGGGGGTACACAAAGCATTGCTTTGCAATGTGTTGCGCACCCCTCTGGCACTCAGAGGTTTAAAAGTGCTATGTAAATTAATTGGATTTTTTATTACACACCTACGGTGAAGTTTGTTTGCTCCATAATTGCTCAAATTTTTTTTATTTATTTTTTTAAATATGAGCAATACAAAGAGCAATACAAATTCCCATTGATTTAAACTGAGATTGTAGCCATTTACAAGTGATACATTGGAGATGTCTCTAGCATTCAACTAGATAAAAGTTCCTTTCAAAGCAATGGTAGTTTGGGGATTTTTATTTGTCTGTTTGGTATGCTTAAGAATTGTTCAGTATGCTGAAGAATTGTTCATCTTTTGCTTTCCTCTTCAGGCCAACAGGCCTTTAATGTCTTGCAGTTCCTGTTAGTGGTTATAAAATTGTCTGATGCAAGAGCCTTATCTTGCTTTACACTTGCTATTCTCATGAATGTCGATGCAGCCTTTTTCCAATGTCACATGGCAAATTCTGCTTATTTCTGTTTGTGTGTGTCCTAAAGAATGATACCTTGACCCCTTCGGGAAGAGTGAAGTGCCAGGGCCATCACACATTATCTTCCTTTAAGGACGAGTGATGATCTTTGCATGGCAAGACTTTCATGATTGCAACGGGCCTCAGGGCGTGCTGTGATCATGCTGGGGAGGCTGTAAGTGACTGCTTCAGGACCGGAGCAGTCAGTTTCAGTCTTTCCCCAGTGACTCCGCACATGTGATAGCTACTACTCAAATGACCAGAAACTGGTGCTGGAACTTGGACAAATAAAAAAGGCAATCACACATTGATTCCTCATTATGTAACTGAAAAATTATTTAAAGCAAGACCTAAGTTTTATTTACTCAGTCTAACATTAAAGTGAGTTTTATTGCTCTGGAGCAATGTGACACACTTATATACACAACACAGTCTGAGGGACATACTGATTTCCACCTCAGAGGTACTGTACCCCCCTAAAATGGGACATGTGGGAGGTATGAACCTTCTTACCTTTTATGCAATCCTTATTAAAAATGAACGAACTGAGCACAAATTATCACAGGTAACAAACAAAATGTTATACATATAAATGTGGTATCAAAAGAAAGCCCTGCTCATGCTTAAAAAAATTGTATATAATTTGTGTGGGTGGACTAAATGAATTGGAGGAAAATATGGTTGAAGATTAAAATAGATCTACTGCTTATCAACATTTAGACTCATTAAACAGATAGTAATACTTAATACTGAAAATATATTGCAAGGTATATCTTGTTGAGTAAAAAAAAAAAAGGTACTCCTACTGCTGAGATGTTTTATTCAAAAGTTCTTGGGGGGAGATTCACTAAGGTGTGATAAAGAGGTGATGAAGTAGAGATGACTTCTCCAGTTATATCACTTCTCCAATTCCTGTGTTGTTCTATGGACCCTATGCTCTAAGAATTCTTTGGAGATCTTAGTGCGTAGGCTCTATACAATAACATATGGACTGGAGAAATTATCTCCAATGTATCACCTGTTACAGATATTTTTTAGACATTACTGTCCCTTTAAACATATATATTTAAATGGCTATACTTTGTGCTTATTGTTTTCTAGTCACTGTGATGGATGTAGAGATTTGTGGTTTAGTAGTTGGTGACTATCTAACCTTAGCAGTGACTTTCACTTTCCCCAGAAATAAAGTAAGAATATATTTTAAATTATGCATCTGCTTAACATGATACAAAGGCAGGTTTGAATTACATTTTTAAATATGGTAAAAAAAAAAACAAAAAAAACAAAAAAACAGGAAATCAAGGTGACAGGTTCACTTTAAACTTCCATAAAAGTAAAAATAAAAGCTTCCATTAAAGTAAAATAAACTGTCATGTTGCTGTTTAGTAGGGCTGATATGATTCAGTTGGTACATATACAGCCAGTCTGGTTGTTTTCAACAAAATCTCCTTGTGTGGAAACCTTTAAATTTTGAATAAGCACTCAGAGATCCACTTTAAAATTGATAGAAAAAATATGATGCATTATTAGCTTTCATTTGCCTCTCATTACCCAAAATCCTTGTCTGCTGTTGATGGCTGTCATGTCCATTTATTGGGCAGTGTGCATACCTGGGAATTTTTTCTTCTAGAGTCCCCTGAGCGGACTCATGTGGTGCTGGTGGGAGTATATAATCGATGGGATTTGCATCACAAAGGGGCAGGGCTTAATCACAGGTGGGGTTTTGGCTTAGTTGGCTGTCTAATAAAGCAGGCAGGAAGTGGGAGGAACAGGCTGGGAAGTAGCAGAAGTGGTCAGTCCCTACCACATGAGTATCTTCCTCTATCCCTGGAGAACCTGTAATTCATTACATAAACTGGAGTATCCGGGGGAAATACAGAAAGTTCGCAGCTACGGAAATGTGTAATTCACCCCCCCCTTTACAGCTGAGTCAGAAGCTAACCACTTGGATGCCAGAGAGGTCTCCAGTTCATTACAACGAAATATGTTGGAGACCTCTCTAGCATTCATAGGGTTCACATTTTACCATGAGACCCTATAGAGCAGGGGTGCACAGAAATATCAATCGCTTTGGAGCCAGACAGACTTTTAGGAGCCAGCCAGGAGTTATAGCATCCACTTTAGGGGTACCTATAAACTACCCCCAGAATTTAGGAGCAAGATGTTAATTATAGGAACCTGGACTCCCAAGTAAAATGTCAGTAGCCAATGACAACCTGGAGGTCGTAAATATGAACACGAGTGTGGTCCACTTTAAGCATGAGAGGAGTTTGCTTCACAATGCACCGAGCTTCCCTCTGCTGCTTAAAGGGATAGTAATGTTCCAAAATAAAAGCAGATCCAATTAATCTTCATAGTATTTGAGCGATGGAGAGTGTTATTTCAATACTGTCAGAGTTGTAGTTCAAGAGTAATTGAATGATAAAGTATCCCCTTCCTGCCCATTTTACCTAGCGTAACACTGCTCACCTCAGAGCAGCAAAGTGGTGTCCAGGTGGATCACAGAGAGGAACAATCTTCAATTAAGATGAGGGAAAATCTGAAAAACCTGTCAATGGGGGCAGGGTTTTCATTGTTCTCACAGTAAGAAGATTGTGCCTTGCTGTGAGCTGTCTGGTCTTAAGATCAGAATCCACATCTGAGGGTAGGTGGCTTACACTAGGTAAAAAGAGGGGGAAACCTTATCATTCAATTACTCTTAGACTACAACTCTGATGACCTGGGTTAACTATCAGTATTCATATTTACTAAGGGAATACTCTCAAAAGTCAGACAAGTAACACTTGTGTTGTACCTGCCCACACAGTGTTGATGGACTGCACTTACTAAAAAGTGTATTAAATTGCCATTTCAGACTGTTTTTGTTTATGTTCATGAATGTGAGAGAGCTGCAGCCGAGGCCAGAACAATCAGTCTGGGTTGGATCTGCTCCCAGTTAGGTTTTACTGAAATCTATGCCTACAGCCACATCTTAGAGCTGTGCATCTGACTTCTTGCCTGGCTTGTTATACTTCCATGCTTGTGTTTGCAGCAGATCAAATATACATGGTAACGCCTTGAGGGCCAGAGGGGTGTGCAATGCATTGCAAATCATTGGTTCTCAATACATTGAAGGAGCTGTAAACACTCAGGAAGGATCTCTCTAGTATCCAAGGGGGTAAAGTCTGGACCAGCAACATGTCAGTCTAAAATTTCACACTGCCAAACAGATGGAAAGCACAGCCATCCACTGCAGGATACAAGGATATAGACTGCAGACCTTTTTTCTACTGAGTAAATAGGGGTACTCCTACGTCCTAGAGCTTCTTCATTCAAAGCAGCTGTAGCTAGGAGATGAGTGCAGTATTTTCTTGTCCATATGGTATAGTGGCACTATTGTTGTGTGTGTGAAGAGCCTGTGTCTGTGACAGAGTTGTTCACATACATCTATAATGCCAGTGCCACCATAAAATGGAATGGCTACAAAATGATTAACCCTTTGAGTGCTAGAGTGGTAGTCAACGCATTTCACTGGAATTTGTGGATACCCCAAAGGGTTAAAGAGACCGTTAACCCACTTTTTAACCCTTTAAGTGCCAGAGGGGGTAAGCAGCATATTGCAAAGCAATGCACTGCGTACCCCTCTGTCACTCAAATGGTTAACTTTGCATATAATGCAAGTGCAGAATCTGTAAAGTTAAATTCTGCATTAGTTTAGTTTTTTTCTTAATGTTTTATTTGTTTTGTATTTCTAAACATTTTATGTCCCTGGCAGCTCTCTGTCAGGAAATATGTAGCCAGGGATAGTGCTACAATGCAGCAGTCAGTGGTCTCTGTACGTTGCATTTTCTAATGCAGTAGTAGTGTTACATTGTATCACACTCTCTGTTTTTGTAGTTCCAGACAGAAAGCTCTCTGGATTCTGAAATTTGGGGAGCTCACTGTCGGGAACATATTCGTTAAACAATAGGTGAAGGTATACATAATTTGCCTTCACATGTTACGCACTTTCAGAATAATTAAAGTAACAGGATACATTGTAACGTGCTGCATACACTTCTGGAGCTACATAAATAAACATATTTGTTCAACACATGCAGGCATCCATCTTTTTTTCTACAGCGCACAACTGTTACCAACGGAGTGAACATACAGCCTCAAGTTTTATTATATCACTCATTTATTAACCCCTTAACGACCCTTGACGGTCATAGCACGTCATGGGTTGTTTTGACTTAACGACCCATGACGTGCTGTGACCGTCGTGGAATTCCAGGCTCCCCCTGCCGCTGCACGCCGTTTGGGGAGTCTGGAATCCGAATCGGAAAAAAAAAAAAAAAAAAAAAAAGTTCTGTGGTCCTTTAGTGACTGCAACATGCCAGCTATGCTATTAATTTAAAGAGCTTATCATTAAATCCTCATTAAACTGAAGAAACAGAGTAAACATCGAAATAGTAAATTCCGATTGTCCAATACAAAACTGATTTGCTCCCTGGAAGAACAGCTGGTTAGTAATTCTTCCAATGGAGCTACAGAGGCCGCCCAGTATTCTGCAGTCTAATAACCATAATAAAGAAATATGCAACGTGCTCTCTGTGCCACACAAGGCTCAGTAAAGAGATAAGAAACCACTGCAGAAATTCTGACAGGATTTATCAGCAGATAAGTTCAGAGGGGCAAACCCAATTGCACCATAGTGGAATAATGACAATTCATATTGATTGAAATAGCTTTTCAACCCCTTCAGTGCTGGAGAGGACTTCAACTCCTTGAGAAGCAAGGAGCTGGCAACCTTTCAAGCAATTAAGGAGTTAAAAACCCCATTTAACCTTCTGAGTGCCAGTAGAGTACACAGATCTTTGCTTTGCAATGTATTACGTAGCACTTCTGGCGCTCAGATGGTTAAAGTTGTGGGAATTTTAGAAATATGCATCTGTTACATTTGGTTTGCTCCAGAATTGTAGTTTAGAGGCACAATACAACAACAAACCACCTACAACATATTTCTTTTAAATAAAATTTTGACCCTGGAATGCTAGAGACGATGCATAACTTGTAGCATTTAGTGTGTTAGTCTCGGTTTAAATCAGTGGTGATTTGGGGACATTTTATTTGAGCTCTGTGGTACCATTGGTTTGCTCCAGACTGGCATCCCTTTATCTTATTCATCTGGATGGTGTTGTATAGAAAATATTGTCTATAGAGCACAGCATGTTGTCCCACAGCTGCTGTTGGACTACATCTCCCATCATCCTCATCCAGCCAACGGCTGGCTGAGGATGGTGGGAAATGTAGTCCAACAACAGCTGGAGGGTCACAGGTCGACCACCCTGAACTATAACTTGTGAGAACTCTGTTTTGTAGTGATGAATTGCATAAACTGGACACGGTTCACATGCTAAGATCCACTTCGTATTACATAAATTGCCATATAAAGTCTCTATTGACTGCTAAACTATACTGTAAGCTCTCACAAGCAGGGCCCACCTATCATTATGTTTTCCATGTTCCATTTGTACTGTTTAATGTCACTGTATGTCTGTTTCCTATTTTACAGTGCCACATAATAAGTTGGTGCTATATAAATAAAGTTTAATAATAGTAATAAACTGGTGCCTGCTCCAAGCAATTTGGTGGGACTTGGTAAAATAGGAGCATTTCTGGAGCAAGCCATCAGCACCAAGGGAGGGGTGAGAAATGGTGCTTCTTACTACCTAACCTCTCTAGCACTGAAGGGGTTTTCATGTATTCTGCCTTCTTCAGCGGGAAAAAACTGGCAGCACCTATCATGTCCGCCTCCATGGACATGTCATCCAGGACTATTGATGATTTTACACCTTTAAGAGTGGCTATTAGGATTTTCTGCCCATTGTAAGGTAAGTATGTAGTTATTATTATTGTAAGGAGTTATTTACGTGTCCTTTATATTAATGTGGATTTTTATTTGTCCTTCATAGTAAAGTTTGATTGCTCCCGTATTACTCTAATTTCTTTTGAACATTGGGCCTATGAACTAGACATAAAAAGGACTTTCACAAGAGAAACTAGTAGAGTTAAGCAGTGGTTCTCAAGCCTTTAGGAGAGGAAGTCCCTCTATGACATCCAAATCCCTCTGTCCCTTTTTCCCACCCTGATGTCCCTCTTTTTAGGGTTTATATAAGTGTATCACATTGCTCCACAGCATTAAAACTTACATTACTGTTTGTTTAAACTTCAATACATGTGTTTATAAATTAGTCTGTGTAAATAAAATACTTTGGTCTTGTATTAAATCATTTATTCAGTTACACAAAAAGGTGTCGGTAGGTCATGAACTAACATAAATATTCTTAGTAATGCTCCTCCCACCAGCCACCCCCACTAAAACAAAAATGTCCCTCTTTGGCTAATTGAAATGTTGGGAGGTATGTTAATGGCATACAGTAGAGCAAGACCAGTGTGGCAGAAAGTGTGCTTCTGTGACTACAAAATTACACATACAATTAACCCTTCAGGGACCTGGTGGTGTGTAGCTCATTGCTGGTCAATAATCATTTGAGTGCCAGAGCGTTATCCAGTGTATTGCAGAGCAATGCTTTGGATAGCTCTCTGGTACTCAAAAGGTTAAACATGCAATTTACATACATGGGAGTTCCATACTGGCACAGTTGGATTTCCTCAACACTGTTCCAATTTGCTATTATTAGACCCATTGACTTATTTGCAGCCCTTGTAGTGAAGCTGGCTGCCTGTAAATGCTTTTCAGTTCATTTTGGATGAAGTGGCATGTTGATGTGTTTTGTGCATTAGTCTTGTGTGGGATTCTGCTTTCATACCCTGTTCTTTGTCTGCATATTGTGTGCAGTATAACTAGTGGCAGTACTTTATTTAATTGGTGGAAAAGGATAATATAAAATCAAAGCAGACCCCCTTCTGTTCCCTGGAGCAGGTTGTTCTGGGTGAAAGCCGTCTCTTTACTCTCTGCTCTAGTACATTAGTTGCCTGGCAATGCTCAGTAATGTAATATACACAAACATGAGTCATGACAAATTTTTTCATGTTCTAATTGCTGTAAAGCGACTGTAAAACCTAAAAAGAATAGGCCACATGTTTAAGGAAAATGCGGAGCAATGTTGGAGAAAACAAACTGCATGGTATTTGTAAAATTAACCCTTTGTATGCCAGGGAGGTCTCAAGTCCAGAGGGGAAAACAAATTGGAACATTAGCTATTTTATGAAGGCCATAAATGTATATGATATTTGTGATTATGTAGTACATTGTAAATAGAAATTGCGCACGTTTCTTGCATTTCGGCCTTAACCCTTTGAGTGTCAGGGGGTTGGACATCACATTGCTCTTCGATGTGTTTGTTGCACACCACTGTGGCACTCAAAGGGTTAATCCTTTGAGTGTTAGAGACCTCATGAGCACATTGCTGAGCTGAGTTTAGGACTGTATTCTGAAAGATGATGTGGATCAAACCAACTGCCCGGTAGGGGACAAATAATAATCCCCCTAATTCCCATTGATTTAAATTGGGCTTTTAACCCCTTGAATTCTACAGAGAATTCCAACACATTTTGAAGCAATGTTTTGGTGAGATCTCTAACATTTGAGCGTTAAAACCCCCTAATTTAACCCTTTGAGTGCCAGAGGGGTACACAATGCATTGCTTTGCATATCCCTCTGGCACTCAAAGGGTTAAATTATGGGAGGGGGTTTATTTCCCTTGTAAATAAAGTGTTCTCAGAATTGTGGAGTATGAAGTAAAATGCTAGGAACCTGCTAGGATTTTTCCACGCCTGCTTTACGTACTATTTACATTTTCAATGTATTTCTCTGTATTCAAGGAATTAATAGCTGGATCACTAGATGCTGCAAGGAAAATGTGTGGCAGTCCAGTTTTTATACAGAGATTAGCTCCTTTTTTAACACCTTTGGGTCCATGTAGGCAGGCTGGCAATGCTGCTTCTGATCACTGACTGCATAGATACATCCAAAAGCTTGCGTATTTCCATTACAAAAACATTATTTTATATTTACTGTGTTTTTTTTTTTAAGCTCCAGGCATTTGGCCTTCAGTGTCTCATTACACATGCATTTATTTATTATGAATCAACTTTATAATGCCCAGTAGACCAGTGGAGGTGAGCAGGAGGCCCTGGGGCCGCATTCAGCCCTTGGAGGTTTCCTTGCCATTCTTAAGTGCAGGGCCGGATTTTCCAATAGGCTGTGAAGACAAGTACCTAGAGCTCCAGACTTTGAGGGGTATCTGAGTTGTTCTCAGAATTGTGGGTGCAGCCAGAGCTATTTCAATTGCCCTGCACCAGTTTTAATCCCTTTTACAGGATTCTAGAGAGATCTCCAATGCACTGTGGAGCAAAGGGCTGGAGATCTCTCTAGCAACCAAGGGGTTAAAATATGTTTCGTTATGGGAGGTGGAGTCATGTGAGGAGCGTGGTTGTGGCCGTCGCTGAAATTAAGGGCATCTAGAGTGTCTTGCCTATGGGCCCCTGGGATGTAAATCCGGCCCCGCCCCAGTGTATTCTTTTGGTGCTGTGATAAGAGGATGTCATTTTCCTCTCCCTCATCCGACTTTCCTTGTTTTCACCCAAAACACACATCCATTTTCTGTTACCGCACACCACGCTTCCCTTCACAGTCATATTGCTAGAGATTCTTAACCAGGGTGATGTGGCACTTTGGAGCACTTTGGACATCTACTTACAGTGCAGTGATTTTCTATAAAGACTTTGAAAAGTATGTGAATGTAACGTAAAAACATAGAATTTGATGGCAGATAAGAACCATTCAACCCATCTAGTCTGCCTGTTTTCCTACTGTAAAAACCTCAAACCTTAATTGTTCCTTGTTCTTGTCTTACGTTAAGGACAGCCTTATGCCTATTCACTGTATTGACCTCTACCACCTCTGCTGGTAGACTATTTCTATTTACTGCCCTTTTGGTGAAGTAAAACTTTCTTACATTACGTCCAAACCTGTGCCTCTCTAGTTTTAGCCTATGGCCTCTTGTCCTAACATTTTTACTCCTTTGAAATGTACTTCCATCCGGCACTTTGTTGAATACCTTCATGTATTTGAATGTTTCTATCATATTCCCACTATCTTCTCTCCTCCAAGCTATCCATGTTCAGATCCTTTCAAATGTATATTTGATGATTGTTATACATAGTATGTTTCTTTTCAATATTCTGATGGTGAGACTTAACCCTTTGAATGCCAGAGAGGGATGCATTGCAAACCAAATACATTTTGTATCCCTCTGGCACTCAAAGGGTTAAGAATGATTATGTAAGTGTACCCTTTGTTACACCCTTGACAAATGACATAAAAAAAATCCAGACTTCATGTTACGTGCAATGGAAAAAAAAAAATGACTGAATACCACTGCTAATGTTTTAACGCTTTGAGTGCCAGAGGTGTACTGCAATGCTTTGTGAACCCCTCTGGCACTCAGAGGTTAACCTCTTGGGTCTAAGACAAGGATGTCCAAATGTTTTTTATCCGTGCACCACATGGACAGAGATCCATAAATGTGAGAACTACATTAATGTTTACTGTTACCAATTATGAATTACAGACTATAGACCAAATGCTAGTCATTGATCAAATCTGATTGTCAATTAGAGTGCTGAGATTTAACAGACTGATCTATACTGAGACTGTACAGGAGCAGTGGGTAGGTTGTATGACCTTCCTGGCCTACTAGTTTTATACACTAGCTAATTAGGTAAAATTATTTTTATTCTTTAATTTCAGACAGTCCACAGCCTGGAGTCAGGTGGGCTGCGTTTGGCCTGTAGGCAGCTTGTTGGAAGCCCATAGTCAGAGAAGCAGTCCTCTCTAGCACCTAATGTGTTTTGTTTTTTATAAAGCCCTAGTTAGATTATTATACCCTATTATGTGGCCCTTTGGGGTGCACAAGGGCTACATACATGTCTTGAAGTCAATTCAGTTAGCATTCATTGTTCTAGAGATTTTCTTTCATGTAATATACATTTTGAAAATGCTAATATGAAATGAAGCGATTCTGTCAGCAAAAGCTTAATTAAAGTCTCAGTAGATCAGATGTTTAATTCTCATTTTCCATCTCTGCAACATCACACCGTCATTTTAATTAAAAAGTTGTGAGAAACGCTTGCACGATTGCACACTGTAAATTGAGTTCTCATGTTACCTTGCCCATGTGATACACCTGCACATCCTTCTTTGTTTAACTCTTCATTTTATGGGAATCAAAAGCTTATCTTTACTGGAAGTAACTGGGGACATGTTTTCCACTGATAAAAAGCATTCTCTGGCCGCCTTAGCCCATTAAAGACACAGACTGTTATGGACAGGTTTTCTAACTTGACTCTAGGAGTCTACGGCGGATTGAACGTGCAACTCATTGTACTCTATGGCTGTGAGCCACAGTCATCCATGTTGTATCCAGCCTCCTGCAGCCCAAGGGGATGGTTAGACAGCTGACAGCAGTTTTCAGATTGCACAGAGCAGTTCTAGGCTGCTGAACTAAGTCTGATCCCATATTCAATTATTTGGCTTACAGCTGTTGGGGACTACAACTCTCATCATTGCCAACCACCCAACACATGATTGGGATGATGAGAGTTGTAGTCTCCAACAGCTGGAGGTCCAATGTTGGTGATTTTGAAAGAGATTAATGATATCAACTATATCTTGTACTAGCAAAAAAGATACAGTTTACCATCAAAAAAACACACACACACACACACCCCCATTGATTTAATTGGGTCTTAAAATCCCTTGAATGTTTGGGAGGTGGCAATTTCATTGAAAAGAACTGGGCAACTATCCAGCATTGATGGCGTTAAAAGCCCACTTAAAACCCGTGGCATTTTTATTTATTCCTTCAGGTGTAGTTGGTTCACCCCAGAATGATACCATTTTTTTCAGTACATCAGTCCTACTGTTTTACTTTACACTTCAGATTCATTACATGCTCTTCAGTGTTCCCAAGCGGTTCACTTTTAAAAAGTCATACAGGGCACAGTCATCATGTCACCTTGATTAAAAAAGCGACATGAGAATCTTGCATTGCAGGACAGAGCGAGATTCTCAGGTCGCATATTGAAACAGCGCCTTTAAGTCCCATCATCCTTAGCACCCAGTTTACAGAGCCCAGTGCTCAACAGCAAATAAACTGAACTAACTAAACAGAAATGGGACATAAGTAATAAAACCCTGCTTGTAGATCTTGCAAATACATAGAGATACTTAACTGAAGTGTAGATTGCACATGGAGCAGCACTCAAGTAAGCTGCTACGGCCTCTCTCTCCCCTTCTCTGAGTGATCCGCTCCTCCCTGTCATTCTGCACACAGAGAAGGGGAGAGAGAGAGAGAGGCCAGAGCGGCTTACTTGAGCGCTGTTCCATGTACAATCTACACTTCAGTTAAGTACCTCTATGTATTTGCAAGGTCTGCAAGCAGGGTTTTATTACTTATGTCCCATAGTTATTTCTGTTTAGTTAATTCAGTTAATTTGCTGTTGAGCGATGAGCTCTGTAAATCAGGTGCTAAGGATGATGGAACTTGAAGGCGCTGTTTGAAGGTGCGACTTGAGAATCTTGCACTGTCCTGCAAGGCGAGATTCTCATGTCGCTTTTTTTAATCAAGGCGACATGATGACTGCGCCCTGTAGTCGCACGCTATTTTGCATGCAACTTTTTAAAAGGATACCTTCCCAAATACCCTCCCCACATCCCCTCTGCCTGTGGTTAGCCCTCTGGTTTCCGTATACGTATTTAAGACTATTTTGGCCTTATATTGAAATAATTCTTTATTTTTACCAAGTTTAACCCCTCCATTGCTAGGAAACTGGAGAGCATTGATTGCAGTGTGTTCCCAGCCAATCCGGCACTGGTGGGGATAATGGTGGGCCCTGTTGTTAGGGGGTGTTTATTTTTTGCAGTTAACCCCTTCGAATCGTAGACAGTATATATACATTACTTGTGTTGTAAGCTGTCTGGCATAGGAGAGGTTAATAGGGACTTCTGTGAACCTGGGAAGACCTATATGTTACAAGAGTCAGTATTGCAAAAGCCATCCTACAGTGTAATCACAGAATAGTCATTTACAGTGCTAGTTTTGGCCATTTTTGTATGCAAAATTTAGTATATATATATATTGTCCCTAATGGAAAGGCAAGAGTTGGTACAGGATAAAAATAAAGCTGTTTTCCTTCTCTTTTTCTGGACAAATTTTTATCCATCTTTAATGGAATCAATCCCCGAATACGGTTTCAAATATCAATATCCTTAAAAACTAAGGCAATTATAGAATTTATGTAATATATAGGCAGCATTTAATACTGTTGATGAAAAATGCTGAAACGTTTTGTGGGAGCGCCAAGGTCACATGTGGAGCTGAATGAAAATATACAAAAAACACAAGTAAGCACTGGGTAGGAAGCAATTAAAAATAAATGAAAAATTAAGAACACTAGATGCATTAACCCTTTGAGTGCCAGAGGGGTACGCAACACATTGCAAAAACACATGATATAGAGCTGTTTTATATGGCATGCATATTTGTATTGTAGAGATGCCTTCAGTTTTACAGTGAGAACGCATTTCTTATCATTAAGACGTGTTAATGTAGAACGTGTCCCTGTGTGCTCTGGAAGCTGCATTATTAATCAGCCATGATGACCGTCGAGCTAATGTAGGTAGGCAGGCGGTTCTATACTGCAATACATCTATAATCATCTTTTTTTACTTCTCAGCATTCCATTTTAGAATGTAAAGGGCAATATTCTGCAATCTAAAGTGGTGCAGTTCTAGAGCAAACCAACTGCTCCAAAGGAAATATATGAAAATACACATTGATTTAACCCCTTAACGACCCTTGACGGTCATAGTACGTCAAGGATCGATTTGGCTTAACGACCGATGACGTACTATGACCGTCATCGAGTTCCGGGCTCCCCCTGCGGCTGCATGCCGTTCGGGGAGTCCGGAACCCAACAGAGGAATAAAAAAAAATTGCTCCGTGGTCGTCAAGTCACTCCGCATTCCCGGTCGTTAAGGGGTTAAATGGCGCTCTTAACCTGTTGAGTGTTAGAAAGTTCATCAAATGCATTGGTTAAGGTTCTTTCACATGGATAACAGCAGCCCCCTACTGCACTTCTCTCGTCAGCTCTTTCACTGACTTTCTCATGCATTGCACTGTGGCTCACGAGCACCAGCCAGTGTTAATGGCTGCTGCCCGTACGGTTGCCACCCAGCCGGTATTTTACCAGCAGGCCGGTAAAAATTTGGCTTCTGTCCAAGTCTATGGAGGGAATGCCATGACCGGTATTTTTTTAAGAAAAGGTGGCAACCCTAGCTGCCCGTCTTGTTGCACCATTCATTGGAATTTGAGATGAGAATCACCCAATGCTTGTCTGAAAGGTCAGCTGGTGATACCATAGGCCGCAGTGCAGTGCTTGCTTACTGGATCATTACTGTGTGAATACGGTGATGTTGCAGCAGACTTCAGTGTGTTCACACAAGGTGATTGTGGCTCATTTGAAAGACACCATAACCCAGCATAGGACCTTTTGCTATGGGAAACATCACCACAGCAGCACCACTGCATTGATATCTCCCGTGGGCAAATGGCCTGAATGGATTTTGTATCAATTGACATTTTTGGAATTTTTTATTTGTCCTCTACAATGTGGTTGCAAAGCAATGTATTGGGTTAAACTCTAACAGTCAGCGTCTTAAAGGGGATGTATCACCCCTATACAAGTTAGCCTTAATAGTATTAATAGTATATAGCGAATTTGTGTAAACGTGTAATCATTTCTTTTTTTAAAGCTCTGTTTTGTCAAAATGTAAGTAATAAAAGCTGCCCTTCACCTACTTCCGCATAGACTGCAGTTACCTGCTCTGTACCACAGTCTGTCACGCTGCCTCTGCTCTCCTCCCTCTATCCAACCTCCTCCGATGACAGAGGCCTTCTGCCTGTAAGCTGGAGCAGTCTCATTGGCTAGATATTGATCTCTGAGAATGAGAGCCTCTAGCTTACAGACAGAAAGCACACATTCGCTATATACTCTAACTATTAAGGTTAAATCAATGTGGATTTTCAATTGTTCCCTATGGTGCACTTGGTTTACTCCATAACCGAACCAACTTTTCTTGATAAATATGGACCCTTGTCTTTATCGTAAATTTCAAGTCACGTGCCTATTTAAAGTAGACCTGACATGTTCAGAAAAAGTTATATTTAATTTTAACAAGACTTTAAAATTGCCTATATGTTGTACTGGACTTTTTTGCAGCATAGTGTTTGGAGACATTAACCTTTATTTGCTGATTTAGCAGAATGGCTCTCTATTAACCCTCTAAGTACCAGAGGGGTATGAAACACATTGCATACCCCTCTGACACTCAAAAGGTTCATGTGTTTCTGTACTGGGCCGCCTGTATTACCATGCTCTGTGCTATGAATGAATCTAGGCAGAGCGCACACACTGGAACATTTCTAATGGCAATGAGAGAGAAAAATTTTGCCTGAAACAGAACTAATTAACATTCTGTGCAGGTAATTAGCATAAAGTGCCACCAAATCATAAAAACCCATTTGACAGAAAATGGCTAGTGCAAAATATAGACAGAATTTTCATATATTTTAAAAATAAAATAAACTTTTCTTAAAGTGATAGGTCCACTTTATAATGCCTTCCCAAATCTTTACTGTGAATTGCAGGCAGTTATGCTGTTGGGGAAGAATTAACAGCAGTTCTGGAAGACAGTATTATTTTTTCTCGTGGTTATTCTTTCCTTAGCTGATATAAGCTTTCTGATCCTAACACCCTCTCCAACACATTGCTAAGCAGGATGGTCCTTATGTACAAAAGTAGAGTAATTCTGGAGCAAACAAACTGCACCATGGGGGACAGATAAAAAAATCAGTTGATTTAAATGTAGCTTTAGCAGTCTTTAATGCATTGTGAAACATTCAAATGGTTAAAAGTCCCATTTAAATCAATGTCAATCTGCAGAATTTTCATTTCAACTCTTAAACAATTCTTCCCAGAATTAGCTTGATACATAAGGCCCAGTGTCTTCCATTCAGAATACGTTAAGCAACTGCGCCACCTCTATGTGCATGTGGCTTTTTACGTTATCATTTGCCATAGGGTACACATTTGAGAGCTTTCCTTAAAGGAGCACTAATCTCTCCTAGTAAAAAATCCTCACACCTTAATATGGGCAGAAGACTCAGCCTGGGCCTGGGAGGAGTTTGGAATCTCGAGTTCTGCAGCAAACAATCAATAAGTTCTCTAGCACTAATTAAAGATTAATTTTTGAGAAACAAAACACTTGGCATTAATTCATAGTTACAATTTGGATTCTCAACCCAGACAAGGATAAATGGTGTTTATTATTACAAGGTTATATTTTTCCTTTAAGCCCTGTCATTGGCGTTTGTGTGTTTCCCTGTGTGTGCGCAGAGTGCGTGTTTACCGTTCAGTCACTCATCTCTGCTCCTTCAATTCCCCAGTGACGATGTGGAAAACAGCAGGCCAGGCAGACTGCAATGTAAGCACGAAACAAAGCCAGCTGGGGGAATCACCGCTCTGTAATGTACTGCAGTAACAGATCAGGCTGCTTCTCTGCTAGAGGGCAGTGTGCACTGCATCCTCCCTGGCACGCAAAGGGTTTACCGCAAAATAAGATGTAAAAAAATGAATACACTGTAGTGGGCAACTTTTAATTTTTTTTTTTTTAACATTTAAAAAACAGTTGATTCACAGTGGGCCATATTCATCAAGATAAAGAGGTGCAATTCCAGATCAGAGTAACTGCAGCATAAGGTTAAAATGATAATTCAACACATTGACATTGAGGGTTTTAACCTTTTGACTGCTAGCGAGGTGTTCAAGGATTTAATTTACAATGCCTTGAAGATCTCTCTAGCACTCAAGGGGTTAGCCCTTTGAGTGCCTGAGGGATACGGAATGCATTGCAAGGCAATGCTTTCCGTAACCCTCTGGTACTCAAAGGGGTTAAAGTCGTCATTTAAAGCAATGGGTGTTTTATCCTCCCCCCTCTGTGGTGCAGTTGGTTTACTCCTGAACTTAATCTCTTTAGGTTTATGACTGCGGCCCAGTGTGATGCACTGTTGGCCTAAAGCACAGGGAAAGTAATCAGAAGGGAATTATGTCTTAATAGGTTGCTTTTCATGTGTTTACAGACTTGCTTAGCTAGTAAAGTCAGACATGTCTGTTACGTTTTATAATACTTATTATTTTGCATTTGATCTCTGTTGTAGGGTACTGTTTGTCTTTCGGTTTAATAAAGGGACAGTAATGTCCCATAACATTTTTTTCTAGTTTTGTAGAGGTTAAAATAATAAACTATATGCCAGAAATCCTATCTCTCAAACTGCTATGGTTTGAGAGATATAGGCATTCACCCCCTTCTCCTGATATTAGCTGTAAAGCTGACAGCAGGAGATTCAAGTCATACGACTCAAGGAGGCTCTTCAGCAGAGCCAAAATTGTGTTATTTAAAAAGAATTACTTCATTGGAACGGTCTACAAAGTGTGCTTGCAAACCAGACACACTTTGTAGACCTTTCCAATGACGTAATTCTTTTGAAATAATGCAATTTTGGCTCTACTGCAGAGCCGCCGGCTGGTCCCTGGACCGGGATCTCCTGCTGTCAGCTAGACGCTGATGTCAGGAGAAGGGGGGGACTTTCAATGCAAATATCTCTCAAACCATAGCGGTTTGAGAGTGAGGATTTGTGGCACGTAGATTATTATTTTAAACTCTACAAAACTAGATTTTTTTTATGGGACATTAGTGTCCCTTTAAGGTCTCTTACAAGCCATACATACAAGCCCATTGCTTGTTCTAATGAGACATGAAGGCAGATTTTTCCAGTGGTCGCTTCAAACCAGAATTTATTCATACAATGCAAAAATATATAGATGTAACTGTCTGCCGAATGAGGACACCTTCATACCTCCCAGCATTTCAAATGGACAGAGAGGGACACTTGTGTTTTAGGGGGTGTTGCTGGGGCGTGGCTGGTGGGCAGGGTATTACTGAGAATTTTTAGGTTATGTTATGACCTATTAACACCAGTTTACGTAAATGAATAAATGATTTAGAGCAAGACCAAAGTATTTTATTTACATAGATATGCTGAAGTTATACAAACATTAATGTGTTTTGTTGCCGTGGAGCAATGTTATACACCTGTATACACACACCACACAGTCTGATCTCCTAAAAAGAGGGACACCAGTGTGGGAAAGAGGTACAGGGGGTTTTGGGTCTCAAAGATTGACTGTCCTTCCTAAAAAGGGACACTTGGGAGGTATGCACCTTCCAAGGAGAGTTATTATAATAATAATAATAATAATAATAATAATAATAATTCTTTATTTTTATATAGCGCACACAGATTACGCAGCGCTTTACACTCATATTGGTCATGTTGGTCCCTGTCCCCATTGGGGCTCACAATCTAAATTCACCTATAAGTATGTGTTTTTGCAGTGTGGGAGGAAACCGGAGTACCCGGAGGAAACCCACGCAAACACAGTGAGAACATACAAACTCATTGCAGATGTTGTTTTTGGTGGGATTTGAACCCAGGACCCCAGCGCTGCAAGGCAACAGTGCTAACCACTGAGCCTATGTTAAACAAATTAAGAACCACTTCTTTTTTGTGAAATTGGTCCTGTCACCTTGATTCAATTTGCATATTTTAATGCTTCATTAAAAACTGCCTATGTGTCATGTTAGTCAAAAGACCAACCAATCTATAGGTTAGGAGACATTCATAGTTGCACCGTATGCTAGTTGCTAATTGTGGTACCTTTGCAGTTTCATATGTTAATTAAGCTTTTCAGTTATGTTTCATATGCTAATTAATGTGTTACACCAGGATACTTTATATAAATAAAAATGTGAATATTTCCTAAACTGTGCATCTGCTGCTGGACTTTTGGTTAACATGACACACAGGCTGTTTTGAATGAAGTTTTGAAAGATGGAAAAAAAATTCAACATGGCCAGTCCAATTGAATATTCACTGTAAGATCACACTAAAAGTCAAGTGGAGTCAGACCTCCTCCTTTAGCGCTATGGACATTGGCTTTTTTTGGGTTTTGTACATTTTTAAACATTTAGTGCCATATTGTATGCACTATAGGAAATAAGATCAATTTTGGATCAAACCAACCATACAGGACAAATAACTCTTCCCACTGATTTAAATGGAGCATTTAGACCCTGAATGTTAGCGGTCTCCCAGCCCATTGCTTCACAGCCGAATTGTAGGGAACAAATAAAAAATGTCCAAAAGTCCTGCTAAATTACATGAGCTTTATAATCTTTTGAATATTAGAAAGGAGGCCAATGCATTGCTTTGCAATGCGTTGGAGACCTCTCTAGCATTCGCGGGGTTAAAAGCCCCATGTAAGTCAGTAACAGTTTAGGGGATGTGTATTTGACCCCTATGGGGTAGTTGGTTTGTTCCAGGATTGTTCCTCTTTTTGTTAGTGTGTGTGCAGAAAACCCATACGCCAGAATCAGCCACTGGAATAGTGGTAGGCAACCTTTGGCACTTCAGCTGGTGGGGGATGATAAGAGTTGTAGTCCCCAACAGCTGGAGTGTCAGATGTTGCTCATTAGAAAAATGGTCTCCATGCATTTAGTAGCAGTATTATGTTTTGATATCCTGGGTTGGCCGGTTCTCAGCTTTGAGTTTTTACTGTATCACATCACAGAAAGACCTGATCTGCTTCATGATGCTGCACTCTGCCCTTTTGTCCACAGTGTTGTTTATCTTCCGTGTAGTTACCTTTCTTGCTTCTTCCCATCTCCGATAACCGCATCAGATTCAAGGTGCGCTGTCCAACCCTTTTGTTCACAATGAGTGCCAAGGACACGCAGATGGTTAACAGACAGCTTGCACTGTAGAACTGTGTGTTCATTTTTGCTTTGTGATCTAGTGCAGTGCTGCTATTATTTTCTTCCCCTCATGGCACCCCTAACACAGTCTAAAATTTTTGGGGCACACCCCTCTTTATATAGGTCATTTGTCAAGAATATTATGAAGGAGACATGCATAAATATATAGTTACTAGTTGAACAGCCCGTGTACACGGGCCACAGTGCCAGGCAGCAACGACCACGGTGCAGTCATGCATAGTAGAGACTGCCCGCGTCGTTGGCTGATAACGAAGCGGGGCTCTCCAAAATCAGACTGTAGTCCTCTCTGCGCGCCGACTTCGGTCTGAATTTGGAGTGTCTCACTCCATTATCAGCCACGGCATGGGCAGTCTGTACTGCGAATGACTGCAGCGCGCGCAGCTGTCTGTACTGCACATGACAGTTTCTGACAAACATGCATTAGCCAATTATTATATAGGATTAGTTTCCACTGTTAGAGCAAGAAAATCACACACATTGCACATAACAGTTTCTATAATTAATGCATCTGAATCTCAACATTTACATTTTTGTAAAAGTCTCCAAAGAAAAGAAGGGGACACTCTAAAGTGGACCTATCACCTCGTAGTCAGGTTTGCATATTTGAAAACCTCATTAGAAACTGCCTATGTGTCATGTTAGCCAAAAAAATAGCAGATGCCTAGTTTAGGAGATATTCATGCTTTTTTCCAGTATGGTGAGTACTGGACCATATGCTAATTTAATGGTAATTAACCTCTTAAGTGCAGCTAATGGGATTATTAGCATATGAAAATCCACTCAGAGATACTAATTTTTTCAGAACTGAGAGTATCAATATCCTCTAAACTATACGTCTGGCCAAAATAACACATATACTGTTTTGATTTAAGTTTTCAAGTATACAAACTTAAAAGGATAGTGATGTTTCATAAACAAAGCGGCTCCAATTAATCTTAGCATTTGGGCTGTGGAGAGTGTGATTTCAATACTGTCAGAGTTGTAGTTCAAGAGTAATTGAATGATAAAGTATCCCCCTCCCGCCCCTTTTACTGATGTAACACTGCTCACCTCATAGTAGCAAGGTGGTATTCGGGTGGATCGCAGAGAGGGAGAATCTTCAGTGAGCATAAGGAAAAATCTGACAAACCTGTCAAGGGGGGCACAGTAAGAAGATTGTCCCTTGCTGTGAGCTGTCTAGTCAAGGGACCAGATTCCAATCTGAGGGGAGGCGGGAGGGTAAACTTTATAATTCCATTACACTTAAAGTACAACTCTGACTGTATTGAAATAACACTCTCCACAGCCCAAATACTATGAAGATTAATTGGAGCTGCTTTTATTGTGAAACATTACTATCCCTTTAAATTCAAGGTGACAGGTCAATTTAAGTGGATGCTCACATCTCTCCAAAGTACCACTGAACCCTGGCTGTGACTCATACATCTAGGGATCCATCTTTCAGGATTTTAAAGGAATACTAACCACTCTGAATAATTATCCCCCACTTATCTTCATCTGGAAAGAAAAGCTTCATGCCAACTATGATTCAGTACTTTGTGGAATGGTTCTCGAAAACGAATGCATAGTTTGTCAGTAGAGGCATGATTCCTTTTTCCTTGGACCCCAAATATTGAGCACTTCAGTGTGACTTCAAAAGAACAATGTGTGACTTCAAAAGAACAACAGTGTGACTTCAAAAAGAACAATGTGTGCCTCTGTGGACATCATATACAGCACTAATGAAAGATTAACATTCAGGAACCAATCCACAGAAAGTTGATTCACAGTATCCTTTCTGAGTTTCTGCGCAGATCAACCCCTTAAGGATCAGCGGTCCAGGGAAGTTACCTTCCCTTAAGGACCGCTTTGATCCTTGCTGACGCACCGGTGACCTGTTTTTTGTACCGGCGTGCTGCTTTGGGGCCTAAGAGAGACCGCTCCAGTCTTGGTTCAGTCAATTTTATGCCCCATTTTTACTTACAGCGCTCCTGGTAGAGCGCTGAAGTAAAAAGAACTTGAAGTGCTATGACCATCACCGGTCCTTAAGGGTATAAGGACCATGACGGTCATAGCACATCATCTGGTCCTTAAGGGGTTAAGTGTGAGTGTTACCTTAATATGTTGACAGAGTCTGTAGCAGGAAATTAATTAACAGCAGTCCTTTAAATTGATAGTATTACTTCAAAATTACTATCCCTCATATTGTAGCCCTTAATAAACTGAGTTAAATGACACCAGCGGCATCTCTCAAACCTTTATGGTTTAAGAGATAGCCGCTTTCAAAGTTTCCTCTCCCCTGCTGTCAGCGTTCTGCTGCCAGCAGGGGAATCCGGTCTCTGAATCAAGCGGAGGCTCTTCAGCAGAGCCGATATCTCGTTATGGAAGGAAAAGTGATTCATTGAAACAGTCTTCTACGTGTACTTGGTAACCAAGCACACGTAGAAAACTGTTTCATTTAATCATTTAAACATTAATGAAGTTAAAGAGGAGAAGTTCCTGAACAAGCCAACTGCGTCACAGGGGTCACAAGAAAATAACCACTGATTGAAGTTGGACAATTTTTAAATGCTGGGGAGGCCTTCACTAGAGATTGCTCTAGCATCCAAGGGTCTAAAAACCCAATTTATGGTGGACATATAATCCAAGTTTAGTTTGTATTATGAATAATTAAAATATGGTTTACTAGCCATTTACCTGTAAAAATAAATAGTTTTTGAAAAATTAATACTAACATTTTGGTGGCACTTCATGCTAATTCCCTGCATGGTATGCTAATTAGTTCTGTTTGAGGCCAAACTTACTGCTCCGTGTGCCATTAGAAAATACGCCAGTGTGTGGGCCCTGCCTAGATTCATCCATAGCACGGTAGGTGGGTAACACTGAGCCAGCACATAAACTCAGTTGCATAAAGTGCCACCAGCAAAGCGATTTCTATAAGAAGCAAATGGGTAGTACAAAAGATAGGCATTTTTAATGCCTATATAAAATTAAAGGTTTAGTAATGCCCATATTTAACTTGATTCAATATTGTAGATGTTAAAAAAAAAAAAAAAAAAAGTACATGGAGAAAGTCGTTTGAGAGATATTCGTTGCTAAAGGTTCCCTTCTTTCATGTCATCTGTAAAGCTGACAGAAGGAAATCCGAGTCAGCCAACTCGAGGAGGCTCTTCATTTAAATTAACAACTTCACTGGAACAGTCTACAAAAGTGTTCTTTCAAACCAGGCACACTTTGTAGACTGTTCCAATGACGTAATTATTTTTAAATTTCGCTATTTCGGCTCTGCTGAAGAGCCGCTGGATAGTCCCAGGTCCGGGATCTCCTGCTGTTAGTAGAGGGCTGACGTCATGAGAAGGGGAGGGAGGAGGGAACTTTAGTGGCGAATATCTCACAAACCTTAAAGGTTTGAGAGAGGGGACTTTCTCCATATACAATATTGAATCATATTAAATATGCGCATTACTAACCCTTTAACTAAACATATTTTAGGGTGACAGATCCACATTAAATAATTTGAAATTTTAACCCTTTGAGTGCCAGAGGGGTAAGCACCCCTCTGGCACTCAAACGGTTATAAATGGGTATTTTTCCCTTGAGGTCCAGTTACTTGCAAAGACATGAAATTGAATGCTTTCTATACAAGATGGAGGAGAGGCCGATGTATTAACCCATTCAGTGCCAGAGCGGTACTCAATGCATTATGTTGCATACCCCTCTGGCATTGAAAGGGTTAAGAAAAGTGGAATAATTCTTGAGTAAACCAAATGCACCATCGGGAACAAAAAAATGTCCAAAATTTCAATTGTTTTAAATGGGGCTTTTAACCCCTTGAATGCTAGTGGGGTCTCCAACACATTCCAGCATTCAATGGGTTAAAAATTCCATTTAAATAAGTTTGCATTATTTGCTTCAAGTTGGTGCAGTTGATTTGCTCTGTAATTACTCTGTGTAGGATTAATGCATCAGTCTTGGTTGGTGTCTGTATCCATCTTCCATGGAAATGTACTCTCCTCATGCTCATTAGTATGTATACTAAGACATAACCATGTTCCATTATTTATGTGTTCCATACACACTTGTCTCTTCCCATATCTGTGCATGCTTGCAACTGTTATTTTTATTTATGTTTGGAAAGGATGCTTCAATGCCGCCATAAATCTCTAAATCAAACCTAGATACAGTTGCACAGTATGTTCCTCGCTCTCTTATACAGCAGTAGATGACTTTCATTGTTTCCTCTCTTGCTGGGACTATCTTGTGAATCACTTTATTTCATCTATCTCCTACTATAGTGAAATTGCAATTTCTTTTCCAAGCTTCTGAATGATACATTATACCTCGATGCAATATCTTTTCATCTATCAGTAAAAATCCCTGGAGTTTATACATAAAGAGAGGCGTTTTTTCAAAGGTTATTACAGTTCACACTTGTTTTTATGCAGTAAACTGTTCCTGTCATGGTCACCAGGTGGTGTTATAGACTTCTCTCCATAGTAAGTGATAAGAATAACTATGGTGATGAGTTCAGCCCTTTGTGAATAAGAGATCAACTGAACCGGCATCTCAGAATCTATTTTAGACTTCCTCTATAACATACATGCCCCTCAGATTCCAAAGATGTCTGATAACTTTAATCATTAATAATAATATATTTTCATGTGGAAAGCATCTGGTGGTGTCAAAAATTATTCTAAAAACATAACCGAGAAAACGCTGACACTTGTTTTGTTAATACTTTTTTAAAGGCATGATGTCAGACACATTAAGTAGAATTACATCACTGGCAAGCTGGATTGTGCCACAGTATAAATATATACATCTCCCTTTTATCAACTTTGATGATATCACTAGTGGCATGCCGGTATGTGCCCTGGCATACACATATGCTTTGTCGAATATTAACATTATTATAATAAGTGGTAAACCGGATTATGCCCTGGCATAAACACAAGCACATTTTTTCTGTGATATTTGAGAATATCATTTAGTGGCTAGCCGTTATCTGCCCCAACATATATACCTAACTAAAACAGAACCTGGGAATTATAGACCTGTGAGTTTGACCTCTGTAGTGGGAAAACTGCTAGAAGAGATAATAAGGGATTATATTAAGGATTACGCCACCATAAATAAAATTATTAGAGGGAATCAACATGATTTAATGAGGAACAGCGCATGCCAAACTAATCTTTTCAGCTTCTATGAAGAAATAAGTAGCAACCTAGATAATGGCAAGGCAATTGATGTAGTATATCCAGGTTTTGCAAAGGCATTTGATACAGTGCCACACAGAAGGCTGGGGTATAAAATAAGAACATTAGGGCTAGAGGATAACCTTTGCAATGGGATAGAAAATTGGTTGATGGATGGGGAACAGTGTGTGATTGTAAATGGAGAAGTCTTCAATTCTGGGTTCAGTACTAGGTCCACTGCTTTTTAAAGGGGAACATTCACATTGGGAGAACTTTTGAGCACTTGTTTAATCAACAAAGAAGCATTAGGCAAACGTGGTCTCTTTTTTTTTTTTTTGTAACTTACTTTTTAAGATATTCAACTTCAAAGTTATCCACTTACTGCGGCATGATGTAGCTGCGGCACGGCTCTCAGGACTTCCCAGCAGTCTGTCATTCTCCTCCCTGCTGCCCCCGGGAGCACGTTCACACTTCACTTCGGTGTGGTGCGAAAGGCTCTTAGCGTTACAGCGATTAGCTTTATACTGAGGTTGCAACCTCAGTATAATGCTAATCGCCACTTCCTGTGACGCTAGGAGCTGTTCACACCACACCGAAGTGAAGCGTGAATGAGATCCTGGGGGCAGGTGGGAGGAGAATGACAGACTGCTGGGAAGTCCTGAGAGCCGTGCCGCAGCTACATTATGTGGAAGTGGATACCTTTGAAGTTGAATATCTTAAAAAGTAAGTTACAAAAAAAGAGAGAGCACATTTGCCTAATGCTTCTTAGCTGATTAAACAAGTGCTCAAAAGTTTTCCCGATGTGAATGTTCCCCTTTAGCATGTTTATAGATGACTTGGAAATAGATATAGAAAGTAAAATATCAATATTTGCAGATGGCACTAAGACACTAGGGATTTACATAAAATGGCAGATTGGGCAAACAAATGGAATATGAAGTTTAATGTGGGAACTGTAAAATTATGCATTTGGGAAGAAAAAATCCCAAGGCTACTTCTGAACTTAATGGAATCGTTTTAGGGGACTTTTTGCTAGAGAAAGACCTGGGAATCCTTGTAAACTACAAACTTTAAAACAGTGACCAGTGTCAAATAACAATAGCAAAAGCAAACAAAGTCCTGTGTTGCATAAAAAGGGGTATTGAAGCAAGAGTGGATAACATCATTTTGCTATTGTATAAATCATTGGTAAGACCTCACCTCAAATATGCAGTGTTGGTACGGTGAAGAGCAACAAAATGAATCAAGGGAATTGAGGACTTGATGTATGAGGAATGACTAGACACGCTTGGTTTATTTACTATAGATAAAAAGAGACTAAGAGAAGATCTCATCACAATGTACAAAGTATATGAGAGGTCAGTACAAGGATCTCTGTGCTGAGCTATTCATTCCAAGGACTGATTCAGGGAACACCCCTTGAGATTAGAGGAAAGGAGGTTTATACTTCAGCAGAGGAATTGGTTTCTTACAGTGTGGTCTATTAAATTATAGAATTCCTTGCCCAAGGATATGGTTATGGCAGATAAAATGGATACATTTAAGAGAAGATTAGATACATTTCTTTCAAAACTGAACATACAGGGTTATACTGTGTAATAGTAGGCAAATCAGGAGAGTGTGATAAAGACTAACTTATTTGGTAGCAGGAAAGCTATATATAGGTGTTTTATTCAAAAGTTATTACAACTGAAATTTGAAATTTTTTAGGTGCAGTATCTCATTGGCCTGAAATTGTACAAAAGAGAAGATACGCACTCTCACATAAAATAACTCAAGGCCAAATATTTTATTACTAAGAGCCTACAAGGTGCTACAGGGGATATACACTAAACAGAAAAGACAAAGAGAGGGGCTGGGTGGGCAGTGCAAAGCAATGCTCTGTGTCCTCCTCTGTTCCTTAAAGGGTTAACCCTTTGAGTGCTAGAGGGGTACTCAATGCTTTGCTTTGCAATGCATTACATACCACTCTGGAACTCAAAAGGTTACAACTATTATATGCTGAGAGCAGAATGTGAAGTTCTGTGGTCCTGCCAGCCACTTTCATATCTGCCTCAGTGGACACAACAAGGACGGACTGAAGATGTTCTCTCCTGGACAAAGACACAAGTGCAGCATTCATAGGGGCCATTAGGCAGGGGAGTGAAAAAAATAGAATTAATTTAAGAACCTGGCAATAAATGGTTATTCACAAATACATATAAAACATGCCCAAAGTTTAGTAGGAAGTAGAATTTTAGGAGGCCAGGCTCCTGAGATTTTTACACAGCATTGATTGGTATTTTTTCCTGGTATGGTAGGTAGGGAATGTATTCTTATTAGGTGTTAGCTCTTTACACCACTTTTACATGTTAGTCCTCAGAGACCCTTGTTCCTATTGGAAGACTGGTATGCACCTTGTTTCTGTGCTTCTTACTGTCACTGCCAACTGAAATAAGCTGCCTTTTTCTGGATAGTTCTGATGAATATTTAACCAGTATAATTATAGTGTCCAATTGGATTAAAGAACTGGTGTTTAATTGCTTATTTATGCTGGCAGGACATGTCTGTGCCTCACTAAATCCAGGACAGGAGCCCCTAGCTCTTTGCAGAGTTATGTAGCCTGATATAGTAAGAAAAACCACATCAATACTGGAGCAAACTAACTGCTCCACAGGGGAGAAAAAAATAAAATTTATCTAAATGGGTTTTTGTTGTGGAACTATTACCTGATATCAATTTAGGTGATTTTGAATGTGTCTGTCTGTCTGTCTCTCTCACGCACACACACACCCATTTATTTATTTATTTTTAACCCTTAACAACCCTTGACGGTTATAGTACATCATGGGTAAATCTGACTGAACAACCCATGACGTACTATGACCGTCATGGAATTCCGGGCTCCCCCCCGCGGCTGCACACCGTTCAGGGAGTCCAGAAACGGAAGGAGCAAAAAAAAAATGCTCTGTGGTCCTTAACTGACCACGCCGATCGGCCGGTTGTTAAGGGGTTAAATAGTTTACACAATATTTAGGTTTGTATGTTGTTCTTTTATGCAAATTAGTCAGTACTGACTGGTACAGATTGGAGTGTGAAATGCCAACATTCCACTATTCTATCCAACTGCCACCAGGAAGTACTGGCTTATATACATCAACTGACAAATCTAATGTCTCGTAAACTATAGTTTTAAAGAGTGGCTAACATAAATATAGGTAATTTTTGAAAGCTGTGTCAAAATCACCCAAGTAATCTTAACATGTAGTTCTACATTACCTCTGTGGATTTAATAGAGACACTCAAAAGGTCAGTAATTGCTGCACAATATAGTCCAACAACCGACTATCCCTGAAGGAAATAGTACTAATCTATTCCAAATCCATCTGACAAACAAATAACTTCCAGCTTATTGCTGTGAAATGTGTTGGAGATATCTAGTATGAAGGGGGCTAAAAAATTGTAAAAAAAAAAATTGTTCGCTTAACCCCTTAACAACCGGCAGTCCTGGGACGTTTCCATCCTATAAGGACCGCATAGAACCACGTGGACGCGCCGGTACACGTGACCTGTTGCGCGTATCTACAAGTCACTATGGGGCCTGATAGAGATCGCTCCGATGTTGGAGCGGTCAATTTCAGGCCCCATTTTTACTTACAGCGCTCCGGTAGAGCGCTGTAAGTAAAAAGTATGTGACGTACTATGACCGTCGTCGGTCCTTGAGTATTTCAAGGACTGTAACAGTCATAGTACGTCACATGTCGTTAAGGGGTTAAAAAGAAAATATGTGTTAGAGAGAGAATATGTGTGTGTAAAATTGGAGGTGTCCTGGGGCAAATCATTTCACTGTAGGGTACATGTAATAATGTAGATGCTTACCCCTCTGGCACTCAAAGGGTTAATGCCAAAGATCCCCCCCCCCGCCTTATACGAATTAAAAGAAAATGTAACTACTTCGCAAAAAAAGAAAAGCATGACAGGAAAGGTTATATATTTTTGGAATTAAGCCCAAATTATTTTTGGATATGTCGTCTGCTATTCATAATAGACTTGTTTTACTCTGCTGGGTATTTTCTATTTTAGTGACTAATTGTTCAATAATTAATTACATTGAACATTTAGTACAATTTTACAAGATATCTCAGTGGTTCTCAGACATTTTGCTCTGGTGGAATTCTTTCTTTAGAATGAAATTCCTGTATAACTGCGACAGTCAAACCCTTTGAGTGCCAGAGGGGTAAGCAACGCAACAGAATGCATTGCATACCTTTCTGGCTCTCAGAGGGTTAATGACTTGGATGTAAGACAGGTGTCCAACCAATAATCTGTTGTAGACATCTGTAGCATCCAGTGGGCAGACATAGTATCTGTAGCAAATGTATATGCAAGCTTTTTGTTCAGTTAAAGTGAAACTATCACCTTCATAATATTGTCCCCCAATCCTTTACTAATGTAGCAATAGGTAAAGCCATACTGTTATTATGATGGAAAAGTCTGCGTTATTAAAGAAAATAAATTCTTCTGTAGGCATCCAGGGCACAGAGCTTACAAGAGAAGCTCTATGTGCCTGAGCCTTCAGCAACTTCCATTACCTTAAAGGGATATTATTACTTAAAAAATACTAATCCCTATGTTAAAGATGAAAAATTCCCCCATCCGCATCTCTCAAACCCTTATGGTTTGAGAGATAAGTGCTTTCAAAGGTCACCCCTGGCTGACATCAGCATTCTAGCTGACAGCAGGGGAATCCTCTCCTGAGATCAGCTGGCGGCTCTGCAGCAGAGCCGAGATCGCGTTAATAAAGAAGAAATCCATCACTAAAATGGTCCTCTACATGTGCTTGGTTTGCAAGCAAGAAGAGGCTTTATCTAATAACATGGACTTTTCCATCATAACAGTATGGCTTTACCTGTCGCTACATTAGTAAAGGATTGGGGGGCAATATTATGAAGGTGATAGTTCCGCTTTAACGTAAGGCTAAATCATAATGTTCTGTTTCTTTAGCATTTTATAAAAGCTAAATTATAATGAATACATTATTTTTAAACATCAAACTAGACACAACATATCTTTCTAATGCATCAGTTCTATATATATTGGTATATAGATTTATACATTTTATTTAGATTTTTTTATTTCGTCATAAGTAAAGATTCTTGTCTCTTCACCTGCAACAGATGAAACCTCATTTCTATTAGCTGTGCAGGTCAGTGTGATATTAACCCCTTCGCGTCCTGTGACGTACCCGGACCATCACGCTGGTCCGGCACTTAAGGACCAGTGACGGTCCTGGTACGTCACATACTTTTACTCACTGCGCTCCTGCAGGAGCGCAGTGAGTAATACCGTGGACTGAAATTGATCGCTCCAAGACCGGAGCGATCTCTTTCAGTCCTCCTTTCGATGTGCCGCCCCACGTGATCAGTCACGTGGGACGGCACGTCGAACTAGTCTATCTGGTCCTTAAAGGACCAGACACAGCGGGATCGTCGGACCTTAAGGGGTTAAAGAAAGCTTTTTTTTTTTTTTTTTTTTTTTTATATAATCTGTAGATTCATCATTTTGGCTGTATAATTGTCTCATTTCGGTAGTGTCTTCCATTAAGTGGTTATTTTTTCAGGCTGTAATTAAAGTTTATTGCACTACCTGTAGCAAGAGCTGACATTTTTTCTACTGCTGTTCAGGTAGGTGTGATATCAAAACAGCCTAAAGGAATCATCAGCAGTCTCCTTGGAGCCCACAGCACAGCTCTGGCGAGGAGAAGCCCAGGTGGATTTGTACACTGGGGGTATACATTTTAACTAGTAAAAACTATAACATATTTTGTATTTCATCATGTTTTCTCTTTAACAATTTCCTTGATTGAGCACAACTGAGTTAAAGGGATAGTAATACTGAAAATGTAAAAAAAAAAAAAAAAATAAATATGTTGAAGGGGTTTATCCCTCTGAGTAAAACAAGAATCCTCCCACTGCTGAAAGGTGTTTTATTCTAAAGTTATTACTGTTCAAACCTGAATTTGTATAGATGCAGTATCAGACTGGCCTGAAACTGTACAGTGGTGCTGTTGCTACACCATCCTATTGACAGCTCTGGGCAGTTGACCATAATTCTCCATAGGATGGTATAGCAACAGCGCCACTGTACAATTTCAGGCCACTTTGATACAGTACCTAAAAAATTCAACTTTGAACTGTAATGATTTTGGACTAAAACATTTTTCAGCAGTGAGAGTACCCTTGTTTTACTCAGGGGGACAAACTCTACAACATATTGTTTTTACATTCTAACCCCTTTGAGTGCCAGGAGGTATCGCAATATGTTGGATACCTCTCTGGAACTCAAAGGGTTAAGTATTACTATCACTTTAATCACAATATCTGAGCCACTCATCTGTGCTTAAGTAGGGATAATTACCTGTAGGAAGACATTGCTCTTTATTTAATTGGATGACTCACCTAGATATGAGATCTTCATATAGTAGCTCAGTTCATCAATTAAAGGGATAGTAATACTTAAAGGGATAGTAATACTTCGTTTTAACTTTATTTTATTTTGTAGGCATTAAAAAAACATGAAGAATGATATAAGTCTTATCTCTCAAACCTTTATGGTTTATGAGATATTCACAAGCAAAGTTCCCCTCCCCGCCCCTTTTTCCTAGTGTAAGCAATCTCTTCTCAGATGTGAGTCTGGTTGTATGACAGTACAGATAACAGAAGGGGACAATTTTCTTTGTATGAAAACAATGAAAGCCCTTCCCCCCTTGACAAGTTTTTCAGCTTTTTCCATTATCTTAATTGAAGATTGTCCCTCTCTGCAGTCTACCTGGGCATCTCCCTTCTGATCTGTTTGAACAGGGGGGGGATACTTTGTTTGTGAATATCTCTTAAACCATAAAGGTTTCAGAGATAAGACTTATATCATTCTTCATGTTTTTTTAATGCCTACAAAATAAAATAAAGTTAAAATGAAGTATTACTATCCCTTTAAATATATATAATATATAAAAACATATGTTGTAGGGTTTATGTTCCAGAATAAAACAAAGGTACTCCCACTGTTGAGAGAAATTTTATTAAAAAATTATAACAGCTCCAACTTGATTTTTTAGGTGCAATATCACAGTGGCCTGAAAATTTACAGTGGCGCTGTTGCTACACTATCCTTTGAAGATTTATGGTCTACAGACCAGAGCAGTCCATAGGATGGTGTAAAAACAGCACCACTGTACATTTTCAGACCTCTGTGATATCGCACCCAAAAAATTCAAGTTTGTGCTGTTATAAATTTTTAATTAAAGATCTCCCAGCAGTGTGAGTGCGCTTGTTTTACTCAGGGGATAAACCCTGCAACATATATTTTTATACATTTTAAGTATTGCTATCCCTTTAAAGGAACATTAATAACTAAAAGTGAACTGGGTTTATATATTCTCAGATACTAGTGTCTGTTTAAAATTCTACATTCTGAGACCTAAACTCTATACTCTTATATGTATTCTGAGGAAACAGACTTTCCTGCTTTTTCCAGTGCTCACATCGATTGCTCAGGATTATCTTTAAATGGGCTGATATAATAACAACCTTTATGAATACAAGAGCAGTCGGCACTATTCACAATTACCTGACTTTGGATCTTATCTCTCAATGCAAACAGCACAAACAACATTATCTAATGGCTTCCAGAAAAGGCCAATTTACACATGTTAAAAAGCAAGTTTAGAATTATATTTTAGTGATGTAACATATTAATAACTTCTTATATGTGCGAACTGTAGTATGTGATATTTAACCCTTTGGGGGCCAGCGAGGTATCCAGTCATCGCTTTGCAATGCCTTGGATACCATTCTGCCACTCAAAGATTTCCAATTATCAACCTATTTCATTTTTGGGCGTTACTGTTCCTTTAATATTTTGGTTTTCCTGTGATTGTATTTACCCATCTCCTCTGAAGTCCACATTTTAGTCACTGCTTATTATAACAGACAATAGGTACGTACAATCTGAATGAGAAATCTCATACAGACAGACCCCACATATTGTTCTGCAGATCAACGTACGAGGATCAGATTGTGAAATAAAAGTAACAGAGTTCCATTATATAGATACTAGTGTAAAAGCCTGTGTACATGGGCCAAAGTGCGTCACACAGAACTACACCTCCCAGCATTCTGTGCTTTCGGGCAGTGTCTACCACGCATGACTGCATACTGCGTTCGGGCAGTTTCTACTGCGCATGACTGCAATGGAAAAACATACATCTGGCCTTTTATTATTAGTGGTGATGATGATGATACTAGACTGCAGTGTGGGGCACCTCCCCAGGAAAGTAAATTTCAATAAATTAAGAGCCACTCTTATAGGTATATATGCCAGATCCACTGGGTTGAACAGATGTGTATTTTTATGTTTGTAGCCATTTAACCCTTTATGGACTAGAGGGGTTTGCAAAGCATTGTTCAGCAATATGTCGCTTACTCTTCTGGTCCTTAAAGGGTTAATGACTCTGGTCTCATCACTGAATAAACAAATTAAAGGAATAGCAATATAGTTTGAGTTTACATATTCTGCAAGTGTGTAACATGTACAGTCAATATACTTTTTTCTATTCACCTACTTTTTTTCACTGCTGTCACTGAGAGTGATCTGTTTGGATCTTAGTTTACTGGCTGATAAATCAGTAAAGCAGGATGTAATTGAGTGTGGACTCTCCCTACTGCAATGAGTATCCTGTGTGCTCTTGTTTACATTGTATCTTTTATACAATGTAGCAACAGACCTGTTCCCTGACAAAAAGCTCTCTGCAAATAGATCCAGGTATGTGTATTAAGGACATAAAAGTGTAAAAAAAAAAAAGTATATATTATATATATATCAGTCAAAAGTTTTAGAACACCCAATTTTTCCAGTTTTTATCGACATTTACGCAGTTTAAGTCCAGTGAATAGCCTGAAATGGTACAGAGCTAAGTGGTAAACTGCTAGAGGTGAAGAAAAAAAGTTTAGGTTAACAAAAACTGAAAAATAATGTACATTTTAGAGTTATACAAAAAGGCCTTTTCAGGGAACAAGTAATGGGTTAACTCACAGTTGTTCTGCAGCAATGTAAGTAAATTAATCCTTGAAAGTTCATGCTACAGGTGTCCCAACTTTTGTTGATTACATACAAGCCCTCTGACCATTTAAAAGCAGTGTTGGAAGACCGTGTTACTACACCCTCTTAAAGGTATAGTATTGATTAATTAAAAAAAATGAATCTTGTAGCCATTACAAAAAACAAAACAAAAAAAAAACTAAATGCCAGCCCTATCTCTCAGACCTTTATGGTTTGAGAGATATTCACTGCTAACGTTCCCCCCTCCTTCCCCTTTCCCTGACATCAGCGCTCTATCTGACTGCCAGAGAATCTGGTCCCAGGACCGGTGGAGGCTCTTCAGCAGAACCGAAATAGCGATTCTTAAAAAGAACTACTTCATTGTAATGGTCTAGTGTGCTTGAAAAACCTTGCAGAGGTTTTGACAGGTGTGGCCAGGGGAACCCCATTTAAATTCATGATGATCTTTTATTTCCCCTTACAGTTCAAATAGTTCTCCCAGAATCATTCCACTTTTCTTCTGAACATACAGTCTTTTTTGTCTGCCAGTATGAAACTGACCCCTTCCACCTTGTGACGAATTATTATTAGCTTATCTGTCAAACTTGCAAGTTTCATTGATAAGTTAGAGAAAAGTGCCTTCAACTGCTGGCTCTTGGATGTTGATTGTATATAATCTACCAGGAAGTAATGAAGTAAGGTTGGCAAGCTGCTTGAAAAGGCTTCACACTGTGCTCACTTTCAAGATAGGTCATTTCGAGTTTTCAGAACTCATTGCAGGTTTGAAGTTAAAATCATTTAGTAATATAACTTGCAATTATTCAATATTTTCTAATCCGTCTGAGTTTGTACTTTATTCTGAGACTCTCACAAGGACGTCTGGTTTGTTATAGCCAACATTGCTTTTTCAATTTAGTGTTTTAACTTCATAAAGTGTGTCGGTTACAGTCTGTTACACTTCTTAATTATTTTTCAGAAGGATCTTTAGCAGCATGCTGATACAGAGTTTTATTCAGTGGTATACTTAAAGGAACACTAACCCCTCCTATTAATAACTCCCATTTACCTTTAATATGGCCAGAAAATCCTCATGACCCATATAAATGATAGCAGCGTGCACGTGGGTGCTCTGCTATCATTTAACCCATGACGTGCCAGGACCATCATGGGTCCTTATGGAAAGTGTACCCATGATGGTCCTGGCACGTCATGGGTCTTTAAGGGGTTAACTTATATAGGGAAGATTTTGTGTATTAGATAGTACTTGCTTGAAATGGGGTACTCTGACGTGGTAAGCTAGCTGCCTTAATCATATTTTGGAGACAACAGGAGGGAAGCTTCCACAGGTCCACCAAAGCAATGCCTATGGTTAAGTGATTCTTACTCTATTACAAAACGCGTAAGGTGATCTTTCTTGTGTACCACATATGTGATCCTTTTGGTTTTATACATTCATGGATGCTTTTAAACTATTGGAATAAAGACCGAGATTTTATCAAATTTGGATTTGGCTGAAATTGCTTTGGTGGACCTGTGGGCGCTTCCCTCCTGTTGTCCTCTAGTCTGTGGAATCGTGGCTACAATTTTGGGGAGCAGCACCGGGTCCACTGACCCTAATGAGGAAGGGTTAGTGCATTACCTGATTATTGGGAGTGATTATTTGAGTAGAGTAGCAACTGTGTTTTGAAACAACATTGTATTAATCATATTTTGGCCAAACTATGCAATGAAAATCTCAACACAGTGATATAATATACGCTTATATTTGGATAATTTGTATGTTGGAGCGCAGGTCTGATTTTGTTTTGACATCTTAAATTAGTCCTGGATCTTATGTCCAAGGAGGCACCCATGACAGTTCCTTGCAGGACTATAGAAGCTCAAGCCCTGCTCTCTACACATGTTCTTCTTAACCTTTTAAGGGTCAGGGAATAGTGCAATGCATTGGCTTCTTAAAGGGCTGCTTACTAAAAGCGGTAAGTTTGATAATGCACTCTGCGTGCTTCAGCAACTGTCATGTCTGCTTTCATGGGCATTATATCCAGTACTGATTGCAGATGACATCTCCTCAACAAAGGGCACAATGGCAAAATTAATAAAGGCCCTTATGATTAAAGTGAGTGGTTATTAAGAGATGTTAGTACTCATTTAAATCATGGCCTCTGGGCACCAGTGGCTAAAACACCTAGTAAGCCATAGCAAAGGTGATTTGTGGAAAGGGGGATATAATTAGGTGGTATTAGTTGCAGGGCCGGATTTACATCTCAGAAGCATGTAGGCACAGAAATCTGAAGCACCCCCCAATTGGCCATCCCCACAATGCTCCAAATCTCCACATTACCCCCCATCAGCTCCAACTTATCCCCATCAACTCCATATTGCCCTCACATTGCTCCCATCAGCTCCAACTTTCCCTATCTGCTCCAACTTGCCCTCACATTACCCCCATCAGCTCCAACTTGCCCTCACATTGCCATCAGCTGCACATTGCCCCATCATCTTAACATTGCCCCCATCAGCTCCAACTTATCCCCATCAACTCCATATTGCCCTCACATTTCTCACATTGCCATCAGCTGCACATTGCCCCCGTCATCTTCACATTGTACCAATTAGCTCCATATTGCCCCCATCAGCTCCAACTTATCCCACATAAACTCCATATTGCCCTCACATTGCTCCCATCAGCACCAACTTGCCCTCATCAACTCCAACTTGCCCTAACATTGCCCCCCATAATCTCCACATTGCCCCCATCAGCTCCAACTTGCCCTCACATTGCCATCAGCTCTACATTGCCCCTATCATCTTCACTTTGCCCCCCTATCCATTTCCTACCTCCCCGGTGGTCCAGCGGCAGGAGATGTCTGTGCTTCTGCACAGACCTGTAGCTGCTGTTGCACCCCGCGTGGTCTTCTATTTAGGAATGCAGATCGCTGGGAGATGATGTCGTCTCCCAGCGCTCTGCATTAGAGCCGATGAGGGGGAGAAACAGCAGCTAGAGGTTTGTGTTACCATGCGACGGGCGGGCCGGGGCGGCGGGTTACTGTGTGCAGCGCTGTGAATATTAAAAACAAAATAAAAACAAACAAACAAAAAGAAATGCTGTGAATAAATATTAAAAAAAAATGTATTTCAATGACTGACGCCCCTCTGTGGGGTGCGTCAGTAGGCAGGTGCCTACTCTGCCGTATGGCAAATCGGGCCCGGATTAGTTGTCATATATTAGTTACGGTAACAGTACTGCCTGGCCCTGGGAGCTGGCCAGCTGATAGGAAGAGTGTGAGGGCAGTAATGAAGCTAGCAGCTGTCTCCAGTGCATAGCCCCAGTTGTCCATTTCTGATGTGATGGTATTCATCAAGTCTTTGTGAAGTGACTTTTTCTATTTCCGTCTAGTGTTCTGCTGCACGGTGTGAGCTGCCTTTCAGGTTAATTTTTTTTTTTCCAGCATTATCTTTCAACAGCGAGAAACCAGCAGATAAGATATTTAATAATGTTGAGAAAAACATGTGGTGCTGATAAGGATAGAAGAACAAGACCGGCAATGGAAAGATATGGTACAAATTTGTGCGCATTAGAGTTAGGAAAGTGCGCATACATCAAAACTAAAAAAAAAAACTTTTGACGTAGTATTAGAAGGACCTCATGGCAACCATTTAGTGACTCAATTATTTTTTTTTCTTAAAAGAGAAGGACTCCTGATAATAACACCCCCTCCCCACTTGACTTATTATGCCAGAAAATCCTAATGGCCCCTGTGAAATTTGTCCTTGTTTTTTTTTTTTTTTTTGAGAAAACCTCTTACGTCAGTCTTGGATGTCATGTTCATGGAGGCAGACGTGACAGTTACTTGCAGGACCTCATACGGTGTTCACTGCACATGACAATCTTAACTCTTCAAGGACCAGAGGGGTATGCAGTGCATTGCTTTTCAATGACTTGAAAACCTGTCTGGTCCCTAAAGGGTTAATTAGTCTCATGTACTCTGCTTGCTTCGATTCTGGGGACTAAAAAAATAAATAAATAAATAAAATAAATAAATAAATAAAAAAAAGGCAAGCAACTGTCATGACTGCCTCCATGCGCGTGACATCCAGGACTGATTGGCAGTGTTTCTATTGAGCCAAGGCACACGACTGGACTTCATTGGGACCATTTCGATTTTCTCTCTTTAATAAGGCAAAGGGGGCGGTATTATTAGGAGGTGTCTCTGCCTCATTTAACCCCTTAGTGACCAGACTGCTTTACAAATTTTGTACCCTTAGTGACAGTGGCTGTTTCTTCGGTGTTTGTGTTTAGCTGTAATTGTCCTCTTTCTCATTTGAATGTACCCACACATATTATATATTGTTTTTCTTGCCATACAAAGGGCTTTCTTAAGATACACTTATTTTCAACATATCATGTTGTGCATTTTAAAAAAATAATAAAACATGCTAAAAATTGTAAATAAAAACCACTATTCCTGACTTTTACTTGAACAATCTTTTACTTATCTACAAAAGGTAATTAAAAAAGCTCCTAAAGTTTAGAAATAGAGTTTAGAAATATAGTTTAGAAATATCCAATGTTTGCATGTTTTTTGCCGATCGCTTCAGATTCTCTGCTTTAACTCCCGGCACACCGCATGTGAAGGTGGATGTGCCTTTGACAACCCGGAACTGATCGCTTGCTGGGAGCAATCACAAGCGCGAAGGAGGTTAAAATCAGTATTGCAGGATGCCTCAATATCAAGATATTCCTGCAATATTGTTAGAGTGGCTCTGTTTACCGGAGGACTTACCAGGTAAGTCCTTTGTCATTAAGTGACAGTTTTTGGGGGACTTACCTGGTAAGTCCTTTGTTATTAACGGATTAACACTTTAAGTGCCATTCTGGAGCAGATCAGCTGCACCATAGGGGACAAATTGAAATTGTCAAAATTCCCATTGTTAACTGGCCAACCCATGTTGTCATCCCTCAACTGCACTAGAGTAAGAAATGAAAATTCACAACAAAGGGACTTTTAACCCTTTGAATACCAGAGGGGTATGCAACGCATTGCAGAGCAATGCATTGTGTACCTTTCTGACACTCAAAGGGTTAACCCATTGAATGGTACAATGGTCTCCAGAGTATTACCTCTGTGGCAGTCAATGGGATTAAAAGTCCCTTTATTTTGACTTTTCATTTCTCTGCTCTGGTGCAGTTGGGGGAAGACCACATGGGGTGGCTTGTTAATGTGTGAATAATATGCACTGCTGCTTCTTGTTGCACATCAGTTGTGATGCAACTGACCTGCACTCTGCATTAAACACTGACAAGTTGCAGCAGGTTGCGCTTGCATGAGGTGTTGTGAAGTGCCCAGCCAGCGCAACGTAACATAAGCCGTATGTAAAAAAGCAAACTGGAGCAATTCTTAGGTAAACCAACTTCACCATAGGGTACATACAAAAATTCCTGTTGATTTAAATATGGCTTTTAATCAACTGAATGCTAGTGGTCTTTAATGCATTGCAAAGCAATGCCTTGGAGACCTCTCTAGCATTCAAGGGGATAAATCTCCATTTAAATCCATTAGAATTTTCGGATGTTTTACTACTTCTCTATAGGGCAGCTGATTTTTGCTTCATGTTTACTCTAGAAGTGTATTACTCTATTACATGGAAACACCTATGTCCTGCACAGATGACACTATGCAAACATAAGAGCAATGTTATGGTAGTAATATTTTATGATCAAAGGACAACTATCTCTAAGATAATGCCTCATCAGTAGATCTACTTTTGTGGAGCAGACCTGCTGATGAAACGTGGTCTGCATTGTGAGCCCTGGCGGCCCAGCAGGGAAGCAGAAAAGGGGGTCTGAATCAGGCTTGAAAGCTCGGTATAGAGGATCTTTGGAGACTGTACAACCCTTCTGAGATCCTCAAACTTCTAGGTTGTATTCCAGGTGAGGGGGCAGTTTTATGGGGATTCCTCCCCCTCAATGACAAATAGGAGCCATTCCTTTTTAGGAAGTCTTCTCCCATGGGAGAACACTTAGTAAAACATGATAATTGCCCTATAAACCCCTCCCTGGCTTCAACCCATATCCTATATAATAATTAGCTAAATCGTGTGTAACGCCGCGACATGCGAAGTAGACACTGCTGCGCGTGCTGCAGTCATGCGCAATAGAGACTGCCCGTGCCGCGGCTGATACAGAGCTGGACACTCCTTCAGAGCGCCCAGCTCTGTATCAGCCGTGGAGCGGGCAGTCTCCACTGCGCGTAACTGCCCCGCGACAGGATGGCAGTGGCACTTTGGCCCGTGTAACGGGCTGTTCAACTAGTTCTACAATAATGTGTGTGACAGCTGTGACAAACATCTTCTTGGGCTCTGTCTTTCACAAGCACCACATCTCTTGACTCCCTAGCGTTTATGAACTGTGATACAAGAAAGGTGTAAAAGGTCAGTCCAGAGTGAGAATTTTTCTGATTCCTATGTTATTCTAATGAGCCTTGTTTTGAAGTAGGTGAGATTCTAGTGCATTGGCTCCAGGGAATAGCCTAGGGCAGTGTTTCTCAGCCCTATCTTTAGGGACCCCTAACAGGCCATGTCTTTAGGATTTCCCTGCTTGAGTACAGGTGAGTTTATCTCAGGCTTAGTCACTCAATGAACTCTCCTATGCTCAAGCAGGGAAATCCCAAACACATGGCCTGTTAGTGGTCCCTGAGGCTAGGGCAAAGATCCTTGGCTTAGAGACTGGAAAGTTTTGCCTCACTGGAGTGACTTCTCTGACTTCTCTGTGAACTTAACAGGCATGTCAAACTCAAATAATAGATGAGGGCCACATAGTCAGTAGTTCCCTTTATGGAGGGCTGCAACAGTGGCTGCCACTACTGCACTATTGTTTAGTTGGGAAGGTCTGGGGGGAGGGATGACATGTAAAATGTTTGCTCCGCTGCAGTGGCTTCTCTGACAGTGAGCCTCTAGCTTACATCTAGAACAGGAATATGCAGTCTTTGTCTCTCAAACGGTTGGAAACTAGAACTCCCATCATCCCCAACAAGCCAGCAGCTGAAAAGCTAAAGGTTTCCTACCCTTTCTGAATAGAATGTGTCAACAAACCAATCTGACCTACAATAATTAAAATGAGAGAGGCTGCTGGGGGCTGCACTTTATTAGCTAGAGGGCCACATGTTTGTCAAGCCTGCCTTAGGACATTTCTCCCACTGAGTTGCACCACCATGGACACTTGCTCAGGGGTGCGATTAGCATGGCACAGGGTGGAAAGGGCTTCTTGTAATCAAATACTACATATTAATGCTTATAATGGGGGGGGGGGAATATGAGGATCACTAAGGTCTTTATGCACAGTGGTGTAACAATAGGGGCCGCGCCTGTGACCGGGCCTGTCCCCTGCAACCCCCTCCTGGCACCACGGACTTCTAGCTGCTGAGCTCTCCGTCAGCACTCCAGTAATGCAAATTAATGCATTGGAGACCTCTTTAGAATTCAAGGGGTTGAAAACCCCTTCCATGCATTGCATTGGATACCCTTCTTAAACTCAAAGGGTCAATCCAGTAGTTCTCAACCGTTTTTTGTTCAGGGCACCTTTAGTATGTAGTTTGGATATTTCAGGGCACCCCTGACATTTTATGTGCTGTTTGTCACGGATGTTATGCAGGGTACAAATAAGTAACATATAGATCTACTTGTGTCTCCTTATCAGAATTACAGAGACAAACATACTATGTATAAACATTTCCATAAATGTACTTTTAAAATTCAACAGTCACATTTTGTCAGATTCTTAGGGACACACTAAGTGGATGTTAGAGGCACACCAAAGTGCCAGGGCACCCTGGCTGGGAATCACTGGGTTAATCCTTGGGAATTTTAGCTTTTCCCTGTGGTAATGGTTTCCTCCACTTTATCTTCCTGAACACGCTCCTATGTCCATCCCTGTATGAACAGACTTGCTGTATATGTTATATTGCCCTAGCAACAGTCTGAGGGGTGCTGGCGCTCAAAGAGTAAAACATAAAAGATGAACAAAACAAAAACATGCGAGACACAAGACCTAATTGCATTCACAGTTTGTCGTTGACTACTCATGAGTGTACTTGCAAAATTTTGGATGGCATAAACTAATTAATTATACTTTTACAGCAAGCACAATTATGGTCTTCTGGTTCTTGTATAACCTAACAGGAACACACTTTTTTATAATAGAATGTGGGCGAGAAGGACATTGTTTACATTTCCATTGGCTCAGTGAAATCTGTGGCACTGCATTAATCCTTTAAGGACCAGAAAGTAGTTCGGCTTTGCAAAGCTTTAAAGACTCCCTTGGTTCTTAAAGCGTTAATAATATACTTGCAGAGGACTCATTGTGGTGCAACTTTTTTCCTTGTATTTATTCTCTAATACCATTAACCCTTTTAGTGCCAGAGGGGTATAAAATGTCCTTGTATTTCCCAGAAGTGTGTGTTTATGTGTGTGCGCGAGTGTGTGTGTGGTGTGCTCCATTTGCACAGTGTCATATACGCACAGTGTTATATACCCACAGTGTCCCTATTTCTGTCTGGCTCTGTCTTATTCTGAGGATGATGGGAACTGAAATCCAACAGCTACATTTTGCAAACCTCTGCTTTAATCTGTGTAAATAGAGTGCTGTGGATGTCCACTTAGGGTGCCCTTTTGCTTTCAGATATGAATTTGAGAATAATGTAAGTGTTGAGTTCCACATGAATATTTATAGAAATTTGAATAACAGTGAGTTTGCTTTTGTTGTTCTGATTGTGAAACCTAAGAATAACTATAGATTTATGCACTTTGCTCTTCAGTGTGCCTTAGACAAATGTAAATGTCATGTAAAATTGTAGGGGTGCACAATAGGGGTGCCTTGAGCAAAAAAGAGATTGAGAACCACTGCTGTAGCTGAGGAAGCAGTAGATAGACTCTAGCCACAGAGGTGGGAGGTAGACTGTAGCTGCCGAGGCAGAAAGTAAAAACTGTAGCTGCCGAGGCAGAAGGTAAAAACTGTAGCTGCCGAGGCAGAAGGTAAAAACTGTAACTGCTGAGGCAGAAGGTAAACTGTAGCTTAAGAAGCTGAAGGTAAAAACTGAAGATAGACTTTAACTTAAGAGGCAGAAGGGAGGCTGTATCTTAAGAGGCAAAAGATAGGCTATAGCTTAAGAGGCAGAAAGTAGACTGTAACCTAAGATTCAGAAGGCAGACTGTAGCTTAAGAAGCAGAAAGCAAACTGTAGTAGGTAGGCTACCTGAGGAAACGGTTATTAAAGTCTGGCAAAGAAAGCATATGGTAGACCTGGACTGGGGAGGCAGTAAGTATACTCAAACTGGGGATGCAGAATGTAAGTTGTAGCTAAGGAGTCAGTGGGCGGACTCCAGTCGAGGTGTCAGTGGGCGGACTCCAGCTGGGGCGTCGGCACCAATGAGGCATCAGTAGGCGGAGTCTAGCTGAGGAGTAAGTAGGCGGTCTTAGGCTGAGGAGTGAGTAGCCGGTCTTAGGCTGAGGAGTGAGTAGGTGGTCTTAGGCTGAGGAGTGAGTAGGTATACTATTGCTGGGGAAGCAATAGGTAGATTGTAGCTGAGTAGGCAGTAGGTAGACTTTAGCTGAGTAGGCAGTCTATAGATGGGGATGGAGTAGGTAGACTAGTTGAGGAGGCAGTAGGTACACTAGTGGGGAAGCAGAAAATATAACAGAGGCTTCAAAAGGTAGACTCTACCTGACAAGGCAGTATATAGACTCTAGCTTGGGAGGCAGAAGGTAGACTATAGTTGTGGAGGGAGAAGGGTAGACTGTAGATGCGCTGGCAGAAGCTAGACTGTAGATGCGCTGGCAGAAGCTAGACTGTAGATGCGCTGGCAGAAGCTAGACTGTAGATGCGCTGGTAGAAGCTAGACTGTAGCTATGGAGGCAGAAGCTAGACTGTAGCTGAGGAGGCAGAGGCTAGACTGTAGCTGAGGGGGCAAAGGCTAGACTGTAACTGAGGGGGCAGAGGCTAGACTGTAGCTGAGGGGGCAGAGGCTAGACTATAGCTGAGGGGGCAGAGGCTAGACTGTAGCTGAGAGGGCAGAAGCTAGACACTAGCCGAGGGGGCAGAAGCTAGACGCTAGCCGAGGGGGCAGAAGCTAGACGCTAGCCGAGGAGGCAGAAGCTAGACGCTAGCCGAGGGGGCAGAAGCTAGACGCTAGCCGAGGAGGCAGAAGCTAGACGCTAGCCGAGGAGGCAGAAGCTAGACGCTAGCCGAGGAGGCAGAAGCTAGACGCTAGCTGAGGGAGCAGCGGCGTTGGCTAGATTCTGCCTGGGGATAGAGTTGGGGAGGTGTTAGAGAGAGAAGCTGAGCAGACATTACTTAAATAATTTATGTGATGTCAGGATGTATTTTATACATAGAGAAATCAGTAAAAACAATGAGGTGGTTAGTGAGAGAGAGGGGAGGGACATGTTTATTCTGCGATACTGTGACTCCATAACACTAAATGATTCTTGTGAAACAGCAGATCAGCTCTGCTGGGATAACCTCATGCCCTCAAGAGCTGTGAGAATCTAGTTTTTATGACAGCCTTATATTCTGACTAATTAAGATGCACTAAGACAAAGCTGCTTATACCTTTCCAAATGTTTGTCTCTATTGCCGGGGGCAGTTTGTGATGAAATATCTAACCATTTGTCTTGGCCCTTATTGACCTTTAATATAGACATGCACAGTGATGGCTGAGGATGTTGTTATAATATATGTGCTAATGTGCGGAGCAAGACCCTTCTGTTCAAGTCACTTAATTTCCTACATGATTATTATTATTATGCAGCAGTTCCTGCTTGGTCGCACATGCAATATGTTAGGAATTGTTTTTAAATCTGGATTTTAAAGTGGAACTGACACATAATAACAACTTAGTTGATTTGATTGAGCTTCCAAAATCCCCTGTATGTTATGTTAGCCATATTTTATTTAACCGTTTGAGTGCCAGAGAGGTATACAATGCATTGGATACTTCTCTGGCGCTCAAAGGGTTAAAACAATGATTTAAGATATATTTAGCTTTATTTGTCAGTTTAAAAAATAAATACATAAGCAATACTGTCTGACACTGTAGTGTCATATCTAGCACACGCAATGCAATGTGTACCCCTCTGCCATGCAAAAAGTTAAATAAAAATGTCTTAACAGTAAATAATTCATTTTGGAAGGTCTTTCAAATGGACCAAAATTGTTCGAAAGTGTTCCACGTTCAGGGTTGTGTTGGTATCCTTTTAAAATATTGCATAAAAACATTGTGTGACCACACAGTGTATTAACCATGGCACCTTGATTAAAATGGCGACATGAGAATCTCGCACAGTATGAAATAGTCAGATTCTCATGTCGCTTACTTAAACTACGCTTCAGCCCTTATTGATTTTATTGTGTCAGATCCTGGTGACTGATGCATGCTGGATCTCTTGTGCACTGGAGAGCAGGAAAGCAGTTACTACATATTGTATCATGGAGGGTCCCTGATATGAAGAGTTTACTCCAGCTTATCCAACAGACGTTGAGTTGGTTCAAGATCTGTCAAAAAAGCTGGCAGGCTGTCTTCTACTAGATCCCATGTGTGATAGGATCTAGCACATTGTGCTTTCTGATATGTACTCTTTCTCACTACTTTAATACTACACTGTCATTTAAAGGGATAGTAATACTTGAAAATAAGTTTATTTTATATTGTAGCCCTTAAAAAAACTTGAAAAATGATATAAGTCTTATCTCCCAAACCTTTATGGTTTGGGAGATATTCAGAAGTAAAATTTCCCCTGGAGTGAGGTCATTGCTCCACCCTTCAGATTTGGAATCCGGTCCCGGGACGGCGTGCCTCTCCAGAAGTGCTGAGATCACCATCTTTAAAAATAATTTCTTAATTGGAATGGTCTACAAAGTGTGCTTTCAAGCCAGGCACACTTTGTAGATAGTTCCAGTTAAGTAGTTCTTTTCAAAGATCGTGATCTCGGCACTGCTAAAGAGCTGCCGGTTGCTCTGTGGATCGAATTCCAAATCTGTCCACTAGATGGCAGCCAGGAGAAGAGTATTTTACTATATTTTAAATGTGAATATCTCCCAAATCATAAAGGTTTGGGAGATAAGACTTATATAATTTTTCATGTTTTTTTAAGGGCTACAATATAAAATACAATTATTTTCAAGTATTACTATCCCTTTAAGAGATCCTTACCAGTTTGTTAGACTTCATGATCAATGTCACCCTCCGGTAACCGCAGAACACAATAAAATGAATGCGGGAGGACACAATAAAATCAATGTGGGCTGAAGCACCGTTTAAGTAAGCGACATGAGAATCTTGCTCTCTCATGCAATGTGAGATTCTCATGTTGCCATTTTAATCAAGGGGCCATGGTTAATATGCCATGTGCCACACAATGTTTTTTATGCAACATTTTAAAAGTGAACCGGTTGTGCTGTAGGTTGAAAATGGAGCAATTTTAGTGCAATTCATCTGGTGTATAGGCAACAAATATCTCCTTTTATTTAAACTGGGCTTTTAACCTCTTGAATGCTAGAGAGGTCTCCAACGTGTTGCATGGCAATGCACATAGCTGGGAACTCTCCGGAATTGATCTGAAGACTCTGATTTTGGTTTCTAATTACTGGGTTTCCGGGGCAGCGGCTGATTCTCCGGGTGTGGCGAGTTTTTAATAAAACTCTGCCCACTTCCATGTCTTTCCAGTGTGTTCCTCCCACTCCCTTCTACTTTTCCTCCTTCCCCAGCCTATTGCTCCATTTGTTTGTATAATTTTGAAGCTCTGCCCCCCACTCGTGAGTAAATCCCGCCCCTTTTTGTGCAGTTGGTTTGCTGTATAATTGCTTCATTTATAACTTTGTGCGTATTACCCCAAGCAGTTTAGCCCCTTAACGACCCTTGACGGTCATAGTACGTCAAGGATCGATCTGACTGAACGACCCATGACGTACTATGACCATCAGCTGCACGCTGTTCGGGGAGTCCGGAAGCGAAAGAAGGAAAAAAAAATGCTCCATGGTCCTTAACTGACAGCTCTGCGCGATCGGCCAGTTGTTAAGGGGTTAATTTTAGTCCAATTACAGACATTTCTGTGATAATGTTCATTTGTGTAAAATCCGAGGTAGGCAACCTTTCCCTCCCCAGCGGTTGGGTACTGCAACTCCTATGAGTGTTGTATTGCCCAACAGCTGGGGAGCCAATGTTTGCTTACCCCTGTTCAAAACAAAAAAAACAAGTTTTATCAGGGACAGAATCTGGTTTATTTGTTATGGAATGGCTGTTTTCCTTTTATTTCTAAACATTTCCCTTTCCTTTCCCCACAGAGGAAATAAAATGTGAAGCTGAAAAACAAAGGTATGTGCTACTTATTCAGATTCTGAACATTTTAATAGTTTTTCATCATACAACAATTATACACTGTTTTCTAGACATGAAAAAATGTTTGTCAAACATTTTGTTGTGGGGGAGATCTGTCAGATTAAAATGTTTTAGTGGTACCTAAGGCTGGGGTCACATGGCTATGTTTCTATTGCTTCTCCAAAGTCCCAAAAAGCAGAACAGCTTGCTGCTTATGGGGCTGTTCACACAAACTATTGCCTTGTGTGTTGGAGACTCAACGCTTACTGTATCATTACTGTTCTTCCATCAATACGTAGTAAAGATGGACCAGAGGTTATCTGTACTGTGGTATATACAGCAGCCATGCAGATCACTTGCACGGACAACTGAATCTCTGCTGTACTCATAACAGTGATCCAATCAATTGAGGCCCACACAGACATCAACCAGTCATGTTTGGCTGATGCCTACATGTCACATTCACCAGTCACATCTTTAGAATGCCCCCAGCAACTGGAACAATAGGAGAATGCAGGAACACCTGAACTGGCAACTTTCTCAGCACTACTCCAAGGGCAGAATGCAAGAAATGTGCGCATGCTCTGAATGCATATTTTCCTGCGCAGATAGATATTGTGCATGTTCTAATCCAGAAAGCCCTATAACAAACGCTTCTTGAATTCTGCATAAAAAAACAATAGCTTTTGCGACAACACTACACAGAGGTATAAAATTGTTCTCAATAGCACTTCTTGCATTAGGCACATTCGTTGTTCCACTCAGACAGATTTGTTAATCCTGACCATGGCCACAAAAACCATAAATGCGCAGCTGTTCGCTAATCTTGATTTTTCATGCACAATTCAACAATATAATGCTCAAACTTATTCCTTAGTGGTTTTCACACTGGAAATAGCGAATGCGCATGTTTCTTGCATTCTGCCCCAATTCTTCATGTACACCTAGCCTTACAGTCTCAATTCCTTTAACCCCTTGAATGCTAGTGAGGTATACAATGCAGTTCTTTACAGTGAGACAGAGTCCACTGTACCATCCAAGGGTTAAACACAGTAATAATGATGATTTATTTTAATCATATTAGGCACAGGAAACATGGGGCTAAATTACTGGGTACAATTTATCAGGTAACCAGTATCTAGTAATTGTATAGTGTTTATTAATTGGGGCTGGGTTATAGGGCCTTATTTAAAAACTAATGTAGCACCTTCTGGAGCAAACTGACGCAGAGGAGAGATATGAATGTTTCCAATCATTTAAATAATGCTTTTAATCACTTTTATTTCTCATTGCTTTGGAGACTGCTGTAGCATTCAAGGGGTTAATAGTGCCAATTAAAGTAGTGAGAATTTGGTTAAATTTTTTTGTTTGTCTGCTGTTGTAGAAAAGAGCACGTCTCTAGCTTATTCAATACAAACCATAGTGTTTACTTCAAGAGGACTGTTGCACAAAACCAAATTGTACAGTATGAAGAATATCAACGTTTCACACTTAAACTTTAGTCACAGTCTCTCACATACATTGTCTGACACCAGCCTTGTTCCCATTTCCCTATTTCCTTGAAGGGCAACTATCTTGTTTTACAAAGCCTGCTTCTGTGGGAGCCGACTTGGTAAAACCCAGGAACTGTGCATTGCAGCCTGAAAGTCACTCTCTGCAGCTTTTTGTGGAGTCAGAAAACCGATCTAATCACCTTACAGATGGTTGGGCTAAGCATGGTACTTCTATGGTACAAGCAACAGGCTACACTTATTGCATTGCGGTTCCCCAGACAACTGCTGTCTATGCACACTGTGAGTCTGATGTAGTACGTAGAAGATGAATTGTGGGGCAAATCAAGTGCACCATAGCGGATAAATAAAAATACTCATTAATTTAAATGGAGCCTATAACTCCTTGAATGCTAGCGAGGTCTCCAAAATCTTTGCTTTGCAATGTGTTAGACCACTCTAGAATTCAAGGTGTTAAAACCCCATTTAAATCAGTGGGTGTTTTTGGAACGTATTCTTGTTCCCAATAGTGCATTTGGTTTGCACCAGAACTGCACCACGTTCTTACTACATCAGCCTTTGTGTGAACAAGGCCTGTTTTAACATGTCTTGAATCGGCCAGGCAACTGCATGGGTCCATTTTCTGTCTTCCAAATATCTTTGGCTGATTAGCAATTGCCTAAACCGCTGCCCAGTATCGAACCAGGCTTGCTGAGGGGACATTGTTGGGACAATAGCTGGCTTATTTGTTCTGTGAAACCCCTTGTACATCAGAAAACCCAGAGGTATGTTTAGTATGCAGTAAAGTAAAATGTCTGTTACACCACACTTCAGTAACATTGCAGCCGAGGTTATATCAGACTAAACTAAAAGGTCCCCCCATGGGCTAAGTGACAAGACTATGATTTCATGTTTTACTGCTGAAAATGTTGTGTATTATTTAAATTGTAAGGAGAAAGTCACATTTAAAAACATGATTAATGAGGTAAGATTGAGTAATAGTGGGTTATTTGATTTTCTTAGGGCTATAATAAACAGATGACTTTTGTCAGTATTTATAGAAATAGCAATGAGAAAACTGCAGAGGCAGTATTCATCAAAATAAAGAGGTGCAGTTGTAACGCAATTAAACTGTACCATAGGGGAATGAAAATTCAGCATATTCCCCACTGATATCAATGTAAAAATAACTCCTTAAATAAGGTTTTGGAGACATCTCTAGCATTCAAGGTGTTAAAAGTCCAGTTTAAACCGATGGGAATTTTTTTTATGCAGTTAGTTAGACCCAGAATTGGAGCTTTTAAAGCGGAACTACCACCCCTTGTAAACTTTGCCCCAAATAATTACCCATCTGGCGACTATCTGCTCAGTAGCACTAGTCGCCAGAATTATTACCGCGTTAATGAGAATTCTATACTGCTCCCGGTCTGAGAGCCAGGAAACAGCTCAGACATCTTTCCATAGTGACGTCTGCACGCCTGCGCTGTCAGTCCCAGCCGGCTCTAGGAGGCGTTGCAAGGAGCCATTCGGTACCAAAAGCAACTGACAGCGCAGACGTCAATATGGAAAGATGTCTGCGCTGTTTCCTGGCTGTCCGACCGGGAGCAGTATAGAATTCTCAAACACCAGGTAATAATTCTCGCGACTAGCTCTACTGAGCAGCTAGTCGCCAGATGAGTAATTATTTGGGGCAAAGTTTACAAGGGGTGGTAGTTCTGCTTTAAACTTGATAAATACGGCTTTATTCAGAAAAGAAAAAATGAACACTTCTGGAGCAAACCAACTGCCCCATAGGGAAGGTTAAAAATTCCTATCAATTTATATGGAGAACTGTGTTGCATTGAATGGATTAAAAGCCCATTTATATCAATGAGAGTACAGGTATGTTTATTTGTTCGTGTGGTACAATAGGTTCACCCCAGATTGATCATCTTTTCTTCTCTGCATATGGCCAATGGAAGACGCATTTTAATTGGTGTATGTCTTCTTTCTATATTTTTACTTAGTCCTCCCCAAGGAGAAGTAAAATCCGGTTCTAGTACTCTTCCGCCCGTGAAATCAAAGGCATCTTTTATAGAAGCCGACAAGTACTTTTTACCATTTGAGCTGGCATGCCAGTCAAAATGCCCACGAATTGTCAGCACATCTCTGGACTGTTTGCAGGTCAGTATTATGCCTTTTTTATATAATTAATTCTGTTTATTTTTCTATTTTGTCCAGAGTGGAACCCAGGAATCAAGGGGTAAAGAAGGGGTAGCCCACCCAGGTCCTCGAGCTACTGACAGTGCATGTTTTTGAGATCTCAGTTTGAGCACAGGTGAATCAATCTGTGGTTCAGATGCTTTAATTATTTACCTTTGGCTAATTCAAGGAAATCCTAAAAACATGCCCTATTGGTAGCTCTTGAGGACCAGAGTTGGCTGCCCCTTTTGGTAGCTCTTGAGGACCAGGGTTGGCTACCCCTGAGGTAAAGTCTCTTCCTCCAGTTGCAATTTAATTTAAAAAAACAAAGAATTTAAAAAAGTTTGAAAAGAAATTGCTCAGCAATGGGAGCAATGGGAGTACCCATGTTGCCATGTTTACAACATCTGCCATGTTTCAGATTTTGGATAAAAAGTATGATGAATATAGTACAGCATAGTTTATTTATTTTTGTTCTCCTTTTGTTTGCTAATTATTTTGCTTTTTTAGCATTATCTTTGAGTGTGTATTTGTTATTCTCTGGAAACTAACCTATAACTGTAAATATGCAAGGGAAAATGATCTGATATGTAGAAGTCAGGGGTTGTCAATTGAAGGACCTTCTGCTGATGGGAACTGTATTCTCCTATCATCCACAACATCTGGTTAGGGATTCTGGGAGTTTTAGTCCCCAACAGCAAGTTTCAACACTTTACTACACCTGGCATAAGCTGAATAGATTTTCTGTGCATGTAATAATAGCCTTGTCTGTCTGTATTTCTCTTCCTCTAGAAACTGATTGCTTATGGGCACCTGACTGGAAATGCACCAGACAGCACAACTCCAGGAAAGAAACTAATAGATAGAATTATAGAAACAATATGTGGCTGTTTCCAAGGTCCCCAGACAGACGAAGATGTCCAGCTACAAATTATAAAGGTATTTAATGAGCATAATTGTCATTACAGGACTATACACTGTGTACCCAGGGGAGAAGTATCTCTGATTTTTTTTTTTTTGTTACATTTTTGTAAGTATGTTAACATGATACATAGATTTTTAGATTGTTTTCCTGTTGTCATCATCGTGCTTGTAGTGACATCACCCATTAAAGTGGAGCTGTCACACTGTATATTTTCATGTTATTCATTTTTTTATTTCAAATCATAGTTTATGATATAGTTAACTGTATTTATTTGTAATTTTATATAAATTATCTAGTACTAGCTGGGAGGCAAGTTGTAGTTGGGATGGAAGGAAATGTGAAAGTTTAGCATCTGCCTGGCATACCTAACAGTACTGTGTAATCTGCATAAACTGACAAAAGTATTTCTCCTAAAGTTTTGCTTTAAATAAAACATGGCTAACATTGGTAATTTTGAAAGAGCTCTCAAAATCATATAAAGGGACAGTTCCACTTTAATTGTAATATTCTGATGTATGCATTCCAGGCGCTGCTCACTGCTGTTACATCACAACACATTGAAATTCATGAAGGAACTGTGCTACAGGCTGTAAGGACATGCTACAATATCTATCTAGCAAGCAAAAACCTGGTCAATCAGACCACAGCCAAGGCCACGCTTACACAAATGCTCAATGTTATATTTGCACGTATGGAAAACCAAGCTGTAAGTACATTTTGTCTGAAATTTCCATTACACCGGTGGGCTCAACTCTTACTCATTACCCTCTGAGTGCCAGAGGGGTACGCAACGCATTGCTTTGCAATGCGTTGCGTACCCCTCTGGCACTCAAAGGGTTAAGCTGCCTTGGACGAAAACTCTCATTATTCCCAAGCAGCTGTTGACTGGTTGGGGATGATGGGACTAGTATTGGCCAACAGCTGGAGGTCCAGAATTTGACTACCCCTGAATTATATGTTCCATCTTCCTAGTGGTGCAAGTCTGAGACATTGTTTTAATCAAATATTTTGTAGATAATAGAAATAAGGTTTATATTTTATTACTATCCCTGTTTTCACAGTCCCTGTTTGAAAGTTGCCTGGAAACAAAAACTCAGGGAGTCCCCTGTCTAGGACATGAGAATAAATAAATAAATAAAACATAGATGACGATGAAAGAAATAATAAAAAGTATACACTATTTGACTTTACATTTGCACTTGCAGAATATGTCCAGTAGAAAAGAATTCTGTCACTTTAAAACAATATTTTATGAGATATTTAACATTATTATTTATTAGTTTATGAAAATAAGTTGGCACTGACAGCAGGGAGCAGATGTCGGGTAGGAGAGCAGTTTAGAATGTTAGAATCTGACAACCATGCAGAGCAGTACTGTCCCATGTTCATTAACTGACAAAGTTAAGTTAATTATTTAACTATTAACCATTGTTTTAGTTTAAAAAATGTCTGCTGGATGGTTCTGAAAGCTCTTTCAGATGTTCTTTCAGTTTTAGACACATAGATGCTCTTTCAATGCAAAAGAGACACAGACACCCTTTCAGTGTTAGAAAGGGCATCGTAGGTTCCTTTACACCAGTTTTATTGGTACAAACAATGCTTTTTTCTGCTACACCAGCTATTCATAGACATCAATAGTAACAACTCTGCCACAAAGTCAGGTTTCTACAAGAAATGTTTTACTAACATACAAAATGCATGTTTGTACTGAATTAGATTTTGATAAAAACTATGCTCTTGTTTTAACAGGAAAAGTCCAACAATACATATGGTTTTCATAACAAGTGTTATCCATTTAAAGTGGATCTATCACATATAGATATCTAATGCTCATTAGATAGAGCATTTAGCAAAAAAGTTTAATATGTTAGTCATTTTTTTGAAAGAAAAAAAAAGTTACCTACGCAAAAATTCAAGTTTAAAAGGTGCCCAGCAGCCTACTTCCGCTTGCCGCACAGAGGCTGCTCCCGTCCCACTACCCAGCATCCTCCGATGTCTGTCTCTAAGCTGGAGCGATCTCATTGGCTAGATATCGATCTCTGCCAATGAGATCGCTCCAGCTTAGAGACAGATATCCTCCGTCATCAGAGGATGCTGGGTAGTGGGACGGGAGCAGCCTCCGCCACAGCGGCAAGCAGAAGTAGGCTGCTGGGCACCTTTTAAACTTTTTGCATATATAACGGGTTTTTTTTCAAAAATGACTAACATATTAAACTTTTTCACTAAATGATCTATCTAGTGGGCATTAGATATCTATATGTGATAGATACACTTTACAGCTCATTATCCAATCTGGTAGTCTGGTTTCCTTGATGCAGAAATCATTGCCTGCAATGAGGTGCTATAGTACCTTTAATGCTTTACATAACTTCTGTACAGTAAGCTTTTAGATGGCTTTTGCGACTGCATGTTGTACAACACACATTTTGCTTTTTTTTTTTTTTTTTTTTATTATTATTATTATAATCTAGATCAGGGTTGGATAACGTGAGATCCTCATTTTTTGCTGCACTACGATTCCCATTATCCTGTGGCATTCAAAGATTGCTGAAGGATGATGGAAGTTGTAGTCCAACACCAGCTGGAGGGCTTCATGTTACTCACTCCTTACAAAAATATTTTTTTATATTTTTAGTAAGTTTGTTCTTCTCTTTTTTAACACAATGTGTTCAGCTTCAGGAAGCCAAGCACATGGAGAAGGAACGGCACAAACAGCAGCACCATCTGCAGCATTCACCAGTAAGCCATCATGAGCTGGAATTACCTCCAATCAGAAACCTCCTGGAGCAGACTGATCATCAGCTGGCTCGAGAGCATGAAGGAGATCTTGACCGGCACTCCAACTACATGGAGAACAGTCTTCAGGAAGAAACTGAGCCAGAGAATGGGTATGATGCTCCAAGTGCAGAGAATGAACAGCCAGATTCTGACCAATCTGCAACTGTAGAAAGTAAGCAGCCATACAATTCTTTACAAACATTCACATATCTAGGCAGTGTTTTTGAAAACATGTTTCAGTTGTTTGGAATTTTAACTCATGCCTTCATTAGAACAATTAAATATTGTATTGTCCTGGTGAAGGTGTAAACAATGACATGTCAAAATAAAAAAAAATTAAAAAAAATAAAATAATAATAATAATAATTAAAAAATAAATAAATATATATGTGTGTGTATATTATACATTTTTTTTAATTTTTTTTTTTTTTTTAAATGGTGTGCTGTGCATTTTCTCTTTTTTTGGCTGAGACGGGCCATAACACTTAAAGATCCCTTACTCTCCAATGCGTTTATAAAAAAATCTCTTCAGGGATAGGGCATGACAGATGTATAGAGTAGGACTTGCTGTATAGTGAGAAACCTTGGCGGGGTGGCAAGCTTACCCACAACTTGGCCAATTTGTGAAAACTAATATCTCACTTATTTTATTTAGAAATATTATATATGCCAAATACAGGGCACACATTTATTCTTAATATAGAGAAGTGCTGGTTTGTTTTTGTGTCTGTTTGTTTGTAATTTGGGTTTAGGCCTGAAGTTTGGGGGTCTGGAGAGCCCTCTCATTCCTAGCTGCTATCTATGTATACACTTTATATTCACATTAAAAGTTTATTTATTGTATGGATAGGTTATGGTGAGTTGGCACTGTGAGTTTTCTTTTGTTTTTTATATATATATATATATATATATATATATATATATATATAATCTACATTTTTTTTTATTTATTTATTTATTTTAAAATGGTGTGCTATGCATTTTCTCTGTTTTTGGCTGAGACGGGCCATAAAAGCTATATCACCCATCATATCTGGTGTGTGAGTTGTGCAGAAGCATATTTCTACATATTATCAGACTAATGATCAATTCATATTGGAGGATAGTAATGTTAATACAATACATTGGACTCCTACAAGTGCAGAGGAAGACCCACCAAAAAAGTGGACCTTTGACCTTGAATTGAACCCTTTGAGTGCAAGATAGATGTGCAACGCATTGAGCATCATTCTGGAACTCAAAGGGTTAAGTTTGCATAGTTCAAAACAGTTATGTTGGCAAAAAAAGATCATCAGATGGATAGTTTAGGAGATATTGATATTTTTATTTCTAAGAAAATGGAAGTCTGCCTCACTGTGGTTTCATATGCTAATTAAGCTCTGTGTTTTACTGAGATCTTAATTAGGAAAAACAGGCTGTTTTAATAAAGTTTTCGGATATACAATATGTTATGTACTTCAAGGCAGCAGGCCTACAGTAACGCTCTGTGTTCCAGAGGGCACTGGTATTCAAAGGGTTAAAATCCTCATTAGATAATATAAGATACTGTAGTACTTAGTTGTCAAAACCACATAGAACTCATTAAGTTAATGATCCATTATGTTATTTGATATGAGAGCAATGAGGGCATTAAGCTGATGAAATAATAACACTGATAATATGAATGCAATTTTTAATGACCCACTGCTAGCCTTGTTCTGCAATTACAAAACAAATATGGTTCACACCAAAAATAAAATACAGATGAGGCTTTAATTGAAAATATGCATGACTATAGGCAATGTTAGTAAAGTGGCAGAACCACTCACTTTTTGTGCAAGTGTTTTACGATGAAAACACATAAAACATGAATTAGAAAAAGTAGGTAAGCTTCTAGGTCAGTTGTTCCCAATGTCTACACAGAGCACACAGCCACGTAATGTTTTCAGGATATCCCTAATTAAGCACAAATAGTTCAATCAAAGTGACACAGCCACTAATTACCCACTGTTGATTAAGCAGGGACTTCCTGAGAACCTAACTGTTGGTGTGCCTTGAGGACTAACTTAGGGAAGCACTGATATAGGTATCTGATTGTGCTGGGTGGGTTAGCATAGGTTCAGACCACATCCACCATGCTAATTTTCAGTAGTGGATGTTGTCTTCTCAATCACAATATGCCACCCGCTCCTGATGAGTATGTTAGAAACCTCTTTAGCACCCAATGGGTTTTGGTTGCATTTTATAGACTAAGGGAGGGGTAGGCAACATTTGGATATTTGGCTGTTGCAGATTACAGCTCCTATCATCTGGATGGGGATGATGGGAATTGTAGTCTCCTACTGCTGAAGAGACAAAAGTTACCTTCCCTTGCACTAATGCTATTTTCTGTGCGGTACAACAGTGGATGGTGCTCAGGGTGGAGTTAAGTGAGGAGTGGGTGTGGCAGTGGGTGGGACAGTGGGTGCCAAGGGTGGCATGCATAGAATCAGTGGCTTGTTTTGAGTTATAGCTTTGCCTTACATTAGGAAAAATCAAGGTTTTATATGACTTTTTTCTTTACTGCCTTTATAATATTTATTGCTCCTTTGTGACTAATTTTAAGTTCCCAAAAAAATCTATAATGATTGTTTATATAGCACTGTATGAAAGCAGTTCTTACTTGCTAAACGTTTTATATTAATTTATCATTAAGATCATTCCAAGGCTGATTTGGCAGTCGATGAAGAAGAAGGCAACGACTGTGAGGAAACCCCGCAAGAGATTATCCAAAGTATCATTCAGGAAATGGTGAACTCTGTTGTTGGAGGTAAAATAGTTTTTGATGGATGCGTTGCAGGCCACTCTGGTCTGAAAGGTGTTAACCCCTTGGATAGATTTCTCCACCTACTGAAAGCTATGCGTTGGGGACATCCAAAGAATCTAGTCGGTTAAAGTGCTATTGTACCTTTGGAATAAGTGTCTCTTAATTTTCTGTCTGATGGACTTACCTAGGTAGGTGTCCTTCAAACATCAATCCATTATTTCTGTTAACTTTTTATTTGCAAGTGATCTCTGATTTAGTTCACAGCTAGTACGTCTTAAAAAACCTCATAAAAACCTGTGACCCTTACCAGTCACTCAGGACTATTGTTTGCTGTGAGGTGTGACCTAGAGACACACTTCAACACTAATAATTATATACAAGAAATTTCACATTTAATGCAGGAAAATAGCTAGATACACCTGACTACTGTATGGACAGCTAACTAGGTAAGTAAATGTGTTACGTTAATTTTTCCTAGAGTATAAGTGCCCTTTAAATATATTTTTTGCCCTATTTACTGCATATACATCTACAGTGACAAATCCTATATAATAATTCTCTAAAACGTGTGTAACGGCGCAGTCATGGGCGGTAGGGACTGCGTCCAGCTTTGTATCAGCCGCGGCACGGGCAGTCTCTACTATGCATGACTGCTCCGCGACTGACTGGCAGTGGCACTGTGGCCGTGTAACAGGCTCTTCAACTAGTTCATAATAATTGCATATGTGCAGTATGAAATCTGACAATAATAGCGTGACATCACTGCACCACTTTATATATTGACTTTTAGATGATTCTAAACAAATCAGCCATCTGCAGATAGGCAGCATGCCGACTATGTGAATCAGGAAAGTCCTTGAAGTTGTTGTTTACCCTTTGAGTGCCAAATAGTTATCCAAAGTATGGCGTTGCAATGCGTGGATACCATCCGGCACTCAAAGGGCTATAAAAACAATTTGTTTATGAAAAGTTATCTGATTAAAACAAGGGTGCTCTTATCGCTAGTAGACTTTTCCTTCAAAAGCTATTACAAAGCATTTTTTAACCCATTTAGTGCCAGAGGGGTATGCAACGCATTGTGTTATCTGTGAGTTACTTTTAATTGATCATATTTTGAATGCCTTGTGATCTTTTGCAAAAGTATAATTTCACATTTTGTGCAATTAAATATGGAGAGTGAAATAGAGGAAGATACAGGAGTGGGATCAATTGACAATGAACAGTATGCTATAAAAACTGATGGGTCTGATTAAAGAATACAAGCAAAAAATAATATTACAATTGCAAACGGAAACAAAAGATAGAACTTTCCTATATATGTGGAGGTACGGAGCTCTACTGGGATAGGCAGAAACAATGTTAGATTTGGCAAAATGAATTTTTAACACCAGGATGGCACCTCGGAGATACTCCTCATTAGCTGCTACAATCCCTAGACTGATGTGTAGTCTACAAACAAGAAAAATAAATGACGTGAATAAAGGGAGAGCGCTATTCCATCTAAGAGTCGGGAGACTGAATTTATTAAGAGCCCCCTACAGTTTTTGGACGATACAAAAGTTTTTTTTAAAGTTTTTTAATATTCTCATATATTGAGAGTTATTAGTGGTACCACTATTAGTTTTCTATTATGCAGTTTTACATTGTAATCTACTGTATTGTGTTTTATGTGTCCTAGAGGCTATTTACATACAGTCTTCAATAATATTAGATTCTATAAGTAATAAATGTAATTTTGTTAATCTATATTATAGCGTTTAACCCCATATTTTGTTCATATATGCTCTATTAGTGTGAGGGGGGAAAGGGTGTGTTTAGGAGTATTAGTAAGAGTATAGCACTCTCCCTTTTTTCACGGAAATGAAGGATAAGTGGCCCTGGTGGTTGTTCAAAAAGAAAAGATGTACTTTGGGATATTGGATGAGAAATGTTTGCTTTACTTAGAGACATTGAAAAAATCAGTTATGGAGTTAAAGCAAAAGGTTTTGACAGGATAAAGAGGACTACGATACTGATAAGATCTATGAGTGGAAAATAAATCTCTACTTCAGATTATAAAAGATCAAGCCGTAGGTCAGTTTTGAAAACACAGTCAAGTCATAAAAGGGTGAGCTTTTCCAGAACAGAGGTGGACGCTATGGAACTTGATAACACAAACGTTTCTTCTGTGGTATCAGTATCAATTAATCTTCATTTTTGTCACTGAATTGGGATGGCAAAAGTGGGGATGGTCTTCATGAACAAAGTGGGAGACAAAGCATTTAAAATCCGAAAACATCCTTGAGATCCAAATTGTCAAAGAAACAACAAAAAAAAAGTGCATCAAGAGAGGTGGAAGAAAAAGAAAATTGAGACAAACAGAGATCTTTGAGGGAGTACAAAACCCCCCCACAAAGTAATCTCTCTGTGCTTAACCTTTCTAAATTTTAGCTATCGCAACAGAGAGAAAAATCTGTGAGAAAATCAATACCATGTTTGTAACACACAAAAGTCACATCACCAAATATTCTTTCAAACAACAATGCATTATGATAAGGTTAATATACAATAAGAAATTATCCAAATTACATTTATTAATTACAAATATGAATATGGGTTTCACTTTGAGGTCAAATTTTGATCCAGTCACTTGTAGAGGAAAGGTTTTAGATACATTCCAGTATTTAGTGGAGAGAGATCTTATTGAGTTGAGTCAAAACTGGAGAATAACGATTCCAAATATGAGTAAAGAAGAAAGGGAAGGTGTATTAAATTTGGGTAAGCATGATCAAATTGTTGGAAAAAGTATCCCACTCCTTGAGTCTATCCTTCAATTGATATGAGCCACAGTTTGTAACAAGGTATTTTTAACTTTGTATACAATAAAGGATATGTTGTTGCATTTATCATCACGTGAGCTGTGGGTTGATTTTGCTACAATGTGAGAAATAAATCTTTCTATAGATGTAAATGCAGTTTTATGAAAAGTCGCCACCAGGCAGCTCTGTTACTTTTGCTGTATAAGTTTTTGATAATGGACCAAAAGTCCACCATACACAGCAGTAGCAACAGCTCTGTCTTTTGAAAGCTTTAATAAAATTGTATATTGATTAAAAAAAAAAAAAAAAAAGTTTGAACTATATATATTTTTTAATGAAGTACCCTAGAGATACTACCTTTATTTTTCTCTGCAGGAAAATCACTATGATATATGTATTTGCTTTCATAGGTAGGGTTTACTGTGACTTAAGAATATTTTTTTTAACTGACCAGCAAAGTGAGCTTCTGACTTCTCACATTCAGGTAATATTGTACAGCAGGCACATGAAACTCCAATAAAGTTGAGAGATGCATTCCCAGTATTTCCATCCTAGGATGGTCTCACCATGCACTGTTTGACATCCCAGCCTTATTCCATTAGTATTCATAGACCCACACATACACTGTATGACACCCCAGTTTGGTGTGCCGTCCACTGGTAGCCAGAATTGTCCATATACATTGTCTGACATCCCACCCCATCTCACTGTCCACTGGTAATCACAGAACCACACATATACTGCGACACTGCAGCCTTGTTCCACTTGTAGTCACTGCACATCACATACACTGTCTGACACCCCAGCCTTGTTCCACTGGTAGTCACAGACCAGTTGAGCCCTGTTTTTGTTCTACTTTCCAGTTACTGAAACTCATATTCACTGTCTGACACCTCAGGGCTATTTAATTTTCCACTGGTACTCTGTCTGACACCTCTGCCTTGTTTCATAGAACCACACATAATCTATCTGCTTCTCTGGACTTGTTCCACTGGCAGCCACAGAACCAGAGATACAGTTTGTTTTCCCAGCCTTGCTCCATTTTAGCCACAGAAGCACTTTCTTCCCCCCAGAACCATTTTTCCAGAATCACACATACATTGCCTGATTCCCCCAGCCTTTTTCTACTTGTAGCCACAGAACCACACATACAAAAACATTCATGTGGCTACATTCCACTTGCTTACATTCTTTGGTACATGATGGAGCCTTATGCCTGGTGGTACAACTTTTGGAGCAAGAGTTCTGTGTCTCCTCCGCCACAGACCACTATATCCACAATACCTCATGGTGCTTACACAGTCAGAGAATGTAGAGCACTGGGATATGACATTATATCCCTGAGCTCTGTATCATTAGGCCCCACTATGGGGCACAGACCTTTTATTCCAAATTCTGGATGACCATAAAGGAGTTCTCCTCCTGTGTCATGGAACGTAGGTAAATTGAGGGCACACAGAGGAAATGTATTTATTTATTTTGATGGTGGGGGGCAACATCTAGCAATGACAGCATGTTTTACAGCTTTACTTCTTTTCAGTTATACAATATTTTTTTAAAACAGGTGAGGAGAATGTCACCAGTGAATGTACGACAAGAACATCAGAAGATGGGAGTGATGGGGGAACAATACATGCCAATGGTATACCTGGCACCCCAATATCTATGGCTTACACCCCTTCCTTACCTGATGATAGACTGTCAGTCTCTTCTAATGACACTCAGGTAAGTAACAACATTTATGGTTTAAAACAGGGAGGGGAATTTTGAAATAGCCTGTACAATTAATAATACGGAATGCGCTAGGTCAGTGATTCTCAGACTGGGTTCCATGAAACTCTGAGGAGCAAGGTTAGGGCGACCGTATATGTGTAATTCTGTTACTACCATTGGAAGTAGAGCAATGCTACAGTGCAGGCAGTGTATGTGTGGTTCTGTTACTACCAGTAGGCAGTGGAATAAGTATGGGGTGGCAGGCAATACATTTAGCCTAATAGCTTAATCTTAAAGGGATAGTAATGTTTCATAATAAAAGCAGCTCTAATTAATAATCATAGTATTTGAACTTTGGAGAGTGTTATTTCAGTTCTGTCAGAGTTGTAGTTCAAGAGTAATTCAATGACAAAGTATCCCCCTCCCACCCCTTTTACTGATGTAACACTGCTCAGCCAGATCAGAAGGGAGGTGCCCAGGTAGACTGCAGAGAGGGACAATCTTCAATTAAGATAAGGGATAAACCTGAAAAACTTGTCAAGGGGGCAGGGCTTTCATTGTTTTCATTGTAAGAAGACTGTCCCCTGCTGTTATCTGTCTGGTCTTACAACCAGATTCCACATCTGACAAGAGATGGCTTACACTAGGTAAAAGGGGCGGGAGGGGAAACTTTGCTTGTGAATATCCCTCAAACCATAAAGGTTTGAGAGATAAGACTTATATCGTTCTACATGTTTCTTTAATGCCTACAAAATAAAGATAAAACAAAGTATTACTATCCCTTTAAGTTACTGATGCCATGCATTTATTGGTGAAGCCAGACATACAAGGGGGTAAACTGTTTTGACATGAACTTTCATCGCATTAAGACCTTAACCACCCCACCTTATCTCCCCCTTTTTCTCCAGAGCATATCTGCCCCCACTGGTATACTAAATGCTATGGCTATCTCACTGTAAACTTTGTTGGAAATAACTTGTAATGTAATGTAATATACTCCGAGTCTTAACCTGCAACTGATATTCTACTTGTTACTGTTTATGAATATTTAATACATTTCATATTACAAAAAAAAAGGATATGACTTTTAGAGTTTTGCAAGGATTCCATGTGAAACAAGAGGGTTCTGCCACTGCAAAATGTTTGAGAACCATTTCACTAGGCATCTCTTAGCCTATTTAGCATCCAGTGGGTTAAAAAAAATGAAAGGACATATGTAATTATTTCTCCTTTTCATTCTTTCTCTCCTCTCCTCTTTAGGAATCTGGAAACACTACAGCACCTACTCCTGGAGCGAAGTTCTCTCATATATTACAAAAGGATGCCTTCCTCGTCTTCAGGTCACTGTGTAAATTGTCTATGAAGCCACTGTCTGATGGGCCTCCAGACCCAAAGTGAGTACAACTAACACTGGTGAAACAGTAAGACTTGTGCGCTAACACACATTAGAGACACTGCTGCATTTTAAGCAAAAGAATGCTGTAGTCATACAAAGACTTTTATAAGCAAACGTTTGTTCGTTGAAAATAAGTGTACATAAAAGTGTAACTACCTACTTATAACAATTTAGGTGATTTTTAAAGTGTTTTCATATTCATCATACTTTTGTTGACCATTTCTTGATTTAAAACAGTAGTTTGAGTATTTAACTTTATGTATTTAACTATTTATGCAAATTAGGCAGTACTAGCTGGCATGACAGCCAGATACGATCATTCCACACTATTCTACCTGCCTCACTCCTTGACATCCAGATACTAACATTCCACTTGGCTCTGTCTTTCACCTGCCCCTGCTTGACTGACAGTACTAACTGATGTACATAAAATGCCAGTCATGTAAATTATGTCAAGATTAATGCTTCCACATAGGAGAAAATGTGGACAGTTCACAGTTTATCTATAAATCCCAGTTCTAAGGTCAGTTTGCATACTGCTTAGCTCAGACATCACTGGGTTCAAAAACAGAATTTAGCTTTTTCAGCCATTGGTAAACCAAGTGAGTTTAGCCAATGGCAAATGGACTGGGGAATGTCTCTGTTTATCTCTTTAAGCAACTTTACACTTGGGGATCTATTTACATAGGCATTATGTTAGGGCATTGTTTATTTAGGGCTTTATGCAAGTTAGGTGCAGATTAGGTATAATTCTCGGACAAAACCAACTGCTCAGTGGAGAAGACGTAAAAATCCCTTGAACTCCCATTGATCGAAATTAGGCTTTTTATCTGTTGAATGTTTCAGATGTTGCTTTGCAGTGCATTGGAGAGCACCCTAGCATTCAATGAGTTGATAGCCCCACTTAAAGGGATAGTAGTGTTTCATAATAAAAGCAGCTCTAATTAATCATCATAGTATTTGGACTTTGGAGAGTGTTATTTCAATTCTGTCAGAGTTGTAGTTCAAGAGTAATTCAATGACAAAGTGTCCCCCTCCTGCCCCTTTTACTGATGTAACACTGCTCAGCCAGATCAGAAGGGAGGTGCCCAGGTAGACTGCAGAGAGGGACAATCTTCAATTAAGATAAGGGAAAAACCTGAAAAACTTGTCAAGGGGGCAGGGCTTTCATTGTTTTCATTGTAAGAAGACTGTCCCCTGCTGTTATCTGTCTGGTCTATGGACTGCATTCCACATCTGAGAAGAGATTGTTTACAGTAGGTAAAAGGGGCGGGAGGGGAAACTTTGCTTGTGAATATCTCTCAAACCATAAAGGTTTGAGAGATAAGACTTATATCGTTCTTCATGTTTTTTTAATGCCTACAAAATAAAATAAAGATAAAAGAAAGTATTACTATCCCTTTAAATCACTTAGGCTATATAAACAGTATACAGTTAGCTCAGCTACTTACTGTTTTCTTGATACCTTTCACTGTGTAGAATCTCAGGATGTGACTCATTGTGGCAGTTTACAATTATATCAGTTCCTTATGCTGCATATCTGTTACTGTATAATCATGACTCACTGTGGCCAACACTTCCATGGAGTGGGCCGTATTGTTGAATGCAATCTAGTGGGCGAAACCTATTTAAAATTAGTGCATCATAATTAAGAACCATGGAGATTCTAATCAGTCCATGGGCCAGCCAAAAACCCATGTGGTACGCATTTGTATTTTAAATCTTCCTCAACACTAGGAACCATGGGCGGCATGCAAGAAAAAGGATCAATCACAAAATATATAATAATATAAAATTATTTTACCAGGAAGAATACATTGACATTGTCTCTCGTTTTCAAGTATGTCTTGGGGGTATATATATTATTACCCAATTTAATGGTACTCATTTTATCTACCTTTGAAGGATGATAGGCTGAGTTGACCTTGCTGGGTCTAGAACCTGTAACCTTCTGGTTTGAACAGATTCTACAGCTTGTGGATTAACCAACCGAGCTAATTAAAAATGTGCGTGCGTGCGTGCGTGTGTGTGTGTTTGGTTCAAAAAGATCTCAGGAAAAAGTGGGCACGGTTGTATGAATTGCAGAATAGTTACATATTCAGAAAATGCCTCTTTTGTATGAACAGCAGTAGTGGTTATTTCCCTGGGTCCAGTCCAGTGGTTCTCAAGGTATTTTTTCTGGTGGCCACCATCATGCCCTGGTGCCATGTCGTGGTGGCCACACGATGACATTACATGCACCAATGGTATAAGGATGTTAAGACATATATAATTGCATATAAATAAGTGCAACAACAATAATTTTACATCATATTACAATTTAAACATTCCAGAAAGAAATCATATAGTATTAAAAAGTGCCAAATAAAAACTGACCAGCACATAAAGCCACATTCTCTCACTATTACTTTAAATAAAACATGGCTAACAAACATATATATTAATATGGAAGTTTTTAACCATTTTAGTGCCAGAGAGATATCCAATGCAATATGTTGGATACCTTTCTGGCACTCAAATGGTTAAAACACCTATTTATTACAAAGTGACAGTTCTATTGTAAACCAGTATAAAAAAATGCATTTTTAACCTTATGAAAGCCAGAGGGCTTACACCTGGATGCACCCCTGGAAATTATATTTTCAACTGTTTGACCAGGTAGAAAACACCTATTCAAATGAAATGACCCTTCTGATCCATTTTCATTGTCTATCAGGACCTCTGATGTTACTGACAGTATCCCCCTGACACACAGGTATTCCTGACAGACTCAGCTGGAAACCCAATGAGCAATCAGACAGTCATCCTCCAGATTTATCCCGATAACAATGACAGTTTTCATTTCACTGGGACAGATGGGACTGTAGATTTCACCATTAACACCACTTTTGCCTTTAAAGTTAGGTACCATTAAAGTACAACCATTAATTCTAATGGGATTTATATAATTCCTTCAAAGCTTCTCTAGTATAAAATGAACCCCTTGGATGTTAGAGGCGTCACAGTAGATTGGGTACCTTTGTGACAGCCAAGGAGTGAAAACAACACAACCCTGCACTCTGCATTTTGGAATCTAACATACATTTGAGATATCAGAATCCTACAATTCTTGTTCAGTGATTTAACTGCTTGAGCACCAGAGGGGTGCACAACACATTGCTAAGCAATGACCTGCACTCCCTTCTGATCCTCAAGGGGGTAACACAATTAAACAATTTTTCTTTGAACTGAAGGTCAATATTAATTACAAGACAAATGAATAACAATCCTGTTGTAAGGATCATTACTACACCACATGGAACACAAACAAAATGCAGTGGATTCAAATGTGATTTTTAACCCCTTGGATGCTTTCTAATGCATTGGGGACATCTCCATCATCCAAGTGGTTATTTTTTTTCTTTAAGTATTCTGCAATTATTTTGCCTTGCTTCACTTTTCTCCTTACACTTACATATTCTCTGATATGCATTATCCAGCAATCTGACATTATTAATAACAAACAGTATGTACTGGGTGCACTCTATGTGTGTCTCATTCAGGTTCAGCACTCACTCTCACTGGTCCCAGGGCCATCTGAGGTTGAGGTTTAGGGGAGAGACAACGACAGTGACTCACACTGCCTACCTCACAACGTCCCACCTCTCACTGTCCCACACACACACTCTCTCACTCATATTGCCCACTCACACTCTCCCACTCATATTGCCCACTCTCATTTTGCCCACTCATACTGTCCCTGTCCCACTTATATTGTCAAGCTCACATTGTCCCACCACACACTGCCCACGTCATATTGCACATCACTTATTGCACATCACACATTGCCCACTCACACTGTCCACTCACATTGCCCCTCCACACTGCCCATCTCACACTGTCCACTCACATTGCCCCTCCACATTGCCCACCTCATATTGCACACTCACAATGCCCACTCTCATATAGCCCACCTAATATTGCCCACTCACACTGTCCCACTTATATTGTCCCACTAACATTGTCTCGCTCGTCCTGCTCACGTTGTCCCACCACAAATTTTCCACCATATATAGCCCACCTCCTATTGCAAACCACACATTGCCCACTCACATTGTCCCACTCACATTGCCCACCTCTTATTGCACACCACACATTGCCCACTCACATTTCCCACCTCACACTGTCCACACACATTGCCCCTCCACACTGCCCACCTCACACTGTCCACTCACATTGCCCACCTCACACTGCCCACCTAACACTGTCCACTCCACATTGCCCAACTCACACTGTCCACTCCACATTGTCCCTCCACTTTGCCCACCTCATATTGCCCTCCGCGCGCGCTGCCCACTTCACACTGTCTACTCACATTGCCCACCTCACACTGTCCAATCACATTGCCCCTCCACACTGCCCACCTCACACTGTCCACTCACATTGCCCACCTCACACTGCCCAACTCATATTGCCCACCTCACACTATCCGCTCACATTGCCCACCTCACACTGCCTAACTCATATTGCCCACTCTCATTGCCCCTCCACATTTCCCACCTCACACTGTCCACTCACATTGCCCTTCACACTGTCCACTCACATTGCCCACCTCATATTGCACACCTCACACTGTCCACTCATATTGCCCCTCCACATTGCCCACCTCACACTTCCCAACTCATATTGGCCACCTCACACTTCCCAGCTCATATTACCCACCTCACACTGTCCACCTCGTTTTGCCCCTCCACATTGCCCACCTCACACTGTTCACTCACATTGCCCCACCAGATTGCCCACACACGCACTGTCTTAAACCATCTGGTCACCCGCCACTGATCACTACTTACCTCTTTTCTGACTCAAGTCCAATCTTCTGCGTGCTTGTGTTCGTACTGAGCTGCGGCTGGGGCAGGCTGAAAAATTATCGGCTGGCTGAGATACTTCAAGCGGGAAGCCTCAGCCAGTCAGACGCAGCATTAACAAAAGAAAAAAAAATCCTCTGCAGTCTGCACAGTAACGGTGCTGAGGGGCAGGCTCCAGCAAAAAAAACAAAACAAAACAGAAAAAAAAAAAAACCTTGTATGCGGCCACCATTTCAGCATTTGTCACAGTGGCTGTATTGTACTACCCCTTCAATTTGAAATTGCATTAGTTTTGCGCATGCTGGTGTATAGCAAAGGCAAAAGTGGCACAATTCTGGGGCAGTCCAGCTGCATCATAGGAAAAAATAAAATTCCCCAACCCACCCATTGATTTTAATAAAAAATATATGTTATATGGTTTTCCCTGCTAAGTAAAACAAGTACACTTCCACTGCTGACATTTTTATTCCAAAAATGTTTTATTACCTTAGTCTGGAGTTTTCTGTTTTGGTCACCAGGTGGTGCTGTACCCATCACTTACTACAGAGACCTGGTGAGGGTTTACTATTGAAATATCGCCCTCTATTTAGCAACCATCAGAAGGGTGAGATCATAATGTCGCCTGAATCAAAAGGGCAACATCAAAATGTCACCCGCATCAAAACGGGCACATTCTGATGTTGCATACTTAAAAGTTGTCATATATAGGGAGACATTTCAGTAATTGCCTGCTTGTTTTATATTGGCCTGCTGTGTCCTGTCTGCTGCACTACGGTATAACATCTAAGGGACATCAAGGAAGTGTATGTGGGTAACATGCTACAGCGAGGCTTGTCTCTCTCTCAAGCTAAAGCATCACATTGATGTTAGCACCACAGTTTACATTAGTTCCAGGTGCTGCAATGCTACCAGACAAGCAGGGAAGCGGACCCGGCACTAGTCTACATAATTTGTGAGGTAGTGACCATATATAGGGGTAGTCACATAACGATTTGTCTGTTATTATCAAATTTTTGACATTATACATCATTTTCATTGCATAATAAAATGTGTTGTGGGGAACTCTTACTGCTTTCCCGTAACCAAGACTCTAGTGTGAGATTGTCCAGGAAGTCCATGATAGTGATGGCTTCTCTGCTAGACATTGGGACCATGAGCTGAAGCCTGGCAGTACCCTGATGAGTTAATGTGTAATGCACTGGACGTTAAACATAGAGGACAGAGTATCCCCTTGTATAAGTTGTGTGCAATGTGTTACATTTTGGTTAACTTTATGCCACAATATTCTACACCATATGGCTGTTCTTTGTCTGATTCCTCCCAGTAGTCGTTGATTCAAGCCCTGGTATAAAGTGCATTACAAACAAAATCTGGCTTTGAACAAAATTTGATGCTGTTGCTAACATTTTGATTAAGCCTTTAAGTGTCAGAGAGGTATCTGACACATTGCATGTATTACAGCATTAATTTATTTTTAGCCATGTCTCATTGGTTGTATTGTCGTACCCATACATATATACCAGTTTATTCAGAGCAATATTTTCTTCACTCAGAGGGGACGTTCTGGGGAGTTTCTAGGTTCCATAACACTGAGGGCATTCTGGAAAAGCACTGGGGGGCATCCCCCAAAACATCAGGGGCTTAGGCCAACTACATGCGTTATAGGTGTACTGTGCAGCCTAATTTCACCATTACTTTAAAAGGCAACTATCATTTGGTATTTTCCTATCAGCTCCTGTGACAGTAGACCTGCAGATATAGCCTGTGCTGCTGCATTGGAAGCCCCGGTAGACCAATGGGGGAGCACAACAGGAGTCTGAAAAGAGACCCTTGATGCATTGATACTGCACTGTGTTCCTGGTCCTGTGAAATGCAGGTCTCAATAGACAATCTCTATTGGAATTGAAATAATCATTATATACCGGAAACTGGAGATATGATTAAAACAAAATAGAAATTGATATAACTGAGTAATGTATATAGGACACCTACCTAAGTAAGTCCTTTTGTTAAACAAATGTAGCCGTTAATTCCTAGGGTACAATTCCCTTTAGTGACATTATGCAGTGTTGTCCAGAGCTTTGTCAGATCAGGGAGTTGTGCAATACAGCAGTAACTGTGGGGTAGTGGAAGTCCTGTAGAAATCTCTAATCCACCAGGTCTCCACAACTGGTAGAAGACGGATGGCTTTTGCACAAAAGTGAAAAGGAACATATCTGGGGCAAACCAAATATACCAGGGGAGGCAAATAATAGTTTCCAAAATGCTGATTGTTTTAAGTGGGGCCTTTAACCCTCTTGAATACTAGAGAGCTTTCCAGTTCATAGCTTCTCAATGTGTTTGCACCCTCCCGGCATTCAAGGGGTTACAATCTACGTTTAAATTATTGGGGATTTTTATTTAGTTTAGTCTGCTGTAGTTGGTTTGTCCCAGGAAGGTTAATTTTTTCCCCCTTTCGTGCTTAACCCTTTAAGTGCCAGACAGGGTACGTAATGCATTGCTCTACAGCCCCTCATTCGCTGAAAGGGTTAAGGCCCTGTGTCTAGTGTCAGTTTGCTCTCTCTGAATAAGTCACAAGGTGACGTAATTGACTTGTCTTTCCGATGATTATGTTACAGTTCTTAAACATTAACAAGTATCCAGTTGCTCTTTAACTCTTTGAGTGTCAGAAGGCTGTTCAGTGAATGGGGAGCCCATGCATTGGACACACATTTGACTTTCAAAGGGTTAACAATGGTCCCAGCCACCTGATTGATATGTCTTACCTACTTTTATTTATTTTCTTTATGGCTGGAGAATTTTGTATGTTTTACTCTTCTCACATTTGTTTCTTGCAAAGAAAGCATTAACCATTCACACTCTGTCAGAATGTAATACTCCTTATGCTTTGTTCAACCCTTTTTTTGTAATTTAAAGGGATAGTAATACTTAAAATGTAAAAAAAAATATGTTGTAGGGTTTATCCCCCTGAGTAAAACAAGAGTACTCCCACTGCTGAAAGGTGTTTCATTCAAAAGTTACTAATTTTCAAAGTTGAATTTTTTAGGTGCAATATCACAGTGGCCTGAAATTGTACAGTGGCGCTGTTGCTACACCATCCTATGGAGATTTATGGTCCCGGGATCAGAGCTGTCCATAGGATCATGTAGCAACAGCACCACTGTACAATTTCAGGCCACTGTGATATTGCACTTAAAAAAATTCAACTTTGAAAATGAATAACTTTTGAATTAAACACCTTTCAGCAGTGGGAGTACTCTTGTTTTACTCAAGGGGATAAACCCTACAACATATTTTTTTTTTTACATTTTAAGTATTACTATCCCTTTAAACCACTGAGAACTTTCAAAATCATATTGTTTAAAATAGTTTTTGTTTTTCTTAATTCGTGCTAAAACTGTCTTTCATATCCCATCTTATTCACCTTTCCTACTCCTCTCCTTGCTCGCACAGTGTTAAATACTAACAAATATCTAGTGGCTATTTAACCATTTGAAAGCCAGAAGTCTGTCCAGTGCATGATGGAGCCATGCATTAGACGTTTTTTTTAGTAAATAGAGAGCAGCAAATCCACAAGACCCCTCTCTAAAGTGTATTATTTGTAAATGTAACAGAGAGACGTCTTTACATTATTTCAGCTTCTGATGTCAGTTCAGATGCAGAGAAAGGGATTTTGTCATAATACAGAGTGGTGAGGTAGGGGATATGCCCTTTGTCATGTGATCTTCCTCTGTTACTGATTTATAGGGACCCTCAATCCCCGTCTATCTTTATTGATGTTGGGATTATGGCATTAAAAACTCCAAGAGGAATGCTTTCCCATAGATATATATTTATCACGTAGTTGCACCATTATCCTATATAATAATTCGGTAGGATGTTTGTCAGAAGCTGTCATGCGCAGTAGAGACTGTGCGCATTTGGGCAGTCTCTGCTGCACATGATTGCATCGTGTGAGTGAGGCGATGCTAGACAGCATCATGTGATGCCATGAGGTAGCGGCCGCTTAACTGTTTGAGTGCCAGAGGGGTACGCAGTACCCCTCTGGCCCTCAAAGTGTTAACATTACCCGGAACTTGGCCTATGTACATGGGCTTTTACACTAGTATGGAAATAACACGTTAGATTTAATTAGCTTTCTGCGCTTTTCCCTTTTGCCAATCTTTTTTGGAAGTCAACAAGGCATTATCAGACAACTAAACTGAGTAAGGCTGGTGTACTATTTAAAGGGGAGCAATTCTAGAGCAAACCAACCACACTGTAAGGCACAAATAAAAAGTCCTATTGTTTTAAATTAGACTTTTACCCCCCCTGGATTCCAGAGGTCTCTAGTGCATTGCTTCACAATACGATGGAGTCCTTTCAAGCATTCAAGGGTTTAACCCTTTGAGTGCCAGAGGGGTTCCAACTCATTGCATTGGACTCCCCTCTGCCACTCAAAGAAGTAAAAGACCCTATTACATCAATGGGAGCTGTTTTTGTTCCTTATTGTGCAACTGGTTTGCTCAAGATTTTTTCCACTTTTTCTTTCACTATAGGGGCAAAGGAAAATTCCCAATATTTACATTTATTTCAAAGGAGCTTTAAAGTGGAATTTTCACCTTAATTCAAGTTTGCATATTTGAAAATTGCATTAAAAAACTGCCTATATGTCATGTTAATCAAAAGTCCAGCAGAAGTATATTTAGGAGATATTCACACTTATTGCTGGGCAAAGTGACAGTGAACATTTCGTGGTGCATAACATGGCTTCATTTGCATATGAAACCATTGAAAAGCTTAAAGGGATAGTAATGACAGAAAATTTTTTTAACTATAGGGTAGATACAATTAAAAGATTACTTGTGTTTATTCATATCTCTCAAACCGTTATGGTTTGAGAGATATAGGAAAATACAGTTCTCTGCTCCCTCCTCTTTCTGCTTGACGAGCAGTAAAGCTGTCAGAGGCAGATTCTCGTTGCTTGACCAGACGCGACTCTTCAGCAGCGCCGATATAACGATATCTAAAGATAAATACTTCATCGGAATGGTCTACAGAGTGTGCTTGCACACGTTGTAGACAGTTCCGATGAAGTATTTATTTTTAGGTATTGCTATGTCGGCGCTGCTGAAGAGCCGCCATCTGGTCCCGAGACCAGGTTCTCATGCCGTCAGCTATACAGCTGACGTATGAGAAAGGGGAGGGACTGGAGAACTTTATTTTCGTGTATATCTCAAACCATAACGGTTTGAGAGATACAAATAAACACAAGTAATCTCTTTTAATTGTATCTACCATATAGCTAATACTTTTTTCTGACGTTACTATCCCTTTAATTAGCATATGAAAAAGCCACTGGTATCACATGGGTATCACAATTAGCATGCATTAGCATATGCTAACAAGCATGTATATATCTCCTGAAATGTACACTTGCTGATCATTTGCCTAACCTGACACATAGACAGTGCAGTTTTAATGCCGTTTTCAAATATGCAAACTTGAAATAAGGTGAAAGTTCTACTTTATCCTATTGAATATGAACCTCTTGTGCCTTGCTTCTCAATGACTGGAGACCGCCTTCGTAACTTAAGGGGTTAAAAGCCCAGTTTGTTCCCTGTGGTATAGTTTTTGCCCTATTTCTATTATATAAAATGTATTAACAGCACACAGCTACATTATCTGAAGACTCGCATTAACAATTACTTGTGTCTTTTGTCTAGATCCCACGAGTTACGTTCCAAAGTACTGTCACTGCAGTTGCTCTTGTCCATCCTGCAGAATGCTGGACCTGTTTTTAAGACCAATGAGATGTTTATCAATGCAATCAAGCAGTATCTATGTGTCGCTTTGTCCAAAAATGGGGTGTCTTCTGTCCCAGAGGTCTTTGAACTTTCTCTATCCATTTTCTTGACGTTGCTATCAAATTTTAAGCTGCACCTGAAGATGCAGATCGAGGTATGATGATTTCAGATTATCTTCTTTTTTAGATAGAAATGTGAATCCAAAATGTATGAGCCAGGAAAGGTTTAGAGACATTCTTTATCTGGATATTGACCTTTCCTGCTCCTACTATATGAAACAAGGTTCTTATTTTTAATTGTTATCTAAAAGGGAATATATTGCATAATATGGACATTCTATATTGTAGTACATTTCCTACAGGGGTAATTTAAATGCTGGGAGATTCTTCATTCAAAAGTTATTACCATTCAATATTTATTTATTAATTTGGGTGCAGTGCTTCCATGATCATCCACTTTAGGGAGGCTCTGTTGCTGATGTTCCCTGTGGATGACTTGTGTCACAGACAATAGCTTTCCATAGACCGTTTTCATAACAGCATCACCCTAAAATTGTTTTACTCCATAAAAAAGCCGTGTGGGGAATATATACGCACGTACGCAAGCTCTTCTCCAGCATGTCTAACTACAGCCATTGCTAGAGGGGCTTTTTTATCCCACACTGTGGCTCTCCTCCCTCCCTTACCCATACTCCGACTGTGTCTTACATCCCTCCTTCACCCATCCTCCAACTGTGGCCCACATAATAAAGTTGCAATTCGGGAGCAAATCAACTGCACCATGGGGAGGAAATAGAAATTACCATTGATTAAAATGTGGGATTTAACCCTTTGAATGCTAGCCAGGGCTCCAATGCATTGCTTTACAATTAATTGAACACTTCTTTAGCGTTAAAGTGGTTAAAAGACCTATCTATTGCAGTGAGAATTTGGGAAATTTGTATTTGTCTCCTACAGTTAGTATGCTCCAAAACTGTTCACTTTATTTTTTCTGCATATGGCTCTAATATGTATTCAGTGGGCACAAGCCCCACTGTTTGTGAGATTAGAAATTACTCTGTTGCACAGGTATCATTAACACCATTTCTTTCTTACATTTTATACAGGTATTCTTTAAGGAAATCTTCCTTTATATATTGGAAACGTCCACCAGCTCATTTGATCACAAATGGATGGTTATTCAAACCCTGACAAGGATCTGCGCAGGTAGGGAACTATTGGCTCTACCTGCGATGCTAAATGTCATCCCTTAATTGTTCCTGATTAACAGCACAATCATGAAGGACAACTGCTAATTAATCTTGTTTTGTACAATGTGCCCCTGCAGATGCACAAAGCGTGGTGGATATTTATGTCAATTATGACTGTGATTTGAATGCAGCGAACATCTTTGAAAGGTTGGTTAATGACCTCTCCAAGATTGCTCAAGGGCGAGGAAGCCAAGAACTTGTCATGTCAAATGTGCAGGTACTACTTATTTTCAATATATCTTTTCCACAGAAGCAAGGCTTTTTCCAAATCACATTATATTGTTTTTGTAATCTTTTCATTGTTAACACTTTGAGTGCCAGAGGGGGTTTGTAATGCATTGGATACACCACTGGCTCTCAAAGGGTTAACTTAACACTAAGGTTCAACTGCAACTTGTGCATACATGAAACCACATGTTGTAATGTTCATAGATAAATATGTTAAAGTGTCCTTCCTTGGTAAACTAACTTAACTCATTGAGTGCTTTGCAACACTTTGCTCACCCCTCTGACACTCAAAGGGTTAAACAGTACTTGCAAAATATGTGAAGTCAAATTATCTATACTTATTACTTTTTCATCATTTTTTTTCTTTTTACACTTTTATGTTTTGGACAGTGAGGTCTATGGATCTGTTTCCAAATAACTTTCTGTCCGGGACTATGGAAGCACAGATAGTAAAAAAAAAAATAGTGATACAGTTGAATACCTCAAATAGAATGCCTCCATTACATTAACCCTTTGGGTGCCAGAGGAGTACGGAACGCATTGCTTCGTAGTGCGTTCCATACCCCTCGGGTGCTAAAAGGGTTAACAGTAGCATACAGAGCCTTCAGTGCTGCATGGATAGTGTTACATTGTATCAGTGTCCCTGCTTCCACAGTCCCTGTCTGGAAATAGAGATCCGGAGAGCTCACTGTAAGGGACATAAAAATATTAAAAATGGGATGAAAAAAATAACACTTATAGGCAATCTGATTTTATGTATTATGCACTTGCAGAATATATAAAGTTAAAATAAAAGGTTACTATAATGTTAATTGAAAGTAACATATGTGGTCTTTCCTCCTCACAGTTTATCCTAGCACCAGTGAGTAATGGGTTAATTTTTCTCTTTTAGTCAACTTAACTCTTTGAGTTCCAGAGGGGGTAAGCAACACATTGCATTGCATACCCTGCTGGCACTCTAAGGGTTAAAATAATCTAGATAACAATATACATTGTGATTTTGTAAGAAAAGTTATAAGAATAGTTTTCCATATGTGCTGTAATTGCAAACACTATGCACTTACACTCTACCTGTAGCACTTTGTAGAATTCAAAAATATGGAGTGCAAAGTAAATTTCACTTACGTCCAGTGTGGAACACATGAACCATGGGTTAGCATTCCTTTTTCAGATGGCAGGGCACATAAAAAAAGGCAGGGCCTTTGAGGCAGACTCCTCTCTTCCTTCCATCTTTACTCCCTCACCCCATTTTCAATTGACCTGCCTCAGGGAAAACTCTAAGCTGTTGTCTTAGTTTTTAGACTTTTTATATTTTCATTCTTAGATATGGGGCTGTATAATCCCCTCCCCGATTAGGCGGGGTTCTATTAACTGGCTTCCCTGCAGTTGGATTGACCAGTTCCATTGCATTGTTGTTTATGGATTTTCTCCTTGAAAACTACATTCCCCAGAATTCCCTATTTCCCGGGCTTTCTGGTTTGGGCTGGATGTTGCTTTGGCAGCCATCTTACTGCTCTCATTACATATTCTACACAGAGACTGGTCTCTCTTCTCTACATTTCCAAACTATAACCTCCTGTAGTACTTTTCTGTGCAATTTCTCATACTCTTCTACTATTTTGACCACTTTGTCAAATATACAGGCGACCTTTGTCCCTCTTGCACTGTGGCCCCTGGTAGCACCCCGGGGCCCTCCACTGCAGAAAGAGAGCCAGTTTTAAGACTTTGCTATCGTCAGTTGCTTCTGTTCCTTCGTCTTTTCAATGGTTTCTTCATTCTTGATGCACCATATCCCATGTTAAGTGTAATTCTCTGTTGGAGACTCCTCTGCATCGAAGGTTGATATGGATGGGGAAGATATGGATTCTTCCTTACCCTTTGGGGATGTCTGTGAGCAGGGCCCTTACCTTATCAGAGCTGTATTATAGACTTTGCAGGTTTCTGAAAGGGGTCTTCCTCACCTGTCATCTTCAAACGGTTCAAAAGGGAGTCACCCATTTTTCCTTCCCATTGTTCTCTGGACCAGTTAGCCTGGTAGTGTGGAAGCCACCTTGATAAGAGGATTTCTCTGTCATCCTATACAGGTTACTGGTAACTTTGGGTAGGCGATCAGCCCCTTTAATAGGCAGGATCAATTCTGAGAAGTGACTGCTGGGTAAAGCCTACATCTTCTCCTTAGCTTGCAGCTAGCCAAACCCCAACTAGTAAGATTTGTTCCTTGGTCAAGACACAAGTAAGAGAACCGTTCTGCTATAGTTTTAGCTTTTTTATAATTTTTCTGTTAGAAATGGAATACCACCATTAGGCGGATTACCATTACTGACAATTCCCATCACCAAAATGTTGATAGCTCAGTTTACCAGGCGCTTTTGTGGACCTAAGCCCTGGGGGAAATTCTTGGCTGAAAGTTCTTTCCCCAGGAGTTGCCCACTGAGGCTTCTTCTTGATATATCATAATCTGAAGACAGAAGACCTGCTGAGAAAGGTGAGCACCCTTTGAGTTATGAAGTCCACATGTCCCATGCTTCCCCTCCGCACAGGAGTCTCATTTGGAGTTCCTATTACATACTCATGCACTCATTGGATTTATTCTGTATGTCTGTGAGTTGTTTGGAGCAAGTTTCTGTGGTAACTTAACCCTTTTGTTGCTGGTTAGCATGTTTTGGGGGGGTTTTGGACACTTTCCCTACTGGGACCAGTGTTTATTGGGTCTACTGTTTTATTTGAGTGGGCTTTTGTGTGGTTTTACGTGTTGGTATTCACCTTGTTAACTTTATGTTCCGCACCTTTAAGGTGCGCATTTACCACATAGACGCTATTGCTCAATTCACTTCTATGGGACTTTACAGTTTGGGACACATCTCTGCAACCACTCCACGTAGTGGTCAGAGATGGCTCATTTTGTGGGTTTTCCTTTGCTCTGTCATCTGGTCAACATTCTGGGGATGTTGGGGGCTTTAGGGGGCTTCGGGCACTGTTGGGGTTAGCGTAACTATGTTTCCCATGAGCGCCTGCTTTGCGCGCTTGTTTCCGATTGGCTCCCTTCGTGGCAGCCATTTTGTGTATTCGCAGATTGAGTATCCTACGCAGGGCTTGGACTCTCCTTCTCTCCTCCGCAGCTTAACCCTTTGCCTACCAGAAAAGTCTTAAATTAATGTTTCTGGGGTGCATTAATTATCATGCACGTTTTATTGTGGGAGTTTTGACTCTTTGAGAATGTCTACTCCATTAGACCTTGGGGCTAAACCTAAGACTGGGGTATCTGTGTCCCCCATTGCTCATTGCTCCTCATGTCAATCAGGGTTACCTAGAGAATACTCAGGTCATATTTGCCCAGCATGCGCTGTTGCCCCTGAATCCCCTGCTGGGGCCTCCAGCCATGCACTAGAGCCAATATGGGTGCAAGAGTTTAAGGCTACTACCAGGGACCTCTGGTACACCTTATAACTCCTTCCATCCACTTTACAGGGGGGTCTTCACTTGGTTGCAGACCCCCGCCCCTATCAGATGTTCCCTGCCTAAACCGCCGGGTGTACCTGATGTGTCTGATTATGGGTGGACTCTGATGATGATGACTGTTCAGCTGTTCCTTCATCTCAGTTTTTTGGGGACCCCTTCGAGGCGGACCCCATTCCCTCAGCTGAGGGCCTGATCAGGGCTGTGTTGTCCACCCTGAACATTCCCTTGATGCAGGAGGCGTCTTTTGACCCCTCTGATTTTTTCCAGGAGCCTGTTAGGCCCCATGCCTGCTTCCCACCTAATCCCACTCTTGACCGCTTGGTGTCAGAGGAGTGGATATTTCCAGACAAGAAACCATCTGTGTCTAAAAAGTTTGCTAAACTTTTTCAATTTTCTGAAATGGCCCTTACTTAGTGGGTTCATCCCCCTAAAGTGGATGCCCCAGAGTCCAGGCTTTCTAAATTAACTGCCTTGCCAGTGGCTGACGCTTCTGCTCTTAAAGACTGGACTGACAAGAAGCTTGAGACTTCTCTCAAGGCTATTTTTGTGACTGCGGGCTCTGCCCTCCACCCTACCTTTGCTGCTGCGTGGCTGTGGCTGTTTGGACTGAACAGCTCAATTCTGCTGTCCATCAGGGAGCCACTACTTCTGACATATTGCGTCTTGTCGCTAACATTGCTGAGGCTCAGCATTATGTCTGTGCTGCCTTGTTTGATGCTTTACGTCTGGTAGCCAGGGCATCTACCATGTCTGCAGTAGCCGGACGGGCTCTTTGGCTTAAGATTTGGTCAGTTGACACGGCCTCTAAGAAGGCTCTCCTGTCTTTGCCTTTTCAGGGTTCTTCCCTGTTTGGGCCTGAACTTAAGGATTTCATCAATGAGGCCACTGGAGGGAAAAGTTCTCACCTGCCAGTGGTCCTAAGGAAGAAGGCACCTGTTAAAAGGAATCGGCTTTTTCGTTCCTTTCAAGCAGACTCTCGCTAAGTGACCCAGACGGTCCCTCAGGCTCCGTGCTTCTCATCCAAGCCTAAGCAGCAATGGAGAGCCAAGTTCTTCACAAAGCCAAAGGATTCCAAACCTCCTTCTGCATGACTCACCAAACCCGGGTCCCCACCCGCAGGTAGGTGGCCGCCTACTCCACTATCTCTCAGCTTGGCAGTCCTCTGTGGTGGACCCATGGGTTTTACAGGTGGTGGCCTCGGGATACAGGATTCCCTTCACCTCTCTTCCTCCTCCAAGGACTTTTGTTTCTCATTCTCCCTTGGGAGCAGAAAAGAGATGCCTTTACATGGAAGCTATACAGGCCCTTCTGGACAAGGCGATCCTGGAGCCAGTTCCTCCTCAGGAGAGGGGCTTGGGATCCTACTCCAACCTCTTTGTGGTTTCCAAAAAGTCTTCAACAGAGTCCTAGGAGTCTTGATCTCCGTCCTACATCAGAACAGCATCAGAGTGACTCCATATATGGACGACCTCCTCCTGAAGGCCTCGTCTCCGGATCTCCTTCACCAGCAGGTGCAGGACTGCATTCATGCTTTCTCCCATCACGGGTGGATCATCAGCTTGGACAAGTCAAACCTTGTTCCTTCTCAGAAGATGGTCTTTCTGGGCCTCCTCTTCGACACTCAGAGAGGGATGGTGTTTCTGACAGACGAAGTGGCTCATCAGATAGCACTGAAGGTCTGTAATGGATCCTACCCGTTACTTGAGCCTTTGTCTGCCCCTAAGACTGTTTAACAAAAAACTATGGACATTTTTCCCGGTTGTTCACTAAAAAAATACTTTGTGTAAGCGTTATGTGGATGAGGAAATGGACCTTATTACACACAACTGCCCTGTGGTAGACTGGTGGCAGTGAGGGGTTGATTATTCCAATGTATATTGCAGTCCCTCAAGGCCGTGACTGTGTGTACTGTAGCAAGACCTCCTGCTGGGTGTTAACTAAGCCATTGTGAATTGCAGTCCGACCCCCTGCCGTGTGGTAATTAGTTCAAGCCCTCAAGTCTTTGTTCATCAAACCCTTTTGTATCTGAAATGTAATCATGTCTGAGTTATTGTATCTGTTAAGACCATCTGTTGCTGGCCTTTGTCTGATGTATTGTGATTGGATCATGCACTGTTGTATCTGGTTTCCCCCATAATCTTCAATGTAAGATTTGTGTATAAATATCTGTGGTTTGTGTCAATAAAGTGAGTAACTTTTGGAGTGAACAAGCGTCCTGGAGTCTTATGTTCTCATGGTATTAAAGCGGCCACTCTGACGCCCATCTGAGCTGAGTATCCTGTATCGTTCGACCGTCTGCTGCCAGCATCCTGCGACCGAACTTCGGATGCTGTCAGGCGGCAACGTGGACGCTTCCCTGCTTCTTCCAGTTCCAGTAGAACCTTCGATTCAAGCATCAGTGTGTTTGGACTTCTTGGCGACCGCTACCTTAGTTCATGCTACATTTTCCCTGTTTATCGTAGCCTGGGAGTAGAGGCCTCACTCTCTACTACCCAGAAAACGACGGCGGAAGGCGACGCAGTCCCTTCGCTTCCGTTACAAGGTCCAAGCTATCATGTCTTAGGATCCGGTTCCAGCCAAGAAGTTGTCATCCTTGGTGGGGAAGTCCATTTCCACCATAGAAGCAGTTCCGTTTGCCATGGCTTACACCAGGGAACTTCAGAGGTGGAGCAGAGTCTCTCGTGGTGGCTCAACCTGAACAATCTCCTGAAAGACAGACCCTTCCTGGTGCCCTTTTGGACCACGGTGACGATGGATGCCCGCCTCTCTGGATGGGGAGCGGTGCTGGGGCACTTGAGTGTTCATGACAAGTGGTCTCAGGAAGAATCTCTCCTTCCCGTCAATGTCTTGGAGCTTCGGGCAATATTTCATGCCCTACATTACTGGAAACTACCACTGGAGGATTGCCCGGTAAGGGTCCAGTCTCACAACGCCACAGCGGTAGCCTACATCAACAAGCAAGGCGGCACAAGAAGTCTCGTAGCTTGGTTAGAGGTCAAGGCTATTTTATCATGGGCAGAGGAGCATGTCCCTGCCATTTCCGCAGTTTATATTCCTGATGTAGACAACATTCTGGCAGACTTCCTCAGTTGGCACACAGTAGACAGCATGGGGTCTCCCATGCATCGACCTGATGGCAACCAGACACAACTGGAAGCTTCCAACCTTCTGCTCTTGCTGGGCGGATCCCATGGCTCTAGCAGTGGATGCCTTATCGATCCCGTGGATGTTTCCTCTGGCTTACATCATCCTTTCTGTTCCCCTGTTGGCCAGAGTTTTTCAGAAGCTGCAACTGGAGCGCTGCCTAGTCATTCTGATTGCTCCTTACTGACCACGACAAGCTTGGTTTCCGGAGCTTCTGGACCTTTCTGTGGTGGAACCTCTTCCACTTCCTCCCCGTCCAGATCTTCTTCTACAGGGTTACCTCTGGAAAGAAGACGTTCATTGTCTGGCTTTGACGGCTCGGAGATTGAAGCCTCAATTTTGAAGAAGAAAGGATTTTCTTCTGGGGTGGTGGCTACTATGCTTAGTGCCTGCAAGCCTGTTTCTTCTAAGGCCTACCATCAGGTTTGGTCTACCTCCTACCCTCCTCCTACAGTTCTTTCCTTCCTACAGGATGGTGTGGATAAGGGTCTCAGTCTGAGTTCTCTCAAGGTTCAGACTTCAGCGGTCTCTGTCCTTTTTCAGAGGCATCTTGCTATCATTCCTGATGTCAAGGTTTTCTTCCAGGGGGTTGCTCCTACCTGTCCGGTGCTTAAGTCCCCTGCTACTCAGTGGTATCTTAACCTGGTCTTGGGAGTACTCCAGCGTCCTCCGTTTTAGTCTTTGGCTACCATTCCTCTACGTCTGCTGACGTGGAAGATGGCCTTTCTCCTGGCAATTGTCTCTGTTCGCCGAGTTGCGGAGCTGCATTCCCTGTCTTGTAAACCACCCTTTCTGGTTTTCCACAAGGACAAGGCAGTGCTTTGCACCTCACAAGAGTTTCTCCCAAAGGTTGTGTCCGAGTTCCACATCAATCAGGAGATTGTGGTTCCTTCCTTCTGTCCTAACCCTACGTCTGACAAAGAGGATCTTCATCTGGTAGATGTTGTACGTTGTCTCAAGTTCTGTGTGCATCACACTGAGTCCTTGAGGCAGTCTGACACTCTGTTATTCCTGAGGGTCCTAGGGCAGGGAAGCCTACTTCCAAGGTTACCATTGCTTCTTGGGTCAAGTCCACGATTCGTAAGGCTTACGAACTTCGGAAGAAGCCTTTTCCCTTCAGGGTCACAGCTCATTCTACGAGGTCTATTGGGGCTTCTTAGGCCTACAAGAACCAGGCCTCAGCTGATCAGTTGTGCAAGGTGGCCACTTGGTCATCTGTGCACACCTTTTCTAAACACTATTGTGTGGATGTGCTGGCATCGGCTGATGCCAGTTTTGGAGGAAGATCCTGGAGGCAGCCTTGCCTGTCTAGGATCTCCTTAGTTTCTCAGTACTCTTTCACTTTTTAGCCCTGTTGGCTCTAGTTTGTGTGCTGTGCGACAGTTTATGGGGTTTGTTTTACCCCTGTTCAGTGTCCGTTGACAATTTATGTTTAGTGTTGAGCTATTCATGATCTATAGGTTCATTGGTGCTCTGGTGACTTTGGGGACCTACGCCTGGTCCTTGCTTTTCTTCTCTCCCTGGGAAACTTAATGGGTGAACATCCCAAAGTTACCAGTAACCTGTATTGGACGACAGAGAAAAGAGGATATTAGTGTTACCTGTTAAATCCTTTTCTCTTAGTCCATACAGGTTACTGGTCTCCCACCCTGTCAAGGGACCATGCTTGGCGCTTCTGCGGCAGAACGTGGGGGTCCTTTTGGGTTCATGCTCACTGGAGTCTTCCTTTACCTTCTTACTTCCTAGTCAATAGTCTGCAAATCTTACTGGTTGGGGATTGGCTAGCTGCAAGCTAAGGAGAGGAGGTAGGCTCCACCCAGCAGTCACTTCTCAGAATTGTTCCTGTCTATTAAAGGGGCTGATCGCCTACCCAAAGTTACCAGTAACCTGTATGGACTAAGAGAAAAGGATTTCACAGGTAAGACTAAAATCCTCTTTTTCCTTAACAAACCCATTTCAAATATCTGTCCTTTTTCTATTGAGGCTGTGCTGCAGTGGGCTTCTCCACCTGCTTTTGATCCCCAATATTTTCCCATGCTAAAAACACCCTCCACCTTTTAGAAGATGCCGTAACCTTTAAGGCTCAGGCTGATAATCTCTTCGACTCCTTGTTGAAGGTAAATTTTGCTGCCATTGGTTGCTGCCGCTGACCTGTTTTAATGAATGCTTGGGTAACTAGAGCCATGGCTATCTAGGGTGAACTGCTGTCATATCCCATTTGTGACAGCATACTGGTTACTCTGGCCAATATTATTGAGACCAAAGCATACCATACTGAGGTTACCTTTGATGCCTCTAGGTTTTCCTGAAAGGGCTCAGACCTTTAAGTAGCTGCACATCGCACCTTGTGTCTCAAGATTTGGTCAGTTGACCAATATTCTCTTACTTTTGCAGGAAGACAACTTTTTGTGCCAGACCTAGTCAAGGCCATTAGTGACTCTATTGGCGGCAAAAACATGCTTCAGATTGCACCTAAATGTAAATTTTTTCCTAAGAAGACATGTGGTTTTCATTACCCTTGCTAGTTTGGGGCACTTAACAGGGAACAATCAAACAAGACAATTTTTTAGCATAGGTGTAGTTAATAAAGTAGTATTATGCTGTATACATAGAACAAAGAAAATAATCAAATAGCAGCGCTCCTGATGGATACAAAGTCACTATAAATATCAAAATGTCCAAAAAAGAGTTACTTGTAACAAACAGCTTCTTTGAGGTGCCGCTTCGTCTCCGGTGTCCACAGCAAACATCCAACGCTTGACTCGACGGGTAAAAAGAAAAGAAAAAGAGACAAGCGCAACCTCTAAGTGCAGTAAATCAAATATCACCTCAATGACATATATAATAATATGTACTCACAAGACCACTTCTTGCGTCTTGTGCCCGTAAGAGGAAAAAGGAAATTCTCTTCCAGCCATTCGGGACCTTCAGTAAAACCTCTTATAAGGTGTCCAATGCACTACCACTGTCACTGGATTCTAATAGTGCCGGTGTTCTATAGAGAAGCAGAGAGACTCTCTCTAAGGGTAACACTGTAACTCAAATTAGCCGTGACGTGGCTATTGTTTCTGTTTTCAAATATGCCGAATTACGAGCTTTGTCTTGTAATCCTGCTTTCCTGATTTTTCACCAGAAGGCATCCTTCATACTCCTAGAGTTTTTTTGCCCAAGGTCTTCTCAGATTTTCACATCAACAAGGAAGTTGTCCCTCCTTTTTTTAACCTATTCCTTCTAACAAGCTGGAGTAGGAGCTCCATTTGCTGGGCATGGTACATTGTCTTAAGTACTACATTCATCAGACGCAGGCTTTTGGAAAATCTGACTATCTTTGTGCCATTCCTGAAAGCCCCTGAGTGGGACTGGCTGCATCCAAAATTACCACTGCTTCATGGATCAAGGCCACTATCCAACAGAATTATGTGATCAGAAAGACACATGTTCCTTTCTCAGTCACGGCGCAAGTTTGGAGTCTGTTGATCCTGAATGTTTATATGGTATCAGTTAGCCCTGTGGAATACTGCTATACAGTGGAGGGGTTTTCTCTCTTTTTTTCCCCTCTCATCTTGATGGATGCTTTGGTATATCCCCATGGTTCCTTTGTTCCACATTGGGCTAAGAGAAAAGATGATTTTAGTGAATGTAATTTAATCATTTTCTCTTAATCATTGTGGAGCACAGTACTCCCAACCAGATGAAACAAAACATGTTGTTTAAGTCCCAGGGTAGAGAGGTCCTCTTTGGGTTTTTGTTCAGGGCTTTTCTTCTTCCATCTCACTTTTGTTTCTTTGTGCCCCTTTGCTATATGTTGAGTGGTAAAGCTGGAAGGAAGAGTGGAGTCTCCGACTCTAAGGCCCTGCCTTTTTTTAATGCCTTACCCCGTGGTTCCTGTGTTCCACATGGACTAAGATAAAATTATTTAATGGTGTATTCCCTGTGTACCACATGGACTAAGATACAATTATTTAATGATACATTCACTTTTCTTATAAGTGACTGTATTATCTGCAGTCATTGGCACAGATGAGACTTTCTAACATCCTATACTGAATGTAAGTGGTCATTTCAGTCAGTCTGACTTAGATCTTGTCTCATTGAAAGCTGCTGAAAACCAACAATGGGGCCTATGTACTAAAAAAGTGATGTGATTCATGGGCATTTCAGCTTTACTACAGAGAATGAGTAAAACTATATCAAACTCCTTAGCTTTTAAAGGGCAGAAAGATGTCATCTTCACTTGCTCTGCCTCTCACTTTGTCTACCGTTCGGCCTCTTGCTGTGCTCTTTGCCTCTCCATCTGTTTCCCTCTCTGTTTATGTCTCTGCTTTTTCCCCTGCCTATCAGTCTGCTTTTCTGTCTGCCTCCTACTATTAATCTGCTCTCATTCTTACTTTGCCTCTTGCTGTGCCTATTGCTCTCACTTCTACTCTGCATCTTGCTCTTGCTCTTCATCGTACTCTCACTCTGCATCTCACTTTGACTCTTGCTTTGGCTTTTGCTCCGTTTCACTCTCTCTTCTTCTCTCAATTGAAGCAAATGAATTCACATTTCACTGAAAGCTAGTGAAGCGTATTGTGCCAGATTATTAGAAAAGCCATACAGTCAATGGGAATATATAAATAGCAAATTCATATGTAACCTTTTGGTAGTGTCTGTGTACACACATAGCCAAGAACACAAAAAACAATCTTGTGGCACCACCACCTCATACTTTGGCCATTATATTTGAAAGAAAATTGGGAGAAGTCAGCTGAAAACTGCACCACAAGGAAAAAATAAAAGAAATCCAAAAATTCCCATTGATTTAAAGGGATAGTAATGCTTAATTTTATGTTTATTTAATATTGTAGGCATTAAAAAAATATTAACAATGATGTAAGTCTTATCTCTCAAACCTTTATGGTTTGAGAGATATACCTTGCTACAGTTCCCTCATGAGATGAGTCAGCACTGTGGCTGACAGCTGCAGAATCCGGTCAATTGACCAGATGGAGGCTCTTCAGCAGAGCCGAAATCGCACAATCTCAACATTAATACTTCATTGGAATGGTCTACAAAGTGTGCTTGCAAACCAGGCACACTTTGTAGACCGTTCTAATGAAGTATTAATATTTAGATCTCGCAATCTCGGCTCTGATTAAGAGCCTCCATCTGGTCAATTGACTGGATTCTGCAGCTGTCAGCCACAGCGCTGACGCCTCTCATGAGGCAACTTTAGCAAGGTATATCTCTCAAACCTTTATGGTTTGTTGTTGATGGTATTGTATTGTATTGTATGGTATTGTTGTTAATATTTTTTTAATGTCTACAATATTAAATAAACATAAAATTAACTATTACCAGGGTTTATAATTTTAAGTCCTTTGCTACTAGCCAGACCTGAAAAGTTACTCACCACTGCAAGCCAAAACACACCCACCAGGGCTGAATTTCTACTCACCAGGGCTAAATTTCCACTCGCTATTGGCTAGTGGCGAGTGGAAATTTTGAGCCCTGCTATTACTATGCCTTTAAATAGGGATTATAAACCCTGAATGCTTAGTTGGAGACATGTCTAGTATTCAAGGGGTTAATATTCCAAATTAAGACAACTGGAATATTTAGTCCTACTCTGTAGTGCAGTTGGTTTACCCCAGAATTCCTCCAGTTTTACATTTGAGTTTACGGCCCTTGAAAAATGTGTTTTCTTTATCCTGGAAATGTCTTGTTTTGAAGGAATTAAGCCTGCGGAAGAAAGGTCTGGAATGCTTGGTGTCTATATTGAAATGTATGGTGGAATGGAGTAAAGATCTCTATGTCAACCCCAACTCCCAAACAACTCTTGGTATGGCTTTATTTTCTTTTAATATATTTCACAAATAAAATCCGGTGTGCGTTAGCCCTTAAATGATTGTAAACTCTTCAAAGCATTGCAGTGCACTCTGTCATTAAAGGGCCTTTGTGTGCCAGTGGGCATCCTCCTGGCACTGGAAGGGCTAACTCTGTGGATGATAGAGTGCACCTCAGTACGTTGGAAGGAAATGTTATTTGATCTGAATGCCAGGGAGTTTAAGTGTAGATTGCAAGTTGACCTTTTGAATGTCAAAGGGTTGATTATTGCATTGCTTAGCAATCCATTGCACACAATTCTGACACTTCTCTAAATGTTCTTTTAATACTCTTGCTATGAGAACCATATACTGTGAAGAATGATGTCTTCATATTTTCCTTTTAGGTTTTGTTCACAAGAGTGACTTTAGCACAAAGATGGGATTGCTGAGCTTTTTGCCCCAAATCTGAACTTGTAGGCCGAGATGTATTAAAAAAAAAAAAAAGGTGCTAAGGAAAAATACAGAAAAGTTAATGGTTAAGGGTTAATGGTTAAAGGTAACGTGAATGGTCATATTAATTCCTCTGCATGTAGTTTATAAATACAGACCATTCACTAAGTTTTACACTAATGGCAATTTTCTAGGCAACCAATGATATCTTATCAGGTGGCAAAAATTAGGTCCGCCAACTCTTTAATGTACATTATCCAAGACATCTGTTGAATGTACATTCTGGGCAACCAATGCTGTCTTATCAGCTGTCGCAAATTAGAACCGCCAACTGTTGAGACTTCATGGATAATGTACATTCAACATGTAGCCTAGTCACTCACTCACACTACCTCAAACAAGCATCACATAGTCCAAGCACCATTAGAACATCACACATATTGCAAACCCCACTGATGTGCATGAGGGTTTTAGGAAGAGGAGAACATGTGTTCCATTACATTTTGTTAAAAAACTGCTCAAATTGCTAAGGTTTATTACTCAAAGAATAGAATAGTGGCACTGACAAGGTTAAAGTAAAAAAAAAAAAATCCAAAACAGAATTTGGGATAAAATGAAGTAATTTACATGGTAATTTTGTCTCCAATTACATAATGGCAGCACCACATTTTTCGTTTTTTTCAGTTCTGTATTTTCATGGAGTTATGTGTATTTTAAGATTTACCTGTGATGGCAGCTTTGGATTTCTGCAGTGCAAGCTTCCCCACAGATGTCTTTAATCCCTCCTCCCATTTATTCTTTTCTCCTCCCAAATGTTCCCCTGGCTTGGCGCGCGCTTGTACACATACGCGTCCAGGGACTGAAAATTGTGGACACGCTGAAAGAAGGGATCACGCTAACAGTCCTACATTCTGTCAGCAAGATACCAACTCTCTTTGTCAATGGGACAGACAAAATCATAGTAACTCACGGTGTACAGGTGACAATTTAAACATCTGGCATTATTAAGCTGTACATTATGACCATATAAAGCGATTTAAGCTTAGGTTGCTGCACATGATAGGTAGGGGTGTACCGAAATTTCGGTAGCCAAAATGTTTTGGACAAAAATGGCATTTTCGGCAAAAATCTGAAATAAAAAAATAAATGTTCGAAAATCCGTGGAGGCAAGAAATAGTAAGTACCGTGCTGGCAATCCAGGCACATAGTGCAACACTTGATCCAGATGACATCCGGATCTGTCATTCTCCTCACCAGAGGTCATGTTTTGGTTCCCGTCTCACTTCTGATTCTAATATAATACAGTTATCCCAAAAAACATTTTAAAAAAGGTGGGTGGAAAAAAAAAAAAGTCCTTTTCGGTTTTGGTTTTCGGCCAAGTGCATCCTGAAGTTTTGGTTTTGGTTCAGAATTTTCATTTCAGTGCACCCCTACAGGCCCACTTTAAATAAACACATTTCAAGGCTCATATTCAAAATGTTGCTAATGGTGCAAAGAAAATAAGAGCAATCTCTATCATTTTATACATAGATGCAATCTCTAAAAGAATCACATAAAGGCAATTCACTCAGTAGGAAACATCTATACATCTCCCATTTAGGATCCTTTGCACCATAGAGGGAAAATACGAATTCCCAAAATTTCCATTGATTTAAATGTAAATTTTAAACCCAAATGCTAGAGAAGTCTCCAGCACATTGAATAGAGGTATGTTGGAGACCTTTCTGCATTCAAGAGGCTCAGAGCCCCATTTAACCCTTTGAGTACCAGAGGGGGTGATGCATTGGTCACCCCTTCAGCACTCAAAGGGTTAAATTAGTAGGAATTTTCATCTTTCCCTATCTCCGTGGTACAGTTGGTTTGCTTGAAAATTTCTCACCTTTTCTCTCTGCATAAAGCCTTAAGAGCAGTATACACAGTGAAAAGTGGAGCAATTCTGGGGACCAAATCACCTGTATTATAGGGAGCAAATACAATTTCCCCAAAATTCCCTTTGATTTAAATGGGGCTTTTAAATCCTTGAACGTTATAGAGGTCGCTACTGTATTGCTTCACAGTGAGATGGAGATCTCCATTATTCAAGGGGTTAAAATCTCCATTCAAATCAATTTTTTTTCTTCATTTCGCACTTATGATGCAGCTGATCTTTTCCAGTATTTTATTTTTGTATGCATATGGCCCATAGTCTTTCATTTAGTTGTTCACTGTGCAGCTATCACCTTGTGTACAGCAAGCCTTCACAGCTCGTTAGGACATTCTTCCAATGAGCACAGTTCATAAGGGTCTGTGCATTGACCTATGTGGCCACTATGCAGACTTTCATACAGGCAACTGGATCAATGTGATTATCATCTCAATGTCCATGCAGTGGTGGGCCCATGTATGCATCAGCCAGTCATGTGTGGCTAACATCAAGATGCACCTGCCCTTTTCTTTTTTGTTCTTGCCTCCCATCTTGCAGGGGCAAGGCAAATCCCACGGAGATGGGCATGAAAATATCTGGCAACCTTCAGGCCCACCCCTGGGAGTGTTAGAATGAAGCAATTGATGTCATTATATGGGTTGGGCTTAATCAGGGTGGGTGGGATTGGGATACAGAAAGGAAGAGTCTGATCTGAAATGGACGGGCAAGTGGACAGAACTGGGTCGTAGTGGGTGGAACAAGACTGGGAGTGGGTGGGGTTAACAGGGAACTCCCCAAGCTGGAGAATCCGCCTCTGGTTGTCAGACTTAATTACCAAGTCAACAGAATTTCTGGGACAGATTCTGAGAGTTCCCAGGTATGGACATCCAGAACAATTCAGCCAGATGCTTTATAGTTACCCATGTGAGAGAGCCTTTATCCTGACTCTTTTGCATTGAAATAAAGTACTAATATTAAACATCTGTGCTGCAATTTAGCACAGTTACATGTTTAGCAGTTAGTGTCATTTTTCTACGTACAGGATGATGCAACACCAGATTCAGTGATTCACATTTTGGAGCAAGGCAGAAGCTAATTTATCTTCCTACGTGTAATTGACTGCATGAACCCACACATAGCAACCACAGCAACTCATCAGTTAGATTCCTACATCATTATCCCAATAATGACAACTTAATTACCTTGCAAAAAGTACAAGGGGGGACGTAACAGCACTTTTTGGCTAGAACAACCAATAATTAAGATACCATGTTTTTCCATGAACCTTTATACCTTGCAATTACGTTTTTTGTTTATTGAAAAGTTTATTTTATACCACTTTCTTTCACAGTCCTGTATATGCAAAGGGCCATTCTCAGCAGAGATGTATTGCTTTCATGTTTTTTTGTACTTTGTAGTTTTAATCTTGTGTCTGGTGGTAAGTTTTGCACGGAGGATGAATGCTATATAAAATTGCCTCCTTATTTCCTGCTTTTGTTTTGTATGCTTGTTACCATTATCATAAGCTGTCTGTCTGGAGAAGGCACCTACAAAGTCACACTGTGCTATTAAAGCACACTAGCACTTCCTAATATTAAAGGGAAACATTCACATCGCAAAAATATTGGAGCACTGGTTTTAACCCCTAAGACAATATTAGTGCTGGGTTTTGTTTTAGTTTTACCTACCTAGGAGTGGAGATATTAATCTTTAAAAAGTGCCACTTCCGCATACTGCGGCACCATTTATGTGCGGCACAGAGCAGCAGGACTTCCCACTTCCCTCCCAGCTGCCCCAGCGAGCACATTCTCACTTCACTTCGGAGCTGTATTGTTGTTGGCAACCTCCGTAGCATCTTAAACTGAGCTTGATGTAACATTATCCCACAACAATACAGCTCAGATGTGAAGCGAGAACGCGCTCGCTGGGGCAGCTAGGAGGGAAGTGGGAAGTCCTGCTGCTCCGTGCCGCACATACACGGTGCCACAGTATGCAGAAGTGGCACTTTTTAAAGATTAATATCTCCACTCCTAGGTAGGTAAAGTTAAAACAAAACCCAGCGCTAATATTGTCTTAGGGGTTAAAACCAGTGCTCCAATATTTTTGCGATGTGAATGTTCCCCTTTAAACTCACAATAACCCTTTAAGGATCAAAGGGCTGTGCAACACATTGCACACCCCTCTGGTCCTTAAGGGGTTAACCTGAGCATAAAATCATAATGGCCTCTATTTGGAATGGGTTTCCATGATTAATCTATTATTAGAAGAGTAGTAGAGTAAAATTATACATTTATTGGCTGAGTATATCTGCATTGTCTATTATTCATTTCTTGGCTCCAGCCTGTATTGTGTATTCAGCCTTGATTCTTATTACACCTGAAGAAGAGACCTGGTGTCTTGAAAGCTTGCATCCATATCCAGTCAGTTAGTCTATAAAAGTGTCCTTTTTACTGTACTAGTCTTCTGTTTTTCCTATGGCTAAAATGGTACTACTCTTTATCCAATCTCTTATTACTAATAGATGTTATGAGACATGATTCTTTGTTCAGGATTCCAGGACATCAGACTTTGCCCACTGAAGGCTTCATTCCCTGCTCAGAGGATTTCAGTGCGAGGTTTTGGTATCCAGGAATTCTTCCACAAAAGCATCATGTCTGTCACATAGACATGGCATGCAGTGCTAGTTATAGATTCATTTTGGTGGTCCAGTCTGCCGCTGATTGATATATAGTGGGCATTCGCATTTTCTGCCCAGACTAAGGAAAGTGTGGAGGGGGTTATTATTAGGAAATGTTACTGTTCCTTTAAAGTGGATTTTGTGAAGTAAAACTACTGATGCTGACAAAGTAATTCTGGAGAAAACCAGCTGTTCCATAGGGAACACAACGTCACAGTCTCCCATTGATTTAAATGGGGCTTTTAACCCATGGAGTGCTAGAAAGGTATCCAACGCATTGCAGCGCAATGCGCTGGATACCTCTCTGGCACTCAAAGGGTTAACACCAATGAATGAATTGGAGACCTCTCTACAATGCCAGGGCCCAGAGTTTAAAAGCCCCTTTAAGTCAATAAATGAATTTATAGCAGCTGTATTGTCCAGCAGATGCGAGTATCTTGGTATTGATGATACGTTTTTATTTGGACTAGCAGTTCATATATAAAGCTGCCACCATTACCAAGATACTTCATACTTAAGAGTGTGTGGGAGTTTGTACTTGTTCCCTATGGCTTAGTTTGTTTGCCCTAAAATCGGTGCACGTTTGCCATTGGGCAGATTACCAATAGCCACATATATGCTATAATAGTGGTGGAAATGGCCTGGGGCCTTATGTGGCCCTCAGAGGCTTCTCCCCTTTCTTTTGTTTTCATGCATACTTCTCTTAAACTGTTCCACTTTAACCCTTTGTGTGCTAGAGAGGTCTCCAGTGCATTACTAAGCATTGCGTTGGAGACTCTCTAGCATCCAAGGGTTAACCTACTTTTTTCATTTAGAATGATTAATCATAATATATGGCTCTTTGGTGGATTTGAGGGTCACATATGCAGCCTTATGAGTGAATCTGGTTCCTGTCACTGTATGACATTTGTAACATGTTGCTCAATTTATTGTAACAGGACAAGAGAAACCAGCTGAACAGGAGTCCAATGAAAGCAAACACCCAGAGACCATCAATAGATATGGAAGCCTGAACTCACTAGATTCCACAGCATCATCCGGCATCGGCAGCTACAGCACCCAGATGTCTGGGACTGACAACCCAGAGCAATTTGAAGTGTTGAAACAACAAAAAGAGATCATAGAGCAAGGAATAGATTTGTAAGTAATATTTTAATCATGATTAAAGAAGAGCTAACACTTTATAATAACCCACAGTTACCTTACTGTGACCAGAAAATCCTAACGGCCCCAATGAATTGTGCCCTTGAGCCTTTGTTCAGTAGATGGTAGTGGGAGTTGGTAGCATAATTTTTTTTGCAGTTGACAGGTCCACATTAACAGGCGATACAACACAGTGTTTGATAGCAAATAAGTATCAGTTATCCCATCCAGTCTTCCCATTTTCCTATCTGTTAACTCCATGGATGCGAGAGAGGTCAGTGGATTGCTTTGCTATGTGTTAGATACTTCACTAGCTTCCAAAGGATTAAAAAGCACAGCTTTTCATAATTCTCAGAATAGTTGCCTGGACTAATCCAGAGAGTTCTCAGTTATGGTGAATTCACTGTGTTCTCTTGGTAGAATCATATCATTATAATCCATGTCTGCAGTCTGATTTAGGTGACTGCAGCACAGCCGAGATTAAATCTGGGATTCAGATTTGATTCAAACAATTCAACTCACCAGAAAACAGTAATTTGCGAAAACATTTCAGACTGTGTTGTGCAACAATATCTAACGATATTCATGAAGCACCTTCTGTTTGCATAGAACTGTGCGCACTATTCATAGTCTAGCCCTGGGGTGAGGCCCTCCAGCTGTTGCCTGACTGTAACTCCCATCATCCCCACCAGCCAACTCAAAGGGATAAAAGAATAGTAACATTATCATGAAAATACAAATTTAAGGGCTTTTTCTGCTGATTAAAACAAGTTTATTAACATTGTTGGGAGATAAATCATTTAAAAGCTGTTGTTGAACAACCTAATTTCTCTTTCGTCTATTGAGGAACACATAATTTCTTGAACCACGTGATTTTGAAGGAATGGAAGTCACCTGATTCGCAAGCAATATTCTCTCTTATATCCCTTCTCTCCATCTGCACTGTTCAACAGGCTAGCTCCTCCCCCCAGCAGTTGATGCTCCTATTTTTGCTTGTCTAAGCAGACAACATTCACGCTTGTGGACATGGTGCCACTTAAGGACCAGGCAGATAAATGCCTGAATTCACTTCTTAAGATGAATTATGCAGCCTCTTCAACTTCCTTATGCTCCAGCTTTGCTACTGCTTGGGTGACTAGGGCCATGGCTATTTGGGGGCTGAGGGTGGACAACTGTTAGGTGCAGTCCAAAAAAGGACATTGTTTTTGCTCTTTCTAAGAGGCATGAGGCTAATTAGTACCTTATCGAGGCCACATTTGATTCTGCCAAATTAATTGGGAAGTCCTTAGTGCTCTCTGTTCCTGCACAGTGTACCCTTTAGCTACAAATTTGGTTGACAGAACACTCCTTAGACAATCTGACTTTTGTGAACAAGCAGTTTAGTCAAGACTTAGAGAAGGTTATTAGTCATGGCACTGGGGTCAAGAGTGCTCTGCTGCTCCAGGTTACCCCAGGCTTTCCTTCTTTCCCCTGAAGATGTATGGCTTTCTTTACCCACACCGGTATGGCTATTCGCCCAGGTTGTCCTCTCTTCAGTGTCCCAGGCGCGCCCTTCCCCAAATCCCAAACTGGCCTGGGTGGACAAGAAGGCTGCCCAAAAGCCACCTCTGCATGACTTGTATGGATCGGTTTGGTCCATACAATTGGTGGTCATTACGTGTCTTTCACAACTTATGGCATTCCTCTGTGGCAGACTAGTGGGTATTACAGATGATTTCAGAAGGTTATCTCATATATTTCAAATCCCTTCCTCCTTGTCGCTTTTGTCTGTACAGGGTCCCCCTGTCACGGTTTGTTACTGTTTGTAAAAGAACACTCAGACAGTTCAGTAAAGTTAAAAGCTTTATTGAAAATAATGTACAATAGCCTTACTCAGGTCCAGATAAGGTCCGTACCGAGTACTTTCCAGATCTGACGCAGGTCAGGGTGAAACTACACACACTGTAATAGTCAGCAAACAAAAATAATGATCTTGGACTTGTAGACAGATTCTCAGCAAGGTTCAGGAACAATAATATCCTCGACAGCCCCACACCGCAATAGGTTACACAGGCGATGGGTGACTGAAGGGCAATCCCTAGTGGACTAGGGTTTACGAAGGCGGCACAGATAGTGTACAGGTGGACACTAGGTCCTAGACTTCTAGGGTTAACGGAGGCAATACTGGCAGAGGACTGACCCTAGGAGAGCAGGGTAGACAGAGGCAACATGGGCAGGACTCTGGCAGTAACGGGACCCTAGAACACTAGGGTTAACTGAGGCAACACAGGCAGTACTCTGGCAACGGCTGAACCCTAGAACACTAGGGTTAACGGAGGCATGATAGAATGGACTCAGGCAGCGATTAGGCCCTAGCACGCTAGGATTAACGGAGGCAACACGGCTGTGGCACTTGTAGTGGCTGAACCCTAGAACGCTAGGGTAAGCGGAGACAACACGGACCGGACTCGGGCAGTGACGGGACCCTAGCACGCTAGGGTTAACTGAGGCAGCAGACACCAAATGCTGGCGATATAACGACCCTAGGTCACTAGGGTAAACTGAGGCAACACGGGCAACAGTGTGGTATTGGCTTGACCCAGGTATTATAGGGTTACCAGAGGCAACACAGACACTGGTGAGTGCAGGAACTCCCACAGGCTCCAGGAGACAGTAGGAGCAGCAAGCGAGTAGGAGATAGACACAAAACGTAAATGTCCTGGACCGGTGTCTCCCTGTTTGGTATTCGGAGGTAATAAACTAGTCCAGTAAGCGACGGAACTAGCAGCACAACCAGGTCGGCACACATGGACTTCACAGCCAGTCAGGAGGACCACCAACACTAGCCCAGCCAGATCGGTGTAAACGGATAGTCAGCCAGTCCTAGTCAGTAACGGAATCAGATACTCAGCCAAGCCAGTTCGGTACACAAGGAGTTAGTCAGCCAGTCCAAGGTCAGCAACGGGATCGGATCACAAGAGCGTCAGGCAAAAAGCTTAGGCGAGCCGGGTCATACATGGAAACAGAAATAACTAGTCGTTAGATACGGGTACACCACGAAAGTGACAGGAGGGCGTATTTAAAGGCAAGCCCTGGGAGGAGCAATAACCCATAGCCAATAAGAACGCAGCCAGTGTAAACCCGGAAGTAACAATGTCGCTCAGTGATCACGGGCACCATGATACCCCCTCGATCTTATTCTTAGAAACAGTTTCTACCCTGCAGGACATGCATGACCTGGTGTCTGAATTTAAATCTCCTCAATTTATTTTTTTTATACTTCTGGTTCAAGATGCAGGCTTTGCGCTCCATCATCACCGATATCTGTTCACTTTAGTTTTTAGCCTTCCTGAACATAAAATACACTTATCTGCATATTTAAATTCATACATATTATCAATACATCCTTTGTTTTGCCTTCCAGGACTGGCATTTTCATTTCATAAACCTCCTTTGGTTTGGCTTCTGCTCCAAGAGTTTGCCCAAAAGTCTTTGTAGCCTTGGATGCTCACATTCATTCTCTGGGGATTTCTCTTACTCTCTGTCTGGAAAACCTTTTACTGAAAACTCCTTCAGAGGAAGCTCTGATCCTTTAGATACAGACATGCATGTCCATACTGGTGCAGCACGGTTGGGTGATCAATTAAAAGAAAATCCTCTTTGATTCTGCCCTGGTTCTAATCTTCTTTGACAGGGGATTAAACACTCTTTAGTGAAATGTCTTTCTGCCGGAGGAGACTATTCAGTTGTTGTCTCGACAGGTGGCTCAGGCCTTAGTCTGTCCATGAACGATGGTGCAGGAGTATATGAAGGTTTTGGAGTATCTGGTTTCCGCACTGGAGGCAGTTCCCTTTGCCCAGTTTCTCTTTCGGGCACTGCACCTGGAGATTATCAGGAATTAGTCCAGACAGCAGTGTCATCTCCCCTGTGCCGTGTCTCTGTTCGGCCGTATGAAGTTGATCTTCGCTAATGGCTTCAGGTGTCGCATCGGACTGTGGTCAACCATTGGTCATCCTGAATTGGGGTGTAGTTATGATAGATGACAGCCTAACAGGCTGGGGAGTCTTCTTCTGCTCTCAGGTGGATCAGGGCCTCTGGAACAAGAAAGAGCTTTCTCTGTCCATCAATGTCCTAATTTCCAAGAGTCTAACAGTGAGGATTCAGTCTGACAATGCACTTTGTGATCCAACAAAGGGGGACCAGGAGGCAGCCACTTGGTCAGAAGTACATCTAATTCTCACTTGGGTGGAAGCTTACGTGCCGGGGTAGACAATATTGTGGTGGATTTTCTCTGCTGTTAGTGTCTGGATCCTGGAAATTGGGAACCCAGCTAGATGGGTTTCGACTCCACAGTTCAGTTGTGGGGTCTGTTGGCTGTGGATTGTATCTCGGTCAAACAGCAAGGTTCCCTTTTCTTGTACCAGGTCCCAGGACACTCACTCTCAGTGGAAGTGATTGTCATTCTGTGGCAGTTTCCCCTTGGTGTATATGTTTCCTCCTTTTCCTTTGATCCCCAGAGTGTTACAGAAGGTCCGGATGGAGTGAGCACATGTAATCCTTTTTGCTACTTTCTGGGCCTGCTGACTCAGGGTCCTCTATGTCACCCAGAGTTGGAGAAGTTAGCTTTGACGGCTTGGCCCTTGAAGCCAGCATTTTGTGGAAGAAAGGATTCCACTCTTCCACGGGATTTGAATTTGGTCCTTGGGGTATTTCAGAAGACTCCTATTCAGCCTGTCTTCTGTTTCCCTTTGGTTCTTAACTGTTAACACAGCTTTCCTGCTTAAAATTGTGTCTGGCAAGTGGATGAACTACAGGCTTTGTCCTGTAAATCCCCCATTCTGATTTTTCACACTGAATGAGCTGTTTTGTGAACTTATAGGGTTTCTCCCTCCCTAAGGTCTTCTCTGAATTTCACATTAACCAGAAAATTGCACTTCCTTCTCTCCTGCTCCATCATTCACCTAACAGAAGCTTCACTGTTTGGACATAGTTGCTTGAAATACTAGATTCATCGCATGTCTTTCCAAACGTTGCATTCCCTTTTTTCAGTCCTGTTGACAAAGCAACGCCTAAGGTGCTTTCTTGACCTACAAGAATCAGGCCTCTGTGGAGCAATTTTTACAAGGTGGTGACATTTTCTTGCCTTCACATGTTCTCTAGACACTACCGAATCAGTATTCTGGCTTCAGCTGAAGCCAGTTTTGGATGGAAGGTCCTACTTGCTGTTGTGCCTATGAAGATGTCCTTCTTGCCCTTTCTTCCAGTAACCTTTTTTCTGTCACTTGGTTTGGTGTGTAGGTGTCTGTTGAAACCTGTGGTTCATGATTGTTCCAAATAGTTTGTTTTGGTGTGTGCTTTGAGGGTTTTTTTTTCCCTCCCTGGAATCTTGTGGGATACCTTTGGTATATCCCCATGGTTCCTGTGTTCCACATTGTTCAAAAGAGAATTTGGGGATTTTTGTGTAGTTACCACTCTTAGAACTTTGCTTCTGGAGGAAAACAAATTGAGTTCCAGGCAGAATGGTCCTTTGAGTTATGTGATTCAGGTGACCAACTTTCTGCCTTTTTTTTCCCCCCTGTTTTTGCTATCCGCAAAAACTGCACATTCTTGGAGGGGTCAATTTTAGTCGGGAGGGAGTCTCCTATTCGAGAGAGATTTATCCATTGAAGTGCCCTGCCCACGTGTGTGAAAATACTTTAAACCATGTTTTCTTTGTTCCATATGAGCTAACAGAAAAGGATTTATCGGTACGTACACACAAATCCTCTATTGCAGTCTAAGGAGTATGGTGCTGGAGACTAAAAAGATACTATAGGCAGTATTAGAAAATGTCTGTTGCCCATTTTAAGCAAGAGTGATCTAAAGGCAGGCCAACATGAAATCTGAAAACAAAAGCAACCAAAGATTCTATGAAAAGAAAATATAAAGCCAATTTAAAATCAGTGGCGATTTTATCAATCTTTATTTTACTACTATGATGTTGCATTTGGTTTGTCCCAGATTTACTCCACTTTGTCTTTACCATAAGGCTCACCTTACTATTCAGACTGTTTGGGGGATAGAAACCTACATATACTTTGCATTTGTTGAAGATTTAGAGCTTTTTAATTAATTAATATGTTGATAAATTATATACATCTAAACTTTGATTTGATATTAATTGAACAGATTTAATAAGAAACCAAAAAGAGGGATCCAATATCTACAAGAACAAGGGATGCTTGGAACCACTCCAGAAGATATAGCTCAGTTCTTGCATCAAGAAGAGAGACTAGACTCGGTAAGAATGACTTTACTGAGTTATAATGTAACGTGTCTTGATTTAATAATAGAAACGGCTTGTTTTGAAGTCTGTTCTTTTGGTAGAGTTAATATTTTATCATGTTTTATAACCTTATGATCCTGTCTTAGTGTGCTCATCAGAACAAGTTATTGCTATCCCTGGTAGAATTTTAATGTTCTTCTGAATGTTGGATTTTCATATGAACCATTATGTAGTTATGAAAACAAGATCTAATATTCTCCAAGATATATAAATAGATCTGGCTGGGGGTGGAAGTTAAGGACCATTGTGCTTTTTTTTTTTTTTTTTGCAATGAATTCTGGGATGGCAGAGTGGCCTGAATTCCATGAAGTGCCAGAACCATCACCAATCCTTAACATCTGGACTATCCTGGCACTTCATGTGTCAGTAAGGGGGTTTAAGGACTAGAGGAGATTTGCAAAACATTGTTGAATTAGGTATGTATTCACCCTACATAAGTCTGAAAATAATATTGCCAGCAGCTGTCATTTCTTCCACCTCCAGGACAGATGTTGCCTCTTGAAAAAAGGTACAATTGCAAAAAATATTAGGGACCATTAGGATTTTCTGTCAGTAGTACATTAAGTGTGAGGTTATTATTAGGAGTTATTAATGTTCTTTTAAGAAAAGGTACTTCAGAGAAATTGTTCTCAACTTTCATCTAAACTGAGAGCCTCGGACCTGAGGATTTCCATACTTGAACACAGATGAGATTAGTGGTCCTGGAACCCCCCCTACATTATGTCAACCCACACCAGTGTGGTACAGTTTCTCTCATGCAACTTACTCTTGTGCTGAATGCTTTTAGAAATTCCATGGTATTGAATTATCTTTGTACATTTGAAGTGGTGGAAGTGTAAAAAAACATAGTGCCATCTTCTGGAGACATTTGTGCCTACCACAATAGGGGATTGATTAAGTGGGTTGTTTCATTTCAAAATGGTATGCCTTGTCTACCTTTGCTTCCTGTCTGTAACTGTTACTTACATTGTAGTAATGGAAGATTTTGGTCAGGCTAGTTTTATGTTTTTGTTACCCCCTGTATTTGTGATCTTTTCCAAATAGGGTGTCACTACTCTCAGTAGCAGAGCTGTTAGGAAATACAGTAGGACATTTTATAGATATTAACGATTGTCATATCTTTGAGCTGGCCAAAATGTAAAAAAATGTTTCCTGTAGCTCTACCTCCGTTTATGCATACTAGGCTAGGATTAGAAAGGAAAATAATGTTATGGGTTGTCTTCTTTCCAAAAAGTATGCCCTGTCTACCTTAACGTCTTGCCTGTAGTTGTAACAAGCATTTAAGTGCAAGTATGTCATATGAAAGAAAGAAAACTGATTGTAGTCTGTGCAATTCTGTGGTCCTGGCATCCCATATGGTATGTCAATTCATACCAATGGTTTACCGTTTAACTTAGGAAACCTCTATCTACCTAGCCTAATGCTGTATTTGAAGGTTTCCTGCGATTTCAGAGTATGAAAAAAAAAATTGTCTATGGCATTATCTTCTGGGAATTTTAAAGCAAAATTAGCCTTGGGGTAGAAATGCAAATGACCAGTCCTGGAGAATCTGAATTTTGTCTACTTTTAACAACATATTACTTTTATTCCAATTGTTAATTATAGGAAGAGCTATGCTTAAAAGCATACATTTTGGTGTTTTAGAAAGGGAAGTTAATACTATTTTTCGAACCATAAGCATTTGCTAATGGAACATAAACCATATACCATGACAATTGTCATTCAATTTATTGGAATTCCAAAGGGTTTCCTGTGTGAGGGCAGCATATGTCGAATTTATGGGGCATCATTTGTCGAATTTTTCTGGGGGGGGGGGGGGTCGGCATATGTCGAATTTTACTGGGGGAAGCACCATATGTCAGATGTATCTGTGGGTCAGCAAGTTGAAAATAAGTATTGTGGGGCAACGTGGGGAACAACACCATTGTGTGTTAGCCTCACATACACTGCCTGACACCCCCCAGCAGCCTCGTTCCCTTACCCAGGCAATGTCCATGGAGATTTGTGGCTACCAGTAGGCAAGGCTGGTGGACAGGCAGTGTACATGGGGTTCTATGGATACTAGTGGACAAGGGAACAAGGCTGGAGGGTAGCTGGTAGCCACAAATCCCTTATGGATGCTGCCTAACCTCAGCCTTGTACCCTTGGGAGTGCACAACATATGTAACATGATACAAAGCTGGGGGGATGATTGTGTACTGCTTGATGTACTTTTTTTTAATCCTTTGAGTCCCACAGTGGTGTGCAGTGCACATCCGTATGGCATTCAAAGTGTTAAGGGAGTTATGCTGTTCGTGGTGCTGAAAGGACCCTCTCCACTCCCCTACTGAGCAAGTGGGGCAGCAGAGAGAGTGCTGTCAGACTTCCATGGTGCAGTTGGTTTGTTGCAGAATTGTTCATCTTTTCCTTTCTGAATATGGTTCTTAACCCTTTGAGTGGCAGAAGGGTACGCAACGCATTTCTCTCTGGCACTCAAAGTGTTACCGTCGTGTGAGTTTTCTCTACTGGATGAAATACAGATAAGAGGTGAATGTGCAAAAATGAAGTAAGTAGAAAGGAGGCCTTACCCTAAAGATCTTGCAATTCAGAACACTTTGAGAGCCGGAAGAGTGTGCAACACATTCATCTGCACTGAAACGTTTTACCATGAAAGTTTGTTTATTCCAAGTGGTAACACATATCACACATATATTAAACTGTATTACACAGATTACTTGTTTTGGATGATGGTAACCTATGATGTTACGTTGCTTTGCAGACTCAGGCTGGTGAGTTCCTTGGAGATAATGACAAGTTTAACAAGGAAGTCATGTACGCTTACGTGGACCAACACGACTTTTTAGGGAAGGACTTTGTATCAGCCCTTCGGATGTTTCTGGAAGGTTTTCGTCTTCCTGGGGAGGCCCAAAAAATTGATCGTTTAATGGAGAAGTTTGCTGCCCGATACCTAGAGTGCAATCAGGGGTTAGTAAAATTAAATTAATTGAATTTCTATTCAGGAGTCATAGTGAGAATCTTAAGACATGCAAGTCCTCGTGAAATTCCAGGACTGAGAATTTGTCCTATGGGGCTTTCTTTTCAGGTTGGAGAGATATTGGTGCATAGTCTTCATAGAATAACATATGAATTGGAGAGATTCATCACTGGAGTCTCTTATATCACCTTTCTTTTTAATATTCTTAATATGTATTATTTATTCAGCACCAACATATTCCTAGGCACTGTAAAAATGTGGGGAATATACAAACAAACAATTTGACATACATGTACAAACCGAAACAAGTTGAGAGAGAGAACACATCTCTTCTGGGTGGATTTTGTTGCATGAATATAAGTTTTAGAACCATGATGGGACATTTGCATATTCAGTGAACCCCATTATTCTGCTCTATTATGTTTGCATTCAATAAAATAAATAAATCTAACAGAGCGTGAAGAGTGGACATATCACCCTAAGATGGCAATTTTAAAAATAATAAAAAAAAAAAAAAAAAGCTATACAAGAAATGTATTTGAAAACAGTACCTTTTTGAGATATCAGCTTTTGTTTTTTTTGGTATTGCAGTGCAACACTTTATGCTAATTCCTGACATATTATGCTAATTAGATTGTATGCCAGACTAGAACAAACCCCCTTTTGTGCTCTTCAGATTCATTCATGTTACAATGGGTGACCAGAAGGATGTAGGACAGAATTGCACAAAAAGCTCATTAATTGTGAGAAATTTGGACAGAGACTGGCTTTTATATGGCCAGTCTCTGTTCAAAATGGATCCCAGGTTTCCATTGGGTGGGATGTGTGCTTACACATCTCCCAGCCAACCAGATCGTAGCGAATTTCATCATATGGAAGTAAATGTAATGCACGTTTACTTTCTGAAGTTCTAACTGACATGACTCAGCAGTTTCTGTCACATTTAATGGAGAGCTGTTTGTATTGACTTTGCTCTCAGATAGAATGTAACAGAATGATTAATTGGAATTTGAACACTAGAGGGCACTGTTAATGAAAAAAACCTCAGGTTTAAAATGTAATAACTCTGGAAATATGCAACTCTCAGCAGTTGGAGTACCCTTATTTTACTCAAAAAAAAAAAAATAAAAAAAAAATACTGAGATATTACATGGTGTGATTTCTTTGTTTTATTAATTTTTTTGTATTTAACTATTATTATTATTTGTATTGATTTTTTCAACAATCATATTACATCCTTGTACACTGTAGTATTGTAATATTCCTGCTAATATGTCTGGAGTAGCTTGGACAAAATAAATGAGAATAAATATGATGGATTTAAATAAAATAGAAATATTTTTTGTATTTCCCCATTTCAGACAAACCTTGTTTGCTAGTGCAGACACTGCCTATGTCTTGGCGTATTCGATTATCATGTTGACTACGGATCTTCATAGTCCTCAGGTATGTTGGAAATTAAATATATTATATCTACCATATGAGATCATCTGTTTATATTATGCCTGTTTGAAAAATTGTTGATTAATATTTGCTTCAAATCAATGTACCAAAAAACAGTAAATGTGTAGTGAGGTTTAACCCTTTGAGTGTTTGTTCTGCAAGGTGCTGCACACACCTCTGACACATTTTTTTATATACTCTTAGGCAAGTCTCACATGGGCAAGACCAGTGCAGTGATGGTGCATTGGTGTTGTGGTCAGTGCTGAAAGGTACAGTGCTGGACTACAGTGGATTTAACATGGAATATTTTGCCTCGCATTAATTCCCCCCAAGTGTAGCATACTTCATCTTTACTGTATTCACGCAGGAATGCAGCAAATGAGATCTACAAGATGGTCTGTATGATCACCATCTTACACACAATCTGCATTGGCAGTTGTGATGTTCTTTGAAACCTCCAATGAATGACTGACTCATGTGAGCATCATCTAATATTTGGCTTACACTCACACTGGCCGGCCATCAGCCATGCCAACCCCACCCCATTGACAGGATCACTGTGGGGAACACAGGAGAATTTGAGTGAAGAACAAATGTTGAACATTTTTGTCACCTAAGTGAAATAACCCTATTTCTGTAACATATTTTCTCTTTCATCTACCGTGGAACACAGGAACCATGGAGTAAAACATCCATGTGCCATTTTAGACCAGCATTTTCAGTTTATTGCCCTCTCTTTTGGGCTGTAGTCTGCTTTGGGTACTTTTGGGGATCCCTCCCCTCAGTCGGACTTCAACTCGGTCCTAAAAGTGCTTCAGAAGATTCCTTTTGAGCCTCTGCCTTCTGTTTCCCTTCTGTTCTTGACTCTTAAGACAGCTTTCCTGCTTGACATTGTGTCTGTTTGTCATGTGGTTGGACTACAGGATCTGTCCTGAAACGAGATCTCCAGGTTTCCATCTTTGATACCCTGTGTACAGTCTGAACCACAAGGCTAAAATCTTACAGTTCAGTCTCATTGACCCGCAAAGAGCTGTCCACATTGACCCTGACTTGAAAGCTCAGTATGGAGAGACTAGAGAGGCTGCATGTTCAACCCAAGAAGTTTATGGATGAGAGTCACTTGCTTCTGGGTTGCATTCCAGGATAGGCGGTCTGTTTTCTGACACTCCACTCCTCCATTAGGAGAAGACTTACCTTAGTCCTTAGTCCTTTACCTTAGTATAGCTAGTAATTATTAAAGACATATGTCTTTCATCATTTTTTTTTGTATATTTCACATTACCCTCATGATTTTTAAGCAATTAGCTGTTTAATATTAAACTTTTTCTGGCCTTTCTGTTTGCAATATTTCTTATATCAACATGTCATCTGGGCTGACCTCCCTTAGCAATTCTGGGATATGCCATGCCCCTTGCATTGAGATCTGGTTTGATCAGTGCAGGTAGCAACAGCACCTTGCATTCTGGGTAAAAAAAAATATATTGCATGCATATGGGTTTTCTCCTAAGGTTGTTTCTGAATTTTACATTCTCTAGTGAACTATTTTTACTTCTCTGTTCAGCTCTGTCTAACAGATGGGAGTATGAGCTTCAATGTTTGGACATTGGTGTATTAAGTACTATGTTCCTTGCATGAAACCTTTCCAAAAATCTGAAGGACCTTGTGCAAGCAAACCTGTGTCTAAGGTGACACAGGCTTCTTGGATCAAGGTGACCATTCTTCAGGCCTATGTCTTTAGGAAAAAGTTTGTGCCCTTTAGAGTCTCTGCTCTTTCCACCAAAGAGTTGTGTGTGGTTGGATTACAAGAACCAGGCCTCTGCGGAGCAGTTAAGCAAGGTGGGGAAGTGGTCATCATTTCAGACGTTTGCCAAACACTACCTGTCTTAGTGTTCTGGCTTTGGCTAAAGCCTGTTTTCTCTGTTGTCCAATACAGGTTACTGGTAACTTTGGGTAGGCAATCCGCCCCTTTAAGTAGGCAGGAACAATTCTAGAATTGATTGCAGGGGGTGGAGCCTACCTTCCCTCCTTGGCTGCAGCTAGCCAACCAGTTCCAGAAAGATTTGTTCCTTGGTGAAGACACAGGCAAGAGAACAGTTCTGCTATAGTTTTAGAAATGTTTTCTGTTAAACCTCAGCCTGTCAGAAATGGAATACTACCATTAGGCGGATTACCATAACTGACAATACCCTAAGATGTGGCTAGCTCAGTATCCGGGTGCTTTTTGTGGACCTTAAGCCCTAGGGAGAAAATCTTGGGTACAAGTTCTTTCTTCAGGAGTTGCCCACCGAGGCTTCTTCTTGATATATGGTAATCTGAAGACAGAAGATCTGCAGGAAAGGTGAGCAACCCTTTGAGTGCTACAGGACCACATGTCCCACAGTGCCCCTCCGCACAGGGCTTTTTCCTTGTTCTTATTGCACACTCCTGCGGTCATTGGGTCTATCTGTATGTCTTTTGGGTGTTTTGGAGCAGGTTCCAGTTCAGGACAGAGGTATGGGTTTTTACTCAAACCTCTTTGTGGTCTCCAAGAAGGACGGCGGTTGTCGTCCCATTTTGGATCTGAAAGATCTCAATTCCTTTATGATCAGGATTCATTATCACCAAGAGTCCCTAAGGACAGTGATTGCTGTTATGTCTCCGGGGGAATTCCTTGCTTCTCTTGATCTTCAGGACGCGTATCTACACATCGCCATTCATCCAGAAAGCCGGTAGTATCTCAGATTTGCCTGTGACCGAGGGCACTTTCAGTTTTCTTCTCTTCCCTTTGGTCTGACTTCAGCTCCTCAAGTCTTCAACCGGGTCCTGGGAGCTTTAGTATCCGTCCTCCACCGGGACGGCATCAGAGTTACTCCTTACATGGATGACCTGCTTCTGAAAGCCCCTTCTGCGGAAATTCTTCCATCAGCAGGTTCAGGACTGCATTCATGCTCTTACCCATCACGGGTGGATCATCAACATGGACAAGTTGGATCTTGTCCCATCCCAGCGTCTAGACTTCCTGGGCCTTCTCTTCGACACTCAGCAGAGCATGGCGTTTCTCACGGACGAGGTAGCTCACCAGATCGCCTACAGGGTTTCTGCTGTTCTGGCTCAAGATCCAGTTCCAGCTAAGAAGCTGTCCTCTGTAGTGGGGAAATTCCTCTTCACCATAGAAGCGGTCCCATTTGCCATGGCTCACACCAGGGAACTCCAGAGATTTGTGATCCAGGTGTGCAGGGGTCAGCCGGACCTTCTAAAGACATCGGTGTCACTTCCTCTTCATGTGGAACTGAGTTTGTCCTAGTGGCTCAACCTTTCCAGTCTGCTGAAGGGCAAGTCCTTCCTAGTTTCCTTCTGGACCACGGTGATGATGGATGCCAGCCTCTCCGAATGGGGAGTGGTCCTGGGTCGCCAGAGTGCACAAGGTCGGTGGTCTCCGGAAGAATCTCTCCTTCCCATCAACATGTTGGAGCTTCGGGCAATATTCCATGCCCTTCCTCATTGGACTCCCCAGCTGAAAGAATGCCCAGTCCGGGTACAGTCCGACAATGCCACGGCCATGGCCTACATCAACAAGCAGGGCGAAACAAGAAGTCTTGCCTCTTGGTTAAAGATCAAGTCTATTTTGTCCTGGGCCGAAGAACATGTTCCTGCCATATCCGCAGTACACATTCCTGGCGTAGACAATGTCATGGCGTACTTCCTCAGTCTACACACGGTGGACAACGGAGAGTGGGAACTGCCCCCAGAGGTATTCTCCCTCATCGTTCAAAGGTGATGGAGACAAGTTACAACCGGAAAGTCCTGAGGTTCTGCTCTCACTGGAGGGATCCTCTAGCTCTAGTGGTGGATGCCTTGTCCATTCCTTGGTTATTTCCTCTGGCTTAATCTTTCCTCCACCTTCCCATGTTGCACAGGATGTTACAGAAATTGAGATTGGAGCGCTGTCCAGTCATTCTGATTGCTCCGTACTGGCCTCGGCAGGCTTGGTTTCCGGATCTTCTGGATCTGTCAGTGGTGGAACCATTATGGCTCCCTTGCCGTCCGGATCTTCTTCTACAGGGTTACCTGTGGAAGGAGAATGTTCCTCGCCTGGCTTTGATGGCTTAGAAATTGAATCCTCAATACTGAAGAAGAAGCGTTTTTCTTCTAGTGTGGTGGCTACTATGCTTAGTGCCCGCAAACCGGTTTCTTCTAAGGTCTACCATCGTGTTTGGTCGACCTTTTTATCTTTGTGTGCTGATAGGGATCTCTCTCAGAATTTTGATCTGCTTACGGTACTGGCCTTCTTGCAGGATGGTGTGGATAAGGGGCTCAGTTTGAGTTTCCTTAAGGTTCAGACTTCTGCTCTCTCTGTTTTCTTTCAGAGGCACATTGCTATTCTTCCTGATGTCAAGGTTTTCTTCCAGGGCGTTGCTCATACTCGTCCTGTCTTTAAGACTCCCGCTCCTCAGTGGGACCTTAATTTGGTCTTGGGCGTCCTTCAGTGCCCTCCCTTTGAGTCCTTGGCTACTATTCCTCTATGCCTGCTGACGTGGAAAATGGCCTTTCTCCTGGCGATCGTATTTGTTTGCCATGTCGTGGAGTTACATGCTCTGTCTTGTAAACCACCCTTTTTGGTGTTTAACAAAGACAAGGCCGTGCTTCGCACATCTCAGGAGTTTCTCCCGAAGGTGGTCTCTGAGTTCCACATTAGTCAGGAGATTGTGGTGCCGTCTTTCTGCCCTGACCTTGCCTCTGACAAGAGGAGGCACCTCCACTTGTTAGATGTAGTGTGTTGTCTTAAGTTTTATGTACATCGCACCGAGTCCATTAAATAATCTGACGCACTGTTCGTCATTCCTGAGGGCCACAGGGCAGGAAGACCTGCATACAAAGCGACTATTGCGTCTTGGATCAAATCCACTATTCGTGAGGCTTACGAGCTAAGGAAGAAGCCCGTTCCCTTTCGGGTTACGGCTCATTCTCCAAGATCTATTGGGGCTTCTTGGGCTTTCAAGAATCAGGCCTCTTCTGAGCAGTTGTGCAAGGCTGCCATTTGGTCGTTGGTGCACACCTTTTCGAAGCAGTACCGTGTTGATGTGCTGGCATCAGCTGACGCCAGCTTTGGGAGGAAGTTCCTGGAGGCAGTCTTGCCTGTCTAGGATCTTCTTCAGTTCTTGGTGCCTCCTTCACTTTTGATCCCTTTTGGCTCTAGTTCAGTGTGCTATGTAACAGATTTGGGGTGTTGTTACCCCTGTTCAGTGTCTGTTGACACTTCATTGTTTTGTTGGGCTATCTCTGATCTGATGGTTCATATCTGCTCTGGAGACTTTGGGGGCCTTGCGCCTTATCCTTGTCTTACTTCCTGCCTCTGGGAAACTCAATGGTTGGACATCCCTAAATTACCAGTAACCTGTATTGGACGACAGAGAAAATAGGATTTTGGTCTTAAACCTGTTAAATCCTTTTCTGTTAGTTCATACAGGTTACTGGTCTCCCACCCTGTCAAGGGACCATGCTTGGTTCTCATGTGACAGATTGTGGGGGTCCTTCGGGGTCATGCTCACAGGAGTCTTCTTTCTCTTCCACTATCTAGTCAATAGTTAGTGTCTCAAATCTTTCTGGAGCTGGTTAGCTAGCTGCAGCCAAGGAGGGAAGGTAGGCTCCACCCCCTGCAATCAATTCTAGAAATGTTCCTGTCTACTTAAAGGGGCGGATCACCTACCCAAAGTTACCAGTAACCTGTATGGCCTAAGAGAAAAGGATTTAACAGGTAAGACTAAAATCCTCTTTTGGATGGAAGGTATTACAGGCTTTGGTACCTGTGTAGTTGTCCTTTGTCTTTACTTCCAGTAACCATTTTACCGTTGCTTGGCTTGGCATGTAGGTGTTTCTGGTTCATCTTTGTTGAGACTAGTTTGTGTTTTGAGGGTTTTTCCCCACGATTCCTACGGGTTCTATGGTTTAGGTGACCACCTTCCTGCACTACTTCTTTTTTATTTTTTCTGTGCGTTAAAACTAACATGACTGGATGGGGAGGTAAGTGGAGCAGGGAGAGAGTTTCTGCCTCCAGAAAGCTCATTTAATGCAAGTGCCCTGCCTCCTGTGTGGTGATACTTTATCCCATGGGTAAGTAAGAGAAATGGATTTATGGGTAGGTAAAGAAAAATCCCCTTATTTGAAGATCAGTGTTGCTAAACATTACGGTCAGTGACAATACATGCTGCTTTCAGATCCCGTAAATTGATCCTCATCTAAACTATTCTATGTAGGAGCTGATTGTACAAATAACTGCACACAATGCAATGTGTTAAATGCACCTTACGGATTTGTTATTAGTAATCTAAATTACTCCCAAACAGTATAGAGGTAGGGGACTTCATAGATGTTTTAATGATTTCAGAAATGCCTGTTGACTGCACTTGGGCTTCAGGGATAGTTCATAAAATTTTACTGACCATTAAATGTTAACTGCATTAAAGTAAAAGGTTAAAGTAAATATAAGGTGACAGGAGCTGTAAAGCTGATTCAATTTAGATATATGTTTGTGATGTCGGTAAATAAGTGACATAGAAATGTATTTATTTTTGTTTGTTAACTCATATTGTGTCTGTATTAAAGTCTAGGTTTTTTTGTAGTAAACATGGTTGTGGCCTTTTGTGTGCTCTGTTTCAGAGGTTTCAAAATATTTGCCTTTATGGTTCACTTTAGTTTCAAATTAAATCAAATAGGAATCCTAACATTGAAGCCCTTTAATCCTTTGTATGCTAGACAGGTCTGCATTTCCTAGAGAGGTTTCAACAAATTGCTTCCAGATGCATTGGAGATCTCGCTAGCATTTAAGGGGTTAACATTGCATGATGGTAGCTGGAATCAGTAACTTAAAGGGCAGCTAGCCCATGGATGGTGCTGTATCGTCAGGTTTGCTCCCTGGGAGCAGACCTGCTGATGAAACCGATGCTACATTGTGAGCCCTGGGAAAGCACAAGTGAGGGCTGAAACGAGATCTCCAGGTCTCCATCTTTGATACCCTGTGTACAGTCTGAACCACAAGGCTAAAATCTCACAGTTCAGTCTCATTGACCCGCAAAGAGCTGTCCACTTTGACCCTGACTTGAAAGCTCAGTATAGAGAGACTAGAGAGGCTGCATGTTCAACCCAAGAAGTTTATGGATGAGTCACTTGCTTCTGGGTTGCATTCCAGGATAGGCGGTCTGTTTTCTGACACTCCACTCCTCCATTAGGAGAAGACTTCTGTCCTTTACCTTAGTATAGCTAGTAATTATTAAAGACATATGTCTTTCATCATTTTTTTTTGTATATTTCACATTACCCTCATGATTTTTAAGCAATTAGCTGTTTAATATTAAACTTTTTCTGGCCTTTCTGTTTGCAATATTTCTTATGTCAACATGTCATCTGGGCTGACCTCCCTTAGCAATTCTGGGATGTGCCATGCCCCTTGCATTGAGATCTGGTTTGATCAGTGCAGGTAGCAACAGCACCTTGCATTCTGGGTAAAAAAAATATATTGCATGCGTATCTATTAGAATGCTGTTGGTTCACAAAACTGAAGAGTACGGTTGCAATACATATATTCATATGCTCTCTCCTGCCAATGACGTAGAATAAGTATCATGCATAATAATGCATGTGCATGCCTGAGATTTGTTCTTCATGCTGGCACGTGGCAGGTGTATGGGAGTCAGAAGACAAGAGGGAGACACCAGGAATAAGACACAAATGTGCAGTATGGTTCCCTTCATGGTTTAAGTGTACAAACAGGAGAGCCATTTAAAATGATTGTGTAAGCAGTGAAACCATATACTTAAAAAATGATGGACCCTAAAGATGACAGACTCACTTTAACACTAAATTATTAGACTTACTGTAAGATAAATACAGATTTGCACTGTGTGAATTTATCAATCTTCCACACATCCACTGGAAGACGCACAACCATACATACACACTGTCTCTCATGCCAGCCATTTTATCCCAGCCACTGTTCCGCGGAACCCATTATACCTCTCCAGAGAAGACTGTTTGAGAACTGTTCTAGTTGAACTAAATTAATTTTGAAATGATGCTCAATGTGCACTAAATTAATCTGAGAATGTTGTTAAGAAAAGTGGAAAATGCAGCTAAGCATAAGGCCAACCAAATCCTAATATACTGTAAATACTTTTCTAGCAAATCTGTTTCTCGTTCTCCATTGAGTATGGTAAGTTTTGTCTGACTTTTTTAATCAACACAGAAGAAATAGAAAGGGCCTTATTCATCAAGCTTAAGGTGCTAGTATGGAGCAAGCAATCTGCTCTGTAGAACTGAAATGACAATTTGCCAAATTCTTATTGATTTAAATGTGCTTTAACCTGTTGAATGCAGTGCATTGGAGACCTCTCTTGCATTCAAGGGGTTGAAAGCCCCATTTAATTCAGTGGATATTTGCAAAATTTTAACTGAACTCCATTTAATTTAGTGGGACTTTCCATTCCCCATATGATGCAACTGGTTTGCTCCTGAATTTTACTACTTTAGCTTGTTAAGACCCAAGGTGTTCATGTTTCCAAAATTCACATTCTCACTCTCCTCACTGTTTGTAAGTAGATGCACTAAGGTGTGATAAAGAAAAGGAAATCTATCCAGTGTGATGAACTCTCCAGTTCGTTATTCTGTGAAGCCAATGCACTAAGATATCTTAGATCTGTATAAGTTATCTTCTCTTTTTTATCTCTTCATTAAACCTTAGCACATCGTCCCCCCGACATTCCCTTCTTTAGCTTGTAGTAATATTTTCATTGTTTGAGCTCTAAACACATCTACCCTATGCACTTACTAACCATTTTACACACTCGTATTCACCCTATTACACACACAAAAAGAAGTAGATCACAGTCACTCACAAACTTTTACACCAGTGGGCCCTACGTACAAATAAAAGCGATACAATTCAGGACTAAACCAACTGCACAATTGGGAATACAAAAATTTGCATTGAGTTAAAAGGATTTTTAACCCTTTGAATTCTAGTGGTCTCCAATGCAACTAAAAGATGTTAGGGGAGCCCTGAAAATTCCACATTGTTTATAGGGTGCCTTGTGCAAAGGATTAAGATCCCTTGATTTTACACACTCAGGTATACTTGGATACACAATCACAGACACAAACACTGCTGTCCACATTGATCTACATAATCTGTATTTTAACAGTGTAAAGCATTGCACACATCCCTCTGATTCTCAAGAGGTTAAGGGATATTTATCAATGCAGCTTTGGCTGCTTCATAAATATTCCCCACTTCTCTCCCAACAGCAGGTGGAGGTGTCTGTTAATCTTCTTATTGGTTAATGAGATGTGATGAAAGCCTCATTGATAAACCAGTCAATGGCTGTTTTTCCTTTCACAGACCGATCAGTTTTAGAAGTGGGACCTTGTAGCAACAACAACTCATTGATAAGTGTGCCACAGAGTGTATACATGGGAGAGGGTTACACTTCAATGATATGCATTTAAGAACTAGTACGAGAATAATATGGGTAATGGCATGCATTTTGTTGTTTCACACCTACGCTACACCAAAAACTGGGTAATATGGAGTACAGGTATCAAAACTTAAGGCGTTTGCTAGCAGGCATCTCTCTCTTTCTCAGGATCACTGGGTTATAGTAGGAGAAGGTGAGTTAAGAATATGGGCAATAGATATGTAGCAGGTAGGCAGCTACATTTCTGTAATACGTGTGACAATATTTAAACCCTACCACTACCACTTGGAAGCTATTGTATTCGCCCCTAATGTTTCTGTTGGGAGGCTGTTGTATTTCTCTAACAACCTTGTATTAGTTCCTCTCTTGTATTTAGTTTCCTGTAAAGTGTGACAACTAATATATCTGCTTTCTTTGAAAACTAGGTCAAGAATAAAATGACAAAAGAACAATACATCAAAATGAATCGAGGTATAAATGACAGCAAGGACCTTCCTGAGGAATACCTCTCCTCTATCTACAATGAAATAGCCGGAAAGAAAATCTCCATGAAAGAAACGAAAGAGCACGCAATCACTACTAAATCATCCAAGCAGAGTGAGTAGATTACAGCTACCAGGTGAACTGCACGCTGCAAGTCAATGTTTGTGGAACTTAAGCTTTGATTTGTAGAATGTAAAAAAAGGAAAACACAAAATATGTTCTATCATTTGGCTCTTAACATTGCTCCTGTCATATCCCACTGTTTTTCTTTAACCCTTTGAATGCCAGAGGGGGTACGCAAAACAATGCTTTGCAGTGCGTTGCATACCCTTCTGGCACTCATAGGGTTAATTCTCCATCATCTCTTAATGTCATAGAGAATTTTAACCCTTTGCCACTTTAGGTCTAGCTACGTGTCAAAGTAACACGGACACCTAAAAATGAACTGTGTTTAACCCTTTGAGTGCCAGAGGGGTACGCAACGCATTGCTTTGCAATGCGTTGCGTATCCCTCTGGCACTCAAAGGGTTAATTACAGGGAACTATATTCTATTATCTGTAAAAGTGCACTATTTGTCTTTCGTGGCCTAAAATCTAGTTTTACATATACTCTGAGGGAGTAGCCGTTCCTGCCTTTTCCAGGGCTCCAATGCTCCCATTGATTGCGTGAGCCTACATAACCTTTTAAGGAGCTGAGGGGTGCACAACACATTGCAAATCAATGTCTTGCACATCCCTTTGCTCCATAAAGTGTTACGCTTACCATATGCAGTGAGCAGAGTCTGAGGTCCTGTGGTTCTGCCAGCAATGAGCATGTCTTCCTTCATAGACATGATATCCAGGACTGACTGAAAATGTTCTCTTGAACAAAGGCAGAGTTCAAAATTCAAAGGGACCATGAGAATTTCCTGACAGTGGTGGTGGTGGGGGAGTTATTATTAGAATGTGTTATAAGGTCACAGGTGAGTGAGCCTTTTTCTCAGGCTAGTAGAGTTCCCCTACAGGTCTGCCTTCTTTCTCTCATTCAAGTTTTTTGCTCACTTTTCTGTTGTCCCCGATCTACTCTCTTCACTTGTCTCACTTAAAGGGATAGTAATACTTAAAATGTAACAAAAAATATGTTGTAGGGTTTATCCCCCTGAGTAAAACAAGGGTACTCCCATTGCTGAAAGGTGTTTCATTCAAAAGTTATTAATTTTCAAAGTTGAATTTTTTAGGTGCAATATCACAGTGGCCTGAAATTGTACAGTGGTGCTGTTGCTACACGATCCTATGGACAGCTCTGGTCAGTTGACCATAAATCTCCATAGGATGGTGTAGCAACAGCACCACTGTACAATTTCAGGCCACTGTGATATTGCACCTAAGAAATTCAACTTTGAAAATTAATAACTTTTGAATGAAACAACTTTCAGCAGTGGGAGTGCCCTTTATTTACTCAGGGGGATAAACTCTACAACATATTTTTTTTTACATTTTAAGTATTACTATCCCTTTAAAGGGGAACTTTCACTTATGTTAATGTTTAATAAAAGTTCTTCTTATGGTAGGGGTAACATATGATATCCTATTTATTTATTTTGCTTGTGAAAAGAGAGATCTAATCCATTACAGGTCCCTCCTGACGTCAGCTGGCTGGTCTATGTGGGACAAAGTGGCCCGCAGTACTTCTTCCGTCCTGCCATGAGCCTGTTAATCCAGCCTACTCTCCTCATGGCATGTAGTCTAACCTGGCGTGCTCTTGGTGCTATGCGTGTCCAGGTCAGAGGGAGATAGTGAGAGAGCGCGTTCACTGAATGCTATCTCACTATAGTGGCAGCACGCTTCCCTTGCTTACAAGCACAACTTTGTATGTGCCCATCCTAGTCGTGTTCTGGGAAAAAAAATATGGGCAGTACGTTCAACTCCCGATGCCAATCCTAATCAACATCATCAACATGGCATCGCTCTCCCTCTGTGCACCAGACATTTTAAAAGGTATTTGAAATAGTACATCAAGGCTTTTCAATGGTGAAAATTGTATTTTTAAGACTGGAGAGATGAGAGATCTAGGTGACAGTTCTGCTTTATGGCATGCCCCCGCGGGACGCATCTAATCATTTTGATTCTCCCACCCCAGCACTTATTTACTTCACTGGTTGCACTTAACACAAATGTTCCTTGGCTTGAACATCAGCTGCTGGTCTATTTTTCAGTCTTGACCACAGTGTGAACTGTATCTGCAATAACCTTGGTACATTTAACCCTCAAATAATCAGGAAGCCACCTATTTTCACCTCTTCCTACCAGAAACGCTGCCGTTTTTAAAACAACTATATTAATGACTGCTAACCTGATTTTACTGATCATTAATAAAAACGTGTTGATTTGAACAGATGTGGCCAGTGAAAAGCAAAGACGGTTATTGTATAACTTAGAAATGGAGCAGATGGCAAAAACCGCCAAGGCCCTTATGGAGGCTGTGAGCCATGTCCAGGCTCCTTTCACCAGTGCTACCCACTTGGAGCATGTCAGACCAATGTTCAAGGTGAGTGACATTTAATTCTCGTTTGCTAGAATTCAGCGGCGTTCTTCTCCAGTCTTTTAGTGTGTATTCTTTCCTGCTTCATAGAAAAAGATGGGTATGTGCATATAACCCCTTGAATGCTAGGGATGTCTACAACACATTGGGAATCAATGCATTGGACATGTGTTTGTCTATGTGCTACTTTGTGTATGGGATTTATTATCTGATCTCATTGGGCCATATGCACATTGGATTATGGGGCAAACCAGCTAGACCTCAGATGACAACAAAAGTAATATTGATTTAAATTGGACATTTAAAGGGGAACTGTATCCTGGGAATAATTAAATCTTAATTTAATTAACAGATTGACCTATCTAGTTAGGTGACCATCTTACTTCAGTCTAGTATATCTATGCTGTATGAAGGGCATTTACCGAGGAAAATCATTCTGTTAAAATGAGCCACTTACTGTTAGGGTACAGTTCTTCTCTAAGGCCGAGATGTTCAGAAAGTCGTCATAATGAAAAAATTGCCGGATCACGAGTTGGTGGTAAAAGAAGGACAATATTTTCAGAACTAACTCCGTCATGTTTGAAAATGTGTCATAAAGACTTAAAAATTATGGTAAGAATATCTTGATGAACATTGCCTGTAAAAATTCTGATGTTAAAAATTGTCTTTGATTTTGTTTTTGAAATGAAAATTGTCAAAGCATCAGACACTTTTTTGACAAATTGCTTCTCACTCCTGATAACAAGACTTTAATTTGTCTTCTCCAAGTTTAGACCATTTTTATTTTGTCGGAAAAAAATGACGTTAATCAGACAAAAAAGTGACGTTGAAATGAATATTTTTTCTGAAAATACCTTACAATATGACGGTGGATTAAACCACACCCACTTTTAAGACCACTTTTTCCCTTTGACGGAGATGGCAGAATCGGATGCAAAAAATGACGGAAACATGTCTGAGAATTGACGGACCTTGGAGTAAGAACTTTTTTATTCTGATTACAGTCAGTTTAATTTACCACCACTTTCTGAACATCTCGCCCCAAGACAATGAATGCTAGAACTGGACCTCTCTGTGGTGGACAGCTGTGTAGTATTCTAGTGGATAAAATACCCATTTATATCACTGGGGGGGGTTATTTCTTGTATGTGATATGGTGCAATTGGTCTTTTTCTTCAGAGGACTGTTCATATAGGGTTCCGGGTTAAAATGCATGGGAGTTTCCATTGGGACAACAGGGTCCTGGGACAGGAAGAACAATAGAGCTTTTAACCCCTTGAATGCTAGAGAGGTCTACAATGTATTGCTTCTCTCAAGCTTTCAACAAGATTAACCCTTTGAGTGCTGTAGATGTGTCCAACACATTGCAAAACAATTTTAGGGTGCCACTCTGGCACTCAAGAGGGTTAAAAGCCCCATTTAACCTCCTATGGACCCTAAGGGCTTGTAGTGGTACAACTGGCTGGTTCTTAAAGAGAAACTGTCACTTAGTAACAAATAGGTGATTTTAAAAGGGTTTTCTAAGGTACCTTTATTTATGCTGGCCTTTTTTATTTGAAACAAATAACTAGTAACATAGGTTTATTTATTTGGCTGTAATTGCAAATCTGGTAGGCACTGCCACATTGCTCCTGATACCAACTGCCACTTCCTACCAGGATTAATGAATGAATGAATATGTTTATTTATATAGCGCCACAAGTGTACAAAGCGCTTTACAATTTAAGGGTTTAAACAGTACAAGGTTACAGGTGCTTTGTAGAGTGAAACATTGGGTGGGAGGTCCCTTCCAGAAAGCTTATAATCTAAAGTGGTAATGGGAGACCTACAGAGTACATAAGGGTCAAGTGCTGAATACAATGCTAGTTCTGATGACAGGGAACACAAGTAAAGTAAATAATTTATAAGAGCGTTCATTGTACAACATCAGTACCTTCTAGCATGTTGGGATTTTATCCATGGGGTGCTTTTATAAGTGAGATTTGAAGGTTATCAGAAAGGTGCAGTGGCATGTTGGATGGCAGAGCATTCCATAGATACGGAGCAATGAGAGAAAAAGGTTTGATATGTGACAGGGCTGTAGACACAAAAGGAGCTGAGAGAAGACAATTGGCCGAACAGAAGTGGCGGGATGGGGTATAACAGGAGATCAGAGCGGAAATGTAAGAAGGAGTAGAGGAGAGAAGTGTCTTGAAAGAGAGAAGTAAGATTTTGTAAGCTATCCAGAGTTTAATAGGCAGCCATTGGAGAGTGTTGAGGAGGAGTGGGGCAGGGACAAACCTAGATGACAGAAGAGTGATTTGTGCTGCAGCATTCTGTATAGATTGAAGTGGATGGAGATGAGAGGCAGGAATGCCAGACAGAAGAATGTTGCAATAGTCCATGCGGGAGAGGATGATTGCGTGTACAACAATTTTAGCTGTGGAGGAGCAGAGGAAGGGACGGATTTTAGCAATGTTACGCAAAAGAAAGCGACAGGATTTAGCAATGGCATTAATATGAGGGCAGAATTAGAGAGACTTGTCAATTATCACCCCTAGACACCGCTCTTTTGATACTGGATTTATGGTAGTGCCATTTACAGTCACCTGGACAGGTGCTACCGGACCAGGCCTAGGTGGGATGAGGAGTAGCTCCGTTTTAGACATATTGAGTTTGAGGTGCCTATGAGCCATCCAGTATGAGATAGCTGAGAGGCAATCTGTGAATTTAGCCTGGATATCAGAAGTCAGTCGAGGTGCAGATAAGTAAATCTGGGTGTCATCTGCATAGAGGTCATATTTGAAACCAAATGAATTAATACGATCACCAAGTGTTATTGTGTAAAGAGAAAAGATAAGCGGTCCTAGAACAGAACCTTGAGGAACCCTAACAGAGAGTTGGACAGGGGAGGATGAGGAAGTGGCAGAGGAGACACTGAAGGATCTGTTAGATAAGAGGAGAGCCAGTCCAGTGCTGTGTTACAGATTCCTAAGGAGTGAAGAATGCGGAGGAGGAGGACATGATCAACAGTGTCAGAAGCTGCTGAGAGATCAAGCAGGATAAGTATTGAATAGTGACCTTGAGATTTGGCAATGTGAAGAGCAGTTTCGGTGGAGTGAGCAGTGCGAAATCCAGAATGTAATGGGTCCAGTAGGTCGCATGTGTTAAGGAAGTCAAGCAGGCGTGAGTTTAGAGGCAAAAGGCAGAAGAGAAACAGGTCGATAGCTAGAGGGTGTGTTACTGTCAGAAGAGTTGTTCTTGAGGATGGGTGTTACTAAGGCATGTTTGAAGTCGTCAGCAAAGGTAGCAGTGGCAAAGGAGGAGTTAAAGATTTGTAATAGGATAGGGATTAGTGTGGGGGAGAGGGGCTGGATGAGGTGAGAGGGGAGCGGATCAAGTGCGTATGTAGTGGACGGAGTGGAGGATAGCAGGTTAGTCAGGTCCTCCTCCGTGACTAGTGAAAGAGTCCAGAGTGCCAGGACGGGAAGGAGGGAGGCTAGGCGGAGATGTACAAGGTGGTATATTATCCCGGATGAATGTAATATATTTTGCATAAACTGATGAATAAAGCTAAATAGCTTATAAATCGTTTGAAATTAAACATGGTTAACATAAATAAAGGTACTTTTTAATGCTCTTTCAAAATGACCTCTTTGTTACAAAGTGTTTAAGGGTTTACATTATCGGGAATTGTTATGTTTATTATGATGCAGTGGGTGGAATGCACCAAAGGAGCTCTTCTTACTCGGATGTGGTTCTTTATCTTTATTCACCAGCTGGCATGGACCCCATTCCTGGCAGCATTCAGCGTAGGCTTACAAGATTGCGATGACACTGAAGTGGCATCTCTGTGCTTGGAGGGCATTCGGTGTGCCATCAGGATTGCTTGTATCTTTAGTATCCAGGTAAGTACCAGTGACGCATCTAGGTTAGACCACCTTTGGCTTTCCAACTGTTGGAGAGTACAACTCCCATCATCCCTAACCAGCCACTGCCTGGTTGGGGATCATAGGAATTGTCCCCAATGACTGGAGAGGTAAATCTTTACTTGCGACTGGTCTAGTGAGTATCATCTGACTGCTGCTATAGAACGTGCAATCGCTGTTATAACGGCTTTGTTCTTCGTGGTTTTTCATTCACTTTAGGGTGACCACTTGTCCCAGATTGCCCAGGACAGACCCAGATTTTAAAGGTGTGGCACATGTGCCCAGCAGCCCCTACCTGGGACAAAACAAAGCCCCAGATTGAAGACTCCAGAGCACAGAGTTCTAAACAGTAGAAGGAGAACCGCCCATTGAGAGGGAGAGGACTGAGCCTTGATCTTAACATCAAACAGGAGCTGCAGTACAAATTTGTAGTAGCTTAATGGTAGTCTAAGACTTTGGGTTCGAGATACATTATCTTGTAGCCCAGCACAGGCATCAGTGTCAAAGCAGTCAATGGACAGGTCTCCCTCTAGTGTTTAGAACTCTGTGATGTGCAGAAGAAGCAGTGGTTTGTACTCCCATGCTCTCATCTACACAGTGTCCCTGAATGGCAGAATGGAAATGTGGTCACCCTACTTCATTTGTTTAACCCTTTAGGAACCAGAGGTGTGTGCAACACATTGCTTGTTTGTAAAGGGTTAAACAGAGACAATGCCCTCAAAGGTTATTTTTCTGTCAAACTGTAGAATTCTTTATCCATTCATCTGATAATGGCAGAAACAATGGACAGATTTAAAAGTAAAGTAGCAGTAAAGTTTTTTTTTTAATGAAAACCTATATGTTATAGAGCTTTTACTGCTGAGTAAAACAATGCCATTCCCACTGCGCTCATTTGTCTTATTCAAAAGTTGTAACAATTTAAATTATTAGAACTTTAATTTATTGTGCGTTTACTACCTGAAAGTTCTAAGTGACAGCATGACTCAGCAGTTTCTATCACATTCTATGGAAAACTGCTTGTCAGTGACTTTCCTCTCAAATACAATGTAACAGAATAACTAATTGGAATTTGACCACTAGAGGGTACTGTTAGAACTGTAATAACAGTAACATACAGGTTTAAACAGGGAGTTTTGGTTAACAGATTTACACACATCTTGAAGTTGGGAAGGATTATGTAATTCTAATCTGGGTTGTACAGTGGTAGGATTTGAAATAGATATACTTTTTATCCACCTAATTTTCTCTGTAACTAATATGTAATATATTGTCATCTGAAACAAGTACTTTAACTAGAAATTAGAACATGAGAGTGTTAAACTTCTGCTCTCCTTTTTTCTTATGAATGGGTTAAAGGAGAATTTAAATGTTACATTACTTTTCCTGCATGGTAAAACAAGGGTACTCCTGCTTCAATATATTTAATTAAAAATTATTACAGCTAACACTTTTTTAATTAAACGGATAGCAACGGTGTCAACTGGTGTCCAAAAGACATTTTGATTTATATTGGACTTAATGGGAGGCTTGAGTCATAGACTATAATTGCCATAATAAGGGATAAAAAGCACCACCTTGTGACCACAATGGATAACTGCATGGCAAGGGAGAAAAAAATTAGAATGTTAACCCTCTGTGTGCCAGAGAGGTACGCAACGCATTGCAGAGCAATGCGTTGGGTACCCCTCTGACACGCAAAGGATTAATAACTTCTGAATGAAAAATCCCCCAGCAGTAAAAGTAATGTATATTAACCCCTTAACGACCAGCTGCGCAGGCGCGTTGCGGTCATTTAAGGACCACAGAGCATTTTTTATTGTTATTTTTTTTATTCGGATTCCGGACTCCCAGAACAGCGTGCAGCCGCGGGGTGAGCCCGGAATTCCATGACGTTCATAGTACAACATGGGTCGTTAAAGGTATAATAAACCATGACGTGCTATGACCGTCAAGGGTTGTTAAGGGGTTAACAGGAAAAGAATAATATATAATTTATTTATTTTTTTCCATAAAAAGTGTACTGCTCCTTTAACTAAAGACAGAAGCACTCCATTATTCTTCTTTAACCCTTTCAGTGCCAGATGGGTACGCAATGCATTGCTTTGCAATGAGTTGCGTACCCCTCTGGCACTCAAAGGGTTAAAGGATAGTAATATTTAGTTGTCAACACAGCTCAGTTTGGTCAACATAAGGAATAGTACTGCTGGCTGATGCTTTTATTTTCCAAAACTGTATGGTTACGATGTAATTTTATGCCGCCTGCCCTTTTTCCCAATGTCAGCATTTCAGGCTGAGATCTGACAGCGGATCACAATGGACACTCTTCAGTTAATATTAGGAAAAACCTGCAGATCTGAGGGGAGGCTGATTCAGAATGGGAAAACATAAAATTACATCATAGCTATAAAGTTTTGGAGAAATAAGAGAATCAGCTGGCAGTACTATTCCTTATGTTGAACAAGCTGAGCTGCCTTGGCAACAAAATATTACTATCCCTTTAAGTCATTCTTCATAAGAAAATCAACTTTTTTCACATTGGTTAACTTTTCATGAATTGGTGGGATACAATTACAATAAATTCTTACTGCAGCAAATCTTGTGATTGTCTATGACTGACATTGATTGAGGTTCAATAGTCCTATCACACTAGGGAACCTGTATGAAACAGTACATCTGTACCTGAGATAGTGCATGATGGCCAAAATAATTATTTTTCTACATTAACCCTTTAAGGACCTTAGCAGTGGGCAGCATATTGCAGAGCAATGCTTTGTACACCTCTCTTATCCTTAAAGGGTTAAAGAAGCTTAAACACTTAAAAATTATCTGGGCTTAGATACTTAAATACTCTTCGTGGTAGCAGCTCTAACAATTCTGTTTGTTTTCTGAGGCCGGGTATCTAGTCTTATGTATGGTCTGAGGGAGCAGACATACCTGCTTTTCCAGGGCTCCCATTGGTTATTCCAAATTATCGTTAAATGGGCTGAGATAAAGTAAATGGCAGTGGGCACTAATCAAAATCAATTGCCTCAGGAATATGTTTTTGGCATGTAAAGTTTGAATAATTAATTTTTACCTGTTCTAGTTATAAGAACATATTTAAAGTTATAGCAACCTTTTCATATATCCTATGTGGAACACAGGAACCATGGGAGAAGTTCCCTCCTCAGGAGGACAGGGCACTTGTAAAAAGAGCTCATCCCATGTTTAGCCCTTCTTAAAGTGTACTTACATGCTGAATTGGTCTGTCATGCATATATATATGAATGGCAGACAACGTATGCAGGAGGAAGATATTCTCACCTACTTCCACTTGGGCCTTCTTTCTTTCCTTTCAAAAACGTCCAGCAGCTCGCCAGCATCCAAGCAATCTCACTCGACGAGTCACCAAAAATAAAAACAGAGTGCAAGCAGAAATTCTGCAAACAGCGAGTGCTAGGATATGTAAGTATAATTAATTAAACTAGTACTCATAGAGTTAATAAGACCGATGTTTGCTCCACGCCGGTATTGAAAATCGTATGTAGATATTTAAAAAATAAATTATCTGGAGCCCCATCTCTAAAACATTTATATTTTTTAGAGATATAACGTTTTAAAGTTCCCCCCTCCTTCCCCTTGCACTGACGTCAGCTCTATAGCTGACAGCAGGGGATCCTGGTCCCAGGACCAGCCGGCGGCTCTTCAGCAGAGCCGAAATAGCTCAATCTAAAAGTAAATACTTAATTGGAACGGTCTACAACGTGTGCTTGCAAATCAGGCACACTTTGTAGACCGTTCCAATTAAGTATTTCTTTTTATATTGTGCTATATCGGCTCTGCTGAAAAGTCTAAGTCAGCTTTACAGCTGACGTCAGTGAAAGGGGAGGGTGGGGTGAACTTTAAAATATTATATCTCTAAAAATATAAATGTTTTAGAGACAGTAGTTGCTCCAGATAATTTATTTTTTTTAAATAATAAACAAAATAACATGAACTTATAATGGGACATTACTAACCCTTTAAGAGTAATATTTGTAAATAAATGTAATGGTATACAAGCCTGCTTGAATACCTTGCTATATTCAGGTTATGCTGGAATCCTCATTAAAGGAGTACATAGAAGACATCTGTGGTTGCTTGAGCAGGTACAAGCTTGCAGTGCACTCCCTGCATATCATTTTCAGTACTGGTGTGGAGCAAATACCTATCTGAATAACTCTGTGAATAGCATTCTTTATACATATATATTTTAGCACTCTCTGTTTGTAGAATTTCTGCTTGCACTCTGTTTATCTTTCATTTCTAAGATGGAGATTCTCACCCTGCACCACTTCACCCAACCCACACATGCAAAGACTTAACTAGGTTCATGCACCCTGCCTGTTTCATTTTGTTAAAACTGCCAGCAGCTGTCATGTCCACCTCTGTGGATGTGATACTGAGGAGAGATTGAATATGGTATCTCTTGAACAAAGGCACAAAGGTAAAATTCATAAGGGTCATTAGTATTTTCTGCCCATAAGTATGTTAAGTGGTTCATTATCTTTAGGAGGTGTTAGTTCTCATTTAACCTTTTGAGTGCTAGAGGGGTACACAATGCATTGCTTTGTAATGTATTGTGTACCCCTCTGGCACTCAAAGGGTTAAACGTATCTATATTTGTATGTCTGTGTTTAACCAGAATTTGTGTGCTCTGTCTTTTAGCTGGAACGAGATGCCTATGTGCAGGCTCTGGCGAGATTTACATTATTAACTGTGAGCTCTGGAATTACCGAAATGAAACAGAAGAACATCGATACCATCAAAACCCTCATCACAGTGGCACATACAGATGGAAACTACTTAGGATCTTCATGGCATGAGGTACTGGGTTTTCTCTATTTCACTGGTTCTTTTACTATCTTTTGTGAAACCCCACAGGCCCTTAAAGCGAAATTATTGCTATTTACTAAAAAGACTATCTGCCGTTCGGGGAGCAGCGCAGGACAGTAACCCGGCCCCTTTCATACCACTGTTATTCCGCCCCATTGGTCTGTCATCTTCATGTGTACTCCCAGGGAGGCAGATCTGGGGGAACCATCAGATGATAGAGATGATAGCTGCTCTGTAACCCTTTGCAAGCCAGATAGGTACCAAATGCCTTACGTTGCAACACGTTGTATTCCTCTCTGGCATTCAAAGGGTTTATTTTACAGAGGATTAAAATCTGCCTAGTTGTAGTAGGTATTTTTCTCTAAAATGGCTTTTGACAAGTTATCCTCTATTACCTACTCATTATGCTAATTAGTCCAAAGACAAACTTCTCTCGGTCTGAGCTATTAGAAGTGACCCCAGTGTATGGGCTTGTTCATAGCTCAGTGTGGGTAATAATGGCACAGCAAAAAAAAAAAAATTCATGTAGTGCCACACTGTACCACCAACAGTTAAAGGTTAATTTCTTGAAAACTATATTACACACAAATGTGTAGCACAGCATATAGGGCCGTATGTTCAAAGAAGTAGAGAAATAGTTTTTGTCGTTTGTAACAACTTTTCAAAGTACAATGTCGTTAGGCTCATTAATATTTTCAGAGAGTGTCGGTTGTGATCAGAAATATTATAGTATCAAAGCCTAAATGTAGTGATCAGAAATATGTTTGTCCTGACTGAAAGTGTCATATGTAACGACAAAAAAAGTCTTACCTAATGACAAAAATGTCTTTAAAAATATCTTAACTAATGACAAAAATCTTTAAAAATGTCTTTACTAACGAAAAAATGTCTGAACTAAAGACAAAAATTTGCACATTCAGAACTTCACATTCCCTCCACTTTTTTCTGAACGGACAAATTTTGTCTTTTGCAAGACATTTTTTTGTCGTTATCCCTTTGAACATAAGGCCTATAGTGAGTACAAGGGACACATTTAATGGAAAACTATGTCTTAGAAATAAGTGGCTCTTAATTTAACCCTTTAACCCCTTGAGGACCAAAGGGATACACAACGCATTTGCTTTGCAGTGTGTTGCACACCTCTGTAGTCCTTAACCCCTTAAGGACCGTTGACGGTCCTGGCACTTCATGGGTTGGGGAGCCATAAGGACCCATGAAGTGCAAGGACCGTCATGGAATTCAGCTGCACCCCGTTCGGGGAGCCCTGAATCTGATTCAGTAAAAAAAAAAAAGAAAAAAAAAAAAAAAAGGTCCGTGATCCTTAAGTGCCGACTGGGTGCATGATCAGTCGGTCCTTATGGGGTTAAAAGTTTAACAGACTGACTTACCTTGGTAAGTGTCCTTCATACAGAAGCCAGACATGACTATTTATATAGTTTTGCATTGGATCTGCAGTTTCCTGTATATAATGATGATGTCTGTTGAAGTCTGACTTTAGTTCATACTTCATCATAGCATCCAACAAGCTTGGTTAGTCCTGAATGGTTCATAAGAATTTATTGTCTTTATCAGATTGTAATCTGAAACTAACTGTATAGATATTACAGGTTACTTTTTGGAAGTCACCTTCTTAGGTAAATCCTTCTGTTAACCTTGTAAAGGGATAGTCATGTTTCCATAAGAACAACACTGCAATCCGTCCTTGTAGTGAATACAGCTGATAAGTAGCATTAGTAATGGTGAATTTTATCTACATTCCCTTCAAATAATATTATTAATTATCCCCCTCACATCCCTTATACTTACATTATCCTTCGAGCCTTGGAGCTGGAAGCGGATGGGGACTTGGGACAATCTACTTTCAGTCTATGGAAAAACCTGCCCTCCTTCATCAAGGGGGGCAGGGTTTTCCGTATACTGATAGACGGCAGATTGTGCCTTGCAGCTCTCTGTCCTGTCAAGCGACTGGACTTCTAATATATGGGGAGGGGGCCTGGCAGTCTGAAAAGGGAGTGAAGAGGAAAATTTATATTATTTCAAGGGCTATAGAGCGAATTCAGCATTACTAACATCAGTGATCGGTTATATGTTCTATAAGGACGGATTGCAGTGTTGTTCTTATGCAAACATTACTATCCCTTTAAGGACCACAGGGGTGAGCAGCACATTGAATCAATGCATTGCACAATCCGAGGGTCCTTTAGGGGTTAAACATACCTCCCTGGATTTCAGAGATCTTTACAACACATTACAAAGCAATACATTGCAGATCTAGCACCCAAGACAGAGGTAGGCAACGTGTGACCCTCCAGCTGAAGACTGCTAGTTGGTGTTGATGGGAATTGTAGTTCTGAACAGCTGGAGGTTGCCCATTCCTGAACCAAGGAATTAAAGCCTCTTATTCCTAGGTTATGTAATGGAGGAAAGTGGGAGTAACAGTCAGTATATGTATACTTTTGTTACTTCTAGAGCATTTGTAGAAGGCTGATGTATTATAAACAAAATATCATATTTAACAAAACGCTCAAATATTTGTCCGATGCAGTCATGCGCAGTACAGACTGCCTGAATGCACAGAATGCTGGGAGTTCTGTGCTGGTAGCATTCTATGCTTTTGGGCAGTCTCTACAGCACATAACTGCATCGCGGGCGCTGCCACTGAGGTGCCAGCAGCACGCAGAGCAGGACCAGCCTCTTAACCCTTTGAGTGCCAGGAGGTACACAATGCATTGCAATGCGTTGCGTACCCCTCTGGCACTTAACGGGTTAAAATCACCTGGCCCTTGGCCCGTGTACACGGGCTTTTACATTAGTCTGATATAATAAGCACTATAAACTAGCAGACACTGAGAAACATGAATATTATTACATACAGTTACCTGATACACCCTAGCTTTATAATTTGTTAATTGGTTATTGGTACCAACTAGCATTCAAATACATGTGATACTTGCAGTATTTTAACCTCCTCGATGCCACCCTAGGGCGATAGTAGGGTTGCCACCCAGCCGGTATTTTACCGGCAGGCCGATAAAAAATTTGCTTCCTTCCAATGTTAAGTCTATGGAGGGAATGCCTTGGCCGGTATTTTTTTGAAGAAAAGGTGGCAACCCTAGGCGATAGACTCATGAAACAGCCTCCCAGCAGATGTGGTAGGAACCAATACCTTTAGGGAGATAAAAATGCCTGAAACAGACGTGTGTTTGAGAAGATTGAATAATTTGATTGGACATAAAAATGGACAGACTGAATACAACAGGCTGAGGATTCTCCTGGATAGTTGTAAAAAATGAAAATGAAACCCATTGAAGAATTGGAGCTATTTTAGAGGAGACCAACTGTGCCACAGGAGACAAATAAAAATCCCCATTGTTTTAAATTGAGCTTTAACCCATTAAATGCTTCATATGTCTCTAGTTCATTGTTATGCAATGCATTGACGACCTCTCGATTTTTCAAAGAGTTTAAAGCCCCATTAAAATCAAAGAGGATTTGGGGAATTTGGATTGCCCCCTTGGTGTAGTGTTATTTATTATATCCAGAACTGCTACATTTCTTATTAGTACATTAGCCTTGTGTCCCAGTGATGTGGAGACCACTCTAGTGTCCAAGGGTTTGAGCCATAGGTGGGCAGCCTGAGTCTGTGGAGGACTACAGTTCTCATCATTGCCAGCCAATCAACGTCTGGCAGGGGATGATGGGAATTGTAGTCCTTCACAGAGGGACAGCCACAATTTGTCCATCTCTGTTTTAAGCCTTTTAGAGCTAGATGAGTGTGCAACACATTTATCTCCAGCGATTTCCACACTACACTGGAACTTAAAGGGTTAAGGCTTGAAATGGTAATTAATGCTGTTTTTATGCATATTAAAAGTTATAACTGTATAGCAGCTATATCAATTAACTAGTTTAATTGTTGTTCTTTACTTTATTGCAACATCCAGATTTTAAAGTGCATCAGTCAGCTGGAGCTTGCCCAGTTGATAGGCACTGGGGTGAAGCCTCGCTACATATCGGGCACCATGCGGAACAGAGAAGGCTCTTTCACTGGAACCAAGGACCAAGCGTCTGATGAGTTTGCCAGTCTGGGCCTTGGTGAGTAGATGCATTAATAAAAACTGCATTTTCAGGATATATAGTTTTCCTTAATGAAGTATTGAAGTTTTATTATTTTACGTTTAATGCAGGCTGAAGTAATTTACATTTACATCCTCATTCTATCAGTTTTGTACAAATCCTGCAGCATCAACCCTTTGAGTGCCAGAGGGGTGCCTATCTGGCACTCAAAGGGCTAATATATGAGACATAATGTGCCTTAGATATAATGGCACAATGGATCAATTCAGGAGCAAACTAACTGCACTATAATGGAGACCTAAAAATGTCCATAAGGTTAAATGTGGCGTTTAACCCCATGAATACTAGCAGTCTCCAACTCATTGCTTTGGAGTACACTAGAGATCTCTAGAATGAAATGTCTAAGAGTTGTGGTAATTTTTATTGGTCCCCTGTGATGCAGTTGATTTGCTCCAGAAGTATTCCACTTTATACTTACAGTATTCTCCCTGACTGTAAGACACACTTTTGAGAATTGTCACATTTCACCCTGAAGTTTATAGTTCAGACTAATCAATTTCTTCCATACCAGGGAACTTCCAGAATGATCTGTCCCAAGATCTTGTAACTATTAACCCTTAACATTCCCCATAATATAGATTCTCTCTGATATGTCCCTGATCGCTGTACTCAAGAGGTGCTCCAATCAATCCTCAATGAACCATTAATCTACAACAGCTTAACCCCTTAATGACTGCCCGGCCCTGGGGTGGGGCACTCTGGAGGATCAAAGCACGTTTTTTTTTTTTCTTTACAGACATGATCTGTGATAACCGATCACAAACTTCTATGACGTGTCAGGACCATCACCAGTCCTTAACGTCCCGGACAGCTGTGAACGTCCTGACATGTCATTGGTCATTAAGGGATTAAAGGTATCACTGCATGAATGCACACGAGACAAGCAAGACTTCTTCCTCTGCCTAGTGGCAAAAGTTTAGAGACCAAAGAAGCAATTAACTGCAACGTTGCATAGCCTTCTGGCACTCAAAGGGTTAAATAAATGGGAAGTTTGTGTGTTCCCAAATGGTGCAGTTGGTTTGCCCTAGAATTACTCCACATTGATTTTATACATAAGGACCAATAATGTGTTAGGATCAAGGGGCAATACTCCTTTACCAAAACAGGTGCAATTCTGGAACAAACCAACTGCACTGTAAGACAGAATTGGTTTAAACGGGGCTGTATCCCCTTCAATGCTAGAGAGGTCTCCAATGCATTGAGAAGAAATGCTTCAGAGACCTCCCTTGCATTCAAGGGATTAAAAGCAAACTGGGGCAATTCTCGGAACAAACCACCAGCACTATAGGGAACAAAGACAATGTCCTGTTGACTTGCAAAGCATTGGAGACCTCTCTAGCATTTAACTGGTTAAGAACAAACTAGAGCAATTCTGGGGCAAACTACCAGCACCAGCAATTTCCAGTTGATATAATGTGGCCTTTAACCACTGGAATGTTAGTGCGGTTTCCAGCACATTCCGAAGCAATTTGTTAAAGACCACTTTAGCATTCAAGGGTGGGTTATGCACTAAGGTGTGATAAACAGGTGATAAAGTGGTGATAACTTCTCCAGTTCCTGTGTTATTCTATGGAGCCTCTCACTAAGATATCTCCAACTTTAGAGATCTTGGCTTTATAGAATAACATAGGAACTGGAGAAGTGATATCACTGGAGAAGTTATCCATCGCCTCCTTATCACACCTTAGTGCATGACCCCTAAGGTGTTACGAGACCAGTTTTAATCAGTGGGAGTTTGAAGAATTTTTTTGTTTGTCCCACGTTGGTTTGCTCCTGAATTGCATCTCTTTAGCTTATTCATACCTCCTCTTGCCATAGTAACACTTTACAATATAATTTTTTTTTTCTTATCCTCTTAAAGTTGGCGGAAATGTTGACTGGAAGCAAATAGCAAGCATTCAGGAATCCATAGGGGAGACAAGTTCACAAAGTGTTGTGGTGGCTGTTGACAGGTATGCTGTAATATTGAGGTGTTTACTTGGATGCCTGACCTAAGACTGTGACACCTTGTGTGCCATGTGTTTAACACATTGGATAAACATATTTTTTGAAACATAGATTATTACTACAGATAAATAACAAATTGGCCCATTTAGGTGGCCCATATTGCTAGAGGCTAAAAATCTTAAAGGCTCAGTTATGAAAACAAACATATAGGGTTTTCCTACTAAGTAAAACAAGAGTACTAAAACAAAAGAACTTCCACTGCTGTGAGATGCCATTCCAAAATTATTACAGTTTAAACTGTTGTTTTTTTACATTGCCCTCCAGTTGTCAGATTTCAATTAGTTATCCTATTGCATCTTATGGAAAGTCACTGGCAATCAGTTCTCCATAGAATGTTACAGAAACGGACAAGTCACTTCCTGTCAGTTTGATCTACCAGGTAGACAGTATCCTGTGAAGACTTAGTCATTTGATCAGAGCTATCCATAGGCTGCTATAGCAACATCACCCTCATAACATTTCAGGCCATGGAGGTACTGCATACAGAAAATCTGAGTTTAACCCTTTGATTGCATTGCAATGCATTGGCTACCTCTTTTGGCACTCAAAGGGTTAAGCTACAAAAACATTTGAACAAATTATCTCTTTATCTCTCGTTAGTGGGAATACCTTTGTTTTAATCAACAGGATAAACCCTGTAAAAAAAAAAAAAAAAAAAAAAAAAAAAAAAAAAAAAAAAAATATATATATATATATATATATATATATATATATATATATATAATACCATATCAAGTGTAGTATTGCTTGAAGATTTGCAAAAACGATGCAGAGCAGAGGTGGGCAGTGTCACCCTCCTGCTGCTGTTTGGTAGGTATTCTTGTCTCAAAAAGGGAGGACTGTATGTTGCCCTTCCCTTATGTAGGTGCCTGCTCTTTTATGTTATATCTCTGTGTACTCCAGCCTCCATATTAAGGAGGCTAAGGTGGAGATATTCTGCACCACGCAACTGGAAACCACTCTAGCATTTAAGGGGTTAATGCCATATTTACATTTCTGTGTCGTCCAATACAGGTTACTGGTAACTTTGGGTAGGAGATCCGCCCCTTTAAATAGACAATAACAATTATAGAATTGATTGCAGTGGGTGGAGCCTACCTTCCCTCCTTGGCTGCAGCTAGCCACCCAGCTCCAGAAATATTTGTTCCTTGGTGAAGACACAGGCAAGAGAACAATTCTGCTATAGTTTTAGAACGTTTTTTTATTTTTCTGTTAGAAATGGAATACCACCATTAGGCGGATTACCATAACTGACAATGCCCTTAGATGTGGCTAGCTCAGTATCCAGGACCTTAAGCCCTGGGGGGAAAATCTTGGCTACAAGTTCTGTCCTCAGGAGTCGCCCACCGAGGCTTTTCCTACTACATGGTAATTTGAAGACAGAAGATCTGCAGGAAAGGTGAGAAACCCTTTGAGTGCTGCAGGTGCACATGTCCCACAGTGCCCCTCCACACAGGGTTTTTTTTTTTCCTTTGGAGTTCCTATTGTACACTCCTGCAATCATTGTGTCTATCTGTATGTTTCTTGGGTGTTTGGAGCAGGTTTATGTGGTAATTAACCCTTTAACTGCTGGTTTTGCTTCTTTTGGTTTTTTTTTTTAACACTTTCCCACTGGTTCAGTGTTTTTTGGGTCTCCTAACATTTTCTAGTTATGTTTCATGTATTTTTATTTTACTGTTTCAACTTTGTAAAAACTGAGTTCTGGCGTGCTTTACCGCATAGGCGCCATTGCTCCATTCACTCCTATGGGACTGTACAGTTTGGGACATATCGCTCCACCTAGTGACTTCAGAGACAGCTCATTTTTATTGTCTGCGCTTTCTCTATCATCCGGTTCATGTTTCTAGTGTGTTGGGGGGCTTCGAGCACTGTTTTTCCTGGAAAACTACATTTCCCATGAGTGCTTGCTTCTCACGCTTGTTTTTGATTGGCTCCCACCGTGGCAGCCATTTTATGCCATTTCCAGAATGAGTATCCTACGTAGAGCTTGGAATCTCCTTCTCTCCTCTGCTGATTATCCCTTCGCCTGCCAGATAAGTCTGTTTTAGCGATTTCACACTGTGATTGGGTGATTTCTTATACTGTGACGTTTTTGACACTGTGAGAATGTCTAATCCGTTGGAGCTTGGGGCCAGACCTAAGACTAAGGATGCTGGGGTCTCTGTATCCCCTTTAGCATATTGCTCTTCCTGTCATTCAGGGTTACCTAGAGAATTCTCAGGTCCTTTATGCCCAACATGTTCTGATGTCCCTGAGAGTCTCCCAGGGACCTCCAGCCATGCATAAGAGCCAGTTTGGGTGCAAGAGTTCAAGGCTGCTACTAGGGATTTTAGGTCTTCATTGCATCTCTTTCCATCCCAGTTACAGGGGGTATTCCATTCTTGGTAGACCCCCTCTTCCGTCAAGTCTTCTCTGCCAAAAACCACAGGGAGTACCTGACATATCACATTCCTCTGAGGAGGAACTGCTGGTGGATTCAGGTGTTGAGGAATGTTCTGCTGTTGGCTTCTCTCAGTTTTTTGGAGACCCCTTTGAGGCCGATCCTGAGCCCTCGGCTGAGGGCCTGATCAGGGCTATTTTGACTACCCTCAACATTCCCTTAGTTCGGGAGGTTTCTTCTGATCCCTCTGATGTTTTTCAGGAGCCTAAAAAGCCCCTTACTTGTTTTCTACCTAACCCCACTCTTGACCGCCTTGTGTCTGAAGAGTGGAAATCCCCGGACAGAAAACCTTCTATCTCCAAGAAATTTGCCAAGCTTTACCCCTTTTCTGAGGCGGCGCTTACTCAGTGGGTTTATCCCCCCAAAGTGGATGCTCCTATCAGGCTATCTAAGTCTACTGCCTTACCAGTTTCTGATGCCTTCGCTCTGAAAGACTGGACTCACAAGAAACTTGTGGTTTCTCTCAAGTCCGTTTTTGCCACTGCTGGTACTGCCATGCGTCCCGCATTGGCTGCGGCATGGGTTAACCGGGCCATTTCGGTCTGGACTGAACAGCTCACCCTGGCTGTCCATCAGGGTACTCCTGCTTCGGATATGTTGCGACTTCTCGCCAACATTTCTGAGGCCCAGCCCTATGTTTCTGCTGCCTTATTTGATGCCATCCGTTTGGTGGCTAGGGTTTCCACCATGTCTGTGGTTTCCAGACAGGCTCTTTGGCTCAAGATCTGGTCTGCTGACACTGCTTCCAAGAAAGCCTTGCTCTCCTTGCCTTTTCAAGGCACTTCATTGTTTGGGCCAGATCTCAAGGATCTGATTAGTGAGGCCACAGGGGGTAAACGTACCCTTCTGCCGCTTAAGCGTAATAGGTATTTTCGTTCCTTTCAGACTGAGACACGTCCGGCGAACCAGACGGTTCCCTCAACACTGCGTACCTCCTCCAAGCCCAAACAGCAATGGAAGTCCAAGGTCTCCTCCAAGCCCAAGGCTTCCAAGCCTTCTTCGGCATGACTTTCCGAACCCGGGTCCCCACTGTGCTGTGGTTGGCCGTCTGTGTCACTACCACAGCGTCTGGGAGTATTCACTGGCGGACCCATGGGTTTTACCGGTGGTGGTGGGAGGATACAGGATCCCTTTCGTCTCTCTTCCTCCCTTTCATTTTTTTCCTTCTCATACGCCTCGGGGAGCGGTGAAACACCGGCTGTTCAACGGTGCTATTCAGGCTCTTCTAGACAAGGATGTTCTAAAGCCGGTTCCAGTTCAGGACAGAGGTATGGGTTTTTACTCTAACCTCTTTGTGGTCTCCAAGAAGGACGCCCTATTTTGGATTTGAAGGATCTCCGTTCCTTTGTGATCCGGACTCATTATTACCAGGAGTCTCTACGGATGGTGATTGCTGCTATGTGTCCGGGGGAATTCCTTGCCTCTCTGAATCTTCAGGACGCGTATTTACACACCGTCATATATCCAGAGAGCCGGCAGTATGTCAGATTTGCCTAGGACAGAGGGTACTTTCAGTTTTCAGCTCTTCCCTTTGGTTTGACTACAGCTCCTCAAGTTTTCAGCCGTGTTCTGGGAGCCTTAGCGTCCATCCTCCACTGGGACGGCATCAGAGTTACTCCATACATGGACGACCTGCTTCTGAAAGCCCCTTCTGCGGAACTTCTTCATCAGTAGGTTCAGCTGTGCATTCATGCTCTCACCCAATACGGGTGGATCATCGACATGGACAAGTCAGATCTTGTCCTGTCCCAGCGTCTGGTCTTACTTGGCCTTCTCTTCGAAACTCAGAAGAGCATGGTGTTTCTCACGGATGAGGTAGTTCACCAGATTGCCCACAGGGTTTCTGCGGTTCTGGCTCAATATCCAGTTCCAGCCAAGAAGCTGTCCTCTCTAATGGGGAAATTCATCTCCACCATAGAAGCGGTCCCGTTTGCCATGGGACACACCAGGGAACTCCAGAGGTTTGTGATCCAGGTGTGCAAGGGTCAGCCGGACCTTCTGAAGATGTCAGTGTCCTTCCCTCTTCATGTGGAACTGAGTTTGTCGTGGTGACTCGACCTCTCCAATCTGCTGAAGGGCAAGTCCTTCCTGGTATCCTTCTGGACCACGGTGACGACGGACGACAGCCTCTTCGGCTGGGGAACAGTCCTGGGTCGCGTGTGCTCAGAGTCGGTGGTCTCCAGAGGAATCTCTCCTTCCCATCAATGTGTTGGAGCTTCCGGTGATATTTCATGCCCTTCGTCATTGGACACCCCAGCTGGAAGACTGTCCAGTCCGGGCACAGTCCGACAACGCCAAGGCCGTGGCTTACATCAACAGACAGGACAGAACAAGAAGTCTCGCCGCTTGGTTAGAGGTCAAGGCTATTTTGTCCTGGGCAGAACACGTTCCTGACATATCCGCAGTACACATTCCTGGCTTGGACAACATCATGGTGTACTTCCTCAGTTGACACACTGTAGACAGCGGAGAGTGGGAACTGCACCCAGAGGTGTTAACACTCATTGTTCAGAAGTGGGATCTTCCTTACATCAACCTGATGGCGACAAGACACAACAGGAAGGTTCCGAGGTTCTGCTTTCGGTGGAGGGACTCTCTAGCTCTGTCGATGGATGCAATGTCCATTCCTTGGTTGTTTCCTCTGGCCTATATCTTTCCTCCTGTCCCAATGTTGCTTTAAGGAAATTTCGACTGGAACGCTGTCCAGTCATTCTGATTGCTCCGTAATGGCCTCGCCAAGCTTGGTTTCCGGAGTTGCTGGATCTGTCAGTGGCGGAGCCATTCCGGCTCCCTTGCCGTCTGGATCTTCTACAGGGTTACCTGTGGAAGGAGGATGTTCATCGGCTAACTCTGACAGCTTGGAATTTGAATCCTCAATATTAAAGAAGAAAGGTTTTCTTCCGGGATGGTGGCTACTATGCTCAGTGCCTGCAAACCTGTTTCTTACAAGATCTACCATCGTGTCTGGTCGACTTTTCTGTCTTGGTGTGCTGACAAGGACCTTTCTCAGGAATTTGATCTGCCTACTGTCCTGCCTTTCTTGCAGGATGGTGTGGCTAAGGGCCTCAGTTTGAGTTTCCTTAAGGTTCAGACTTCTGCTCTCTATGTTTTCTTTCAGAGGCGCAGTACCATACTTCCTGATGTCAAGGTTTTCTTCCAGGGCGTTGCTCATACTCGTCCTGACTTCAAGAATCCTGCTCCTCCGTGGGATCTTAACTTGGTTTTGGGCGTTCTTCAGCGACCTCCCTTTGAGTCCTTGGCTACTATTCCTCTATGCCTGCTGACATGGAAAATGACTTTCTCCTGGCGATCGTGTCAGTTCACAGTGTCGCAGAGTTACATGCTATGTCCTTTAAACCACCTCTTTTGGTGTTTCAAAGGGATAAGGTGGTGCTTTGCACTTCTCAGGAGTTTCTTCCGAAGGTGGTTTCGGAGTTCCACATCAACTAGGAGACTCTGGTGCCTTCTTTCTGCCCTGACCCCACCTCTGGCAAGGAGAGGGATCTCCACTTGTTGGATGTGGTGCGTTGTCTCAAGTTTTATGTACATCGCACTGAGTCTATCAGGCAATCTGACACGCTATTCGTCATTCCTGCAGGTCAAAGGGCAGGAAGACCTGCATCCAAAGTGACTATTGCTTCTTGGGTCAAGTTCACTATTTGTAAGACGATCTGAGGAAGAAGCCTGTCCCCTTTCGGGTCACAGCTCATTCTACAAGATCTATTGTGGCTTCTTGTGCTTACAAGAATCAGGCTTCTGCTGATCAGTTGTGCAAGGCCGCCACTTTTCGAAGCACTACCGTGTTGATGTACTGGCATCGGCTGATTTCAGCTTCGGGAGGAAGATCCTGGAGGCAGTCTTGCCTGTCTAGGATCCTCTTTGGTTCATTGTGCTTCCTTCACTTTTGAGCCCTGTTGGCTCTAGTTCAGTGTGCTGTGTAACAGTTTGGTGTGTTGTTACCCTTGTTCAGTGTCTGTTGACACTTCATTGTTTTGTTGGGCTATCTCTGATCTGCTCTGGTGACTTTGGGGGCCTTGCGCCTGGTCCTTGCCTTCCTTCCCGCCTCTGGGAAACTTAATGGTTGGGCATCCCAAAGTTACCAGTAACCTGTATTGGACGACAGAGAAAAGAGGGTTTTAGTCTTACCTGTTAAATCCTTTTCTCTTAGTCCATACAGGTTACTGTTCTCACACCCTGTCAAGGGACCATGCTTGGCTTTCCTGTGGCAGACCGTGGGGGTCCTTCGGGGTCATGCTCACAGGATTCTTATTTCCCTTCCACTATCTAGTCAATAGTTAGTGTCTCAAATCTTTCTGGAGCTGGTTGGTTAGCTGCAGCCAAGGAGGGAAGGTAGGCTCCACCCCCCTGCATACAATTCGAGAATTGTTCCTGCCTACAGTTGAAGGGGTGGCTCATCTACCCAAAGTTTCCAGTAACCTGTTTGGACTAAGAGAAAAGGATTTAACAGGTAAGACTAAAATCCTCTTTTCTCTTAGTCCATACAGGTTACTGGTCTCCCACCCTGTCAAGGGCCCATGCTTGGCTCTCTGTCGCAGCTTGTGTGGGTCCTTCGGGGTCATGCTCACAGGAGTCTTCTTTCCCTTCCACTATCTAGTCATTAGTTAGTGTTTCAAATCTTTCTGAAGCTGGTTGGCTAGCTGCAGCCAAGGAGGGAAAGTAGGTTCCACCTCCTGCAATCAATTATAGAATTGTTCCTGTCTACTTAAAGGGGAGGATCACCTACCCAAAGATACCAGTAACCTGTATGGACTAAGATAAAAGGATTTAACTGGTACGAATAAAATGCTCTTATCAGCGCTATTTATGCTCTTCACTCCTCAAGGACAGGGATGCACTGCACTATTAATTACTCTTTATTTCATTGAATACTGCAACTGATTGCACCATGATTATCCTGATTAATTCTCAGAACTACAGATGTAATATAGTTGTATCCATCTGAGACATTAAAGAAATAGTAATGCTTAACGTCGAAAAAATATATTAATTGGGTTTATTGCAGCTCAAACTCAGTCAGACAAACTGAAAAAAAAAAAAAAAAAAAAAATATATATATATATTAATTCCATTTGAAGCGTTAGACTGTCCCTTTAACATACATTTGGCCTTAGTGAGGTGTGTAATGAGAGATTATGTAGCAAAACAATTGCATCATAGGGGACAAATACAATTCCCACAATTCCCTTTGATTAAAATGGGGCATTTATCCACTTGAATGCTAGAGATCTCTTCAGTGTATTGCTCTGCAATACTTTGGATACCTCCATAGCATTCAAGAGGTTAAAAGCATCATTGAAATAATTGGAAATGTTCATTTGGTCCCCAAGGTGCAGTTGGTTTGCTCCAGAATTGTACTTCTTCAGATTCCGGAATATGGTCCATTGTTTTAGCTTGAAAGTAGTTTTATTTTTCAGTCTCTGTTTATGTCTCCGGATACAAACAGTGTGAAAACCATTAATGTTAACGAGTACAAAATTTGTTCTCATTATACATGACTCTCTTTAACAAACAATGCTTCATCACACCCTGGAGTCTGCAGGCTTGTTACAGCTTTGGCGTTAAGATTTAATACAAATTAATCTTTCCCTCATTCAAATATGAGTTTACAGATGGTTGCACCCATGCAAAAGCAAATCTTACAAACCAGCCGAATAAAAATCAAGCGAGCGTGGTTATAGAATAATGGACACGTGCAATTGTAAACACCTGTTGACATACAATTTCCTCACCTTCCTAACAGAAGTATGGTTTTTGCAGGTTCACTGGGGATCCCCACAGTTGCAAATTACAATATGAACCATTGTATGTATATTTAATACCAAATTTTGAGTGCGTAAAACAGCTTCACATGTACTTACACATAGATAATCATATTCCTCCTCAGAACCAGCATGAAACAATAGGGAAATCTCCAGTGAGAGAAGGTAAAGTAAAGTGGGCTACATTTACATAGCAGTCATAGTAACCGAGTGCAACAGGGCTGATGTTCTGGCCAATAATAAGGTATCCACAATAATGTTAACCATAAAATAACAATAGCAGACCTATTGTTCAGGCCTGTCACATTAAATAATTTTAATAAACATAAAAATGAGAATTTTTAACCTGGTGATTGATTCCAGGACTAGGACTGCCCTGACTTGATTCTTCATCATCCTATATAATAATTTGATAAATAGTTTGTAACGACGCAGTCATGCTCAGTAGAGACTGCTGTGTGTGCTGCAGTCATGCTCAGCAGAGACTACCCGTGATGAGGCTGATACAGATATGGGCGCTCCGAAGTTGTCCAGCTGTGTATCAGCCATGGAGCGGGCAGTCTGTACTGGGCATGACTGCACCGCGACCGGCCGGCACTGTGGCCCGTGTACATGTGCTCTTCAACTAGTCTCATCATATAAGCACTAAGTGTAATACGGGAAGCTAGATTGCTTTGCAGGTTAAACACTTAGGGGCGTATGTTAAAAAATGAATGAATTTGGGAGCAAACCAATTGCTCTATAGGGGAGAACTGATATTTCAAAAATTTCCCATTGAATTAAAAGGGGGTTTTAACCCCTTGAATGTTAAAGAGGTCTTTAACACATTGCTAAACAAAGTGATGCAGTCCTCTCTAGCAGTCAAATTTGTTCAAATCCCCATTTAACACATTGGGAATCTTTAGCTCTCCCTATAGCGCAACTGACTTGCTCCACAATTCCTCCTCTTTTCTTTTGAACATATGGCCCTTAAAGCAGAGATTCTTTGTCCAGGTGTGACACAATTATCTGAAAAAATACTCATGACACATTTGTGCAGGATAAACAACATAACTTGACAACCCTCTGGTCATCAAGGGGTTAATGAATTTATCTGGAAAGGAGTGCCACATTAAGCTTGGTGCAACCACACCAAAAAGTGTCAGGACACAACCATTGAGATCCACTTTCTTAGAGGCTGATTTAAAGGGATGAATATGGGTCTGCATTGTGAGCCCTGAGGGACCAATGGTGGAGGAGAAAAAAGGTCTGAAAAGAAACACCTCCAGACAAGCCAACATGGGTACAGCTGCAATTCATGGCCTCCATATTTCATGCCGTCTTTGCTGTGGGCCATGTCACCAACTGTAGCCTGCAGTAAATCTCCCTTTTATTTATTAACCATAAAAAAATCAAAAATGTTCATGGTAGCATGCAATAAAGCTTGTGATAATAAGGTGATAACTATATATATAACTAGAGCCTATACACTGAGATCTCCAGAGTTGGAGAAATCTTTGTGAATAGGCACCATAGAATAACATAGGAACTGGAAAAGTGAAATTGCTGGAGAAGTTCTTTCCACATTATCAACAAAAACAACATTGGAGCAGTTTCCAAATGGCAGTCAGATATTTCCCTGGATCAACATCCTGTCTGCTTTGAAGTCAGCTGTCATAATTCTCAATGTTGTTCTGTGCTAGATATGTATACATTATCTTTTTAAAATCAGCTACAGTATCTGCAAGTAGAGCATCACGAGGCAAAGAATTCCACAACTTTACTGCCTTTACTGTAACACATCCCTGCCTTTGTTTTAGTCATGGTGTGTTCTGATTATTAATGCCTTGGGTGCTAGAGAGATCTCCATCACATCGCTTAGTTGGGGAGTAAAGTGTGTTACATGGTGGGAATTCATCCAAGCAATAACACTCCTTTCTATTTATTCCATTCATTATATTAAATGTGTAGTAAAATATGTTACTTCTTACAGGATATTTACAGGATCCACAAGGCTGGATGGTAATGCCATAGGTAAGTGGTTCTCAACATTTTTTTTTTGTTCACTGCACCCTTAACCCTTTGAATGCCAGTGATGTGTCCAATGCATTTCTTTGCAGTGGGTTGGATACCTCTCTGGCACTCAAAAGGTTAACATAGAGTCTGACATTTTCAGGATACACCTAAGATTTTATATATAATTTGTCAAGGAATAATGAAGGGTACAAAACATATATAAATACATATAAATATATAGTCAGCTGTTAGGTCTCAAAATCAGAATAACAAAAAGACACATATTGTGCATACATTATCCATAAATATGTATTTGAATCTCATTGTTCACATTTTTGTAAAAGTCTTATAGCAAAGTAGGGGCACCCTAAGTGGATGTCCATGGTGCACCAAAGTGCCACAGCACATTGGTTGAAATTCACTGTTCTAGACAGATCTGTAGCTGTGTTGGGGAGTAAATGTATTTCTCTTCCACAATCTGCCCCTTTCTTTCCTTCTTCTTGTCTATCTCTGATCTAGGGCTTGATTCTATTACCCGTGCTAAAACCGGCGTTACAGGAAAAACAAGTAGCGTGAATTTTGCAAACGTGTTATGTCGGTATTCTATTGCAGAACCACAGTAAAACAAAACTGCCATAGACAGCACTTTTCGGAGTAGTAAAAAAACTGGCGGTCTGCTTTTTTTCAACTACCGCCTACAAAAAACGCGCAAAATGTCCAAGGAAGTAGGCGTACATTTGACGACAGAATGATCAAGTTCAGTGTTAGATGTGTTTTCCACATAACAAAATCCGACAGAGTGCCCCCTTTCGACATATTAACCCCCCTTTTAAAAGTCGGCTTGCAGTACTTTCTTTCACCACTTTAATTCGACTAATATTGTTCACATTCCACATTTTAACCCCTCCCCCTTTAAAATTCGACTACAGTGCTCCCATGACTTTTTTACCATTTTTATCCAACATTTTTCTTCTCCTTTTTTTTTTTTTTTTTTGACATGCCCTCGTGTTTTGTATTGCAAGATGAACCCTATGAGTACCAGAGAGGTAGCAACGGGTTTGCTACGTGTTTGCAAAGAGAAGAAATGTGGATTGAAGATGCAGACTTGTTAAAATGAAACTTTATTAATTATAACATAAAACTGTGTTAAAACACAGGGTGTTAAGTGTAGCTCAAAGCTGATAATGTAGATGAGTTCTATTACTTGGGCAGAAACATGACTGTGGAAAATCCTCTTTCACTGTTGTCCAATACAGGTCACTGGTACAATGGGAGGCAACCCGCCCCTTTAATAGGCAGGAACATTCATTCAAATGTATGCAGGGGGTGGATCCTCCCCTCCTACTTAAGCTGCCTTCAGGCCAGAGCCAAGCTAGATTGATTTGTTCCTGTGTGCTGTGCACACCAGGTGGAGAACATCTCTCATTCAACTTTAGTTTTTTATTGTTTTCCTTCAAATATGGAATACCACCATTAGGCGGGTGACCATGGCTGTGAATTGCCCTCTCCAAAGTGGCTAGTGCAGCTTCCAGGGATTTTCTGGTGGACCTTATGCCCTGAAGAGGGAACATCTTGTGTCAAGTAGCTTCCCTGCTGGGGAATTTTCCTCTGGTTAATTCCCTTTTAACATGGTTACCTGAAGACAGAAGTCCTGCAGAAAAGTGAGCCACCCTTTGAGTGCTGAAGGTCCACTTGTCCCACAGTGTCCCTTCTTTGGGCATGTATTTGGGGGTTCTCGTTATGCACTCCAGCACTCATAGGGTGTTTTTATTTCTATTGCTTGTATTTATGCAATGTCTGTGGTATTCCCTGGGTTTTGGAGCTTTGGGTTGTTATTTTCTCATGTTTTACATGTACTAGAAGTGTGTTTGGTGAACTTTTTCTTTCAGGTATGCTTTATTAATATTTAATGTTCCGCCCCTTTAAGCGCGCTTTTACCCGCATAGACGCCATTGCTCCTTTACTCTCTATGGGTTTACACAGTGTGGGACGTATCTCTGGAACCGCTTGTCACAGCAACTTCAGAGAGGGCTCATTTTGTTGGTCTTCCCCTGCTCTATCATCCGGTAGCTAGATTCGGTGTGTTGGGAGTCTGGGGGGGCTTCGGGCACTGTTTTGGGGTACTTCTGAGGAAAACTACGATTCCCATGAGCGCCTATTTCGCGCTCGTTTTCTGATTGGCTACCATCGCGGCAGCCATTTTGTGGTGTTATTCTCAGCGAGTATACTACGCAGGGACTGAGCCTTCTCTCCTCTCAGCAGATTACCCCTTCGCTGGCCAGATAAGTCCGATTTTAGGAATTTCTGGGGTGAAACTTTAATCTTTCACATTTCTACTGGTGATTTTTCTTAGTGGAGTATATCTGACGCTGTGAGCATGTCTACTCCACTGGAGTCAGGGGCTAGACCCAAGACTAAAGAGGCTGGGGTGGCCATTTCCCCCATTACGTTTTGCTCCTCTTGTCACTCTGGGCTGCCTAGAGAATTTTCAGGTCATTTATGCCCAAAATGTGCAGAAAGTCAGGATAGCAACCCTGGGCTTCCCAGCCACGCTATTGGGCCAACTTGGGTAAAAGAGTTTAAAGCTGCCACTAGGGATCTCAGATCCATTCTTCAACTCTTTCCCTCTCAGGTTCAGGGGGCTCTGCAAGTCTGGCAGACCCCCTCCACAATCAGGACCTCCCTGCCTAAGCCACAGGGGGCTCCTGATGTGTCTGATTCTTCTGAGGAAGAACTTTTGCAGGATTCTGATGCTGAGGAAGGCACTGTTATAGAATCTAATAGGTCCATTGGTGACCATTATGAATGTGACCCTGAAGTTTCTGCTGAGGGTTTTATCAGAGCTGTGTTAACTACGCTCAACCTTCCTCTGACTCAGGAATCTACTCATGATCCAACTGATGTTTTCCAAAAACCATCTAAGGCTGTGGTTTGTTTTCCTAATAACCCTACTCTTGCCCGTTTAGTCTCTGATGCGTGGAGGAATCCGGAAAAATCCTCTTCTGTGTCCAAAAAGTTTGCTAAACTTTATCCTTTTCCTGAGGCTGAACTGGCAAAATGGGTTCATCCTCCTAAAGTGGATGCTCCTATTTCTAGATTATCCAAATCTACTGCCTTAGCTTGTCAGATGCTTCGGCCCTGCAGGATTGGACGGACAAAAAGTTAGAGATTTGTCTTAAATCCATTTTTGCCTCTATTGGCACTGCCATGCGTCCAACCTTTGCAGTGGCGTGGGTTAATAGGGCCATTGCGGCCTGCACTGAACAACTGGCTGAGGCGGTTCGCCAGGATGCACCAGTGTCTGAGCAGTTACAGCTTCTTGCTAATATATTAGAAGCTCAAAATTATGTTTCTGACTCTGCTTTTGATGCTGTGCGCATGATGGCGAGGGCCTCTACTTCCTCTGTAGTAGCTAGACGTGTCTTTGGTTGAAAATTTGGTCTGCTGACACTGCCTCTAAGAAAGCCTTGCTTTCTTTGCCTTTTCAGGGGTCCTTACTGTTTGGATCTGAACTTAAGGAGATGATTAGCGAGGCCACTGGTGGCAAAAGTACTCTTCTGCCATCGGTATTCAAGAAGAAGTTTCCAGACAAACGCAATTGGTCCTTTCGTTCTTTCCAAACTGAGACACGCTCCACGTCCCAGACGGGTCCGTCCTCCACGCGCTCCTCCTCCAAGCCCAAACAGTCCTGGAAGCCCAAAGTTGCCCCCAAGGCCAAGACCTCCACGACTGCTTCGGCATGACTCGCCGAACCCGGGTCCGCATCCGGCTGTAGATGGACGTCTCCACATCTTTCGCCGGGTTTGGAAGGAGTCAGTGGCGGACCCTTGGGTTGTTTAGGTGGTATCAGAGGGATACAGGATCCCTTTCTCTTCTCTTCCTCCTTTTCGGTTCCATTTTACTCGTCCTTCTCAGGAGCCTACAAAAAGACGTCTGTTCGACGACGCTATTCAGGATCTTTTGGACAAAGAGGTTCTGGAATTGGTTCCACCAGAGGACACAGGTTCAGGATTCTATTCCAACCTGTTCGTTGTGGCCAAAAAGGACGGAGGTGCTCGTCCTATTTTGGATCTCAAGGATCTCAATTCCTTTGTTGTGAGTTCCCACTTTTGTCAGGAATCTCTGCGTTCTGTGATAGCAGCAATGTCTCCAGGGGAGTTCCTTGCCTCCCTGGACCTTCAGGATGCATACCTTCACATCCCTATTCATCCAGAGAGCAGACGGTATCTCAGATTTGCCTGTCACAAAGGCCACTTTCAGTTTTCAGCTCTTCCCTTTGGTCTGACTTCAGCTTCTCAGGTCTTCCAGAGGGTATTGGGAGCTTTGATAGCTGTGCTTCATCGAGATGGAGTCAGGGTGACTCCTTACATGGACGATCTGCTCCTGAAAGCCTCATCTGCAGAGATCCTTCACCAGCAGCTGCAGTTGTGCATACAGACACTCAATCGCCACGGCTGGATTGTGAATCTGGACAAGTCAGACTTGGTTCCATCTCAACAGCTCCTCTTCCTGGGTCTCCTGTTCGACACTCAGCAGTGCATGGTGTTTTTACCGGAGGAAGTGGCTCATCAGATTGCTATCCGGGTGGCCAGGATCCTGGAACTGGACAGGGTTCCAGTACCAAAGTTGACCTCTCTGGTGGGGAAGTTTATTTCCACGATAGAGGCAGTGCCTTTTGCCATGGCACACTCCAGGGAACTTCAGAGGTTTGTGATTCAGACTTGCAGAACTCATTCAGATCATCAGCATCTCTCCGTATCTCTGCCCCCTCATGTCGAGCTGAGCCTAGAGTGGTGGTTGGACCTGTCTCATCTCCTGAAAGGGAGGTCCTTTCGGGTTCCTTATTGGACCACAGTCACGACGGATGCCAGCCTTCGGGGATGGGGGGCAGTACTGGGTCGTTTCAGTGCTCAGGGGAAATGGGGACTGGAAGAATCTCTTCTTTCCATCAATGTTCTGGAACTTCGTGCCATCTTTCTTGCCCTGAGGCACTGGGAATCTCAGCTGGAAGGTTGTCCAGTCAGAGTGCAGTCCGACAACGCCACCGCCGTAGCCTACATCAACAGACAAGGTGGCACAAAAAGTCTCACCGCTTGGTTAGAGGTCAAGGAAAGAGATCTCCATTTGCTGGATGTTGTGCGTTGTCTTAAATTTTATGTTCATCGCACTGAGTCTATCAGGAAGTCTGACGCCTTGTTCGTCATTCCTGAGGGGCCTAGGGCAGGGAGACCGGCATCCAAGGTAACTATTGCCTCTTGGATAAAATCTACCATTCGTGAAGCCTACAAACTTCGATATAAGCATGTCCCCTTCAGGGTTACTGCTCATTCCACCAGATCAATTGGGGCCTCTTGGGCCTATAAGAATCAGGCGTCTGCTGATCAACTGAGCAGAGCGGCCACCTGGTCCTCTGTGCACATATTCTCGAAGCACTATTGTGTTGATGTACTGGCCTCGGCTGATGCCAGCTTTGGGAGGAAGGTCCTGGAGGCAGTCTTGCCTGTTTAGGACCTTCTACTCTGTGGTTCTTAGTGCTCCTTTGCTGTTAAGCCCGGTTGGCTCTAGTTCAGTGTGCTGTGTTAGTTCGGGGGTTTGTTTTTCCCCCTGGTTGGTGTCCGTTGACACTTCTGTGTTGGGCTCTATGATTAATTGGTTCATAGCAGTTCTGAGTGACTTGGGCCTTGCGTCTGGTCCTTGCCTTACTTCCCGCCTCAGGGTCAGCTCAATGTTTGTACATCCCATTGTACCAGTGACCTGTATTGGATGACAGTGAAAATAGGATTTTAGTCTTACCTGTTAAATCCTTTTCACTTAGTCCATACAGGTCACTGGTCTCCCACCCTGTCAAGGGACCAAGCTTGGCTCTCCTGTGGCATTCAGTGGGGGACCTTCGGGGCATGCTCACAGGAGTCTTCCTTTTCTTCTTACCTCTGGTCAGTTTAGTGTCTCAAATCAATCTAGCTTGGCTCTGGCCTGAAGGCAGCTTAAGTAGGAGGGGAGGCTCCACCCCCTGCATACATTTGAATGAATGTTCCTGCCTATTAAAGGGGCGGATCGCCTCCCATTGTACCAGTGACCTGTATGGACTAAGTGAAAAGGATTTAACAGGTAAGACTAAAATCCTATTTTCCATTGCTCTTTTTTTAGTTTATGGCATTAACCCTTTGAGTGCCAGAGTGGTGTGCTCCGCATTGCAGGGCAATACGTTGCATACCACTCTGGAACTCAGTTGGTTAATAGCACTTGATTTATCCCAGGATCCAAAAACATACAACATTGTCAGTAGGAAAATGTAAAAGATAACAGTTTTATAGTCCTGCCATTACTGGATTATCTTTAGAACTGCCACATTGTAACCAAAAACATGACATTTACCATCTGAGAAGTGAAGCCAATCAGCACTGGCAGTGTGACATATTTAAGTAGAAAAAAACAAGATAGAGATCCTATATATATTTAGCTCATTGAGATCCAGAGTGGTGTGGGTGGTGTTATATACTCAAAAGGTTAACACTGTCAGTGTCAAATAAGTAACCATTTGAGTGACAGAGAGGTATCCAATGCACTGCATTGCAATGCCGTGGATACCTCTCTGGAACTCAAAGGGTTAATAGTGTTTTTTTTTTTTGTTTGTTTGTTTTTTTAAACTCACTGAATGTTAAGAGCGGCTTCCATCCACCTTCTACCATTCAGCGGGTTCATATACTGTTTTAAATCAATAAGGCCTTTTTGAGCTTTCCCTGAAGTGCAGTTTGTGATCTCTGCAACCGGCCCATGATCTAAAGGCCCACCGGGGGATGCCTGATCCCCTGATAGGACAATCCGCCCATTATCTAAAGATAATCCAGTAATGGCAGGACAATAAAACTGTTATATTTTACATTTTCCTACTGACAACGTTGTATGTTTTTTGGATCCTGGGATAAATCAGGTGCTATTAACCCACTGAATTGTAGAGTGGTATGCAACGCATTGCCCTGCAATGCGGAGAAAGCCACTCTGGCACTCAAAGGGTTAATGCCATAAACTAAAAAAAGAGCAGTGGAAAGAGGATTTTCCACAGTCACGTTTCTGCCCAAGTAATAGGACTCACCTACATTATCAGCTTTGAGCTACACTTAACACCCTGTGTTTTAACACAGTTTTATGTTATAATTTATAAAGTTTCATTTTAACAAGTCTGCACCTTCAATCCACATTTCTTCTCCTTTTTCCTTTCTTTCTTTCTTTCGCTTGCATAACCCTATGAGTGCCAGAGGGGTAGCAAACACATTGCAATGCATTGCTACCTGTCTGGTACTCATAGGGTTAATCTTGCAATACAAAATACTAGGGCATGTCGAAAAAGAAAAGAAGAAAAATGTCAGATAAAAAGGGCGAATGAAAGTCATAGGAGCACTGTAGTCGAATTTTAAAGGGGAAGGGTTAAAATGTGGAATGTGAACAATATTAGTCAAATTAAAGTGGTGAAAGAAAGCACTGCAAGTCGACTTTTAAAAGGAGGGGTTAATATGTCGAAGGGGGGCACTCTATGTCGGATTTCTATGCTGTATACTGTATTATACACTGCTTTTGTTTGAACAACGATGGTTTTGAAACTGTCGCTACGGCTTCTACGCCTCAACCTCTGAGGCCCAGAATTTCCAACTTAAATGTAACCGCAAAACAGGCGCTAATACTGAACGTGAGTAATAGGGTACTAATTGTATGTTGTTTTTAGTTGTTTCCTACGAGCTTTTTTTAGACTGGTGGTAAGTATAATTACCACTGGTTTTGTTTTCACATGTCACGTAATAGGATAGCAAAAACTGACTTAAAAAACATAGCGCCTGTTTTATTTTTAGAGCTGGTAATAGAATCAAGCCCCTAGAATTCATCCCTTGCACTCACTAGCCATTGTCTTTCTCACCTTATCCTACTTCATTCTGACCCACTTCCTCCCCTTGTCTCCCCCTCTCCCTGTTACTCATTTTTAAAATTCTTTTTCATGCCTCACACATTTTGCCCTTTCTTATTTTCTCCTTTTTTCCAGTTTTTCTTTACTCGGCATTTTTTCGCCAGTAGCAACCAAATTCTCTTCAACCCCCCCACCCCCACAAGCGTCACTTTAACCTTCTCCAAAATCTCCCTTTAACTTTCCACACAATCTTACTTACTAAAGTGGACCTGTCACCCTAAGATAACTTTAGTTGATTTTAAAGAGAAGTAAAAGTTGACCATATGTTGTGCTAGCCATTTGCTTATAATATAAATAGGTTCGTGAAATTAACTTGTATTTGTCAGTGACACAGTGTGGCAATTTATGTTAATTAGTTTATGTGCTGGGACAATATTACCACATTGTGTAATGAATGAATCTAGGCAGGGCCCACTCACTGGGGTCATATCTAACATAATAGCGAGCAGTAAGTTTCACCTCAAACAGATCTAGTTAGCATATTTGCAAGAGATTTCTGAAAACTGATTTATTTGACTGAAAAATGGTAGTAAAACATTTATGCAGATTTTAATGTTCTATAAAACAAATGAAAATTGCCTTAGTGTAATAGGTCCACTTTAAGTACTTCTTGTTTCTATGGTTAAATTCCCTGTTAAAAAACCCTTTGGGTGCCAGAGAAGTATTTGTTTCATTACAATGATACCTCTCTGGCACTCACAGGTTTAATAGATAGAGGTCTTGGAAAAGTGACCTTTTATGGTAGAGTTGTGCATGTTAGAAATGTGGTATTGTTATTTGCTTCTATTAAACTGAATCCACACTTTCTTTGCAGTGGATTTCGTGCGTTGGCTATGTGCAGTTTCCATGGATGAACTGGTGTCTCCGACACACCCTCGTATGTTTAGCTTACAGAAAATAGTTGAGATCTCTTACTACAACATGGGTCGTATCAGGCTGCAGTGGTCTAGGATATGGGAAGTCATTGGAGATCATTTTAATAAGGTAAATTGCTTTTTTCAATTAAACAGTATATTATTCATATAATAAATTTTCAGGAACTGATCTTTCTGTTTTGGTTGCAATATAGTGTAGCAATATATATATGCTAATTCCCCGCATATTATTATGGTTAGTTATGCTTGAGGCCAAGTTTATCACTTTCTGTGTTATAGAAGCCCACAGTGTGTGGCCTCTGTCTAGATCAGTGATTGGCAACTTGAGGCCCTCCAGCTGCTACCAGAATACAATTCCTGTTGGCTGACAGGGAATGATGGGAGTTACATACCTCTCAACATTTCAAATGACCAGAGAGGGACTCCTCTATTTTAGGTGTCGTTGATAGGGGCATCGCTGGAGGACGGGGCATTGCTGAGAATTTTTAGGTGATTTCATGATCTACTGACAACTCTTTTTGTACCTGAAACTGAATAAATGATTTAGAACAAGACCAAAATGTTTTAGTTTCACAGACTAATTGATAAATACATAAAGTGAAGTATAAACAAACATTTATGTGAGTTTTATACACACCACACAGTCTAATCTCTTAAATAAAAGAGGGACACCAGGGTGGGAAAGAGGGACAGAGGGATTTGGGCCTCAAAAAGGGACTGTCCCTCCAAAAGAGGGACACTATGGATTTCTATTCTGGCAGCATAGAAAATAATTTGCATAAAGTGTCACACTGTTCCATCAACAAATACAGGTTCATTTCTCAAAGACTATTTTGATTACAAACTTGTAAAAAAACACAACATATAGGCAGTTTTTAATTATCTTTGAAATGAACTAAACTTAACCTAAGGTGACAGGTCCAGTTTAAGGTGTAGTATTTCTTGGACAAACAATAATGACGTGTTTCAGTTCTTTAACCCTTTGAGTGCCAGAGAGGTATCCAACTCATTTCGTTGCAATGGGTTGGCTACCTCTCTGGCATTCAGTTACTCCCTTGGTTTCAAGAGATGTCTTCAGAGCAATACAAAGGAATTGGTTGGAGAACTCTCATGTGTCCAAGGGGTCACACGGAAAAAATAAAACGTGTATATAGATATATAAATATATAAAATATATACCCAACCAGAGTGCCAATAATAGTTCAGACGGTCTCACAAATAAACACAATGTTCTATTTCAAAATTATTAAATTTATGAAAAATTAAAAAATCCCTCTTTAACTTGCAGTGTGTTCACTCTTCATTCACACTGATGGAAATGAGATGAATTAAAGGGGAACTGCCACCCCGCAATAACTTAATCTGAAATCAGTCTTCATCTGGTGACTAGCTGCTTAGTAGCGCTACTCGTCATAAATATTACCCGGTTCCAAAGATTTTTGCGTTTTTCCAATGGTCACAGGAGCAGGAAGCACGGACATCTCGTCACAGTGACGTCCGTGCGCCTGCACTGTCAGTCCCTTTTGGAGCCCACCGGATCGTTTAGGTTGGGTCAATTTGGTCAAACTCATCCTGGGGCGTTTGCCAGCCCATATAAACCCCTGAAAGCAACAGTTAAGTGATTTAATGTCTATTGCAGAAAGATATAATGGTAGCATATGAATTAAATATAAGATACACGGAAAGACTATCATTTTAATTAGGTTGATGCAACCAATAAACATCAGAGGTAAAGCCTTCCAGGCAAGAAAATCCAAAGTCAATTTAGCCAGCAAGGGATTAAAATGAGTCTGATGAAGCATAGAAATATCTCTAGATAAAAGAATGCACAAAAATTTAAGATGACGGGTGGACCATTGTAATGGACAAGAAAATGGTAGGGAAGGAGGAGGTTGCAGAGAAAGCCACATTGCCTCAGACTTGCTGAAATTGATCGTAAAACCCATCACCCTCCGGAAACTCTCAAAAATCTGCATAATAGAAGTAAGAGTGGATTGTGGGTTACGGATAGATAGCAACAGATCATCTGCAAATTTAGCAAGTTTGTTTTCAACAGTGCCCACTCTAATACCCTGAAAATCAGGTAATGCTAACAATGTACGAAGAAGGGGGTCCAGTGCTAAATTAAAAAAGAGTGGTGAGAGGGGGCAGCCCTGTCTGGTACCCCTGAAAAGTTGAAAGATAGAGGAGTTGACAAGAATTAGTAGAAATTGTGGCTTGTGTTTCGTGATAGAACTGAGCAATTAAAGCATGAAATATCGGACCAAAACCTTGGATTTCTAAAACCTGGAATAGATGAGGCCAAAGGATTTTATCAAAAGCCTTTTTGGCATCAAGATTTGTAAGTAGATTATTGTTAGAAGGAAAGTCCAAGGATTTAATAAGAGCAGCAACTGCGGTTCGAATACTAGTCACCTAATACCTACTGGGAAGAAAGCCCATTTGTTCAGGAGTAATGAGCTGAGGCAGTAGCTAACTGAGTCTATTCGCCATAATCTTACTGAGGATTTTATAATCTGTATTTAAAAGCAATATCGGCTGATTGGATTCAACCCGGTTAGGATCCTTCCCAGGCTTAGGCAGTAGGATAATCCTAGCAAGGGTAAAGAAAGAGGGAATAACATGCAAATCAAATATAGTGTTATAAAGAGATAACAACGTAGGAGAGATGTTCTTCCGCAGAATCTTGTAAAACTCAGCCGGAAGACCATCCAGCTGCGGTGATTTGACATTATGTAAGGATTTATGTACCAGCTCTAGTTCCCTAGCAGAGATGGGCTCCTCCAAGAGAAGAGCGCTGATCATGCGTGAGTATAGGTAAAGACAAACGCTGTAGAAAATCAGACCAAGCAGAAGGGTCGTCTGCCTCAGGGCTGTATAGGTTGGAGAAGTATGCAACGAAAGCCGCATTAATATCTGCTGGGTCCGTCGTGACCATCGAGTCTCGAGGCTGTATGGAGCAGATAATACTAGGGCCAAGTGTAAGTTTAGTCAGATGGGCTAACAGCCTACCTTGCAAATTAGCATTGCGATATAAATGTGCTGAACGTTTAGACAATTGAAATTGCGTAGCCGTAGATAATACCTCTTTATAAGCCTATTTCGCATCAAGATATTTCGAACGGTTCAGAGCCGAGTCGACAACAAGGTAAGCAGCATAACGAGCAGTAAGCATACGCTGTAACTGCGCAAGTTTGTACACCGTGTCCCTCCGAAGCTTTGCAACATAAGAAATTATATGACCAGTCAAAACAGCCTTCGCCATTCGCCAGAACAGAACAGCATCAGAAGAATGAAGGGCATTATCAGATTGAAACGCAGTGCGGAAGCTCGGGACTTTTATTAAAGTTTGTCAGCAAGTAACAGTGAGAAGAGAGCTTGGGGACATTGCTAATTATATTATCTTCCACCTCACCAGTTCCTGAATGTGTATGGCCCTAGATCTAGGGGATCTTTTTCTGAGGACTTCTGTCTACATGTTGGAACTTTCCATGTCTTTTACTTACTTTGCTTCCCACCGTGGACATGCCATTACTAGTCCCTTACAATCCTCAGCTCAAAGTCCTGCACAAAATCTCAAAAGAGCTCCCCAACTGCCTCATTTATTTTAACTGTCAGGGAAAACAAATTCCTCCGGGACTGCAGCTTTCATAACCTCACTAAACAATATAATGAATAAAGAACAGGCAACATCTGGTGAAAAAAATTGTTTTTAGTGGCTATGTAATATTAGTAGTTAAATACCTTTCCAAAGGTTGAAGATGTATTCCATTTAAAGCAATAGTATTGCTTCATATGGAAAAATATAAATATTGCATAATGTATCCTGTTACACAAAATACATGTACTCCTACTGCTGAGAGATGTTGTATTCAGAGGTTATTGCAGCTCAGACTTGCATTTCTTTTGGGTGCAGTACTTCCATGGTCTGAAATGTTATGGTGGAGCTGTTACTACAGCAATCTATGGACAGCTGTTGTCAGTGACACTAACCCTCTGTATGCAGAAAACATCTCCCAGCAGTGAGAGTGTTCTTTATATATATATATATATATATATATATATATATATATATATATATATATATATATATATATATATATTTCATTAAAATGATGGTGTGCATAAAAGTCTATATTTTTGACTTTTAAGCATAGGAAGGCAGCTGAACATGATATTCTAAAATGAGGACTGTCAGGTAAGCAAGTAACTATAAAGTACATATTATACAACTCCATTATTAAAGGCAGGAATCAAAAACATTTTGTACAGAATAGTTTTCTCATTAACCCTTTGAGTGCCAGAGGGGTGCGTTTGTGTACCTCTCTGCACTCAAAGGGTTTAATAAGTAAGCCTTATGTACAGCTATTTTGTGTACCGTAATTTCTATGGTTCCACCAACTGAAACTTATTTGTATATTGTGTATGTTTCCAGGTTGGTTGCAATCACAATGAAGACATAGCAATCTTTGCTGTTGACTCATTAAGGCAGCTCTCAATGAAATTTTTAGAAAAGGGAGAGCTTGCCAATTTCCGTTTCCAAAAGGACTTCTTAAGACCGTTTGAACACATAATGAAGAGAAATAGGTAAGGTTACAAATGCCAAATACTGATTTGCCTACAGAGAGTTTGTCTGTCTTACTATGCTGTTTATACACGATACATTGTTTCAGTATATAAAAATATTAAGTATTTTCTGTTTAAGGGAACGCTATTCAAGTTCACGAACTAAAGTAGAATTCAAAATTGCTGTAGTATATGAGGGCATAATGGGTAGTATGTTCAGTACACGTGTGGATCCAATATTGTGCATCGTTCAAAACTCAGAGTTTATTGTAGAAACTAATATTCTCAAATGAATTACCTGCTTCCAGCACTTTTTGTTAATTTCTTAATTAATAAAGCATGGCTTTGCCTCACGTGACTGTAAATGACAGAAAAAAGCTACTATCCATCGTAAAAATCATTAGACTGTAAATTAATTGAGACAGAGTGCAGAGATATGACATCCCTGTTGAACCACCAATTGATTAATTACTCTCTGACCCAAAAGAGGCTTTCACACACAGTCATGGGGTATGTCCTATCATCTGTGGATTCATTTAGCTATATAGTTGAGCCTGCCTGTTTTTGTCCTCATTACCAAAAAAAGCTATTCTATAAAGGCACATTAAACCTGTATTATCAAAATTATGTTTATACCCATACTCATACTGTCATACACATTCTCCCACTGCTATGAGTTGGTTTATTCAACAAGTATTACATTTCAGATATGTGCATTCTCCTAATGGTTTTATTAAGTAGTGCAACTGAATCAACCCAAGTATGTGAGAGGCTCTGTGGAAGAACAAAAGGAAACATTACTTGTTCCATGGCTAGTCAGAAGTATTAAATATCTGCTCTCTACTGCCATTGCAGAGGAGAAATGTCTGTGTGCATATCAGACAGGCAAGTCCCTTCTGCAGAGGAATACCAGCTAACCCCAGACACAAATTTTGACCTTGTTTGGACCTTATCAGTGAGGTGCAACTGGTTTCCTTTGGCACTGTGAACAAGGGGTCCATGTTTGGATTAGCCTTGCAGAGGGAGCTTGCCTATCATTTCTGAACTGGACCTCCATTTTGGGTGGAATTATTCTGATGCACACATGGACATTTCTCCTCTGTAATGTCACTGGAGAACTAAAATGTGACTAGCAGTAGAAACAAGAAATATATGTTTTTGTTTGTCTTCAGAGCTTTGTAATAACTTTTGAATTCACACTGTTCCAGTAGTTGGAGTACCCTTATGTTTGCAAATTGCTGATATTGTATTAATGTTACTAATTCAATTTAATGTTTTATATCAAGGTGTGCAGTTATCCTGACTATTCTGTGTATTTGTCTTAATTCTGTGAGTGCCAATGTGTTGGATACCCACCCCTCTGGCACTCAGTTATACTTGTGTATGTACAGTTATTAGGTAGCATTAAATTTAGACTAAGTGTTATTGACCTTCTCTCAATAATGATCCATCTCACAAAATTCCTGCCCAAAGATGACATCCATGTACTTGTACTCTCTCATCTATCAATGAACAAGTGTATGTGTAATCGCCAATCGTTTTCTACTGAAGCCAGTCACTTTGTCCATAATGGAGTAACTGCATGTTTTTTCGTTTTATTGGAAAGTCTAACTAATACTTTCATCTCCTTCATATTTCCTGTTGTAGGCAGGAAACAATTCTACCACTCATAAATACCCAAAGGTTTCTACCAGTGGCCAGAGTAATGGTCATGGGCCAGAGTACATGATTTCCCCACTATTTAACCTCTTGGATGCAAGAGATGTGTCTAACACCCTCAGAATTAATTAATGAAGTCCCTAAAAGCATGTTGTTGAGCATGGTAGCTATCCCACTCTCTTCTCCATTACTTCCTCATCACTTTATAGAGACTGTGTTTGGGAGCAGAGACCTCTCTCTCTTTATCTCGCTATCCTACATACATTCCACTGTATGTCAATATTGGTAGAATGATAAACCAATAGCCTCATATATTTTTGCAAAATGTAATTACATATTGTTTCATAATATAGTCTGAATAAATGTGTAATTTATATCTGGTTTTCAGGTCCCCAACCATTAGAGACATGGTTGTACGCTGCATAGCACAGATGGTTAATTCGCAAGCAGCTAACATTCGCTCAGGCTGGAAGAACATCTTCTCTGTCTTTCACTTGGCTGCATCAGATCAGGATGAAAGCATAGTGGAGCTTGCATTCCAGACCACTGGGCACATAGTCAGTGAGTATTTAATCTGCAGATGGATACACTGGACTGACTGGCGAATTAAATGCTGTGAAATAACAATAAGACATATCTTCAGCTGTATGCTATGTAAAAGAAACCACCTCAGTTGTTGTGCTATTCCATGTTGTTATGTGGTGTCATCAGATAAAATATTAATCCTTTGAATTTCAGTGAGGGCTTCAACACATTTTGAAGCAATGCATTGGAGACCTCATTTTAGATCTCTGGCATTTTATTTTAGGTTAGTATACAATAAATAACATGTACAGCGTAATTAGGGATGACATTGCAGTTGATAAGTGTTTATCATTGGTTTTATCTAACAGGTTCTCATTGAAGTCTGTGGAGAGACATGTAGATAATACTCTAGATACAGTTACCAACTGCAGTTGAATCCAGGCCTTTATTACCAGTTCTTGATTTTCTTTAAACAGCTAGCAGTGCCATTTATGGACTTAGAGTTAATCATTTGAGTGCCAGAGAAGTATCCAACACATTAAAATGCAGTGCTCTGGAGACCTCACTGTTATTCAAAGGGTGAAATCTATTTCACAGCATTAAAAGAGTATGATTTAATCAACCGCACTCTTTAACACGCTGTCATTTGGAAGATAGAACTATTTTACTCTCCACCTTTCTTCTCTTTTACTGACCAGTGGCAGAACAAAAAGTGTGTGGTCCTCTAAATACTCTGTTGAGAAGGCCCCTACATCACTGCCCCCTGGAAGTCGTAGATCAGCACATGCACTGCCTGACACCCTTACCCCCTTTACCTTTTGTTTATCTGTAGGTAGTGGAGAACTGGAGAGCGCTGTTGCCATGCTGTCTTCCATTTCAAATCGCATAGTGGAGCAGTTCCACAGGCTCCCTCTTTACCAGATACTTCCAGGTTACAAACCGAAGTACCTGGTAAAGTGGGAGCCAGTGGACCTGCTTCATTATGTGATTTGAAGTAGAATGCAGTACGGCAGCAGTGCTCTTGTCCACTCACAACCAACAGTAATTAATTATAAAAGCCCCCCCCCCAGGAGATCCACCAAAATCCCATAGGCCAGTATTTTTATCTGGGGGCCCTTTTGGCTTATACAGTGGGTAATCTCTTCTTCTGTATCAGCACCAGGTAGGGCTTCCACAGCCATCCTAGGTCTGCTTGGCATTTTCCAACTGCAATGTTTTAGTGTGTGATTGACATTACTCACACATTTTATGTTTTGAAATAGCAGGGCTTTATATTTTCATTAATTTTAATCTATCTTTTTAAAGTATCCCTAGTAAATAAGACATACATGATAATGTTGTTTAAAAAATATCAGAATTTAATGTGTAGTGTTCTAATTGTATGCCCTTCTTCCCTATAGCACTCGTCTTTGAAAAACACTTCCCTGCTACCATTGATTCCTTCCAGGATGCTGTGAAGTGTTTGTCGGAGTTTGCATGCAATGCCGCCTTCCCCGATACGAGCATGGAAGCCATTCGCCTAATCCGCCATTGTGCAAAATATGTTTCAGACAGGCCACAGGTAGATAGACAAACACTGATAAAATCATTCAATTGTACATTCAGCAGGGAAAATAAAAACAAAATAATGTGTAATAAATGCCTGTGTTATTCCTTAGGCCTTCAAAGAGTACACAAGTGACGATATGAATGTAGCTCCTGAAGACCGTGTGTGGGTGAGAGGATGGTTCCCCATTCTGTTTGAGTTGTCCTGCATCATCAACAGATGCAAATTAGATGTAAGAACCAGGTAACAATCAGTATTTGCAATTCCAGTTCTAAAGGTATTTATAATGTGCTAAGTTTATATGTATTTGTAGTGTCAATAGTGTTCTGCCATATGTTGTTCTTTTTTTAACCCCTTGGATCCTAGTGAGGCTTCCACTGCATTGCTTGGAGACCAATGTAACATTCAAGAGAATAGGTGTGTGTGCAATGCTGTGCACAGGCTTCTTGTCCCTATTAAATGTTAACATGTTTTACATTTTGTATGAATGTGTAACACTTATCTGTAACCCTTCTGACATTGTATTTTTGTCCGTGAAAGCAAATGTAATCTCGGGTTATCCTCTTGATGACTAGAGGTTAGTGCAACATATTGCTTGGCAATGTGTTGCACCCACCTCTGGTCCTGAAGGAGTTAACACTGTCCATCACTTGACTGTTAGACTATCGGTCATTGGCCGATGTTAGTATCTGGCTGACAGGGAGTGGCAAGTGGGAGGGAGAGCAGTGTTGGAATGTTAGTATCTAGCTGGCAAGGAGTGGCAGGTGGGAGGGAAAGTAGTGTGGAATGTTAGTATCTGGGTGGGAAGGAGAGTAGTGTGGAATACTAGTATCTGGCTGGCAGGGAGTGGCAAGTGGGAGGGAGAGCAGTGTGGCATGTTAGTATCTGGCTGGCAGGGAGTGGCAAGTGGGAGGGAGAGCAGTGTGGAATGTTAGTATCTGGCAGGCAGAGAGTGGCAAGTGGGAGGGAGAGCAGTGTGCAATGTTAGTATCTGGCTGGCAGGGAGTGGCAACTGGAAGGGAGAGCATATGAAACGTCACTGGTACCATACGGGTAGCACAATTAGCAGACATTAACATATGGTAACCCCTTTAAGGACCAGAAGGGGGGGTCCAGTGCATTGTTTTACAATATGTTGTACACCCCTCTGGTCCTTAAAGGATAAAATAGGGTCATGCCTGCTTCAGATTGAAAAAGCTGCTAGCAACTGTCATTTCTGCTTCCATGGACATACCCAAAACACAACGGCAAAATTCATAGGGGCCATTTTTAGCCATAGTAATGTACGTGAAGGGGTTATTATTAGGAGGTGTTAGTTATCATTTAACTTGTGAAGTTCAGCCTCCCTTCCACCCACAGAGATAATTTTTTTACCCATCCAACACAGTTGATAGGAGCCATTTTGGGATTACACAGCACAGGCCCTGGCTAGTGTGACAATCTGCTCTGTAAACTGGGATATCCTTAACACCTGATCTGCTGATGTGTAGTCAGGACTGGAGGTAAAGATTCACCTTCTTGTAGTATTCTGAAAGATAGAATAATGCTTTAGAATAGATTTTTCCTGTTACATTTTACAGTATTAAGGAGTGTTGCTGATGTTTGTCATGTGTTTTAATACTGAACAATTTAAAATAAATTAAGGTTTTTATGCCCATGGCTTTCTCTGATCGGCCCCTTATGCAGTGAAGAGGCTGACCCAGCAGAACAAATTCAGGAGCATGGATGCAGTGGCAACTCAAATAGCATTCACATACAAGGAATTTTTCACCTTAATGTGATTTTTCCACACACTGGATTTCTGACTGAGCTTTAATTGCTTCTGTGTATGTGAGAGATTACCATGGCAACAGACCATTCTTGACATATCCAAACGTCAATAACCCTTGATGTTGGACTAATTATATATTTTCCACATTACCTGGGCTTTAGTACAACCAAAAACCGCTATTCCTAATTTTTTTTTTTATGGCTTAAAAAGTGTAGCTATGATAAACAGTTCCATGAACTACTTAGGTAACCAACTGTAATTATTTAATTGCAGAGGCCTGACTGTCATGTTTGAGGTAATGAAAACGTATGGCCACACCTTTGAAAAACACTGGTGGCAGGATTTATTCAGGATTGTCTTCAGGATATTTGATAATATGAAGCTTCCAGAGCAACAGACTGAGGTAAGATACTGATCATTAGCTGAGAGGAATGAGCCTCTATGCTGCTTATTTTAGAGACATAAACACAGATGCTGATGTACTAAGAACAACTGTTCTGGAACAAACCAGTTGTACAACAGACAAATGAAAATGTCAGTTGATTTAAATTAAGCTGATAACCCCTTGAATTCACAGGAGGTCTCCAGCACATTGCTTTGAAATGCATTAGTGACTTTTAGCACATTCAGAGAGTTAAAAGTCCCATTATTGAATTGGGAATATGAGAAATGTTTATTTATCCCTGTGGCACAGTTGGTTTGCCCCAGACTTTCCCCTCTCTGAGTTTGTGCACATGGACCCCTATATGTAATTGTTATCATATTCTGGACCTTAGTAACTATCACCCATATGTATAAAAGCTGGAGTTATTCTGGAGTAAACCAACTACAACACTGGGGACAAATAAAAATTCCTAAATTCCCCTGCAGTTTACTAGAGAGTTTTAACCCCTTGAAATACTGCTCATGCCCTTGCATTGCATCCCAATGCATTGGAGACCTCTCTAGCATTCAAGAGGTTTAAAACCCAGTTTAACCCCTTAGTGACAGCCACGTGCGTACGCGGCTGTCACCTTAACGCCCGGCTAAAAATTTTTTTTCCTCTAAATGATTCTGGAGTCCCCGAACGGCGTGCAGCCGCACGGAGAACCGGACTACTGGGACTTACCAGGTACGTCCTCTGTCACTAAGTGACAGTTTTTGCAGGGGTACCTGGTAAGTCCATTGTCGAGATGGGGTTAATTAAACATGATTTTTTTACTTGTCCCCTGTGGTGCAGTTGGTTTCTTCCAGAATAACTCCAGTTTGCTTTTAAAAATATGGGCCATAGTAAAATAGATGATGAGGCTGAAAAAAGACCTGGGTCCACTAACTTCAGTCCATGCTATATACCACCCCTGTTAATCCAGATGAAGCAAAAAAAAACAAAAAAAAAACATTGAAACCATTTCCAGTTAAGCTCCAAGTGGGTAAAAAAAAAAAACGTCCTTACTCCAAATTGCCTTAGTTCTCATATCTCCATGCACAGGAGATTTTTAATCCATTGGATGCTACGCAGGTCTCCAACACATTGCTTCGCAATCCATTAGATCTCTCTTTAGTATTCAAGGGGTTAACTATAGCAAGTATCAAACAAGCAGATTTCAGACAGGCTGAGCAATGTGAGACACCAGGAGCTACATGAAACCGCTCAAGAAATGAGCTGTGTCATGGTGGGAAGATGCATTTGGGTAAAATAACCATTACTGTCTGTGTGATGTAATTTTAAATTTGCTGCACTCTGGGGAAGTTACCACAGTCATAGTGACACAAGCAAATAGCACTAAAATTCTGTCGGCACGTTTTATAATATGATACCCTTATACTAATTTCTATGCTATTAACCCTTTGTATGCCACGGGGTGTTCAATGCATTGAACTAGCACTCAAAGGGTTATAGTAACACTAAGTGTTTAAAATGAAATTGGCTGAAATCCCTTTAAATGTCATGTACATGCAGCTGATGTAAAATTATGTATTTGCTTTTAATGCATGTGTGAACTGTCCCATTCAGACATTTGGTTATATTTATTTATTTTTTGCAATAAGAGATCAGAACAAAGCAATTTATTTATTAAGATTGGCATCCAGTCTTCTTGTATTCGGAAAGGTTGTTACTTTATTGTAGGCAGTTTACAGACTATATTACACTATCACTTCAGATACAAGATTTCAGTCAAGATTTCTATGATAATAGGAATCAGGGGAATCCTGAAAAGGGAGGAAAGGGAGCTTCCATGAATCATATGTAAGACTAGATGTTTGGCGTTAGAAAACAAATAGAAGTTTGGCAGTTACTAGCATGAAGTACAGGGAATGTAACCCCAGTACATTTTTTGGTGATAGTGTTTCTCTAACGTCTTGGATGTGAGGTAGCTCTGTAATGTGTTCCCTAACAATGTGTTGTAGACCTCTCTAGCATCCAAGGGGGTTATGTGTCAGAGATGGGCGCATACTTTTACTACCGAATCTCTCAGTCTTTTGTTAATCAAGAAGCCGATTCCTCCACATCATCCATCATTGGTTCCTTTATAGTATAGCCATTGTCAGTTTTCAAATTTTATTAAATCTTCATCTTTTTTTACGTGTGTCACCTAAGCTAATGATGTCGCAATGGATGTTATTTAGTTCTTGTACGAGTTCCTCTAAGGCGGGAAACCGTAGTCATAGAACAAGTGTTACACATTTCAATGGCTAAAGACCAAAGGCAGCCTGTTAGAACCAGGTAATTATTATTATTATTAATAATATTTTTTATTTATATAGCACCAATTAATTCCGTAGCACTGTTCAATTGGGAATAGACATACAGAGGTATTAAATAGTACAATCAGATGTGGAGAACAGAAGGATCAGAGGGCCCTGCTTGTGAGAGCTTACGGTCTAGAGGATATTCTTAGCACCCTTTGCCATTGAGCTGGTCTTCCCGCTGCAGTAGGAAATAGTTTGCAATGAGGTCCGTTATTTTTGTTGTAAAGCCATGCTGAGGGAATGGACCATAATCTGCCAAATGTTTGCTTTAAAGCTTGAAGCCCGTACAACAGCAAAAACTAAACATCAAATATTAAAACTAGTAGAATAATTTTTTTTCAAATCTTTATAAGGATTGCAACAGCTGAATGCAGTGCCAGAGGCTGAAAGTGATAGTAATGGCTGATTTTTTTTTTGTATTAAAAAAAGAAACCAATTGATAGACATCCCATCTCTCAAACCTTTATAGTTTGAGAGATATACAATGCTAAAGTCCCCCACTCTCGCTCGTTTCACAGACGTCAGCCTCTAACTGATAGCAGGAAATTCTGGTCATTTGACCGGCCAGAGGCTCTTCAGCAGAGCCGAAATAGCTCTATCTAAAAATAAATACTTCACTGGAACGGTCTAAAAAACTACTGACCAATAAGCCTATTGCCAGTGGCTGCAATTTTTTCACAAAGGTACTATCAAGAACAATGGATACAATAATTAACAAGGCAAAACCTAATGAACAAGCAGGCTTCGGGAACGGTTTCAGTACAATGGACTACATCCAAACAGTGCAACAAGTTATAGAGCGGATGAATACAACCTTCCATTTTGCATAGCCTTCATTGACTACGAAAAGGCCTTTGACTTAGTGAAAAAGCAAACAATAATTGATGCCCTGATCTACCAAGGAATAAATAGCACTTACATCAATATCAATATCTGCCCTACCGCAAGGTCACAGGTTCTAATGTGTGTGAGATAGCACTGTGTTGTTGTTTTTTTTAAATAATCTCCAGTTCCCTGTACCCCATATTACTTTTTTATTTTTTAATTGATTGATTACCTGCATAGACAGTTATCTAGCAATGACAATGAGAGCATAAGGCCTCAGGGAAGGTGAAGAGCATCACTTCCTGTTGTGTACTTTCCAAAGGTTGCAGATGCTTGTGACTAGCTGTGAGGGCTTCTTCTATTGCTGCTCTGGCTTCCTGTCTTGGAAATGTTACTTGTGCAGGTGATGACTATTGAAATGAAATGGTAAATAAGAACAAAGAAGTGTAAAGGGGCAGGTACCACGTTTAAATGAAAAGTGAAGGCATTTGGGGGCAAATCAACTGCATCATAGTGGAGAAATAAAAATACCTGTTTTTGTAAGCTCGACAGACAGGGCTTCAACTCACTGCAAAACTATACTTTGGAGACCTCTCTTTCATTCCAGAGAGATGAGCCAATAATCGGTGTAAATTTGAGAATTTTTACTTCTTCCCATGGTGTAGTTGGTTTGCCCCAGAATTCCTCCACTTTTCATTGGAACAGAATGTCTCGTAACTAGACATATTCTACTTTGTCTTCTATCAGATACATAGATGCATTGGCAATGCTGTTATAAAGCATGCCAGATTACTAGGAACTTTGTAGTACTGCTTAGCATTACATTGTAGATATCTAGCATTTAATAGGTTAAAAGCTTCATTTGAATCAATGTGAATTTTAGAAAATTATTTTTATTCTGTATACTTCACTTGGTTTGTACCAAAATGTCACCACTTTTACATCAGCCTCATTGTAGGTGTCACAGACAGCTTAACAGTTTATGAAGCAATGCATAGGTGATGTCTGTAGCTTAAAGGGATTTTAAGTATTACAAATCCCTATATTAAAGCCCTAGTAAAAAAAAAAAAAAGTATTGCCCCCAGTGTCATCTCCCAAACCTTTATGGTTTGAGAGATGAACTCTTCTAAAGTTGTCCTCTCCCTCCCCCTTTCCGGTAGTCAGCATTCTAGCTGACTCAGGGAAATCCAGTCAGAGATCATCAGGCGGCTCTGCAGCAGAGCCGCGATCACGTTAACTAAAAAAAAAAACTTTCACTAAAACGGTCTTCTACGTGTGCTTGCAAACCAAGCACACGTAGAAGACCATTTCAGTGAAATTTTTTTTTTTTTTTTTTAGTTAAAGCGATCAGGCTGTGCTGGAGAGCCGTCTGAAAGTCGTACGACTCTGTTCCCTGCAGTCAGCTAAAATGCTGACTACGGGGAAGGGGGAGGGAGAGGGCAACTTTAGAAGCGTTAATCTCTCAAACCATAAAGGTTTGACACTTACGCTGTTCAGGGGACTGGAGAACTGAAATTAAAGTCTTCTTTTGTATCGCCTCTTTGGTGATGTGGGTCACTTTTTGCTGTTTGGCTAAGCGCTGCATGATTGAAAGAGGCAAGCAAAGTACAACGTATCTTTCCTGGGGCCAACAGTGGTTTTACGTTGGCAGATTGATGCACTGCACTCAGGACATGATTGATTTCATTGTATAATTTCTTTATGTTAGGCCTCTGATTCCTTCAGTAAAAAGGCACAAATCAAGAATCCGTGCTTCTGTAGCTCTATCGGTATTCCAGGCTATGCACTTATTGTGGTTTATGGCAGTTTATCCAGATTTAGAATTCTGAGCTGTGTTCTTTGTAGGTGCTAATAAATCCCAGTTTTAATGCTGATTCATGCCTCCATTCTCCTGTAGCCTAAGTAAAATACCAATTTTTACCTGCCATAAAGAGGTTTGAAAGGGAGAGAAGAAAAACTCATAGTTATTTATAGTGTTGGTGTTAACCCTTTGAGTGCCAGAGGGGTACGCAACACATTGCTCTACAATGTGATGCGTACCTCTCTGGCACTCAAAGGGTTAATATTACAGTGTGTGTGTGTGTGTGTGTGTGTGTGTGTGTGTGTGTGTGTGTGTGTGTGTGTGTGTGTGTGTGTGTGTGTGTGTGTGTGTGTGTGTGTGTGTGTGTGTATTGGAAGTGTTTCCAGTGTCTAAATCAGGGACATCCAAGCAAGCCCTGGAGGCCATTTGTGGTCCTCAGATCTCTCCAATCCGGCTCTTTATGCAAATTATAGTAAATAATAAAAGTGTGATTTCCCGCAAACCATAACCATATTTACCTGATTTTAGCACCCTAACACATTTCAAGTTTTATTCAGTTCTGGAGCAAACCACCTGCATCACTGGGGGGAGGGAAGATAGATATTCCTATTGATTACATGGGGCTTCACAATGTACTGGAGACCACTGTAGTATTCAAGGGGTTTAATGCCCCATTTAAATCAAAGGGAATTTAAGACATTTTCATTTCTCCCTTACTTTGCATTTGGTTTGCTCCAGAATGACTCCACTTTATGAATAAAGTCCTGAAAGTTTATGTAGTAAAATATAAGGTCACTTCTTAGCCTAGGTATGGATTATATACAGTAGTGCAGTTAAACCCTCATGTTTTAGGTTTGTTTATAACCCTTTGAGTGCCAGAGCGGTATCCAACGAATTGCAAAGCAATGCGAAGGATACCCCTCTGGCACTAAAAGGGTTAAGACCATTTTTAATCCCATTGTTCTTTTCTCCATTTGGCCTGTGAAGACAAAACTTTGGACACCCTGGTCTTACATATAAGATGACTCACCCCTTGGTCTAACTATAAGATGACCGACCAGTTGGTCTACATGTAGGATGACCCCCTTAGTAATATAACATGCTCTTACATATACCTGTGTTTGTCCTCTTCTAGAAAGCTGAGTGGATGACTACTACATGCAATCATGCCCTCTATGCAATCTGTGACGTATTCACACAGTATTTTGAGGTACTCAGTGACGTACTGTTGGATGATATCTTTGCACAGCTCTATTGGTGTGTGCAGCAAGGTAAGACGGCCATGCACTTAAATAAACCGCTATGGGGACATAAGAAAAAGCACTGCTAATGCAGACATACAGGTGCATAGAATTTCCTTTTAATCCCTTGAATGCCAGAGAGGTCTGCAGTGTATTACAAAGCGATGCATTGAAGGCTTTTTTTTTTTTTTTTTTTTTAAGCAACGAAGGGGTAAAAAACATCTTTTTTTGCTTGGGAATACAATTTTGCCATGGTTCTTTTCATTAGATGTGAAATGGAAATGCAATGGGCCTTATATGTAAAGGCAAAGTGGAGACATTCTGGAAAAAACCAAGAGCACTATAGTGGACAAATAAAAATTCCCACTGATTTAAATTGGGGCATTTAATTAATTGAATGCAATGTGTTTGAGACAGCACCAGTATTCAGAGGATTAAAATCCCTGTGTAAGCCACTTAACATTTTGGGAAGTTTTATTTGTGCAGTTGGTTTGCCCCAAATTGCATTACCTAATGTTCACTATATAGTGCCGTGGTCTCAAACTGGATTCCTGCAGGGCCGAGACAGTGCACATTTTGGGATAACCCTGATTGTGCCCTGGAGTGTCTCTGTGACGCAGCGCATTCAAATCACACGTCTAAACCTTGACGTGATATTAAAGGAGGTTGTATCCCTTAAAAACAAATGTAAATAAGAGACGTTTGTGAAAACATCACATTTTAGGGCCCCTGCACCATGGATAGAACTTTTTTTTTCCAGTTCTGCTAGCAGTGCATGATTCTGGAAAGTTATGTGAAACCTTTGTTGTTTTAGGTATTTTGTTCCCACGGTGTATTAAAGGGCACTCCCACTGCTGAGGTGTTTTATTCAGAAGTTATTACACCTCATACTGAATTGTTTAGATGCAGCATCTCCGTGGCCTGAAATTTTACAGTGGCTCTGTTGTTACACCATCTTATGGAAGTTTATGGTCAATTTACCTGAACTTCCAATAGGTTAATGTAGCAACAGTGCCACGGTACAATTTAAGGAGACATAGGTACTACACCTAAAATTCAACTTTGAGTTATAATAACTTCTGAATAAAACACCTCTCAGTGGTAGGTAATATATATATATATTACATATTATTGCTGTCCCTTTAATGGGAACAATACAGTTATAGGTTCAAAAAAATAAAAGCTAAAGTCTACTTCATCAAGAATGAACTTTGACCAATTTGATATTCAAAAGGCAGTGCTTTGGAGACATCTCTAGACCTCCAAGGAATTAAACAAAGTAAAATATTAATCAGTTCTATGGCAGGCTTGAAAGGTCATATAAGATCAGCAATGCTATTATTTCATGTTTGCAGATAAAGTGGCCTCCTGTGCCATCTAGTATACTAATGAACATCTATGCACTGTGTCTTACAGACAATGAACAACTAGCACGTTCTGGAACCAACTGCCTAGAAAACGTTGTTATTCTAAATGGAGAAAAATTTACCTTGGAAATCTGGGACAAAACTGGCAACTGCATGTTGGATATCTTCAAGACAACAATCCCTCATGCGTAAGTGCTTCTACTGATGGGCAAAGCCACTAATATACATATATAATGTAGACTTTGAAAGGGCTAAAAATCATTTGAAATCTCATTTAAAGGAGCAGGAATTTTTCATGTTAGAGGGATTTTCTTGCTGACTAAAAGAAGAGTACTCCTACTGTCGGGAGATGCATCTGTCCAGAGATATTTAAAAAAAAAATATATATGTGTATATATATATATATATATATATATATATATATATATATATATATATATATATATATATATATATAATATATTAGGAAGAGGGGGAGGCAATTTGAGGTCAGCTGAGCAATTATGCAGGCTGTGCCACACAGGTTAGAGAACCAGCTTGTGCTGAGTTTAAAGATTCCCTAATTACTAATCCAGAAATCTCAGAAATCATTACTAATTGGAAAACAACAAGCACAAGTTACAGATAATGTAAATGGATAACTTTATTGAGTTTAAAAACTGGTAGGTGACATAAACGCTAAGGTCACAGCTTACAACAAGAAATGGTACAAAACAAATCGGCCAACGTACGGAAAAGTCGTCCGGCATTGCCAGTGATATGAACAAGACTAGTACTTATCCTATATATAAATAATGTTTGTCTTCTGCATGACCCAATTTGGAGAGGAGACATGATACTTATGTACTGGACCCAGAAATGCAAAGAAAAGTACAGTTTGTTAAAGGCAACTATAACTTAGGAATAAGTGACTCTTAGTTTTAGCAAAAGTATGTATCTAAGTAGATGTGCATCATTCAGCAGTCAGATCTACCTATATACTTTTGTATTGTAATTCTGGTCCCAATGTATAAAGGGAAACACAGGACAAACTATCTACACTATAGGTAACAAATAAGAGGAATTTAGTGTACTTACCATTAAATCCTTAGTCCATGTGGAAGGCAGGAACCATGGGGTAAAATTCCCTCTACCTCTTGGAGGACATGGCACTTCAAAAAGGAAGTGACTCTGAGACAGAGACTCCCCTCTTCCCTCCATTTTACCCCGCACACTCACAGTTTCAATGTACAGCAAAGTGCAAAGAAAGAAGAAGTGAGTGGAAATAAGGAAATCCCCTGAACAGAGACCCCAAGAAGACCACTCTGCCTTGGTACTTAAACCAAATGTTTTTTTACTCTGGGTTGGAGTCCTGTGTTCCACATGGTCTAAGAAAAAAAGATTTAACGTTAAGTACACTAAAATCTCTTTTCTCTTCGTATAATGTGGAACACAGGAACCATGTGGATATAACAAAACTATCTACCAAGATTCCTTGGAGGAAGAAATTTAAAATAACCCTCCACTACAGACAAATATTCCACACTACTACCTGTTACAACATGAACCTCAAGTGTCACCTTACATACACACCAAACAAATGAACAAGATCAGGAACCAACAGAGTTCAGAATTCTGCAGTGGAAAACTTTATTAGATTCTTGTTCAGGCATCACAGCCTGTAGGACCTTACTGGAAAACTGGCCTCAGCCTAGGAGAGAACATTTACACGGTAGTGTTTGGTAGATGTGCATAGATGACCAAATCACCACCTTACACAGGTGCTCAGCAGTGGCCTGATTCTTGCAGACCCAAAAAGTGCACACAGGTCTGGTGGAATGCACCATGACTCAAAAAGAAACCGATTTCTTCCTGTGGACATATGCCTTATTGATGTTGTCTTGATCCAGGAAGCAATGATATCCTTAGATGCAGCTTGGCCCAAACGCAGGCCCTCAGGGATAAGAAAAAGAAAGTCAGGTTTGCAAAATGGCTGCATGTGATGAACATAGTACTTTAAGCAACATACCACATATGAAGATCCTGCTCCTGTCAATTGGAAGCAGCAGAACAGAAGGAAGGGGTATCCTTTTAAAATATCGCATTTGAAATAGTGTGTGGCCACATTAAACATGTCGCCATGTTGAAATGACATGAGCCATGTTGAAATGACATGAGAATCTTGCCCTGCATAGCAGAGCGAGATTCTCATGTTGCCTCCTTAAATTGCGCTTCAGCCGGCAGCATCCACTTTATTGCCCGCATTGTGCCTCCGTGTGTCTCAGTAAGGAAAAGTAATTTAGAGTGAACCAAGTCAGTGCCATTATTATGCCCAAATCAGACAAATCCCTATTGGTGCAGTGCTCCAAGCAGAGATCAGAATTCTACTTCACTCTAAATTACTTTTCCTTACTGAGACACGTGGAGGCACAATGCTGGCAATAAATTGGATACTGCAGGTTGAAGCGCCGTTTAAAGAGGTGATATGAGTAAGGGGGACTGAAAGAGGCTAAAAAGGAGGCTTCTGGAGAACTTCCAAAGCCAGATTCAGGTCACAAGGGGGGCTAGGATCCCTAAGGACAGGGTAGGCATGCACCACCCCCTGCACAAAGATCTTAACATCCAGACGCAAAGCAACACATTGTTGAAAAAGAACAGAGAGAGCCGATATCTGTGCCTTATAGACCTTTGCAGATGCCACCTGGAAGAAAAACCAAAATCACGAAAGTCTAAAAGTCTTTGGATGAAAACCACAATCAGTAAACCACTGAGAATAGGAACTGAAGCCCGTGATAGTTCTTGGATGAAACCGGCTTTCTAGCTTGGAGCATGGTAGAAATGACTGTTATAAAACCCCATTTTATCCAAGATTCTGTCTTCAAGAGCCAGTTCATCAAATCCAACTTCTCCACCTGAGGTTGACATACTGGGCCTTAGGTCAGAACTTAAGATCCAGTCTCAGGGGAGAAGCAGAGAGGTTCCGTTCTGCAATGGATAAATTGAGAAGATCCAAGAACCAGGCTTGACTGGGCCAGGAAGGAACAATCAGGATGACTTTGGCTCTCACCATCTTGACATTTCTCAGTACCCTGGGAATCAGGGAGAACGGAGGAAACACATGCTAAATGAAAATTCCACGGTATGGCCATCACATCCATGGCAAATGCCAGACAATCTCTTGATCTGACACAGAACAGAGGAACTTTTTGGTTCACATGGCAGACCATGAAATAAACTGATGGTAGCCCCCAACAGTAAACAATAAGGTCAAAGAAAGCTCTGTTGAGTTCCCAATTTCCAGGATCCAGATGTTAGCAACTTAGAAAGTCTGCAACCATGTTTTCTTCACCTGGGATGTGAACCGCAGAGATAGCTGGAACGTGAATCTTGGACCACTCATGACAGTTCATGTAGGCAACTACTATCTCATTGTCTAACTGGATCTTTGCAGGTGATCCAGACGGGGTGTGAGACCAGTAATGTAGCTCTAGGAGAATTGTCCTCAACTCCAGCACACTGATTTGAAGACTCTCCTCTGTGGTTCAAAGACCCTGGGCTGTCAAGGGACCATGGGTAGTCCCTCAGCCCATCAGGTTAGCTTCTGTGGTTATCACCACACAGGATGATAAAGGATGTCCCAGTGTCAGATGGGAGCTCTGAAGCCACCAGCGAAGACAGGGATATGAAATGAGACAAGTGAGAAAACACCAGGACAAAAGGAAGGGCACTGAACTGAAAGTGACTGCTATGAAAGGCAAAGAGCAGAAAATACTGATGATGTGGATGAATCAAAAAGTGTAGATAAGGGTCTTGAAGGTCTTGGGAGGAAGTGAATTCCCTTGGACACATAGCTGTGATTACAGAGTGCACAGACTCCATTTTGAAATGTGGCGCAAACAGAAAGTGGTTGAGGCACTTTAAGTTCAGAATTATTGTCAAAACCTACAGATGGGTGACTGAAGTATCCCCAAAGGGCAGTGATGGACTGGGACCCTATAAGTCATGCAGAGGTGGACCCTTCACACTTGGGCTACCGAGTAATCTTATTTGATGGGATTTTGTGTGGAGTGGGCTTGAAAAACTTGAGGAGGTTGAACCCTAGACGCTCCATACTATAGGGGGTAATGGAAACCACATATCATCTTGGGGAAAAGGGCATGTTTTGGTGGAATCTGAGGCAATAAGGTATTTTTGCCTCCAGTATTGGGACTGATATCCTTGTTTAGATCAGGGCCAAAAAGTTGTGGGAAGGGACACCAAAGACTTTTTGGAAGATTGGTCAGCATACATGCGATGCTCGGCTACCAAAAAAGCCAAGGATTTTCCACAAAACCTGACAACGATAAAGGCCGCTTCTGTAAGGTATACTTTTGCTTCATGGGAATAACCCCTTGTGTGGCACCTGAGAGATGTTCACCCCAGATATCCATAGCTGTAGTGACCAAAGCAGTGGCAAAGAGTCACAGCATGGCATCAGTGGCCGCAAAATTTGCCTTTAGTAAGGAATCCAAGAGCTTATCTAGCTAATCCTTAACAGCCTCAGCATCTGCCAGAGGCAAAGTAGTTTTCTTGGCACGGGAAGATATAGGGGGATCCACTACAGGTGGGGTAGCCCAGAGTGTCAAAGCCTTAACTGAAAAAAGGATAGAAATTAGAGATGCTGCTGTTAAGAGACAGTCTTCTATCAGATATCCTCCATTCTTCCAGGAGAACCTGGTCCAAAAAGTGATCGTAAGGAAAAAATAGGTGCCTTCTTTTTACATCTCTGGAAGATGTCTGGAGTATGACCACTAGAATAGGTAGCCTGAGAGATCTGAAGCTTCTGCAGGACCTCACTAATAACCCCCTCAGCTGAGGACAATAATCCTCCTCATAGACCTCTCCTAAGGACAGGGAGGAATCTAGTTCATCCCCATCAGTCTCACCTTCCTTCTCCAAGGAGTCCCCAAGCAATTGTGAATGCCACCTCCACCCCAAATAAGACTCCAGTGCCTAACAGGGGACCTAGGGGCACCAGAGCAAGGGTTTAGGACCCTCTGCATAGATGAGGTCCTGGAGTTGGAGTGGGGGCCATGGTGCAAGATGGATATAAGGTACCAGATTACTTTCTAGGAAGCCTTGTCTGGCATGAGGAGCAAGGGATTGAGGGGACCCCAGAATATTTAGCTTTGGATTTTCCCATGTTTCTTTTGGGATCTGATGTGTCCAAATGAACCCCTTAAAGTAGGACAAAATAGCCCAAAATAACAGAAACATAACAGTAGAGTACTGAAAAGTTAAAAAGTACTTACCTGGTTGCAAGGGGTTAAATGGCAGGAAGAGCGAAGAGACCAGCCTTTGCATAGCACATGTAATAGAAAAGCAAGATGACTGCCAAAAAGCCATTCCTATCCACACCAGAAAACCTGGGAAATGGTATTCTTGTGAATGTAGTTTTTAAGACAAGCACCCAGTTCTTAAAGGGGCTGCAACAAAGAGTACATAAAGAATAGGAAAACAGTGCTGAAAACTGACTAAGAATCAAGCAAAACAGTACAAAAACTGAAGTGAAGAAAACGCACACTAATAAAAAAGAAATGAAATGAACTGCAATACAGTCAAAACACCACATAATTGAAGGAAATTTGAATAGGGCCAATTTTATCCTGCTCCTATGGTGCACTTTGTTTGCCCCAGAATTGCTCTATTTTTAGGATTATACATTGTATTCTCTTCTGATAAAGTTAAAAGGCCCAGATTCTCTAATTTCACAGTTAAACACTGTTGTCTGTTGTGAATGTGTGAACTAAAGGCAGACTTTGTGGAGTTCACTAAATATAAGTGCAGATGGTAAGCAAAACATGTAAATAAGCATACAAAACTGCTGTATGAAGGACTTAACCTAGAAGCGTTTTTCTGATAACCCCTTAAGGACTAGCTGACCTGGAGTACTTTTACCCTAAAGGACCAGATTGATCACATGTACTGGCTCACAGAAAGAGAGTTTGAAACTGACTGCTCCAGTCTAGGAGCAGTCCGTTTTAGACTCCCTTCGTGATCACAGTGCACCCGCAATAGAGCTTTGATCAAAAAAAGTCACGACGTGTCAGTACCATCACCAGTCCTTAACGCATGGACGCTCGTGATGGTTCTGGCACATCACTGGTCCTCAAGGGGATAAATAAAGATAGGACCATTTATTTGTATAAAGGTGAAGGGGGCTGCCACTCCATCTGTACTGGACCCATGATTGCTGGTGGATTCCTGATTGTGATGTATATTGTCTTTCCTTAGTCTGTACCAAGTCTCTGCCAAATGAGACGGTAATTTAAGCTAATAAAGGGGCCATTTAGTACATTTTTTGGATACTCAGGCCTCCTTCACACTGGTGACAGAACAGTTGCAGCCCCCTGTACCAGTTCCTGTATATCATCTACACTTACCCCTTCTCTGCATTCCACAGCCATTTGGAAAGCAAGGGAAGCATGTGTGATGACTGGCCCAACTGTGAATGATCAGCACCCCCATAGCCTCCCTACAGACCTGTGCTTTTACGGAACAAATTAAAATCTTTATTGATTTATAGCCTACCAGAAAAAGTGGTTGAACCTAAAACAATAAATGGATTCAACCCCTTAACATCCAAAGACTTACCTTTATGTCTTGGGTCAATGTGCGATAAGGACCAATGACGTACATGGATTTCAGGGCTCCCCGCACAGCTGCAAGCCGCTTGGGGAGCCCTGAATTGGAGCCAAAAAAAAAAAAAAAGAAGCTCTGTGGTCCTTAAGTGCCGGCCAATAATAAAGTAGATAGATAGATAGACAGACAGATAGATAGCTAGATAGACAGATAGATAAATAGAAAGACAGACAGATTAGGTGTCCTAATTGGTTCAAATGTGCCATCAAAAGTGGCACTATAGGGAACAAATAAGTATGGCCAGCAATGTCACTGATTGGTGAGCAGGCTGGTGATTCACAAAGGGTCAGCATTCATGTAAAGCAACAGGAAGTTTTATTTGTCCACTGGTGTGCAGCTGGTTAGATCCAGAATTGATCCACGTAGATTTTATACAGTAGGGGCTTTATTTCTATTGTAATGCAGATTTAACCCCTTGGATACTAGAGAGTTCTCCCAACACACTGCAGAGCAATACATTGGAAACTACTCCAGCATCCAGGGAGTTAAGGGGGCATGTAAACAACTGCACTGATTGTGTGTGCATATCAGTCTGTTCAATAGTCAATATCTTTGTATCTGTCTGTGCAGATTACTGACATGGAAAGCTGCAGGTGGAGAGATGGATTTAAATTCCCAATCTGATATGAGAGAAAAGCAACTGGTAAGCATTCTGCCATGTGAGAGAGACTGCATTGAATCCGAACTGGTTTGATTATCATTATTATTTACCTGAATTTGTTTAGCTGCCTTTATATCATAGCTGGGAAATCTCCGGATTTGCCCCAGAGACTCCGGTTTTGACTCTGCATTACCAGGTCTCCGGGGCAGAGTCTGATTCTCAGGGTTGTGAGCAGTTTCTTAAGAAACTCTGCCCATTGGTGTTCCTTCCCTATTGGTGCTCCTCCCCTATTGTTTCACCTACTCCCCGTCCACTTCTTCTCCTTCCCCAGCCTATTCCCCTATACTTTTACACTTGTCTGAAGCCCCTCCCCTTTTGACGCAAATCGTGTCATTTGTCCTCCTCAATGGCACCATAGGCCCCCCTTTATGGAGGCCAGAAGAAAAAGTTCCCAGGTATGCTTTTTATAATCCCATTAGTTGGTAGAGAGACCCATTGCTTTGCAATAAATTGGAGACTTCTTTAACATCCTTGGAGTTAAATTGTGTAATTTAAGATAATAGCTTACATTACTTTTAATACACACCTCTTTGTAGTTGTCAAACTCATTAGGGTTTATGCACTAAGGAGTGATAAAAAGGTGATTAAGTGGAGATGACTTCTCCCATGATATCACTTGTCCAATTCCTATGTTATTCTATTGAGCCAATTTACTAACATTTCTCCAGCTTTGGAGATCTTATTGCATAGGCTCCATAGAATAACATATCACTAGAGAAGTTATCTCCACGTTATCACCTCTTTATCACTTGTTATGCATAACCCCCATTGTCTTGAATCAGATATGGTCAGGATTTAATTTTCCCTCATTTTCCATACTTGAAGGGATTAAGGCACATAGCAAAAGATGAGCAATTCTGGAGCAAATCATCTGCACCATGGGGAGGGGCAGATAAAAAGTCTTATTTAAATGGGACTTTTAGACATTTGAATGCTAGAGAGGTTGCCATCACAAGGCATTAAAAGCAACATGAATTTTGGGAGTCTTTAATTCTCCTCTGTGGTGCAGTTGGTTTGCCCCAGAATTGCTGTTTTTTTTTGCTTTCTGCACAGGTCCCCAAGACACACACAGCTGTAAAAGTAAGACTTCTGTCATGTGTGCAGGAAACACAATACACCACCAACAGACAGACATGGAAAATTGTGACACAAATGTTTGGTTCCCCAGCACTTAATGCATTCAGGCACACCTGAGGGGAACCATTGGCTTACTGTATTTCTGCTTATATGTCAGCTAGGTGTGTAAACCCATTTTATTATTGGGCACATATTTGCAAGCAGCCCAGCCTAAATGAAGATAATTAGCATTTATTGCCCCAGTTATGCCATCTGGTAGACAACAGACAAGTGTACTTACCTACTCTCAGGAAATAAGATGTTTTGGTACATCCCTCCTCTGGTTGTCCAATAATAACTCATTATCTTGGATCATTTAAAAAATAAAGATCATCATCATTTTTTAAAGTAAATAAGATCATTTTCAGCTTGTAGAGCTATTGTTGTAGTTTAGTAAATATCTTCCAGTGTTAGGACAGCATCTTGGGTTTGCTGGGCTGCTGTGAAATAATTTGCGGGGATGTGTTTGTTTGCTTCCTCTCTCCCCCTCACAATTTAATTAAAAATACATGCACACAATTCCATAAACACCCAAACCATTACACGGGAGCAGGGTAATATACAGACCATTATAGGAGAAAGTGCAGGACCATACAACATTATGCACCATTGCATGACACCATTAGCCTCTCAGTCTTTTTCCCCTCTCCCCCCATCTTTTATCCCTGCTTTATCTTCTCCTATCTTTTATCTGCACTTTCCCTCCCTGGTGATTTTTCCTCCAGTCTTTCCCCTCCCTTAAACCCAGTTTTTCATCCAGCTCCCACCAGTTCCCCTTTTCTTCCCCATTCTTTCTCTCCCAGACCCACTCTCCTCAGTCTTTGATACCCTATGTCTCCTGCAGTCTATCTACTTCTCCTTCCACCAGACATTTCCTGGTGAATGCTGTCTGACATACAAACCTTGTTCTACTGGTAGTCACAGACCCACACATACAGTTTAATACCCCAGCCTTGTTTTACTGTCGAATTGTAGTCTTAGACCCACACACATACTGACAACCCAGCCTTGTTCCACTAGTAATCACCAGTCTCCCCCAGTCTTTTGTCCTTATTATTTTCAGCAACCATTTCTCTCCCTCCTCCAGGCTTTTCCTGTTTTTTTGTTTGTCACTTTCACCCCCTTCAAGCTCTTTGTCTTCTTCTTTCCCACCACCAGTCTTCCCCTGTTTTTCTTCTCTCTCCCCCACTCTTTCACTCCACTCAGGCTGCCAAAGTCTTTCAACCCCCCCTCTCCCTCTTCCTGCCTTTTTCCTGTTTTTTATCTTCTCACCTCCATAGTAGGAAGAGAAGGGAGAGAGAAGGGTTTAAAGACTGGGGTAGAGAGGAGAAAAAAACAGGGGACAACACTGGAGGCGGTTGAAAGACTGGGGAAACTTGAGTGGAGGTTCTACCCAAGCTCACCCTGTTTTTCAACCCTATCTTTCTCCAAGCCCCCAGCCATTTCTTCCTTTCTCTCTCCCCCCGTGTATCTCCCCATTGACTCCTGCTTGCCTACCTTTTCTGGCAAAGGTGGGAAGCCTCATGATTATCCCTGATGTTACAGTACCATTTCTAACAACTGGTTTGTGCCTCTTTCAGAGCAGACCCTCTATATCAAGCTCTCAAGCTGGGCTTAATCAGCCCAGTAATACAGAGTGCTGCACCAGCTAAATTCCGCAGCACTGTACAATTGGAAATAGACATACAGAGGTATTAAATAGTACAATCAGATGTGGAGAACAGAATGATCAGAGGGCCCTGCTCGTGAGAGCTTATCCTGGTAATCTGCATTATGGGCTATGCAGAAGCTGGATACATAGAGGTATATGCCGGAGGAGAGAGAGGTCTCAGGAAAATGTTGGGCTGGATGCACTGCACTCTTGGCACCCCTCTAAAACCGGCCCTGCCCAGTGTGTCAGCATTAAATGCATTTTAAACACAACAAGCACTGCTGGTTTATAAAATAACCTCCAAGGTTAACTAAAGGACCTCATATCATAAACTGAAACTAAATTCCCTATTGATTTATTTAGATGATGTTTGACAGATTGTTAAAATGTAATGAGCAATTTCATTTAGCTTAAAAGTCATAGCATGAAAATTCACAAGCCTCAGCAGGTGCGGTGCAGTGTGCTAGCTGTGCTGATTTTCACACACCAGTGAAGTATAGAAAGCTTTGATGAAAATTGTTAATTCAAAACCACTGTTTAAATCATGAAAATTTGTATTTTTCCCTAATGGTGAAGTTGGTTTCCACCAAAATCTCCCTATCTCTCTCTCTCTCCCTCACTTCCTCTCTCCCTCACTTCCTCTCTCTATCCACTCACTTCCTCTCTCTCTCTCTCCCCCTCATTCAAGTCTTATTTCTCAAACCTTTATGGTTTGAGAGATATTCACAAGCAAAGTTTCCCCTTTTACCTAGTGTTAAGCCATCTCTTCTCAGATGTGGAATCTGGTTGTAAGACCAGACAGATAACAGCAGGGGACAATCTTCTTTCTATGAAAACAATGAAAGCCCTGCCCCCCCTTGACAAGTTTTTCAGGTTTTTCCCTTATCTTAATTGAAGATTGTCCCTCTCTGCAGTCTACCTGGGCACCTCCCTTCTGATCTGGCTGAACAGTGTTACATCGGTAAAATGGGCAGGAGGGGGAGACTTTGTCATTGAATTACTCTTGAACTACAACTCTGACAGAATTGAAATAACACTCTCCAAAGTCCAAATACTATGTTGATTAATTAGAGCTGCTTTTATTATGAAACATTACTATCCCTTTAAGAGCTTTTCAGTTACTTAATTTTTATCCACTTCAGGATTCTCTATCTCAGAAGTCAATGGATATCCATGAAATGGTCCAGCCCCGCACTGTTGACGGCAGGCGAAACACACAAAGCACAATAACAGCAGTCACTCAGGAGGAGACGCACTCTGCCAGGCTTGGAACAAGTGAGTGCTGCCGCTGTCCTCTCTGTATTCACGTGCAAGGCTTACCTTATTGGAGACCTGCACCTTAACATAAGCTTAGTTAATTTTAAAGGATATTATAAATGTTGCGCTAGCCATTTGTGTGCAATATAATTAGTTTTGGAGAAATGAACCTTTATTTATGATAATTAGTTTCTGTGCCAAGCCAGTATTACCACACATACAGTGCTGTGAATGAATTTAGAGCCTACACCGGAGACATTTTGAATAGCACATTAGGCCTTGAACAGAGCTAACTGGAATATTGTCCAGGGAATTAGTAGAAAGTGCTCCACTACGGCATCAAAACCATAAACATTACTTTCCCAAAATCTACTGTATTTGTTTTTTTCCAATTCTCCTATTGCTAAACCTCATCCTTAACAGAAACTCTCATGTGAAACTGATGGAACAACTAACTGCCTCCCGACAAGGCACATGGGATAAATATGCAGCTTGTTGGACATTGCTCTTGACTATAACCATTTCTGAATTCTGATATACTTCATTCCTGATCATGAATAAAGGAGCATGCTAATTCCATAATGATTCTGCACCTGATACCAATTGTTTCCCTTACAGTGTTAGTAATGTCCATAAAAAGTTTTTTGCATTTAGAAGAGCTTAAAAAGCTGAGCTAAATGCAAAAAAGACGTATCTCTCAAACCGCTATGGTTTAAGAGATACAGGCGTTTAAAGTTTGATGTCTCCTACTGACAGCTGTAAAGCTCTCAGCAGGAGATTTGTGTTGGTCACTTCTCAAGAGCTTCTGTGTTGACCGACACAGATCTCCTGCTGACAGCTTTACAGCTGTCAGTAGGAGACATCAAACTGTAGCGGTTTGAGAGATACGTTTTTTTTGCATTTAGCTCAGCTTTTTAAGCTCTTCTAAATGCAAACAACTTTTTGTGGACATTACGAACACTTCAATTATGTATAAAAGCACTCAATCTTGCCTTTTCCATGCCTCCAAGAACCACGACAGTCTTGAGGGGATTGCCCAGGATTGCCTGTAAATGAGCTGAGATAATATCCTGTCTGAATACCAGAGCAGTGTACACTAATCACAATAAATGAACAGACTTTAACTTTAATCTCATTACAAACTGCACAAACAACATTAAATAAATGCTATCTGAATAAAACAGTTTACACATGCTTACAATAGCAAGTTTAGGATTATATTTTAGGGTTGTAACATGAATCATTGTAACACATGATATATAGTTATATCAAACTATTTGATTTTTAACCCTTTGAGTGCCATAATGGTATGCCAGTTGCGGACCATTCTGGCACTCAAAGTGTTAGTGTTCCTTTATCACTCTTATGCTAAACCTCTCCACTGTCTTAGAACCAGCAGCACCTTGATCTGAAATGCTATGTTGTCCTTCCCTGTAACAGTAAAAGCTGGATTGAGGCTTATGACTGAAAGAGTTCCATATTTTTGATTAAAAACGATTCTTCCCAACGATTTGTCTTTGTATATTGCTACAATATGTATTATTCTCAGAGCGATAGTGATCTGTAGCTGTAATTCCAGCTATCATTCTTGTTCAAAAAGAAATGTAAGTGTAATCTATCAAATGTTTAATTACTGTGGATACAGAAATATACGCTCAATACTGCAGGACATTAAACACTCTCTGTTTCATTAATACATTTAATTTATCTAGTTGAGATACAGTGTATTTAAATGCTTTGAACCAGAAAGAAAAATCCTGTTCTTTTTTTTTTTTTTTTTTTTAAGAGATTACAGTTTTTGCTTTCTTATGTGTTTTATTTCAGAAGCTGCTGAGCAGAAGCTGTTTGCTGCCTTGTTGATTAAGTGTGTGGTACAACTGGAACTTATCCAGACCATTGACAACATTGTGTTCTTCCCAGCTACTAGCAAAAAGGAGGATGCAGAGAATCTTGCAGCAGCACAGGTGTGTGTGTTCTGTATTTGAATGTGCTGGGATGTAAGACTTGCTATTTTTATGTGCAAGGCTGAATTAACTTAAATCTGGAGGACCTAGGTTTGGGAGAGAAAATACCCTTAGTCCAGGGATGGGAAAAAATAAAGCCCATGGGACAATTAAAGTTGGCCCTTGGATCTGGCTGGCTGTGTACAGATTCATCTGGCCTTCTCTGCAGAGATTATAATAATACTAGTTTTAAAGCCCGTGTACATGGGCCAACACTGGCGGCGCTGCAGTCATGCGCAGTACAGGCTGCCCATGCCACGGCTGATAAGGAGCGGGGCACTCCGAATTCAGACCTTAGTGCGCTCAGAGAGGACTACGGTCTGAATTCGGAGCACCCCGCTCTGTATCAGACGTGGTGCGGGTAGTCTGTCCTACGCATAACTGCAGCTTGCACAGCCGTCTCTACTGTGCATGACGACTTCTGACAAACATCCTTAGCGAATTATAATATAGGATATTCTACCACAAAGCATATATTTTATACAGTGTGTAATTTAAACAGTGCAGAGAGACCCAGAACTGAAGCACACACACGTGAACATACACAAATGTACAATCAATATGCAGCTATCCAGCTTACATTTATGTACAGAGGGTTTAGTTACATAGTTTGTATTAAGTATGATAAGCTAGCACATCCACGCTAAGGATACCTTATTTTGGACCAGTACTACTTGGATGTAATATCCAACGCCAATTAAAACTAACTTGGGGCACATATTCAGTGCAACATTGATTTATAGTGGCTAATAAGATTTTTTGTCCAAATTAAGATAAGTGGGGCATTTATTATGAGAAAGTAGTAGTGTTCCATTAAGGGCAAGTTTGGGCACTGCTTCGCTTTACACCTCTTCTTAAATATAACAAATAGTTCTCTCTCTGAGTGAACTTTTTCCAGGTCTACCAACAAATCTTCACTTGACAGGGAATGCCACCTGTTTACTGCCCTTCCAGTAAAGAATACTTTACTGTGCTGAAGGCAAAAAACAAAAATGTTGTGCTAACTAGTAAAGTATTTTCTTTTAGTGTGTTTGGGGATACAGGGAACATGGGGGTAAAGGATCCCCCAAGAAGCAGTGGTTAGCACTGTTGCCTTGCAGCGCTGGGGTCCTAGGTTCAAATCCCACCAAGGACAACATCTGCAATGAGTTTGTATGTTCTCACCGTGTTTGCGTGGGTTTCCTCCGGGTACTCCGGTTTCCTCCCACACTCCAAAAAACATACTGATAGGAGAATTTAGATTGTGAGCCCCAATGGGGACAGGGACCAATATGAGTGTAAAGCGCTGCGTAATCTGTGTGCGCTATATAAAATAAAGAATTATTATTATTATTTTAATAATGGAACAGTAAATCTTCCATGCTCTGCTTAGCCTTAGGACGCCACCTAGTGGATAGCTTATACATAGCAAAGCATTAATTGGGAGATGTGTCAGGTCTTCATGCCTGTATCAATGAGAAGGTCAGTTCTATGAGCATGCAAAGGTAGAGCACATGCACAATATACACAGGGAACAAGTGGGTAAAATAGTGTTGTCTGTAAAAATAAGCACACAAGCATAAGGCAATAGTGGTATCTGTGAGAATTAACATATATAACTAATACAATATGATTATATAATGTGATATAATAGAATAGGACATGTGTATCTCATGGGAAATTAAAGGGATAGTAATGTTTCACAAAAGCAGCAGCTCCAATTTATCTTCATAGTATTTGAGCCATACAAAGTGTTATTTCAATGCTGTCAGAGTTGTAGTTCAAGAGTAATTGAATGATAAAGTTTCCCCCTCCCGCCGTTTTACCTAGTGTAAGCCACCTCCCCTCAGATGTGGAATCTGGTCCACAGACCAGACAGCTTACAGCAACAGACAATCTTCTTACTGTGAGAAAAGTGAAAGCCCTGCCCCCATTGACAGTTTTTTCAGGTTTTTCCCCTTGTGTTAATTGAAGATTGACCCCCTCTGCAATCCACTTGAACACCACCCTGCTGCTCTGAGCTGAGTTACATCAGTAAAAGGGGCGGGAGGGGGATACTTTATCATTCAATTACTCTTGAACTACAACTCTGACAGTACTGAAATAACGCTGTCCGTGGCCCAAATGCTATGAAGATTATTTGTAGTTGCTTTATTATGAAACATTACTATCCCTTAAAGACATTCATGTAAGAGAATGGTGCCATCAGTAAGAAAATTATACACCTAAGACACATGTATAACATTATAGAGCCTTTAAGAGATATAACATCACAGTGCTAGCCATGATAAGTGATTGTAGGACAAATGTAGGACATATACATGAGGGAATTGTGCCATCAGTGCCAGTACACTACACATAGGGCACATGGGTAAAATAAATATGCAATTTGAGAGAAATGTAAGACACATATAGGAGAAACATAAAACAATAGAGGCATGTGTGAAAATAAAACACCTATAGGCCACTTGTATATGGTAATAGTATCATATAGGACAAGAAAAAAATAAATAAAAATAGATCTTCAGGAGGCGATATCCATTCAATGACACTTAAAAACAAAAAAACAAAAAAAAAAAAAAACTAGCCAATAAGTGGAGTGCAAAGAGATTTGTAGAGGAGAGAAGAGGGAGGGGGCGTTGCTGTTCTGTTCTTATGTTAGCTGCTTAATCCCAGAGAGATAGGGTTAAGTGTGCTGCTGCTGCTTCTTGGAGTATCCTTTACCTCATGATCTCTGTGCCCCCCCCCCCCCCCCCCATGGAGAAATGTTTCTTCTAATCTCATTGGACAGTCTTGTATAGTGTGTACTGGACACTGGATTCACAGTTCCCCACAGTGTGTTAAGTACTGACATTGTGTATATTTGTGTTGTTGTAGAGAGATTCAGTGCAGTTAGAAGTTCATGTGGACACACAAGACCAAGGCATGTATCGCTTTCTTACCTCTCAGCAACTCTTCAAACTCTTGGACTGTCTGCTGGAATCTCACAGATTTGCAAAAGCGTTTAATTCCAATAATGAGCAAAGGACTGCTCTCTGGAAGGCAGGTGAGAACAGTCTGTTGCTTGTTGTTAAAGAAAAATTAACACCTAGTAATAAACCCCAACTTGCCTTACTATGGCTTGAAAATCTTAATAGCCCATATGAATTTTGCTTTTGTGCCTTTGTTCAAGAGATAACATCTTCAGTCAGTCCTAGACGTCTTGTCCGTGAAGGCTGACATGGACATGGAAGCAGGCATGTTCCACACCGCTCAGACCCTTAAAATGGTTACCGTTACCATGTACAGTGAGCAGAGTTTGAAGTTATTATCCCTTGAACAGAAACGCAAGGGCAACATTTATGTGTGTGTGGGGGGGGATTAGTAGTTTCTGGCCATATAGTAAATGAAGTGAGGGGTTGTTATTTGGAGGTGTTAGTTTCCATTGAAAGAGCTGAATATAAAGTGCACTTCTGCCACGGAGTTGTTTTGGATGACTTGCAATTCATTTTTTATCCTAGAACTATTCCAGTTCATATGGCAATACATCTTCAGAACAAACACATTGGCAGTACCTTGTCCTGATTGCATATTAACCCTTTGAGGGTCAGTGGGGTGTGTAATTACTTTGTTTTTAACACTTCCAAAATTGAGGTTAGCTCCACTGACATGTTAACTTTTTGAGTTCCAGAGGCAGAGTGTAACATATTTGTTCCAATGCATTGCATACCCCTGTAGCACGCAAAAGGTCAAGAGTGTTTTGGTTAATTGCCTGCTGAGGTGGGGTTTCAATATGGTAACCATCAGTAGATATAAATATTTAATGAGTATTCCAGAGTATTAATGAATATTACAAAAATGTGTATATTCTGTTCAAAGGAACTCTAACACCGAAAAAGGAAGTGGAGCTTATATACCCTGTACTACCATATGCAAAAAATCTGTTTGCTTTCTGAGGCCAAAAACCTAGTCTTGTGTATGCTCTGAGACCTAGACATGTCTGACCTTTCCATGGCTCCCATTGATTGTCTAAAATTATCTGTGAATTGGCTGAGACTGATAACAGCCTTTCTTCTGTGTCCCTATCCATGGTGATAGACACAAGTGGGTTACGTCATCACCCTCCAGCTGGTGTAGGACCAATGAAAAAACGTTTAAAGGGAAGCCTCAGACTCCCCCGGGCAGTCATTTTTGGTCCTACACAGCTAGAGTGGGTCACGAGCAGTCTGCTATGCTTACCGTGACTCTGAAGAACTTTGAGGCCGCACTTCTGCCGCCCGATCCAGAAGGACATATCCTGAAGCCTTGGCTCCTCTTTCTACAGGCCAGGGGAGTGAGCACTCATATCTTGCCGCCTGTATTCCCTCCTGTATGGAGGTAGTAATCCAGCGGCGAAACAGGAAGCTGCATCCGGTGCTTTCCAGGGTGGAACACATGAAGTACCCTGCTTTTGCCTTAGGCCTAAGTGCTCACGGATCAGCACAAGCCTGCGTGGGGAAAGGTAAGGGCCTTCTAGCCATCCTTTATATAACCTCTCAAGTATGCTATTCCGGTGGGCCTCTGCATTCCAGGGTGAAACGCATGCCAGAGGCCTACACTATTTAAGGGCATTCATTGTTAGTATTTGCCTTGTGTTAGTTTACTGTCAGTCTCCCCTATTGTGCATTCCTTATTTGCCTATCTTACTACTTTTTAACTCATATATGACCACAGTATCCAATTCTGGACAGTCTAAGGAAAAAGAAAAAGGGGGTCCTGACCCTAAAGAAGATAAGGCACCACAAAAATTGAAATCCTGCCTAGGTTGTGATAATAATATTCCTGCCTTGGAATCTGCAAAGTTGTGTCCTGACTGTTTGTAGAAAGCCGCTAACCCGATGTGCCAGCACAATTCCAAGATTTTCTATCCTGGATGAAGACCTCAATTCAAGATACATTTTCTTCATTACAGGGTTCAGCCAGTAAAAAGTGTCCCGGAATGGAAGACCCTGAAGAAGGCACATCATCCAGAGCTTTGGATATGGAGGACAGTAGCTTTTTAGATAATCTTTCAGACTACACATCTGAAGAAGAAGGGGAGATTGTTGAGGAAGATGAGGGAGCCTTTAATATTGACAAGGTAGATCCTTTTTTAAAGAATTTACGGAAGACCCTAGGGTTAACCGAGTAGGTTAAGCAGCAAAGTATTCTAGACACGGCCTTTTTAAGCAATAAAAAAGAAGCTCCCGTGTTTCCAGTCCACCACTTAGTGGCGGAACTAATCAAAGGAGAATGGAAGAAGGGAGATAAAAGGATATTCACTACCAAGAGGTTTCAAAAAATGTATCCCTTTAAAGAAGAAGATGCCTCTGCTTGGATAACACCTCCAAAGATTGATGCTCCTATTTCATAGCATACTAAGAAAACAACAATACCCATGGAGAATGGCTCCTCTTTGAGAGATCTCATGGATAGAAGAATGGAAAGCACCCTTAAGAAACAGTTTGCTATCCTTGGTCACAATTTGAAAGCAGCTACAGCTTTGGCTTGCGTATCAAGAACCATCAGGTTATGGCTTTCACAGCTCAAAGAAAAAATTGAGTCATCAGTCACAAGATCCAAGTTAATTAAAGAAGTCGCTACTATCAAAGAGGCAGTAGCTTTTTCCTGCAACGCATCATGGGACCTGATTAGGTTAAGCGCTAGATCATCCTCGCTATCAGTGACAACTAGAAGAGCCATGTGGCTGAGAAACTAGGGAGCGGATCCCTCTTCAAAAAGTAAGTTGGTCCCCCTACAATTTGCTGATTCCATGCTGTTTGGGGATCAGCTGGATGAAATTATTAAGAAGATAACTGGAGGGAAAAGTGCCTTTCTAACTCAAGAGAGAATAGGAAGCGTCTCACTATCAAGATCCTCCTCTAGAAATAAGAGGTCCTTTCGTGACTTCAGACGTTTTCAGTCCTCACATGATTATGATCAAAGGAACTCAACCTTTCCTCAGTCATCCAGGGGATCCTTCAAGAAGAATCCACCTAGAGGGAACCAGTTCAAAAGAGAAACCTTATGAGATCAACCGGGCCCTGCTTCCACCTCCAGTAGGCGGCCGTCTGGAGTACTTCATCCAGGATTGGAAGAAAGAAGCCACCCATGACAAATAGGTGAGCCAGACGCTGGAAGCAGGGTGTCCGCTGGAATTCGATCATTTGCCCCACAGGAATCTCTTCAGGTCCTCAAAGACCCCGCAGAACCCCATCAAAGCAAAGGAACTAAGAAAATCTATACAAAGCTTACTTTCAGACAAAGTAATAGAACCAGTCCTGCAGAATCCAAAAGAAGGATTCTACTCTGTAATATTCACTGTTCCAAAAACATCAGGGGGCTTCAGGACCATCCTGGATCTAAAACTCCTCAACAGATGTATAAGAAAAAGAGCCTTCAAGATGGAGACAGTGTCCTTGGTTATACAGGCAGTTCTTCCCCAGTCCTTCCTCACAACAATAGACTTGAGGGACGCATACTATCATGTCCCGATAAGGCCGGCTCACAGGAAACACCTCAGGTTCTTCTTCGAGGGACAGCACTGGCAGTTCAGGGCTCTGCCATTTGGTCTCTCTTCAACCCCCAGGATTATTTCAAAAATCCTTGCGGCAGCTCTAGAACCCCCGAGGAGAAGTGGGATCCTTATTATTCCTTACCTGGACAATCTCCTGTTGGTGGCAGAAACAGAGGAAAAATTCCTGAACCAAACCTCAGAAACCTTGGCCCATCTCCAGAAATTAGGATGTTAGTGAATCATCAGAAGAGCCAACTTATCCCATCCAGACAGTTGAGCTTCCTGGGTTTGATATTGGACACATCAAACAACCTAATTTCCCTCTCACCATCAAGGATACAGGGGATTATTACCAGAGTCAGACAGTTCCGAAGGATGACGGTCCAAACAGCCCAGGACTTCATGCAATTATTGGGAGTCCTGACATCCTCACTTCAAGTTCTACCTTGGTCAAGGTTCCACATAAGACCCCTGCAATCTCTATTTCTGTCCCAGTGGAACCGGGACACATACAACACGTCCCAAAGGATAGTCTTGTCTCTAAGAGTGAAAAAGGAGCTGCTCTGGTGGATAAATCTAAAGGGATTATTACCAGAGTCAGACAGTTCCGAAGGATGACGGTCCAAACAGCCCAGGACTTCATGCAATTATTGGGAGTCCTGACATCCTCACTTCAAGTTCTACCTTGGTCAAGGTTCCACATAAGACCCCTGCAATCTCTATTTCTGTCCCAGTGGAACCGGGACACATACAACACGTCCCAAAGGATAGTCTTGTCTCTAAGAGTGAAAAAGGAGCTGCTCTGGTGGATAAATCTAAAGAAAGGGGTCTCTCTTGCAGACTACCAATGGTGCAGGATTTCAACTGATGCAAGCCTGACGGGTTGGGGCGGAAGCTACAACGACATCTTGACGCAGGGACTTTGGGCAGCTCAAGAAAGCACACTGCACATAAATCTGTTGGAACTAAGGGCAGTCAGGCATTGCCTGCAAGGGTTCAGCAGGTTGATAAGAAACCAGCGGGTTCAGATAATATCGGATAGCATGGTAGCGGTTCTATACATAAAAAACCAAGGAAGGACAAGGAGCAAAGCTCTCAGCATGGAAGTAAGAAAAATCCAGTCATGGTCAGAAAGGAATCTGCCAGCACTATCGGCCCTTCAGATAGCAGGAAGTCTGAACTATCAAGCCGACTATCTGAGCAGAACAGACTAGACCCAGGGGAATGGTCTCTCAACCACAGGGTCTTCAGTCAGATTGTCAGAAGATTTGGGGAACCGGTGATAGACCTGATGGCTACGGCAGCCAACACAAAGACCAAAGTATTCTACTCAAGGTCCAGACACCCAGCATCACTGGGGATGGATGCCATGGCCCAGAAATGGGATTTCTCACTAGCTTACCTCTTTCCACCCATTCCAATGATCCCGAAGGTCATCAGGAAGATCAGGAAGGACAGTGTGTTAGTATTCCTCATAGCACCAGACTGGCCGAGGAGAATCTGGTTCCCCGAGTTAATCAACCTGTCAGTAGAAAAACCTTGGATGCTCCCAGTCACGTGGGATCTCCTTTCCCAGGGACCAATTTTTCATCACAATTCAGGTCTTTTGAAGCTAACGGCCTGGAAACTGAACGGAACTCCTTCAGATCCAAAGAACTTTCAGACAGGGTCATAAATACCATTATATCACGTAGAAAAGCATCCATATCCAGTGTATACTGTAGAATATAGAGGGTCTTCAGTAACTGGTGTCAAAGGTCCAATGTACAAAGACGCACATTTAATTCAGCTAACATTTTAGACTTCCAGCAAGAAGCAGGTCTTAGTCCATCCTCATTAAGGGTTCAGCTGTCAGCAATTTCCGCCTTACTGGCAAAACATTTTGCGGAAGAAGACTCGGTCAAAAGATTCATGAAGGCAGTATCAATGTCCAGACCTAGGATAAGACTGGTCATTCTTCCTTGGGACTTGAATGTAGTTCTGAATCAACTTGCTACATCCCCAAAGTTTGAGCCCTTGGATTTAGTTCCTCTCAAATTCCTAACTTTAAAGGTAATTTTCCTCACGGCCATTACTTCAGTCAGAAGAGTGTCGGAGCTCCAGGCCTTGTCAGCCAAGTCCCCCTACATCATCTTCTATCAAGATAAAGTAGTACTAAGAACCACTGTGAAATTCAGATCTAAGGTTGTGTCTCCTTTCCACTTAAATCAGGACATCATACTTCCATCCTTTTTTCCCAATCCCAAGGGAAAAAAGGAGAAGAGTTACATAACCTGGACTTGGTCAGATGTATGTCTATTTATCTTGAGAGATCCAAAGGATATAGGAAGTCGGACTCCTTGTTTGTCCATTTTCAGAGAAAATTTAAAGGTTCAGCAGCCTCCAAAGCTTCTATCTCCAGGTGGATTATCCAGTGTATATCAACCACTTATTTGGAAGCAGGAAAAGTCCCACCAAAAAAACTTAGGGCTCACTCTACTAGAGCGGTGATCACATCATGGGCCTCTAAAGCATCAGTCTCTGCAGAGGATATCTGTAAAGCTGCGACATGGTAATCCATGTTAGGGTAGCTACACAATTAAGGGAATGGGTCCTGTTACTTTACTTTCTTCCCACCCTTAAGACAATGCTTTGGTATATCCCACTTGTCTCTATCGCTTGGATAGGGACACAGAAGAAAGGAAGAAATTTTTTCTTACTGATATTTCCTTTTCTTCTGTGACCCTCAACGGCGCTCCCTTCCCTTGTTTAATCTTGTTTATGCTTATATTTTTAGCTATGACAAAAGATGACTGCCCGGGGAAATCTGGGGCTTCCCTTTAAATGTTTTTTTCATTGGTCCTACACCAGCTGGAGGGTGATAACGTAACCCACTTCTCTCCATTGACGTGGAGGGACACAGAAGAAAAGGAAATATCGGTAGGAAAAAATGTATTCCCTTCTGAACACTTGAGCCACCGTCCTCCTAAAAGTATGCAGTGATTTACAGTGGCATGGAAAATGGTGAACTTACTGGAGCTATTTTCCTTGATTCTGTAAAGGCCTTTTATACAGTTGACCTTAATATTCTGATAAATAAGCTTAAACATTCAGTATTGGGTAATCCTTCTCTAAACTGGTTCTTAGCCAAATTATCGGCAGGACAAAATGTGCCTGTTGCTGACAAGGTTTCCCTTCCACTCAAAGTAAGAAGTGTGGTTCCCCAAGAGTCAATTCCTGTCCCTCTTCTATTTTTCCTGTTTATAAACGATCTGCCCACAGTTTTCAAAGCAACTTCTGTGAGTGTGAATGCAGACAACACCGTAATCTACATTAAAATCCAAACATCTCAAAAACCTGACAGAATACTGCAGGATGATTTATCGGAAGTTGAAAGATGGATTGCTAAAAACAAACACTGTCAAAACAGTCACAATGGTATTTGGTACAAAATACAAACTACTTAAACGCCACAATACCCAATACGCCACAAAGTCTAATAATTACTTGGTCGATTCCTACAAACATCTTGGTATGTGAATTGACCCCAGCCTCACTTTTGGTCTTCATATCGATAAATCGACATCCAAACTTTATCCTAAATTAGGCACTTTGTTTAGAAACAAATCTTGTCTAAATCCACTGGTGAGAAAATATATTGTTCAACAGATATTATTGCCAGCCATAGACTGCAGGGATGTAGTATATGAGTCTGTGCTGCAAATCCATCTTGGCAAACTTGGCACTGTATAATTAATTATACTACTTTGTCCTTCAATGTAATTTACACCTCCAATCACTGTGATAACTAAATTGGCAAACACTTGAATCTAGACGTGCCCTTCACCTTTCTTGCCTTGTTTGTAACCACTTCTCTGGAAAGCTACCAGATTACCTGAGCAGTATGCTCACTCAGTCTCTTCATACTAACTATAACCTCCACTCCAATTAGTATTCCACACTACAAGAAAGAAGCCAGTCAGTCTGCCTTCTCCTTCAGAGCTCTGAGAGACTAGAATAACCTACCAAAAAAAATCAGATCCTAGTCTAAAATCCCTAAAAAAAAATGCTTCTTTTTATTGAAACACAAATGTTCTATGTCCTGTGATGTCACTTTTGGGTTCCCTTTAAAACTTTAAGGACCAGTAGGCTGTGCACTGATGTATTTAGGCCTAGGCCAAGAGATTAACAGGGTCAACAGACTGGGCAGCATTTCTATTTTCTCTAGTTTGATATTTATGCTTGTGTGAGTGCTTCTGTTTGTGAGTGCATACACTTGATTGGAACCAGAGCAGCAGAAAGCCTTTGTATAGCACAAAATTCTGGCCCTTAAAGGACTCATTCATTTCAGGAAGTGACCATGTCTGACAAAATCGAACGTGTTTTTTTTTTTTTGTTTGTTTGTTTTGTTTTGTTTTTTTGTTTTACATTGAACATGGTTTATTTTCTAAAATGAATTTATCTGTCGTCCAATATAGCTTACAGGTAACTCTGGGAAGGTGACCACCCCTTTATGTAGGCAGGAACAATTCTTGGAAAGAATGCAGGGTGGAGCCTTTCTCTCCTTCTCAGCTGGTCACCAGCCAATCCCCACCCATTCAGATTTATTCCTTGAACAGGAAAGGCAAGAGAACAGTTCTGCTTAGTTTTTAGTTTAATTTATTGTTTTCTGTTAGATATGGGGTGTAGAAATCTCCCAGTAGGCGGATTACCATTACTGACTTCCCAATGGTAGATTGCTCAGTTAACAGGCGCTGTTTGTGGAGCTTCCAGCCCCAGGGGAAAACCTTGCGTGCTGTGTCTTTTCCCTAGGAGAAGCCCACTGAGGCTGCTTCTTCATTCAGGTAGTCTGAAGACAGAAGACCTGCAAAAAAGGTGAGCAACCCTTTGAGTGCTGAGTCCCACTTGTCCCACTGCTTCCCCTCCGCACAGGGGTCTCCTTTAGGAGTTCCTACACATATACTCCTGCATTCATTGGGTTTATATGTTTGTCCACTGGGGTTTGTGGAGCATTGGTTTCTTTTTGGTAATGTAAACCCCTTGTTTCCCATATTGGGCGCTTTGAAGGGTGTTTTCACCCTTTTCCCTGGGACTTAGTGTTTTCTAGCATTATACTTGTGCTTACTGTACGTTTTACTTTGTTAAAATTTCCTTTATTTACGTTCCGCTTTACCTCATGGCTGCAATGCTCCATTCACCTACATGGTACTTCTTGGAACATAGCTCTGCAACCGCTCCATGTACCGAGTTAAGAGATGGCTCAGATGGTAAACAGGGCCATTGCTGTATGGACAGAACAACTCACTGATGCTGTTCATCAGGGTTCCCCCACAGCTCACTTGCTGCGGTTCTTGGCCAACATTTCTGAAGCTCAGCATTATGTTACTGAAGCTATCTTTGACGTTATCTGGCTAGAGGCTAGAGTTTCAGCCATGTCTGTAGCAGCCAGGTGTGCCCTCTGGCTTAAAATCTGGTCTGCAGATTCGATTTCAAAAGAAATCCTTGATTTCTCTTCCCTTTTTGGGCACTTCCTTATTTGGGCCGGAGCTGAAAAGTCTCATCAGGGAGGCAAGTTCCCAAGAAGAAGCCTCAAGTCTGAAGGCACCGTCTTTTTAGTTTCTTCCAGACTGAGCTGTGTGGCATGGCCCCAGCGGTTCCTCAGGCTCTGCGCTCCTCCTCCAAGCCCAAACAGCAGTGGAAGCCCAAGCAGTCCTCCACCAAACCCAAGTCCTCCAAACCTCCTTTGGCATGACTCGCCGAACCTCAGACCACATGCACCAGTGGGTGGCCGACTCCACCATTTTGTCAGTGCCTGGACAGTCACCGTGGCGGATCAGTATGTTTTACAGGCGATTTCCAAAGGGTACAGGATTTCTTTCACCTCTCTTCTTCCCTTCAGATTCTTTCTTTCTCACACACCTCGGGGACTGGTAACACATCGTCTTTTCAATGGTACCATCCAGACTATCTTGGACAAGGAAGTTGTCCTGGAAATAGGTTCCAGCTTCTATTCCAACCTATTTGTAGTCACCAAAAAGGACGGCGGCTGCCTTCCCATCTTGGACCTCATGGATCTAAATTTCTTTGTGGTCAAGACTCATCACCAAGAGTTGTTAAGATCAGTGATTGCGGCAATGTGCCATGGGGAATTTCTGGCTTTTTTGGATCTCCAAGATGCCTATCTGCACATAGCCATTCATCTGGACAGCCTTCAGTACCTCAGGCTCACTTGCGACATGGGGTACTTCAAGTTTTCTGCTCTCCCCTTTGGTCTAACCACAGCCCCCCAGGTGTTCACTCGTATCCTGGGTGCATTCATTTCCATTAAAAGTTGACACACAGTAGGCAGCATAGAATGGGAGGTGTTCAACCTCATAGTCCTGAAATGGGGGTTCCCCTGGATCAACCTAATGGCAACTAGTCACAACAGGAAGGTTCTGACGTTTTGTTCTTGTTGGAGGGATCCTCTAGCTCTCGCAGTGGATGCCATGTTGATCCCTTGGCGGCTTCCTCTAGCCTACATCTTTCTTCCTATTCCCCTGCTTCCCAGAGTACTGAGGATATTACTGTTGGAGAGAACTCCAGTCGTTCTAATTGCTCCATACTGGCCCTGGCAACCTTGGTTCCCGAAGCTTCTGGACCTGTCTGTGTCCGAACCATTTCGGCTTCCACGCTGACCTGACCGTATCTCCTTCTACAGGGCTATCTGTGGAAGGAGAATGTGGAACGTCTGGGTTTGACGGCCTGGTGTTTGAATCTTCAATATTGAGGAAGAAAGATTTCCATCCAGCGGTCGGAGCCACTATGCTTCACGCTTGGAAGCCTGTTTCCTCTAAGGCCTACCACAGAATTTGGTCTATTTTCCATTCTTGGTGTGTGTATAGGGATCTGTCCTCACAAGAGTTTGACCTCCCCACTGCCCTGTCCTTTTTACAGGACGGTGTAGACAAGGGCCTAAGTTCTTTGAAGGTTCAGACATCTGCTCTTTCTGTCCTTTTTCAAAGGCGCATTGCCATCCTTCCGGATGTCAAGGTTTTCTTTCAAGCTGTTGCTCAAGCTTACCCTGCCTTTAAGCATCCTGCTCCTCAGTGGGACCTTAATCTGGTGCTGGGCGTCTTGCAGCGCCGTTCCTTTGAGTCCTCGGCCACCATTCCTCTTTGTCTTCTGACTTGGAAAATGGCCTTCCTCTTGGCGGTTGTCTCTGTTCACAGAACTGCAGGCTTTGTCTGGCAAACCGCCCTTCTTGGTGTTTCACAAGGGCAAGGCAGTTCTTCGCACTTCCCAGGAATTTCTTCCTAAGGTGGTTTCTGAGTTCCACAAAAATCAGGAGATTGTAGTACCTTCATTATGCCCTAACCCTAAATCTGACAAGGAGAGGGATCTCCAGTTGTTAGATGTGGTGCGCTGCCTTAAGTTCTATGTGGACCGCACTGAGTCTGTTCGCCAGACTGATGTTCTCTTTGTCTTCCCTGAGGGTCCCAGGGCTGGTAAGCCTGCATCCAAGGTGACTGTCAATTCTTGGATCAAGTCTTCCATTCGTAAGGCCTATGAACTCAGGAAGAAGCCTGTTTCCTTTCGTATCATGGCTCATTCCACCAGGCCTCTTGGGACTATAAGAATCAGGCCTCTGCTGATCAGCTGTCCAAGGCAGCTACTTTGTAGTCTGTGCACACTTTCTCTAAACACTATTGTGTTGATGTGCTGGCCTTGGCTGACACCAGCTTTGGTAGAAAAGTCCTGGAGGCAGTCTCAGTGATCTAGTTCAGTGTCCTGTGTTATAGTTACTGGTGTGTTGTATTCCAGTTCAGTGTCTGTTGACACTTTGTTGTTTAAGGCTATCCTACGATCTGATTAGTCTGTATGAGCTCTGGTGACTTTGGGGACCAACACCTGGTCCTGGCCTTCTTTCCCACCACTGGTGGTACATCTCAGAGTTACCTGTAAGCTATACTGGATGACAGAGAAAAGAGAATTTTAGTCTTACCTGTTTAATGCTTTTCTCTTAGTCCCATTTAGCTTACAGGTCTCCCTGTCAAGGGACCATTCTTGGTTCTCCTGTGACTGAACGTGGGAGTTCCTTCGGGTTCATGCTCACAGGAGTCTTCTTTTTCCTTCTTGCTACCTAGTCAATAGGTTAGTGTCTCAGATCTAACTGGTTGGGGATTGGCTGGTGACCAGCTGAGGAGGAGAGGAACGTCCCACCCTGCATTCTTTCCAGGATTGTTCCTGCCTACTTAAAGGGGTCGCCTTCCCAGAGTTACCTGTAAGCTATATGGACTAAGAGAAAAGGATTTAACAGGTAAGACTAAAATTCTCTTATAACAAAGGCATTCTTAGTCTAAATAGAATATAGACTAATTAGTAGGTAAATATATACAAAGAGGATCTACTGCTGTCCAACTGGTAGAATGTGACTTTCTGCCACAAAAATATCTATCTAGTGATCCTCTAAAGAAGTATACAGTTATTTAATATAAAAAAATTTAAGCACAAAACACCATATAACAATGGACTAAATCATTTTATAAATGGATACTCCGTAAAGCTCATTGGTTAGAACACATTAGCGGGTTATTTAAACTGACGACAAAATGGTCATACTATTTGATCCCACGATGAAGTATCAACGCTGATATGAGACACATAGGGAAATCATGTATAATGGAAGGCTGGCACAGCTGTACCATCATACAGGGTTGGGCCATATCTCTGTCCACAGATTATCTGGATCTCTTGGATTATTGGATATATTATTTGGTCCAATGACTTCTGAAAATCATGATTGCAACAACATTAATATTTATCCACGCTCAGGATGGGAGAAAACTGATTTCACTCCTTTAAAAAAGGAGGATTGTTATATGATTTACTAATTCTTCATGGTTTATTTTCTCATTCATATAGTATGGTGCCACTTATAAGCAGAAAAGCCCTTTTACAGCTCACGCATACAATTATTCTGCTGTCTTTTATTCTTGCATTATACTCTGTCCTCTAACTGGAAAAAAGCTGCATTTGCTGGGGGAGGCCAGTAGCAGAGTGGAATGGTTAGGACAGGATGGAAGTTTTTGGTCATTGGGTGATAGGCAGGTAGATCTTATTAATGAGGGACCTTTATCAGATAGATAGTGAAAAGAGGCTCAGGAAGGAGGCTTTCTCTAGATTAAATGACAGGGAAGGACGGTAAGAAGAGGTTTAACCCTTTGAATGCCAGATGGGTATACAATGCGTTGCTGTGTTGCACACCCCTCTGGCACTAAAAGGCTTAAATATCACCTCCAGCCCCTCCCTCAACCATGGTATAAAAGTCTTGTGATGGTCACAAAGCTACATCCAGTTTTAGAAACTCTTCTATCTTCAGTACCGCCCATAATTCCCAGATATCATCAGGTAACCCACAGCAACATAAGCACCTGACAGTGTTTATCATTGGGAGAATTGTGGATTTGGTGATCTGTATTATCCTTAACCCTTTCAGTGACAGAGGGGTATGAAATGCATTGCTGTGCACTGAAAGGGTTAACTTACTTTTAATCACAGGACATTTATATATTATATATATACTAATATCTCTATTTTCTTCTCCATATTTCTCCTTAACTTAACCCTTTAAGTACCAGATGGGTTCACAGTGTGTTGGATAACCCACTGGCACTCAAAAGGTTAAATGAGATTGTAGTAGCCTGCAACTTAAAGGGCAATTATCATGTAGAGTGTGTCCCACTGGCAGACCTGCTAATAAAGCTGGGGCTGCACTGTGACCTCTGGAAGATCAAGCTGAGTGCACAGCGCAATGCAAATGCAAGCCTGCAGTGTGTGGCTCAGACTCTGTTGTTCCATCCAATCGAAGCCATTATGGGGTGCACAGTGCAGCCCAGGACATTTTGCTAAGTTTGCTTCCATAAAAGCAGACCTGTTTAATTTTGGTAATTGTCATTTAAGAAGTTAAGGTCTTTATACAGGAAGCAGAAGATGTGCAATTCTGAAGCAAACTGACTACACTATAAGGGGAAAATCAAAATCCTAAATGTGGCTTTTAACCCCTTGAATACTACAGAAGTCCCCCACATATTGCTTCTTCATCCGTTAGAGACCTCGCTATCATTCAAGGGCTTAAAAGCCTAATTTAAATCTTTGTAAATCTTGCACAAAGGTAATTTTAATTTGTTTCATATAGTGCAGTTGGTTTGCCATAGAACCAGTCCACTTCTGGACTTTATACATAGATCCCAGTGTAGTCACTCCCAAAGCAGGAGCACATTGCCCTTACAGGCTGTTTAGTGTAACTACATCACTGGTTCTTAAGGGAAGAGAACATTAGAAACAAGTAACAGATCAATGCACTTGCACTGCTAAATGTTTGCTGCTACTGAGCCAGGACACAGTAAATATTTAGCACTTTTGTTTCTACCATTTAACGCACTGAGTGGCAGAGGGGTGACCAGTGCATTGCTGTGGAATTGAAAGGGTTCATTTACACCAAGTGGTCTGGTGTTGGAAAGGGATAGTATAAAGAAGTGATGTAAATAATCTCTATTTAGGTTTCAAGGGCAAATCCAAACCCAACCTCCTGAAACAAGAGACCAGCAGCCTGGCCTGTGGCTTGCGCATTCTGTTCCGCATGTACATGGATGAAAGCCGGAGAAACGCATGGGACGAAGTTCAGCACCGGTTACTAAAGTAAGTAAAACTCTTCCTGCCTCATCCAGCTCTGAGTACCAGCTCTACTCATTTACATGTGAGAACATACATGCTTCCCACTGCCATCCTAATGAGCACTGCTTTTAACCCTGTGAGTGCCAGAGAGGTATCCAGCGCATTGCGTTGATGCCTCTCTGGCACTCAAAGGGTTAAAACTGCATCGGTTATAGTCACCGATACACTTTCATATTGAGACCTATCTGCACTGGAATATGTTTCTTATTTATGTATTTCGTACTTAATAGCTGATCCTAAACAGAACATCTAATCAAGAGAAAGTTCCAGAATAACAAAAGGAACAAATCTAGAACTCACATAATGTTTTATGCAACTTTCTTCTTGACCAATGTTGCTTATGGCCCTTGCCGCATATGCGGCACCAGTCACTTTGGTTTTGTGTCCCATTGTGAAAAGTACTAGGTTATGGTGCTTTCATGTGAATGCACCAAGGTCCAGCATACAGCATCTTTATTGTGTTCCCTCAGGTTTGCACTAAACATACAGCAAGGAAGGTCCGCACCCATAGGCCTAAAGCGCCATAAGGGATACCTCCCTGGATTTTACCAACATAATTGGAGACCTTTAGCATTCAAGGAGTTAAAGGGAATAGAATACAAATAAATATAGGCACAAGCTTTTTTAAAATTTGATTTAAATGTCTCTGTGTGATGTTTCCATGCAAAAACAAATAGATTTCAGCCCCTTGAATGCTAGATCTATCAGTAGCATCTACGGGAAGTTAAAACCTTAAAATGTCATGTTATTGATAACATTGAAATATATATATATCCTATAACATAATTTGCTAGAATGCAAAGCTCCCTGTGTGTGTAACACACACATGCACAGTAGAGACTGCCCGAACAATGCAGTCAAGCAGTAGAGACTGCCCGAATGATGCAGTCACGTGCAGTAGAGACTGCCTTAACGATGCAGTCATGCCCAGTAGAGACTGCCCTAACGATGCAGTCATGCCCAGTAGAGACTGCCCTAACGATGCAGTCATGCACAGTAGAGACTGCCCTAACGATGCAGTCATGCACAGTAGAGACTGCCCTAACGATGCAGTCATGCACAGTAGAGACTGCCCTAACGATGCAGTCATGCACAGTAGAGACTGCCCTAACGATGCAGTCATGCGCAGTAGAGACTGCCCGAACGATGCAGTCAAGCGCAGTTGAGACTGCCCGAACGATGCAGTCAAGCGCAGTGGAGACTGCCCGAACGATGCAGTCAAGCGCAGTTGAGACTGCCCGAACGATGCAGTCAAGCGCAGTAGAGACTGCCCGAATGATGCAGTCAAGCGCAGTAGAGACTGCCCGAATGATGCAGTCAAGCGCAGTAGAGACTGCCCGAATGATGCAGTCAAGCGCAGTAGAGACTGCCCGAACGATGCAGTCAAGCGCAGTAGAGACTGCCCGAACGATGCAGTCAAGCGCAGTAGACACTGCCCGAACGATGCAGTCAAGCGCAGTAGACACTGCCCGAACGATGCAGTCAAGCGCAATAGACACTGCCCGAACGATGCAGTCAAGCGCAGTAGACACTGCCCGATAGATGCAGTCATGCGCAGTATACACTGCCCAAACTATGCAGTCATGCGCAGTAGACACTGCCCGGACAATGCAGTCAAGCGCAGTAGAGACTGCCCGAACGATGCAGTCATGCGCAGTAGACACTGCCCGAACGATGCAGTCATGCCCAGTAGAGACTGCCCGAACGATGCAGTCAAGCGCAGTAGAGACTGCCCGAACGATGCAGTCAAGCGCAGTAGAGACTGCCCTAACGATGCAGTCAAGCACAGTAGAGACTGCCCAAACGTGCTGTCTCCAGTCAGAGGCACACCTGATCCAGAGCAGGGTGCTCTGAACAGCCCACCACCTGTCTTCACTCCCAGCTCCGTGGCAGCAGCCAAGGCCGCTGGGTGGCACTTTGGCCAGTATATAAATAATATATTATATAATAGTATATAAATAATAACCGTAATGAAGTGTCACTGGGAACACAACTACACTTCATGATAGGACTTCTAGATCAATCTACTGTGTGATTGAGGCTGATGTACAAAGAAAATTGGTGTAATTCTGGGATAAACCAATAGGAACAAGTAATACACTACAGTCAACAACTAATGGGACTTTTAACCTTTTGTGCAGTATTTTCAAACGAAAAGTGGCTGAGTTCTGGTGCAAACCATTTGCACTATAGGGAACAACTAAAAATTCCCATTGTTTTAAATTGGGATTTTAACCCCCTGAATGCAGCATTTAAGGGGTTAAAAGCCCTTTTTAAACAATGGGAATTTTTAGTTCTCCCCATAGTGCAAATGGTTTGCCCCAGAACTCAGCCACTTTTCTTTTGAACATTCGGCCCTTTGAATGGTAGAGGAGTGCACTTTCCCTTGGGGTTTCTTGGGTTCTGATAGCGGATTGTCCTGTTGTTCCTAATGAGTCTATTGTGCATGTTTCCTGTGCAGTGTTTGCAGTGAGGCACTGAGTTACTTTTTAACACTCACATCGGAAAGTCACAGAGAAGCCTGGACTAATCTTCTGCTGCTGTTTCTAACCAAGGTCCTTAAGATTAGCGATGAACGGGTAAGTGTGATTGATTAATACCAGTGTATTTAAAGTGGAGTATTCTACTGGCTTTGACCTTTTATCATTAAAGGGTGAACTTCCCCTTTTGTGAGCAAAATAAATAAAATAAACCTATTACAAAGGGCAAGACAGGTTTTCCTGTGTTTTTGCTTGTATCTCTGCATAATCCGGTTTGTGTGGAAAAAAAAGGTTAACTGTGAAACTTACAATCAAAATGTAAAATACAGTGTTCAAGTTCAGTCTGTTATTAGTTAATCTCCAATACGCCAACCCCTGGGAGTGGCAGCATTATAAAAGTACAGTCCTAATTGTACAGGTCTGTCCTCTCCAAGCTTTTTATCATACCTCTTACAAGAGCTGGAGCAGCTGGTGGCTACGTACATACATGGATATGATGTTGCAGCGACCAGTAAGAGTCATCCATTCACAGCACCAGCTCCAAGGAGGCGAAGACCTGTGGGGGACCTGTACACTGAGAGCTGTAAGTTTATAATGCTGATACTACCAGAGAAACTGAAAGCAGCATTTGATTAATAAAAGAATGAGGTTTATCATGATTTTTCTTAACTTTTACGTTAATTGCTCTTTAACATTTTCCTTCTGATCATGCCATTAATTTTTCTAAACTCCAAGATGTTCTTAGAATTTATCACAAAAAGGGGATTTTTGTGTACTTACTGATAAATCCGTTTGTCTTAATCCATTTGGTATAGAGGAACCATGGGGGATAAAATACTAAGTGAAAATGATTTATCGGTAAGTATACAATTCTCCTTTGTCTGATGTGAAACACAGGAACCAGGGGGATATACCAAAGCATCCACTAAGATTCCAGGGAGGGAGAGAAAAACACATCAAACAGACCAGTTCCTACAAATATGAACTTCAAGTATCACAGGATCCAACACACCAAATCAAGTAACAGTAGGACCTTCTGCCCCAAACTGGCTTTAGCCGAAGCAAGAACATTGACTCAATAGTGTTTAGCAAACGTGTGCAGTGACGACCATGTCACTGCCTTAATCAGCTGCTCCGCAGAGGTCTGGTTATTTTAAGCCCAGGAAAGCACCCACCACACTGTTGGAATAAGCAGTGAGCCTAAAGGGCACAGCCTTCTTCCTGAAAAAGTAGGCCTGTTTAATGGTCACCTTAATCCAGGAAATCACCATCACCTTAGATACAGCTTGACCAGCATGAGGGCCCTCAGGAATGACAAAAGGCAGATCTCGTATTCATAAAAGCTTCATGCAATGAATGTACTATTTCAAGCACCTATGTCCAAACAATGAAGCTCCTGTCACAAACAGAAGGACAATTTCCTGGTCAAAGTGAAACTCAAAAACAACCTTGGGGAGCTTAAATTAAAGGTCAAAAAGGGGAGTTTACAGGAATAAGCCTGAAGATCTGCAACTCGTCGAACTGGCACAATTGCCAGTAGGACTACTGTCTTAATAGTCAAGGACTGTAGAAAAACAGAAAACAAAGGCTTAAAAGGAGCCCTCTGAAGCAGTCCAAGGACCAGGTTCAAATCCACAGCGAATTGGGATCCCGAAAGACTGGGTAGGCATTAGCCACCATCTGCACACAGGTTGCACATATGGTAATAGGGCAATACATCTCTGAACATTTTATAGCTCTATTATGGTCCAGATTTCTGCTCTAAGACTAAGCCCTTTCTGAAGCCCACCCTGAAGAAAGGCAAAGATAACCAGAAGACAAAAAAGACGGGTCCATGACCCCTGGTCTTCAAATCAGTTGTAGAACAAGGACCACACTCTAAGATATACTTTGGATGAAACTGGCTTGGAGCCTTCATCATAGTGGCAATAGAGAAATCTTTCTTCCTCAGGATGCTGGCTTCATGAGCCAAGTTGTCAAATCCAACCTCTCCACCCCTGGGTGATACAGAGGACCCTGAGTCTAGAGGCTATTTTATGGATAGATTGTGAAGAACTTAAAACCAGGCCTGCCTAGGCCAGAATGGAGTGATCTTAATTACATGAGTTCACTCCGTCCTGACTTTCCTTAATACTCTGGAGATCAGGGGGAATGGAGGGAATGCAAACACTGGGGGACACTACCATGGAATGACCATCTAGTCCACTGCAAAAGTGCAAGAGTCCCAGCATCAGGAGCGAAACAGGAGAACCTTGTTGTTTAACCAAGAGACCGTTATATCCACTTTTAGGAGACCCCACAGATGTTCTATGGAGTCAAACACCATCCGGCTGAGTTCCCAGCTATCGGGATTCAGACGTTGACAGCTGAGAACGCCTGCCACAACATTGTCTGTCCCTAGAATGTGAGCTGCATATAGAGCCAGCATGTGAGCTTCCTCCCAAATGCAAACCAACCTAACTTCTGACCTTACTGATGCTCTCCTGGTCCCTCCCTGGTTGATATATGCATTGCATTGTCAGACTGAATCTATCCCTGCAAACCCTGAAAAGACCAATGCAGCAGAGCAAGCAGGCCCAGACTGGGACAAAAATAGGCCCGTGCATTTAAGGCTGAGCAGCCTATGGGGGGGGGGGGGGAGGGGGACGGGCGTTCGTTATTTTTTTTTTTTTTTTTTAAATGCCCAGACCCAGGGCCAGTGCAAGATTTTTAGTATATACAGGCGAAGGTGCATTTTGATGTCCCCACCCCCCTCCGACTCAGACACAATCCTATACCCCCCTCCGACTCGGACACAATCCTATGCCCCCCCCTTGCAACAGTCCCCTGCCCCCGCCCACATAATCACCTCCACACTCTGCCCACCTCCACACTGCCCACCCCATCCTCCTCTCCACCACCACATTGGCCACACTGTCCACCTCCACAATGCCCCCTTCAACTCCACATTGCCCCTTCCACAATGCCCCCTTCATCCCCACATTGCCCCTTCCACAATGCCCCTTCATCTCCACATTGCCCCTTCCGCAATGCCCCCTTCATCTCCACATTGCCCCTTCCGCAATGCCCCTTTCATCTCCACATTGCCCCTTCCGCAATGCCCCTTTCATCTCCACATTGCCCCTTCCACAATTCCCCTTCATCAATGCCCCACATTGCCCCTTCCACAATTCCCCTTCATCTCCACATTGCCCCTTGATCCCCTACCTTGAGTCCCTGGTAGACTAGAGGTGTGCTATAGAAGAGATCTGTGCCTCCTTCGGCACAGAGCTGAAGCTCCCGTGCGCGGTTCTCAGTAATACAGAGCGCTGGGAGATGAAATCTCCCAGCGCTCTGTATTGCTTCAGAGCCTGGGTCGCCGGACCAGCCCACCGGTCAAATGCCTGGTATGCCCGACGGTCAGTCCGGGCCTGAGAGCAAGGCGAATTGCCAGAGCTTCACCACGTTATAAGGCAGAAGACCTTCTCTCTTGGTCCAAAGGACCTGAACCATTTGTCTTGACTGTCGTCCAATACAGAATGACCAATGGTTGTCACAGAGACAAATGGGACAGTTGAATTCACTAATGAAGACATGACTTTGCCCGGAGGGAGAGCGAGACCTTTCACAAAAGAGAATAATGAATAATGTTGTCTTGACCAATTCTAGAGAATTTCTAGCTGCAGTATCTGAGAGCAGAATTTGGCAATGGGAACCACCCCCAAGGCAGAAACTAGGTACCCTAGCACTGTCATTTACCCACACATCGTCACTGACAGAAGAGAATCTTGTCTTATGGCAAAAAAAGTTTATACTGAAGAGTGTTGAATCACATGTGGGACATGTGAGAGGATGTCTTGAAAGTGAGTGCTTAACCAAGATGATCTAGAATTGAAAGGAGCGTCACTGAGCAGACACCAGCCCCAAGGGAAGGGAAGGGTGGTGAACTGAAAAAGATGGTCTGGGAAGAAAAAGACAAGCCAAAGGAAGATCTGCATGGTTGGGAATATGCAGATAAGCTTCCTCAATGTCTAGGGAAGGCTTCTTGCCTGTCCAGGTCTCCATAGGCTCAAACCAGAAAAACACAAAACAAGGGAGAGGCACCCTTTGTTTTGTGTTTTTCTGTTGCATGTATCGAGCCTCCTCACAGGGGCATAAGGGAGAACTGCCAGACATCTGCTGATTAATAGATGCTGTCTTAAGGGGAACAGCTGACGCATCCCCCAAGCTTTGCTCACTAGAGTGTGCGTATGTACAGCTCTAGCATACATTTATAGTGAGTGTCATCCTTATGGTGGTGGTGCGGTGACACTGAATTACTAGAGGATATTACACAAGGAGCACATTTTCCTTTATTTTTTGTCTCTATAGGCTCAAACCAGTGGAGTTTGTAGAAATACGCATTGGGCCTCAGGAAAAAGGGGTTACAGAGGTCCCTTAAAATCTGGTGGTATTAGACATGGCTATGGGTCCCTTGTGCTCATAAACATTTTTTTGCAAAGTAATTATAAAGTCCACTCCAATAAGAATGGCAATGGGGTTGACAGAAGAACAAAGTGCAAAACTAGAAATATCACCACAGACTTCAGAAAGTGGCTGCTAGATAGAAAGACAGGGGGTTCATACTCATGGGACCTGTGCTACCTGAAACTAAAATCCTCTTCAGTCTTAAATGCAGAATAAGCATGAGTTAAAGCAAGTAAAATGGCTAAGAGAGAGAGCCATCATCAAAGCAGACCAAGGAGCCTTAAAAGTGTTCACCTTGGTCCATATTCATCCAGGTGGACATAGATAGAAGCCCGTCTGATGGGGGATTGAACAGCCCCTTGTAAAAAAACAAAAACAAAGCCTAACTAAGAGAACCTTTGCCATGATGCACTTCCTGTGAGGTAACTTTTAAAACTGAGCATGTCTCATGAGAGTAAAGTGGAATAGGGAGGAAGTCTCAAGACAAGTACTCTTAACCAGAGTATGCTTTACCCCATGGTTCCTGTGTTCCACATTGGATCAAAAGAGAAATGATGATTCTGTGCAGCTGTAGTATTAGCTTAACAGCTGATATACCATCTTAGTGATTCTCTGTCTTTATATTTGCATAATATATTCAGTATCACATTCTTAAAGGGGATGTATCACCTTATAAAAAGGTGTTACTATCCCCTTTGTTATTAAAGGTTATTTTAGCAACGCTAATAGTTTGTTTTTTTTAACTTACTATTTTAATCCCTTCGCATTCAGTGACGTGCCAGGACCGTCATAGCTGTCCAGCACTTAAGGACCAGTGATGGTCCCGGCACGTCACATACTTTTTACTCACAGCACTTCTGCAGGAGAGCTGTGAGTAATAGCAGGGACTGAAATTGATTGCTCCAAGACCAGAGCAATCTCTTTCAGCCCCCTGTTCGGCGTGCCGGCACACGTGATCAGTCACATGGGATGGAACGTCAAACTTTCCTATCTGGTCCTTAAAAGACCACACACCCCGGGACCGCTGCTCTTCTGCATGTCCTGTTTCTCCTCCCACCTCCCTCCCAGCTGCCCCAGGGAATGTGTTAACGCTTCCCTTTGGTGTGCTGTGAACGGCTCCTAGCGTTACAGCAAGCTGGGATTAGCATTATACTGAGGTTGAAGGTCTGAAGATCTGTGCTGTGCACATAATGCAAAAGTGCACAGCACAGAAGATGCATTATATCTAAAAATAGTACGTTTAAAAAAAAAAAAAGTGTTCCTAAAATAACTTTTAATAATAAAGGGGATGGTAACACCTTTTTATAAGGTGATACATCCCCTTTAAAAGACCACAAAATCCTTTTCAATGAGTATAAATATGTTGTGAGCATATACATGTCACAGGTTCAAGGACCAGCTATATCTCTCAATAAATGGTAGCACTTTCTTAAGTGTAGCACAGGCTTCTGGGTAATGGCATGTAAATTAAAACTCCTATTGCATCTTTCTTTGTCTTTGTTTTGTAATCAAACTGTTTACTAGCATAGCAAGGGAAATGTCCATATAGTATGTATTTAAGGAACGGAATGGTGTCCAGTGTTTTGCCTTAAACAGTTACACTTAATTACTTTTGCATTATGTGCTAAAGAGAAGATACAAAAAGACAACAGTGTCCAGATGGAATTAAACAATTAAATGAAATCTCCTAAAGATTGTAATGTAATGTTTTGTAAACACATCTGCTCTGATCTCATAATCTTCATAGTTTGTGGGCCATTTAGCACAATTCAAATCTAAAGGCTCCTCCTCCCACCCATTTTACCTCACCCTAGCCGTCTCCCCTCAGTTGTGGATTCTGGTCTTGGGACCAGACAGTGCACAGCGAGGGATGATCTTCACACAGAGAATATAAGGAAGGAGGGAAAGATTTTCCTTATGCTCAGTGAAGATTGCCCCTCGCTGCGCTCCATCCGGCCGGCTTAGTAGAGGAAAGGGGTGGGGGATCCTTTAGAATTGAATAACCCTTGAACTACTACATGGATGTTAGTGTAATACAGCGCTAAATGGCCCACAAACTATGAAGATTAATTGCAGCCGATGTGTTTAGAAAATAGTACTCTTGCTTTAAAGTTGAACTTTCATGTTAAGAACATTGCCCCCAATATATTTCTAACATAGCAAAGTCTTACTGTCTTTAAGCTCAATAAGTCCAGGTCATTGCTGAAAAAAATACTTCTTTGGCAGGAACCAGAGGGCAGACAGTGCAGACATCAAACAGGAAATGTACCTCTGAGTCTGTGCTGTCTGTCCCATTCACTGCCAGCACTGGTGAGTGGCGTTCGTTGGTTACCTTAAGGCACCGAAAGTTCACTACCAGCATTGTTGGTGACGCTAGTTGGTTACCTCAAGGCACCGGAAGTTCCTGACCACTCAGGCGCACAGAGCTTCTCTTGTAAGCTCTGTACAGCCTGATGCCTGTGAATGAAATATTTTTTCAGCAATAACCTGGACTTATTGAGCTTAAAGACCGTAAGACTTTGTCTAGCGCTAGGTTAGAAATATATTGGGGGGCAATGTTATTAACGTGAAAGTTCCTCTAAGTCCTGGGAGGTTCTAGTTGCCTCTTTTACATGGCAAAGCAAATCATTGGAGATATCTAAAGGGTAAAGGAGGCATTAAATATTTTGAAAACTATTTTTATATGGAGACAAAATGTTATTAATTAATTCTGTATGAACTATTTGCTTTCTTCAAAAGAGGCTTCTGGCACTCAGAGTTAGTTTTCATAAACACGATGATCAGTTCTATCCTTTAATCATTTTTATTTTTGCTTTTCTAGTTCAAAGCCCACGCCTCTTTCTATTATCCTCTACTGTGTGAAATTATCCAGTTTGACCTGATCCCAGAGCTGCGTGCCATCCTAAGGAGATTTTTCCATCGCATTGGCCTGGTTTTTAAAATCTCTCTCGCCCAAGAGCAGGAACTCAAAGGAGTCGGACAGGTAACAGAGCACCAGACTCCAGAGGATAGGGGAAAGGAAGCCGCCTGTCAAGATAACCTTTGAACAAGAGCAATTTTTTTCTATTACTGTTCTAACGGTACAGCTGGGTATATGGACAGTGTCACTTCATAACACTCTGGGCTGTTATGGGGACACACTCCCTCTGACTCTACTACAGGATAATGTTCAGCACAGAGCTGAGCTCTCTGTCCAGGATAAAGTCTAGGTCCCTCCTCCTCTCCCTTAGGAAGGATTTACGTCACGAACGGACAATGTTACACTGTATTTGACAGAAGAATGACATGTAAAGGCATACTTTTTTATGTGTGGGTGAAAGGTGTAAAACTCAGTTGTGCCGAATGTTTTAGACTGAATCTATTAACACTTTCACTGCTGGTAGATTAACCCATTTGACTGTTATTGGGGTGAGCAACGCATTGCTGTGTAGTGCAATGCGTTGCTCACCCCTCTGGCACTGTAATGGTTTAAAGGAGCAGTAAACATTTTTCGAATGAAAAAATATACTCTGAGTCTTTTCATGCTGAGCAAAACAATGATACTCCCTCTGCTAGGAGATTTTTCTTTCAAGAATTATTACGGCTCAAACGTTTTTATAAATTTAACTGCAGTTTTCTGTTGTGATCACCAGATGGTGCTGTAGTCTACAACAAGCTTTCCCACAGAGTGCATTAACCCTTTTGAGTGCCAGAGGGGTACGCAACACATTGCTTTGCAATGCATTGCGTACCCCTCTGGCACTCAAAAGGGTTCAATAAAATGTGCCTTTTGGACACCAGCAGGCGCTGTTATGAATAGGTTGAGTAAACAAAATTTAATCTACTCATTTTGAAATAAAAATCGCTCAGCAGTGGGAGTATTCTTCTTATCCCTAAAACAGTTTACTGCACCTTTAACCTTTTAGAGGAGGGTTGAGTTGTGCACCTCTCTAGTCCATAGAGAGTTAAAGTGGTAGTAATACTTAAAATGTAAAACAAATTATGTTGTAAAGTTTATCCCTCTGAGTAAAACAAAGGTACTTCCACTGCTGAAAGGGGTGTTATTCAAAACTTATTAGCGCTCAAACTTGAATTTTCTAGGTGCAGTATCACAGTGGCATGAAATTGTACAGTGGCGCTGTTGCTACACCATCCTATGGAGATTTACGTCCAACTGACCAGAGCTGTCCATAAGATGGTGTAGCAACAGCGCCACTGTACAATTTCAGGCCACTGTGATACTGCACCTAAAAAATTCAACTTTGAGCGGTAATAATTTGTGAATAAAACATCTTTCAGTGGTAGGATACACCTTGTTTTACTCAGGAGGATAAGTATTACATTTTAAATATTACTATCCCTTTAAAGAGGAGAGCCGTGTATTGCTGGTTTTGTTGCATTCTGTTCATCTGAGAACTGCGAGCCACTTTTTGGGAAAGTACACTCGTACAGGTCTGTAATATAAACCATAAAACACTATATACACCGATCTTCCTGAAATATTTTATTTGATTTCTTCACTGATTTTCTGCAAATCACCATTATTTTATTGTTTATGGAATGCACTAGATTTTTTTTTTTTTTTTTGAGATCTGAGAAATATTTTTTTATTTTTTCTGTAATATTCTGACTCTTTTAGCTCTGTTACTGCTGCTGACTTTTCAAAGCAGAGGATGACGATATTACATTTTGAATTAATTTCCTGTAAAGTAATTGTAGGGCTTTAAATAAACAAAGAACAATTTAAAACAAACAAAATATCCACTTGCCTGGGACTTGGATTTCTGGAAACCAAGTCTAGGTTGTGTCTGCTGTTAAATTTTGTTCTTTTTGTTTGATGTAGATTTCACTATGTACAGAAATTAATGTTATATATATTAAAGTAAGATTTGACTTGGTTTGGCCTGGGTAAAGTTAAAGGGAACATTATCATGTATCGAAATAAAAACCAGATATTGTAGGACAGTGACTTGCAGCTCTGGTGCTAGAGGAACATTAAGAGGTCTTCAGATTATCCCTGTTTAACCCTCTGAGTGCGTTGTGTACCCCCTCTGGCACTCAAAGGGTCATGCACAGGCAGCTCAATCATAAGGACTGAGCCACTAAACAACTTAGAATGTAAAAAAATATATTTAGTAAGATTTATGTCCCCGAATAAAACTAGGGTACTCCCACCGCTGAGAGATATTTTATTTAAAGATTAGAACAGCTCGAACTTGAATTTTTTTTTGCTCTGGTCCGTAGACCATACATTTCCATAGGATGGTGTAGCAACAGCGTCACTGTACAATTTTCAGGCCACTGTGATATTGCACCTAAAAAAAATTAAAGTTTGAGCTGTTCTAATTGTTTAATAAAATATCTCTCAGCAGTGGGAGTATCCTTGTTTTACTCAGGGGGATAAACTCTACAACATATTTTTTTACATTTTAAGTATTACTATCCCTTGAAGCTGGGATATATTGAAAAACTGATCTTTTAGTGTGCCCCGAGGAGAGTAACATTGAGAAGTGGTTAATTTCCTGCAGACTGAAATAAGGGTACTCCTACTGTTCGCAACAGTGCCACCTGGTGTCCTGAGGGCAGTTTTATCTCCATTGCTCTCAGTGGAAGAGCTTGAGTCTTAGACTAGAGCTCTCCACAAAATCATTGCAGTAGTGCCACGTTACATCCAGAAATGGCTGTTTTTGGAAGAGGATGGGTACATTATTTTAATGGCCTTTACATTTTACTTTGGAGCTGAAAACCAAGACCGTAATACACATCCTTTCCCAAAAAGTGGATTTTGTGCTGTAATATTTGAATGAGGCACCTCCCTTCAGAATGAGTCCAATTGTTTTGTTCTCCTTGGGAAACGTCCTTGCACAATAGAGGTTTCATACTAAGCATTACTGTCCCTTTCACTGTATGGGGAAATCTGTCACTACTGTGAATTGTGCTTCAATGGTAACACGACAGATGGAAGTATCAAGCATTCCATATTTCAGCGGTTGTAGAAATATTGGAAAAAAATGTATATGGTACAGACCTGTAAAGTTTTCTATGTAAAAATTCTGTACAACTCTCTGTACTATATTGGTTCTCATCTGGCATATTCAATTCAGGTTCTAGTTCAATAAAGTTTTTGAATTCTTTCATCATTGCAAACAATGTTGTAGTAATGTCCCATTTTCTTACATACTGCATAACTAGTGTAAATGAAAATTATTTTTTTCTTCTATTGTGACTAACTCCTTAGATGCTAGAGAGGTCTTTCACCGTGCACTGGAGGCTTTTTTAGCATTCATGGGGTTGGACAGCATGGCTCTAGAGCAGTGTTTCTCAACTCCTGTCCTCAGGACCCACTAACAGGCCAGGACTTAGGGATTTCTCTGCTAGAGTACAGGTGTGGTGATCAGAGGCTCATTCACATTGATTAACTCACCTGTGCTCTAACAAGGAAATCATCAGATCCTGAGGACAGGAGTTGAGAAACACTGATCTAAAGCTAATAATTGGTAAAGAAATAGAGCAAGAAGGAAATGCTTCACATGATTGAGACTTAAATTATGGAAAATATATGTTGTAGCCTTTCCTATAGAGTAAAACAAGGGCACTCCTAATGCTTGGAGATGTTATTAAAGCAGAACTACCATCCTTTAGAAAGTCCCCCCCCCCCAAATAATTAAGCATAGGGTGATTTGCTTCTTAATAGTGCTATTATCTGACACAAGATCCAGATTCTGGAGAAATCTTTCTTTTCCTGAGACCGAAGGCCAGGCTTCTTGCTTTAGAGCAGTCTGCGTTGTCAGTCCCTTCTGGTACCTTAAAGGGATAGTAATACTTTGTTTTATCTGTATTTTATTTTGTAGGCATTAAAAAAAACATGAAGAACGATATAAGTCTTATCTCTCAAACCTTTATGGTTTAAGAGATATTCACAAGCAAAGTATCCCCCCCCCCCAGCCAAAGCAGAAGGGAGGTGCCCAGGTAGACTGCAGAGAGGGACAATCTTCAATTAAAGGGATAGTAATACTTCGTTTTAACTTTATTTTATTTTGTAGGCATTAAAAAAACATGAAGAATGATATGTCTTATCTCTCAAACCTTTATGGTTTAAGAGATATTCACAAGCAAAGTGTCCCCCTCCCGCCCCTTTTACTGATGTAACACTTTTCAGCCAGGGCAGAAGGGAGCTGCCCAGGTAGACTGCAGAGAGGGACAATCTTCAAAAGCTTATCAAGGGGGGCAGGGATTTCATTCTTTTCATACAAAGAAGAATGTCCCCTGCTGTTATCTGTCTGGTCTTACAACCAGATTCACATCTGAGAAGAGATGGCTTACACTAGGAAAAAGGGGCGGGAGGGGGAAACTTTGCTTGTGAATATCTCCTAAACCATAAATGTTTGAGAGATAAGACTTATTGATAAGACTTATCATTCTTCATGTTTTTTTAATGCCTACAAAATAAAATAAAGTTAAAACAAAGTATTACTATCCCTTTAAGAGCAGGCTTCTCTAAGCCAAGATATCCGCGTGCAAGCCTGGCTGCCAGTCTCAGAAGGAGGAGGATTACTTCAGAAACTGGTACTTGTGCCTGATTATAGCACTATTAGGAAGCTAATTGCCCTATGTCTAATTATTGGGGGGGGGGGCTTTTTATAGGGTGGTAGTTCTGTTTTAATAAGATAACTTGCAATTTTTTTTTCCAGTTTTATAGCTTGATTTCAATATGTTTTGCATCTAGGTGGCGCTGTTGCTATTGCAACCTGTGAAGAGCTGATTGTCACTAACACAAGTTTTCCATGGATGAATGTAGAAACATCTACAAGGATTTGGAGTATCCTTGTGTTTTTTTTTTTCTATAGGAAAAGTCCTGCTACATATTTTTTCATACTGGTGCTTTAAAAGTCTAGCATTACATGGATCTTCAGAGCTCCCTTGATGTTCTTATGAGAAGAGGCTGATCTGAGAGACTTTGAAGTCTCTCTCAGTTCAGTCCAGTTTGGCTGCACAGGCGGGATCCATAAGCCCTAGTGACGGGCTTCCAAGCCTCTTTGGATGCTTTGTGTGTAGCTTGCAACATCTGTGGCTTTGAGCCATAAACAGAGTTGGAAGCCAACGGGGGAAACAGCTTTGTGCCTACCTAAACAGCAGACAGTAGTCCTTCTGGGGGCTACAAAGTAAAGTCTGAGGAGAAAACCATGATAATTGCCCTTTAAATGGATCTTAACCCTCTGAGGAAAAGAAGGGTGTGCAATGCATTGCTCACCCCTCTGGCCCTGAAGGGATTAAAAAAGTGTTAACCCTTTGAGTGCCAGAGGGGTACACAACGCATTGCTTTGCAATGTAACCGTACCCCACTGGCACTCAAAGGGTTAAAGGAGTAGTACATTTTAGAGCTTTTCCTGCTGAATATACAATAAAGGTACTCCCAGTGCTGGAAGATACTTCATTCAAGACATATTACAGCCAAATCTTTTTTTTTTTTTTTTTTTTTCTCTTTTTCTTAAGCAGTATACAGCTCCACCTGGTGTCGAAAAGGTATTTCTTCTGTAATGCACCATATGGAAAAACAAGTGTCACAATCCACTCCACCTGGTGACCCCAAGAAAACATTGCCATTATATAAACATTCTGAATGAAGACCCACACCCCATCAGGCCATGATGTAATCCCTGGATGCTACTCATTGATAAGTAAACATACAGATGAAGAAAAATAACTGCAGTCACAGTTTCCTCTTCTAGGTGTAACTAGGAGATTAGTGAAATCAGCGTTTTCAGCCCTCCTTTGATAAAGGCCCAAGGGAGGGCTGAAACGTTGATTCCAGTAAATCATCCGCTGTTAGTGCCAAGAATTGGAACCTGTGAGTGCGGTTATTCTTCTCTCCACGGACTGTAATATGAACAAAACCATCACTAAAGTGTCACACACTGCACGTCTCCTTATACACATGCTGTCGTCTTCTTTTGATCACGTAATGGGGCACCTTTCAGTAGAGGGGTGCAGCCTTCTTTTACGTGTCAAATAGAGGTCGATGTTAAAAAGAAAAGTGCAATAATTCTAAGGCTAATCAGACAAAATTCCCATTGCTTCAAAGGGTTAAAAGCTCCATTTAAACATTAGAGATGTCTCCATTGCATTGGGTTTAAAAGCTTCATTTAAATCAATGGGAATTTTTATTCTTCCCCTTTGGTGCAGTTGGTTTGCACCAGAACTGTACATCTTTTCATTTGAACACAGAGCCCTTAAGACCAGACAGCTGGTGTTTATGACTATCTTTATTAATAAAACGAAAAAGCTGGCACTCCATCTCCGCCACACCCACCCCTGGGCAAACAAACCCATGGGAGGCAGTAAGGAGGGGGGGGTAAGGAGGGGGGGGGGGAGTGATTTTGACAGGACTTCTTCCCCTCCTCACTAAAACATGGCCAACTTACACCTGCACCAAATGACACCACAAGCAACTTTCGCTAAATCCCTTTTCATTAACGCGTACTATTATGCCCACCTTCCTCTTCTTCAAAAGACCTGTCCTCCCTCCCCCTACATATTGGACATCAGTTGCACAGTTGGATATGCTGTGAGCAGAGAGGTACATGAGGGTTAACCCTTTGACTGCCAGAAAGGTATCCAATGCATTGCGCTGCAATACATTATATGACTTTATGGCACTCAAAGGGTTAATACCGCTGCTTAATTTATTGGTTCATTAAGTGTACGATAGAGCCGGGAGGCAGGTTAAAAGATTAGGGAAGCGCAAAGGTGATGTTGCTTTGCTGTACCATGGGAGGCGTGTGGCCTGTTCACAGTCCTACAAAAGCTCAAACCATAGCCTTGCATATCGTGCTCAGGGCACAAGATATACAAGCCTTTGCTGTGAGTGTTTGTAGGAATGTCACCCCGCTGCTGTACCTGATCCCCCTAAACTGGGCCTCACCTTCAGCTAGCCACAGCTCAAAGGAGTGCTGCAGAACATCATAATCTGGAAACCCAAGTCTGCCAAATGTGCCAGTGTGCGGCTGACCAACAGCAAGGAGGTGATCTGCTTCATACCCGGAGAAAAGCACAGCCTGCAGGAACACAACAGTGCTAGTGGACGCACACAGGACCTGCCCGGGGTGAAAAGTAAGGTGGGGCAAGTATGACTGCATCCATGTCAAGCAGAACTGTAGATGAATAAAAAAAAATCTATCCTTTCTCCCACACTTTTGCATCGGCATCAGTTACCCTATTCAATGTGGCAGTATGGAGGGATCATAACACAGACTGGCTGCTTTAACATTAACCCCTAAAGCATTGTTGCTTACCCCCTCTGGCACTCAAAGGGTTAAAATGCTGCCCACTTCCTCTCATAAATGTACCCTTCCGCCTATTTGTGTGTGTCACTGCTCCGTCTCCTTTGATTAACATATAGTAGGTAAAGAAACACGGCCCTACCCTGGCTGCTGCTCTGTAGTTACGCTACACTGATAGTTCGGTGAAGGAAGACGAGATGTGCCTACCTCCTTACACATACACCCTGCCCCTTTTTCTCAGGTCATATGCCCCATTGCATACACTCTCCTCTTTACCACCCTTAGACTGCCAGAGTGGTACGCAATGCATTGTGTACCATTGTCACTCAAAGGGTGGTATTTTAGCACTAGCTTTATCGTATTTAACAACTCTCACCTCCTCTCTGTTGATACTGACAATTGCACCCCTCCCTCAGCAAAAGATAACCCTTTGCAAGTTCCCCTGCAACGCACTGCTCTGACACACAGTGCCTGTCCAAGAAATGTATGTAACACATAATAATGCCACACACCCGCCTTTCAAGCATCCCTGTCTTCTCAACCATGCCCCCCTTGGTCCAGTGAAAGGGTTATGTGTTTGAGAGGCAAAGACCTATCCATGCAGTGGAATGTACTAGAACCCTGCATCTCCCCATACAATAAACAGAGTCAGGACTCGCTCAACAGTAATAAAATAGAATTTTATTGACAAGCATCTCAAATAATATTAAGTTATAAAATGTAACTTATTATGACATCAAGACAGCAAAAACATAAAATAAACCAATATTTTCAGTGCACAAACAAATAAAAATACTTTTACTTTTTTTTAAATATATTATAAAATAAGTTAAACTGGTAAATCGCCATGATCAGCCTGTGACTGCTCTGGTGTCACTATAAATCAGAGATAGGCAAAGTCCAGCAGTTGGTTGGCTGGGGATGCCTAGTGCTGCTCTAGACAGATGACTTATAACCAGAGCCGGTCCAGGTGTGTTATGTGCAGGTTCACTCCTGTGCTTATATTAATTCTTTGTAAATCCATTTCTGCTCCTGAAGATACCCTGAATTATTATTTTTCAGTGGTCTAAATTGTTTTTTGATGTGAAACATGTTATAACATGATACTTCTCTAGCACTAAAAGGGTTAATGAGCAATGATCATGCTTTACGATCATTGCTCATGCTTTATGACATTTAGAGTCTGTAAAAAGCCAATGGCTCGGAAGCTTCAAAATGCCTCCAACGTTATGTTTTGGGGGTTAGAAAACCACTGGCAAAGCAGTCTATCACTTGAGTTCACAGACTTTACATGCAGTACAGCTGCTCTCATAGGGTCTTTTGTATAAAGACAATGGGGAACAGTTCTGGGGTCAACCAACTGCACTGTAGCAGACAAATAAAAAATCCAAATTGCCCATTGATTTAAACAGAGGTTTGAGACTCCTGGATTGTTACAAAGAGCTCCAACACAATACGCTGGAAACGTCTCTGATATTTAAGGTGGTTAAAATTTAAGTCAGCGGGAGCTTTATATCTCTCCTATAGTACAGTTGGTTTGACCCCTCTAAACATGAGGCCCATAGATGTGTTTTGACAGTTGCTGCCTATAGAACTGAACATACAAACTACCCGGTTACAGAGTTTGGCTGCTCTGAGAGAGCGCAGTTAGTTTTCTGACCTCTAAATCTGCTGTCAGACTGAATAGTCCTTTAAAGCGGGAAGTATATCCGAAAAAAGACATCACCCTAATGTACCCTAAATTCCATAAGTATGGCAAGTCCAGGAGAGCTCTTGACATCATCCTGATTTCTTGGCTGCATTTGGATCCTCTTCTTGAGTCCCAAGGGACTTTCCTCCTCCTCCATGGTGCCTGGAATTCTGGAAATCTCGTGGCCCTTGTGCATGTGTAATACATCTAGTGAGATAAGGTACATAAAAGCACAGCCACCACACAGGACGCAATGAGCAACAGGTAACTCAAGAAGAGCATCTGATGGCAACCAAGATGGTGGGACACTATGAAATGCCCTGCAAGGTTGTTTTGGAGGGTGTCTTTCGGATAAAAAGATATCAAGTCAATGAAAAGCAAAGCCACGAGGGCCAAGTTGTATCATTCGTAATGCTATAATTTTGGATATCTACATTGTCATGGCTCTTCCCCGGTTCACTTTAAACTCATTCCTCCAGTACCGGAGTGTATTGCATGGTATCAGTACCACCTGTCAGTGAATAGGACTCAGATTTCTGTCATGGTACACATTTAACACAGCAGTAGATAGCAGAATATTCACATCCAGCAGCAGTGCTGCCACATATAAGAAACAGGAGGGTCAAGTCAACACGTTCATTTTTGGTAAATGAGGGAAAAAATATCAATCTCTTTTATAGTTTTCTTTTCATTAAACCCAGTCTCACAAAAATACATTTCTTTCCAAGTAAAATAGACAACATAATGTTTATTTTAACCCTTTTGAGTGCCAGGGAGGTACACAACATATTGCTTTGCAATGCGTTGTGCACCTCCCTGGCACTCAAAGGGTTAAATCTATATACTACTGCTACAATCCTTGGAAGCTAGAAAGGTCTCCAACCTTGCTTCACATAGCATTGGAGAACTGTCCAGACTCCAAGGGGTTAAAGGAATCAGTGGTTCTTAACAGAGACTTGGCAGGAGTCCTTATTGTATTAACATCTGTAGCTGTCTATTTTCTGATCCCATTTCAAGTCTCTTCTCAATAAACAGTCTGAATAAAATTAGCCACTGGAGAAAAATGCCCACCCATTTTCTGCAGAACCATGCAAGCATTTTCAGATAGTGAAATGCTAATATCCAGCTACAGAGTACAACCAATTTTAGGTGCCAAAAAGTATACAGATATATTGCTGTATGCAGGACTCATACCCAAGTAAATAAAAAAGAAAACAAATTAAGAGCCACTTATTCCTGTGTAAGTTCATATAGTTCCCTTTTAATCAAGGAAAGTGCTTCAGTGACAAGAACATTCTACGCCCTTGTGAAAGGCACACTTGGACTCCTGGCCATTACCCATGTGCAGTTGATAGGCCCTGCCAGTTCAAATTAAAGGCGCTTTCATTGGGCGCTTTCTCCTGGATCATCTGCCCAGCCATAAACCTTTTTAGTGTCTCTGATGTTCCAGGGCGCAGCCAGGGATCTGTGGCTACTGTGTCCACAGAAAGAGGTCTGTCAACATCCTTTGCAGGGAATGGTTTTAGAATGTCCTCTGCATCACCTAAGGCATAGGGATCATTATCTAAATGGCAAGAAAACACAGAGTTAACAAGAGTAGACTGGTGGGTAAGAAAAGCCTGTTTATCGTATTCAACTCACGGTCAATATGCAGACTGATAGAGGAGTAATTGTGCCACAAACCACTGCACCATAGAGGACAAATGACTATTCCTACTGGATTAACTTGGGATTTTAACCCCATGAATGCTGCAGGTCTCACACTGAAGACGTTAAAATTCTCATTTAAATGGATGGGCACTTTGGTAATCGTTATTTGTCCACTAGGGTACAGTTGGTTTGGTTTGCAAGCACACGTAGAAGACCTTTTTAGTGAAATATTTCTTTTTCATTAACACAATCTCGGCTCTGCTGCAGAGCCGCCGGCCAGTCTGCGGACCGGATTCCAAATCTGTCAGCTAAAACGCTGACGTCAGGCAGGGGAGAACTTTGTAAGCGGTTTTCTCTCAAACCATAAGTGTGTGAGATGCCACTGGTGGCACTTTTCTTCTTTATTTAACCCCTTAACGACCAGCGGTCGCGGGACATTTCCGTCCCATAATGACCACATGGGGCACTTTGACGTGCCGGTACACGTGACCTGTCATGTGTATCGGCGCGTCACTATGGGGCTTGAAAGAGATCGCTCCGATCTTGGAGCGGCCTATTTCATGCCCTATTTTTACTTACAGCGCTCCCGGTAGAGCGCTGTAAGTAAAAAGTACGTGACGTACCATGACCGTCATCGGTCCTTGAGTAGTTCAAGGACCGTGACGGTCCTGGTACGTCAAGGGTCCCTAAGGGGTTAAGGGCTACAAAATAGGGATAAGTAATTTTTAAGTGTTACTATCCCTTTAACAGTGCTTTGGAGGTTTCAAAGTGCACTGCAACATCCATTGCCACCTGACTGAATGATTTGTCCAGTTGTCCCCTAGACTTCTGTGCAAATCAGTCATGCTTCAGTCTGGAAACATTTACAGTGAATTTACATTTACAATTGAGGGTTTTGTTTCTTTTTGCCTTGTTTTGGATCAATGACAGTAAATAGGAATAGGAAAAGGAAAATGGTTGAACTTTTTCAACCTAAACTACTATGTAACATCAAAGTTGCAGCATGCACAGCGCAAGTATTATGTTAGTCGTCCATATGAACCTGAGCATAGACTTAACCCTTTGAGTGCCAGAGCAATGCGTTGCGTACCCCTCTGGCACTCAAAGGGTTAAGATGTTCCATTTTGTCACACTGCGTTAGTGTCACCTGTGGAACAGGGCCTAATATACACAAACCAAGACCTCTTTTTTTTTTTTTTTTTTTTTTTTTTTTCTTTCCCCTCTTTCAAGCAAATTCCATGGTGCCTCCTGTTCCACATTACACCCTGTAGCCTTATGACAGTCCTGAAATTCCTTGTCCTTGATCAACATCTCCAGTTACTGAAAGTGATAGTAATAGATTATTTTTACATATGTGCATTGTGTAGCTATTAAAAAAAAGAAATTAAATGACCCCCATAAAGGTTTGAGAGATAATTGTAGTTAAAGTTCCCCGCTCCCTCCCCTTTCCCTGATGTCAGCTCTCTAGCTGACTGCAGGGGAATCCGGTCCCGGGACAAGCGGAGGCTCTTCAGCAAAGCCGTGATCGCATTATTGAAAAAGAAATCCTTCACTGGAACGGTCTACAAAGTGTGCATGGTTTGCACTTTGTAGACCATTCCAGTAAAGGATTTCTTTTTCAATAATGCGATCACGGCTCTGCTGAAGAGCCTCCGCTTGTCCCGACACCGGATTCCACTGCAGTCAGCTAGAGAGCTGACATCAGGGAAAGGGGAGGGAGGGAGGAACCTTTAACTAAGATTATATCTCAAAACCAAAAAGGTTGGAGAGATGGACTGGGGTCATTTAATTTCTTTTTTTAATAGCTACAAGGTACACATTTGTAAAAATGATCAGTTACTATCCTTGAAGTGTTCGAGTGACCAGTTTATTCTTACCTGTGCTGAAAGAGTTCTTCTGGAGATTACTCAGCCTTCGCAGTCGCTCCTCATTTCGGATCCGCAGCTCATCCACATTGACACTGGAGCCCGAGTGCACTGAGAAAGTGTCAGGCTGGTGTAACGGAAGGGGAGGCACGGTAGGAAAATCACCCTGCATATAAAGATTACAATATGTTCACTTTAAAATTAACAATGGAGTAAGATAAGACTAAACAAAACTCCAAACTATTAGGGGCTCTAAATTCAAACTTTTTTTATACCAGAATATTGAAAAACATATCATCATTGAAAATGTGACAATATTATCACCATTTTAAAAGGGATAAAACTCTATATGTCACATTCTGCAAGTGAATGCAAAGTAAAAATGCTTATTGTTTTTTACCATGTTGAATTTTTGTACTAGTTGAAGAGCCCCTGCACACGGGCAACAGTGCCGGCTGGTCGCGGTGCAGTCATGCGCAGTACAGACTGCCCGTGACATGGCTCCACGTTCTGAATTCAGAGCGCCCCGCTCCGTATCAGTCGCGTCACAGGCCGTCTCTACTGTGCATGACTGCGTCATTACAAACATTTAGAGAATTATTATATAGGATTAAGATCCCTGAATCTGTTTCCAGAGAGCTCTCTGTGAGGGTTTGTGTAAGCAGTGATTGTGACACAATGTAAAAAACAAAGACAGAACATGAAGGTAAGTTGTGTACAGATTATGCACTTTCAGAATATGTAAAGTCATAATAAAAGATTACTCTTCCTTCAACTATGGTATTTACACAGATATTTTAGATAACAATTTGTTAGGCAACTTTAAATTAATTTAATACTGTACTTAAGTTTTTAACATATGATTTGTTTTGATAATTTTGACAGCACACAAAAGTGCAGTATCATCTAAGTGCAGAGATTTCCAGATCCTGCCATTTAGAACACACAGTACATTTCTAGCTCCTCCCACTGCTGGTCTTTCTCATCCTTTGCACTCTGTTAGATCAATATGCAAAGGCGGCCTATCAGCAACATTACTGCAGATAGACCATTTTCCTTCTTGATTTATACAAGTCCAGCGGAAAACTGTGAGGACAAAAAGACAAGCAGTGGCAGGAGCTGGAGATGTAGCCGCACAGGAGGTGATCCATGGAAGGCCTATATATCCAGTTTATACTGAGGTGGCCAGTTGATTATGGACATCTCCTTCTGTGTTTTATACTCGTTCTGTTCTTAACCCTTCTGAGTGCCAGAGGGGTATGCAATGCATTGCATACCCCATCTGCACTCAAAGGGTTAAACACCATTTCAACACTATTTTCCTTTGGAACACAGGGTCCTAGGTGTTGTAAATGGTGTAAAAGCTCTTCCTGTGCGTCATATCAATAAGATTATATTTAACTCTTTGAAGCTTGGTAAAGGCTCTAGCATTCAAGGGGTTAATAGATTGTTTTTCAATAATTGTAGGCATTCCTGGAACCCAAGAGACTAACTCCACGAGGACCACAGGGTTGTACAATACAATGCCTTGGTATATGTCACTTCCCTCTCTGCATGGAACTGTGTGTAAATTAGTTATTTTACTTACAGTGCCAGGCAGAAAGAGGAAGTGACATCACAAAAAAGGGTGGAGAATAAAAATATTACTCTATAGCTAATAAATTAATTTATCACGATTACTCTGGTGTTGCTAGAGCTAATTTTGGACCTTTGATAAAGTGTTACTGCACTCTGAGATAAGAGTAGCAAGACCTGCACCTCCCACTCTGGAAACTGGTCAGTCTGTGACATGAAGCCTGGTTGCAGACTGGCCAATCACAGGGTTTTATTCAAATCTCTGATCTGTATGGAAAATGACCAATACCTCAGAGGTGTTGGTTGTCCCCCTCCATGACTGAGTAACCTCTTGAGTGCCAGAGGGGTCAGCAATGCAGTATGTAAGCCTCTGGCACTCAATGGGTTAAAAATATTTCAAAGCTCTGTCTTCAAAATAATATTTCCTAAGCCTTTTGACAAATGTAACATATAGGCAGTGTTCTAACCCCTTGAATGCTAGAGAAATCTGAAGCATTCAAGGAGTTAACCACTTGACGATCAGAGGGTTGTATACCATACAGGTCCTGAAGGGGTTAATGTAAATAAAAAATATGCAAAACTTTAAAAATGCTCTCTGTTGCATGGATTCCCTGTTCATGGAAAATATAAAATGTTAGTTAACATAGAGTTCCTTAGCAGAGAGCTATGTCTCTGGCACACTAGGAGTTAAATAAGTACTACTAGAAGGAATCGCTTACATCAAAGTCCAAGGCCTTGTTCTTGTGCCGCCTCCTCTCTCTCGCTGATGGTAATGGCTGCAAGTCTGGAGACGGGTCAACGAATGGTGGAAATGGCTCTCCGTTCTCCCCTTCAAAACAAAAGAATACAGAAAATAGGTATATGAACCTCCGTCTACCTCTCATTCATGCACCAATTCCTTAACCACATTAATAGCAGCTTCCACCTGAAAACAACTCATACATGGAGAAAATGTGTCCATTTCACGGAGGCAGCATGTACAGAGCCCCAGAAATGCATGATTACTGACTGCAATATTACACCGGCCCAGATTTTCTTCAGCTTAGGGATCATGTGATCTTAGACATGGCTCCAGTGGGATAGCATCCAAAACAGTTCAATATAAAGGGTCATATGCATCACAGTAAATATTTCTTAAACGAAGCACAAAACAATGACAATGTGGGCACAAAGAAAAGTGGAGCAAAGGTGGGCAAGACGTGACCCTTAGAGGCTTCTACTGCCCTTTCCTGTTCTCTTGTGCAGGGGGAAGAGGAGATAATGGTATGTAATGTGGTAGAGGGAAATTGTCACCCCAAAGAGCACAATCCCTCTCTTTTACCTGTCATAGAATACTTCTCTTTACACGTACATTGTTCCAGATTAACCCCTTGGGTTCTAGTGAGCTCTCCAACACATAGTGAAGCAATAACTTGCACACCTTACTAGGATCCAAGCAGTTAATGCTCCTTTTTCAACACCTATATACAATTTATAACCATAATGTGGGCCTTTTGGTGGCTTTCAGGAGCACATATATATATGGCACTTAGTGTGAATATGGTTGCCTGTCACTGAATTATTGATAAACTCAACTGAACCACTGGGGGCAATTAAATATTTTCATTGATTTTAATGGAGCATTTAACCTCCTTGAAAGCTAGAGATCTCAAGTGCATTGCTTCACAGTGCATTGTCCCCTATGGTGCAGTTGGTGTGTTCCTGATCTGCCCCTCTGTAGCTGCCTGTATATGGCCCTCTGTGAGGATGAAAATACCCTTGTGAGCTTTCAACCACTGACCAGCTCTGTGGCCTTGGTGACCCCTTTATAAGCTACTACTGTGGAGAAATCCATTAGAGACCTCTATAGCACCCAAATAGTTATGTATTATATACATACATACTCCCCCCCAACCATTGTGACTTTATGATCAGACATGACAAAAAAATGGAGTACTGGGGTACTGGAGGAAGTTGTAGTCCATTAAACGCTATTGAAGTAAATTTTCATACAACAGTCACATAGTCTATAAACCACAATTATACTTTAACAGACTTAGATGAGTTATGTTTATGCCAGATCAACACTTGTCTTATTTGTTAGTACATTAATGATGCTCTAGTGCTACTATGGAAATTAAAAAGTCATATAGTTCAAACACTAGAGAAAGAAGTAAATTACGAAATATAAAATTAGGCAAAAGTTATCCTATTTTATATTGTTTTCAGTTTTGTTGCCAGTTGATGCTACTGCAGTTCCTCAAGATTTCCCGCCTCAGTCCCTATGCCTGCTGCATGCTGTTTTTGTTACAGTTTACAGAGTTGCAAAATATACTTGCATTTACTTAAAATTGGTAATTTAAAGTATTTTCCCACTAAAACTTTAACCACTAATTACCTAGTTTAGTGCAACAGGACTCATTAAGTCAGTAATTGCCATGTTTTTGCAACACAAATTTCTGGAATTGTTTTGGACGTTTCCATGACAGCCCTATAATCACAGCAGAAAAGTGCACCATGGAGACAGAGTAGTAAGAAGCACTGCTGTTTAATACAATTATGTGCAGTGAAGACATCTGCTCAGAACAGAGCCTGTATTTATAGTTGCATGCTTGTTTCTATTCTTCACATCTGTTTACTTTGTCTACTCTTTTCTGTTTTGGTTTGTGTTAACCCAGCTGAAACACAGGACAAGTGGAAGCTGAGAAGAAAGAAAGAGAAGCAGGAACTCCAGAGGGAGTTGGAAAACCAGCAAGAACTGGGGAGGCAGATAGAAAAAACAAGAAGGAACTGGAGTCGAAGAAGCAAAATAAGTAGGAGCTGGAGTTGAAGAAGGAAGACAAGAAGGAGCTCAGGACAGAGATGGAAGACAAGGGTGAGTTGGAGACAGAAAAGGAAGACAAACAGGAATTGAGGAAGAGGTCAGGTAGAAGACTGGTGCAGAGATGGAAGAACATCAGAAGTGGGAACTGGATACAAAGAAGGAAGACAGCAGGAGATGCAGAGTTAGAAAGAAAGAGAGATATGGGGCACCACTGTGGGGGAGGAGAGGAGAAGTGTTAAGAAAGGGGGAAGTGGAGGCAAAGGATACAGGAAAGAAGAAACAAATTACATAGGGATGGAGAGGAAGACAGACAGACATGCTATGGGCTGAAAAGGTACATTGACGCTCCATATGAGACACCTTATCCCCTAACCATAATCTGGGGGTGGAGAATGGGAAACCACAAACTCCCACTAGTTTTTTTTATTGAAACCTCCTGACTAAATTACCCCAGTCCACTGCTTGTATGGCTGCCACCCAATGGACTCATCCTATCTACAAATTGCCCCAGCAGGGTGAATAAGAGTAATGGGTTTAAAAAAACACAAAACACTTTATTAAGAAAATTTTTTTAATGCTTTGAGGATCAGTGTGTTGTGCAAATCAATACTTGCAATGTGCTGCACACCCCTCTGGTCCTCAAGGGGTTAATTAAAGTACATAACAGCTCAAAGACCTCATCACGGGATAAGGATCCTAAATTTAGTTGCTTTAACCTTTTGAATGCCAGACGGGTATGCAAATGCATTGGGTATCCCTCTGGCACTCAAGGGGTTAAAACCTCAGAGACCTGTGAAGTAGTACAAGGTAGGGTTCCACTGAACAATAGTGTGTAATGGTGGACAGTGGAATAAGGACCGAGTAAGAGACTGCAATTTTTTTTCCTGTTAGCTCTCTCCTTAACCCTTTGAGTGCCACAGTGTTGGATACCTTTCTGGCACTCAAAGGGTTAAATAAGTAATGCAAACTAGATTACTTTAACCCTTTGAGTGCCAAAGAGTTAAGAAAATCAGCAGAATCACCTGGTAACAGCTGATAAACACTAAACTAATCATTTAGTCTTAACCGCTTGAGAACCTGAAGGGTGAACAATGCAGTGAAGCACCACACCCCCTGTTGGTCCTCATGGGGTCAAGGAAGTGGTGCCAACAAGCATTCAATACATATTTTAGACTGGAACTATAATAACCCCTTGAAAACTAGAGACATCCCAAAAGCATTGCATCTCAATTTACTGGACAGCTCTCTAGCATCCAAGGTATTTTAAGGAAAACCTATATGTTACAGGTAAAACATGGGATTTCCCCTGCTGGTAAGTGCTTCATTCAAATGGTTATAAGCAGGGCCGGCGCTGCCATTAAGGCAGAACAGGCAGCTGCCTTAGGGCGCCGCAATGGAGGGGCGCCGAAAAGAGGGAAGTTTTTTTTTTTTTTTATAATATATATATCTGCCTGGGTCTCTCTGCGGTGTGTTACAAAGACGCCACGAGGGAGCGCTTGGTAGTGTAAATCAGCGCTCCCTCGCAGCGTCTATGTTACACACCGCAGAGAGACCCAGGCTCTGTAGTAATACAGAGCGCTGAGAGATGACATCTCCCAGCGCTCTGCATTACTGAGAGCAGTGCGCAGGAGCCTCAGCTCTGTGCCGAAGGAGGCACAGAGCTCTAAGCTGTGGCACGCCGCTAGACCACCAGGGACTCAAGGTAGGGGGATGAAGGAGCATTATGGAAGGGTCAATGTGGAGGGGGCATTGTGGAGATAAAGGAAGCATCGTGAAGGGGAATTGTGGAGATGAAGGGGCGATGTGGAGTTAAGGGGGAATTGTGGAAGGGTCAATGTGGAGATGAAGGGGCATTGTGGAGGGGGCATTGTGGAGATGAAGGGGCAATGTGGAGGGGGCATTGTGGAGATGAAGGGGCAATGTGGAGATGAAGGGGCAATGTGGAGATGAAGGGGCAATGTGGATGGGTCAATGTGGAGATGAAGGGGGCATTGTGGAGATAAGGGGGCAATGTGGAGCTGAAGGGAGCATTGTGGAAGGGGCATTGTGGAGATGAAGGGAGCATTGTGGAAGGGGCATTGTGGAGATAAAGGGGCAATGTGGAGATGAAGGGAGCATTGTGGAAGGGGCATTGTGGAGATAAGGGGGCATTGTGGAATGGGCATTGTGGAGATGAAGGGGCAATGTGGAGATAAGGGGGCATTGTGGAGATGAAGGGGCATTGTGGAGATGAAGGGGGCATTGTGGAAGGGGCATTGTGGAGATGAAGGGGCAATGTGGAGATAAGGGGGCATTGTGGAAAGGGCAATGTGGAGATAAGGGGGCATTGTGGAAGGGGCAATGTGGAGATAAGGGGGCAATGTGAAGATAATGGGGCAATGTGGAAGGGACATTGTGGAGATGAAGGGGCAATGCGGAGATAAGGGGGCATTGTGGAGATAAGGGGGTATTGTGGAGATGAAGGGAGCATTGTGGAAGGGGCAATTTGGAGGTGGGGAGAGTGTGGAGGTGAATATGTGGGCGGGGCAGGGGATTGTGGCAAGGTCGGGGGGGGGGGTCAGGGGATTGTGTCTGGGTCGGGGGGGGGGGGGGCATCAAAATGCTCCTTCGCCTGTGTATAAAAAAATCCTTGCACCGGCCCTGGTTATAAGCACTAAAACAGTCAGTGACACACCTCTCCCATAGAATGCAACAGAATACCTGTCTAACAGAAATTGAAATGTAGGTGAAATTTCTGGACACTAGAGGGCAGTGTTAATGTTATAATCCATATTATAACGTCTCGCATACATACATCAGTGGGTATGCAATGCTTTGCGAACCCTTTTGGTCCATAAAGAGTTAGACTATAATAACTGGATTTATGCATTTCCCAGCTGTAGGAATACCATTGTTTTTAACTCCTACACTGTTTTGTTTTGTTTTAATGTGTTTCTGCTCTTCAGGGTTCCACAGAGACTTCACATGAAATTACAGTATAAATTGACAACCAATGGTCTAGCTAATGGTCTAAATAAGTAAAAAAAAAAAGAAAAAAAATTATATATGTACAAGTGACACCCAAAACTCCTAACCTTTTAACCCTCTGAGTGCCACAGAGGTATGCAATGCATTGCAGTGTGATGATTTGGATACCTCTCTGGCACTCAAAGGGTTTAGGACCAGAAGGACCTGCAACACATTGTGAAGCAATGAAAGCCTGCAATTGGGTTTAACCCTTTGAATGCCAGAGGGGTACTCAGCGCACTGCAGAGCAATACACTGCCCTGTCCACTAGCACTGAAAGGGTTAATTACATATTTTGTCTATTAAAATTCTGCCATTATTTCTTTTCCTTTGTTCCTAAGTCTTATTCTGATAACTACGATACATACACCTTTAAAGAGGAGAATGAAAATGTCCCATCAGTCACAAAAAATACTATTTCGCTTATTTGTCTTTAACAAATAGGACCAATGAGTTGCCTTTTTTTTTTTTTTTTTTTTTAAATGGTACCAGCTTTTTTTTGGCAACTTGCACGTGACTGATCGTGTCTTTGTGTGTACTTACCTATAAATGCACTCTCTGACTCTAACAGGGATGTGCTCATCAGCTCATGAGCAGGATTCCTCAACTGCTGAGAGGGAAGAAACAGATAAAGTAAGAACAATTTACAACTTAGCAGTGTCACCTTCCATCTTACACCCAATCCCCATCGCCCCAAAACAAAGCTTGAAAATGTAACTATAATATTACAGTTTTCTAAATATTTTATTATTATACAGACATCATTTGCCACTGCTGGGAGGTGCTTCATTCAAAAATGTTTACACCTTAAGCCAGTGACTTGTGTAATTTAACTTTTATCAACAGTGCCACCTACTGGTCAGGCAATTCCTTTTTTCAAAAGTTTTATAGGAGAGAGTGAGAAATAACACTTTGAGTGCCAGAAGTATACAACAGATTGCATTGCAATACATTGTGTACCCCTCTGGCACTCAAAAAGTTAGCCTACATCTGTCCATATAATGTGAGAGCAACAAGCTCCACCTCATCGTGATGGTTTGATCTCTAGTAACTTTTGAATGGCGTATCTCTCAGCAGTGGGCATACCCTTGTTTCACTGGGAAGGAGAAGTCCTATTATGTATGTCTGTCTTTTACATAATAAAACATTAGTGCTGCTTTAAGTTAATTTGGTTCAACCCGTAGGAAGAAAAAGAAAGATTTTGTACCAAATTAGAACTCAACCCTTGAAGGGACATAGGAAAAAAATGAATCAGAGGATAAAACGTACCCTTTATTGGTTCAAAAATAAAATAAAAGAAGCAAACAAAAACATGAGAAGGATTGCAGGGACAAAACAAAGTAATAGCCAAAACGAATCATCAGCCTAGCAATAAAACAAAAAAATAATGTGCAGATAAATCACAGTGAATAGTTAAAAGGATAAAAAAAATATAATATGTTACACAGAAGTGAGATGTATCTATTGGGTTCAGATGGCAAAAATGCCACAAATAAAAATCATTATTAGACTCAAAGGCTGAGTTGAGTGGTACAGAAACATGCGAGGTTTTGGTTTGCCTCTTGAAAACGCATGCAGCGAAACGCGCGTTAGGATAGGGGGAGACAGCTCCCTCAATAGTTTACTTTTTTCTCATCGGATTTTGCTGAGCGATCTATGCTTTTAGTGAACATTTAATGACACAAAGCTGGAAGCTAAAGACGACCCATACTGAATGATCCCTAACAAACATTTCTACTTTCTTGAATATAGAGTGGACTCAGTGCATTCAAGGGGTTAAAAGACCCATTGAAATCAGTGTGCATTTGAGAAATTGTCAGCTCATCGTTATCTTCCGGAATACAGCCCATAGTTAGGACCACCCTGGTTTAAGCTTTTGACACGTATCTTATTTGTTCAAGGGAACTTTGAATGGATTTTCAAATGTGAAAGCCAGTTTTTTTGTTGGAGTAATACTGGTACAGGTTGTACTTCTTTACATCATCTAATTAACATTTACTTGCTGATAATATATACTGCAGTTAGTTTTACTGTTCTAATATAAAAATGTATCAGCTCATGCCTTATATAGGTGGTCAGTCTGTGACTCTCCAGATATTATTGGACTACATCTTCTTAACCTGGCCAGCCAAGTAAAGCAAACTTTCTCCAGAAACTCTGGAGAGCCACATTTTGACCACTCTTGGCATGTGCATAATAACAATAATTAGTAAAAGCACCTTTAAAGTGGATAACACTTTATAATGACAGAGGCAATATTGAAAAGGTTTTAAAAATAACCTATATTTTGGTCAGCCATTCTTTATTTAAAACTATAGTTTAAAGCAACAGTGATGTCCCGTTAAAGAGGATTTTAGTCTTACCTGTTCAATCCTTTTCTCTTAGTCCATATAGGTTACTGGTAACTTTGCATAGGTGATCCGCCTCTTTAACTAGGCAGGAACAATTCTAGAAGAGAATGCAGGGGGTGAAGCCTACCTTCCCTCCTTGGCTGCAGCTAGCCAATCAGCTCCAGTAAGATTTGCGACACTAACCAATGATTAGATAGAAGGGAAAGAAGACTCCTGTGAGAATGACCCCCACGGTATACCACAGGAGAGCCAAGAATGGTCCCTTGACAGGGTGGGAGACCAGTAACCTGCATGGACTAAGAGAAAAGGATTTAACAGGTAAGACTAAAATCCTCTTTTTTCTGTCGTCCAATACAGGTTACCGGTAACTTTGGGATGTCCACCCACTGAGTTTCCCCAGAGGCAGGAAGTAAGGCAAGGACCAGGTGCAAGGCCCCCAAAGTCACCAGAGCAGATATGAACCATCAGATCAGAGATAGCCCAAAAAAAAAAAAAAAAAAAAAAAAAAAAATGAAGTGTCAACGGACAAAAGTGAAGGAAGCACCGAAGAAGATCCTAGAAAGGCAAGACTGCCTCCAGGATCTTCCTCCCAAAACTGGTGTCAGACGATGCCAGCATGTCAACACTGTAGTGCTTCGAACAGGTTGGTACAGACGACCAAGTGGCAGCCTTGCACAACTGACTAGCAGAGGCCTGATTCTTGTAAGCCCAATTAGCCCCAATAGATCTAGTAGAATGAGCCTTGACCCAAAAGGGAGCAGGCTTCCTCCTTCTTAGCTCATAGGCCTTATGAATAGTGGACTTGATCCAAGACACAATAGTCACTTTGGATGCAGTCTCCCTAACCTGGGGCCCTTAGGAATGACGAACAGCCAGTCAGACTGTCTAATTGACTCAGTGCAACGTACATAAAACTTGAGACAACACACCACATCTAACAAGTGGAGATCCCTCTCCTTGTGAGAGGTAGGGTCAGGACAGAAAGAAGGCACCACAATCTCCTGATTAAAGTGGAACTCAGAGACCACCTTCGGGAAAAACTCCTGTGAAACACCAAAAAGGGTGGTCTGCAAGACAGAGCATGTAACTCCTCGACACGGTGAACAGACACAATCACCAGGAGAAAGGCCATTTTCCATGTCAGCAGGCATAGAGGAATAGTAGCTAAGGACTCAAAGGCAGGGCGCCGAAGGACGCCCAAAACCAAGTTAAGATCCCACTGAGGAGCGGGAGTCTTGAACAGAGGATGAGTATGAGCAACGCCCTGGAAGAAAACCTTGACGGAAGAATAGCAATGTGCCTCTCAAAGAAAACAGAGAGAAGAAGTCTGAACCTTAAAGGGATATTAATGTTTCATAATAAAAGCAGCTCTAATTAATCATCATAGTATTTGGACTTTGGAGAGTGTTATTTCAATACTGTCAGAGTTATAGTTCAAGAGTAATTCAATGATAAAGTATCCCCCTCCCGCCCCTTTTACTGATATAACACTGCTCAGCCAGATCAGAAGGGAGGTGCCCAGGTAGATGCAGAGAGGGACAATCTTCAATTCAAATAAGGGAAAAAGCTGAAAAGCTTGTCAAGGGGGGCAGGGCTTTCATTGTCCTGATAGGAAGAATATTGTCCCTTGCTGTTATCTGTCTGGTCTATGGACTGCATTCCACATCTGAGAAGAGATGGCTTACACTAGGTAAAAGGGGCGGGAGGGGAAACTTTGCTTGTGAATATCTCTCAAACCATAAAGGTTTGAGAGATAAGACTTATATTGTTCTTCATGTTTTTTTTAATGCCTACAAAATAAAATAAAGATAAAATGAAGTATTACTATCCCTTTAAGGAAACTCAAACTGAGTGCCTTATCCACACCGTCCTGCAAGAAATCCAGGACCGTAGGCAGATCAAAATCCTGAGACAGGTCCCTATCAGCACAGCAAGATAGAAAGGTCGACCAGACCTTTCTTCTTCAGTATTGAGGATTCAATTTCCAAGCTGCTAGAGCTAGAGGATCCCTCCAGTGAGAGCAGAACCTCGTAACCTTCCGGCTGTATCTTGTCACCATCAGGTCGATGCAAGGAAGACCCCACTTCTGAACAATGACGGAGAACACCTCTGGGTGCAGTTCCTATTCTCCGCTGTCCACTGTGTGTCGACTGAGGAAGTCTGTCATAACGTTGTCTACGCCAGGAATGTGCACTGCAGATATGACAGGAACATGTTCTTCTGCCCAGGACAAAATAGCCTTGACTTCTAACCAAGCGGTGAGACTTTTTGTTCCGCCCTGCTTGTTGATGTAAGCCACGGCCGTGGCGTTGTCGGATTGTACCCGGACTGGACAGTCTTCCAGCTGAGATGTCCAATGACGAAGGGCAAAGCTCCAACACGTTAATGGGAAGGAGAGATTCCTCCGCAGTCCACTGACCCTGAGCACTCAGGCGACCCAGAACTGCTCCCCAGCCGGAGAGGCTGGTGTCCGTCATCACCGTGGTTCAGAAGGATACCAGGAAGGACTTGCCCTTCAGCAGACTGGAGAGATTGAGAAACCACGACAAGCTCAGTTCTACATGAAGTGGGAGGGACACTGACATCTTCTGAAGGTCCGGCTGACCCTTGCACACCTGGATCAGAAACCTCTGGAGATCCCTGGGGTGTGCCATGGCAAACGGGACCGCTTCTATGGTGGAGATGAATTTCCCTACTAGAGAGGTCAGCTTCTTGGCTGAAACCCTGTGGGCGATCTGGTGAGCTACCTCATCCATGAGAAACACCATGGGTTAACCCATGCCCTGAAGAAGAGACCTTAGTGTCCTGAAAGCTTGCACTTGTCATGTCCTCAGTTAGCCATTAAAAGATATCACCTTTATACCACTCTTGTGAGATTTTTGCTACACTGGATCCTAAAACTATAGCAGAACTGTTCTCTTGCCTGTGTCTTCACCAAGGAACAAATCTTTCTGGAGCTGGTTGGCTAGCTGCAGCCAAGGAGGGAAGGTAGGCTCCACCCCATGCATACAATTCTAGAGTTGTTCCTGCCTACAATTAAAGGGGCGGATCGCCTACCCAAAGTTACCAGTAACCTGTATTGGACAACAGAGAAAACTACAGTAACCCTCTGAATGCCAGAGGGGTCACCAAAATTGATTGCAATGTGTTGGAGACCCAACTGGCACCCAAAGGGTTCACCAGTATCCTTCCCTGAAAACAAGGCCATTGATTATATATCAGCAGCAGCAGCAGTAGTAAGGGGGATTTGACAGCAGGGTAGAAACCCAAAGACAAAAAACAAATAACATACCATCCCAGGGTGCCGTAGACTGTAAGCAGGAGCAGTTTCAAAATCTAAAGCACAAATAAAAAATAAATGTAAAACATTTTTATTTGAACTATACCCCTGATTCCTTGACAGAGTTAGATTTCTCAATATGCCCAGAAGGAAAATTCAGTTGGCTCCCAAAGCTATGCAGGTAACACTCATCTCATTGAGTTACGGATGTAGCCAGTGTATACCCTAATATGCCTGCACCAAACACCTACTCCAGCTTATGGCATTCTTTTTTGTTTTGTTTTTACCAGTTTATATATTGTTGCAATGTCTTGTTTATCTACTAATGTGGTCACTTTAGTTAATGTTTTAACCCCTTAAGGACCCATGACAGTCCTGGTCTGTCATGGGTTGTTATACCCTTAAGGACCCATTCCGGGCTGCCCACGCGGCTGCAAAAAAAAATGCTCCCTGGTCCTTAAGTGACCGCCACGTGCGTGGCCGGTCCTTGAGGGGTTAAATACCCATCTACTAATGAGTTTATTTTAGAGTTTTATTATTGATTTTTTTTTTAACCCTGTGAGTGCCAGAGGGGTAAGCAATGTGTTGCGTACCCCTCTCGCACTGAAAGGGTTAATCGGTAGTTGATGAGGCTAAAAAAAAAACAAAACAAAAAAACTGTGTTGGACAAACTCAGCCGATGCCATATCATATCTTGGGTCAACAGGACCCAGAAGGCGGCAAAACTCCCCACAAAAACCTCTATTTAAGCCATTTCCAGTTACAGTGAGGGAAAAAATTATTTGATCCCCTGCTGATTTTGTATGTTTGCCCACTGACAAAGAAATGATCACTCTATAATTTTAATGGTAGGTTTATTTGAACAGTGAGAGACAGAATAACAACACAATCTAGAAAAATGCATTTCAAAAAAGTTATAAATTGATTTGCATTTTACTGAGTGAAATAAGTATTTGACCCCCTATCAATCAGCAAGATTTCTGGCTCCCAGGTGTCTTTTATACAGGTAACAAGCTGATATTAGGATCACTCTCTTAAAGGGAGTGCTTCTAATCTCAGCTTGTTACCTGTATAAAAGACACCTGTCCACAGAAGCAATCAATCAATCAGATTCCAAACTCTCCACCATGGCCAAGACCAAAGAGCTGTCCAAGGATGTCAGGGACAAGATTGTAGAACTACACAAGGCTGGAATGGGCTACAAGACCATCGCCAAGCAGCTTGGTGAGAAGGTGACAACAGTTGGTGCGATTATTCGCAAATGGAAGAAACACAAAATAACTGTCAATCTCCCTCAGTCTGGGGCTCCATGAAAGATCTCACCTCGTGGAGTTTCAATGGTCAGGAGAACGGTGAGGAATCAGCCCAGAACTACACGGGAGGATCTTGGCAATGATCACAAGACAGCTGGGACCATAGTCACCAAGAAAACAATTGGTAACACACTACGCCATGAAGGACTGAAATCCTGCAGCGCCAGCAAGGTTCCCCTTCTCAAGAAAGCACATGTACAGGCCCATCTGAAGTTTGCCATTGAACAGCCGAATGATTCAGGGGAGAACTGGGTGAAAGTGTTGTGGTCAGCTGAGACCAAAATCAAGCTCTTTGGCATCAACTCAACTCACCGTGTTTGGAGGAGGAGAAATGCTGCCTATGACCCCAAGAACACCATCCCCACCATCAAACATGGAGGTGGAAACATTATGCTTTGGGGATGTTTTTCTGATAAGGGGAAAGGACAACTTCACCGCATCAAAGGGAAGATGGACAGGGCCATGTACCCTCAAATCTTGGGTGAGAACCTCCTTCCCTCAGCTATGGCATTGAAAATGGGTCATGGATGGGTATTTCAGCATGATAATGACCCAAAAAACACGGCCAAGGCAACAAAGGAGTGGCTCAAGAAGAAGCACATTAAGGTTCTAGAGTGGCCAGTCTCCAGACCTTAATACCATAGAAAATCTGTGGAGGGAGGTTTGAGTTGCCAAACATCAGCCTTGAAACCTTAATGACTGCAAAAAAAAAGTGGGACAAAATCCCTCCTGGGATGCGTGCAAACCTGTGGCCAACTACAAGAAACGTCTGACCTCTGTGATTGCCAACAAGGGTTTTGCCACCAAGTACTAAGTCATGTTTTGCAAAGGGGTCAAATACTTATTTCACTCAGTAAAATGCAAATCAATTTATAACTTTTTTTAAATGCTTTTTTCAGGATTTTTTTGTTGTTATTCTGTCTCTCACTCTTCAAATAAACCTACCATTAAAATTATAGACATCATTTGACAGTGGGCAAACATACAAAATCAGCAGGGGATCAAATATTTTTTTTTCCCCTCACTGTAAGCTCTAAAGGCCGTATGTTCAAAGGGATAACAACAAAAAATGTTGTATGAACGACAAAAATAAGTAACTGTGAATGAACTAGATATTTTCTATACAGTATACCACAAAAAACTAGTAATGTCCGTTGTGTACGACACAACTCCAGTACTGCCTGTCAAAGGGGCGGGAAAAGGATGCGGCTAAACTATTATCTAGTGCCGTGTAGAGGAAAAGAAAATTTGTCGTAGCTAATGACAAAAAAATTTCTTGCAAAAGACAAAATTTGGACGTTAAGAAAAAAGTGGAGGCAATGTGAAGTTCTGAATGTGAGAATTTTTGTCGTTAGTAAAGACATTTTTGTCTTTACATACAACAATTTCAGTCAGAACAAACTACATATTTCCAATCACAACCGACACTCTCTGAAAATATTAATGATCCCAACTACACTGTACTCTGAAAAGTCGTTATAAACAACAAAAGCTGTTTCACTAATTCTTTGAACATATGGCCCTTTGTGGGTAAAACAATTCCTTCCTGATTCCAAAAAGCACTTGGATATTATCCTGGATCAACACCCTTTGTGCACTGTAACTATTTTGTCTGTATCATTTTGAGCTATGTTATAGTTTAATGGCATTTCTGTGCCAGGCAATGGTGGTGTCAGAGTAGTGGGGGTATGGTAATGGAGGGAGCTGTTGTTTTCATTAAAAAAATGAAAATTCAAGGGTTGCATGAAGAAAGAAGAGTAATTCTAGAATAAACTATCTACACCACAGAGGAAAAATAACAATTTCCATTGATTTAAATGTGGCTAGAGAGGACTCCAATGCAAAACATTAAAGGGTTTAAAACCCAATTTAAATTAATGGAAATGTTTACTTGTTCCCTAAAAGGCAGTCTGCCCCACAACTGATCCACTTATGTCTTCACAGATATGGTCCAATGAATCCCCAAAGCAGCACTTCTTACCATCCAGCATAACTGTCCTCCTCTTCATCCTGTTCAGGTTTCTCTGCTGCTCTCTAAGCAATGCTTGCTGCTGGATGTCCAACGTCTGGTCGTCCTTGGGGGGATCTGGGTACATATGTCTCACCCCTTCCCGGGTGTCTGTATCTGTCTCACACAGAAAAGAAAGTCAGCACAGTCCTAGAAAATGCCTATGACCTTCTGCCTTTTTAACCCCCTGAAGACCAGAGGGGTGAGCAAGAATTGCAAAGGCATGCACCCTTCTCTTCCTCAAGGGGGTTAACTAAATCTGCTGAATCTAAGGCAATAATGCTGAATTTATATAGTTTACTGACCTAATTTGCATAAGAATATTTATCCTTATCCACAAAAGAATGGATGTGAGGATTCTGAAGCAAGCAAACAGCACCAGCCCCATGGAGGAGGAACAACTTTCCAGATTCCTACTGATTAAAAAGGGGTTAAAACCTCCTTGAATGCTAGAGAGCTTTCCATTGATTTGCAAAGCCATGAGTTTGAGACTTCTCTAGCATTCAAGGGGTTAAAAGCCCTATATAACTCAATGGGCATTTTTCCACCCCTACACCTTACCGCTTAGCCATATGCGTGCCAGAGAGGTATCCAACACTCTCTGGCACTCAAAGGGTAAAAAGAACAGGAAGAAAATAATGTAATGAAAGCAAAAAATGCCAAGAGACATTCCCCAAATGGTCCTGTACCAGTTTCTACAGTCTCACCACTGCCTATACCAGGCAAAACTGTCTCCAAAGAACAACTTGGGAACTGGAGAGTTTATCACTCTGGAAAAAGCCATTTCCATATTATCTGTTTATCACTCCCCAGGGGTCTGAAACAAATAATTATTTCCAACTCTGTGGATATTATATCCAGTACTAATTAAACATTCATCTTATGGAGCAAGTCTATGCAGAATTAATTCACGTGCCCATTAGGATATTTTTCCAGATTAAGGGAAACAAGGATGTTATTAGGAAATGTTATTGTTCCTTTAACTCTCCAATCTGCAGAGGAAGCACACATTCCTGCCTTTTATCAGGGCTCAAATTTGATCGTGTCGGGACTATTGGCGAATGGGGCAAAATGAGACAACAATCTTTCTGATTGCAGACTGACCTACCACAATACAAAACAGCACATAAATGTTCTCTGAACCAGATTATTTACACATGCATTGAAAAGCAAGTTTAAGATTATATTTTAGGGATGTAATATATGAATTATTCATTTTTATACAAGACCCCTTTCACACAGGTGACATGGTTACAGCAATACAATGGAAAAAATTGATGAGTTGTGTATCAGTGTGTCTTGTGAGGCATAACACTTGTAAGCATGCACTGCGATCACTGCAGAGAGATGCAGCATGCTGCTACATTCCTCTCACAGTGTAATAGCACAGCTACAAATTAGCAGTATGGATTTCACTGGCTTTGTAATGAAATCACATAACTATTGCTCATAGCAGCAGTTTCCCTGCAATCTTGTTTCTACTGAAAGATTGGGATACTGAGAAATCCTTACTACACTGTAGCACTAAAAATGTAATTGCTACAAGAACATTGTTGTACAAAAGTCTCCCATCTGAAAGTGCTATAATTGAAGTCAAGTGTTGGACATCATTCTGGTACTCAAAAGGCTGATGGGCCAGCAGCACTGGTGCTCACCTCTATATTTTAGGTTATTAAATTCCCTGATGTTCTGCATGTTGATGGCATCTGGTCCCTTAGAAGAGGGCCTTCTTACAGTCGCTTGTAGTCTTTGCCTGGCCAGCTCAAACACATCCACCGAATTCTTCTCTCTCCTTCGGCTAGATGGAAAAAGCAAATGTATAAGGGGCATTGGTATAAAGACAAAATGGTGCACTTATGTGCTTTTTCAGTGGCCATATATTTGGTTTGGCTGATTTAAAAGCACAACAGATGTAGTGGGATGTCCTTACCCACTCAAAGAGGCCGGCGAGTCGTCATCTCTATCAGCATCCAGTAACTGGCCCGCTAAACGCCTCTGCTCGCTGCGTAGCTGCTTCTTCAACTCTGACAGCTCATTAATGACATCCTTCCTCTCATCTGTGTGAAAGGCAGACACCATGACTAGTCATATCCTAAATCCCCTTAACCCCTGGTCCTCAAGAGAATAATAACAACTGCACATATTAAAAGAACTGTAAAATTTCATAAAACAAAAATTCTATGGATTTTCCTGCAGAGTAAAACAAGCATACACCCAGCTGATCCTCTCAAATGTCATTAGTTAAAACTCTTGTTTCTTATATTAAACTGTTAACAGTGCCACCTGGTGCCCAGACAGTTTTTTATGACAGAGATGTCAAACTCTATTCATGCAGGTTTTATAGGTACCAATGATTTTGCAGTCAAATAGATTTTGCAGCAAAATCAGAGACAGACTGACATGCTGCACAGTGTCTGCCTATCAGGAATATTTTCTTGTAATCTATAGGAAAGGAGAGCCACTGTCTATAGTTCTCCCGCAGATGTGGCCGTAACAGATCTACCACTTTGTGACACATTCAATAATGTGCTGTACCATTGTACTCAGCAGCAAAATCCCTAGAATATGTTTTTTTTCATGATAAAACACAATTTGCCTTGTAAGTATGTCACTTTCTTTCACATTCAGTATGTCATTTTACCATGGAGTGCCCAGCAGGTCCCTCTGGTGTCATGTCCATCTACAGCCCCCCTCTATGATTAGACTAGCAGCTACCGAAGCTCCAAAACAATAATAAAGAATAAGGTAATGGATTCAAAAGTAAAATGAATGTTTTAATATGAAACACACAGTATTAAAGAAACCATTAACGAGCAAGTTCATTAAGTATAAAGTCCAGCTGCCTTAAAACCATGCCTGGGAACTCTCCGGATCTGCCCTGGGTCTCTGGGGACAGAGGCTGATTCTCTGGCAGTGAAGAGTTTCTACTCTTCCCACCATGTTCCTCCCACTTCCTGCCCAGGCACATGCACACAGACACCAAGGGGGGCTTGAGCACCTGCCATTTTTGTCGAAAGTGGCCCTTTAAAAAATTTTTAAAAAGTTGCCTCGCCGCCCGCACTAACTCCCCCACTGCCCAGTCAGGTCTGTGCCTCCTTCAGGACAGACCTGTAGATGCTGCGCTCCCTCTTCGGCTCTTTAGTATTACAGAGCGCTGGGAGATGACCTCTCCCAGCGCTCTGCATGAAGAGAAGACTGCGCGGGAGCTCCAGCAGCTACAGGTCTGTGCCAAAGGAGGCACATACAGACCTCTCCTGCCACTGGACCACCAGGGAAGAGGTAGGAAATGGACACAGGGAGGCAATTTGGAAATAATGGGGGTCAGGATGGAGATGATGGCAATGTAGAGATGATGGTGGGCAATGTATGTGAGGTTAAGTTGGAGCTGATGGCAATATGGAGCTGATGGGGGGCAATATGGAGATGAAGGGGGCAATGTAAGGGTAAGTTGGAGCTAATGGGGGCAATATGGAGATGATGGGGGCAATGTGAGGGAAAGTTGGAGCTGATGGGGGCAATGTGGAGCTGACGGGGGCAATGTAAGGGCAATATGGAGATGATGGGGGGCAATGTTAGGGTAAGTTGGAGCTGATGGGTGCAATAAGGAGATGATGGGGGCAATGTGGAGATGAAGGGGGCAATGTGAGGGTAAGTTGGAGCTGATGGGGCAATATGGAGCTGATGGGGGCAATGTGAGGGAAAGTTGGAGCTGATGAGGGCAATGTGGAGCTGATGGGGGCAATGTAAGGGCAATATGGAGATGATGGGGGGCAATGTGAGGGTAAGTTGGAGCTGATGGGGGCAATAAGGAGATGATGGGGCAATGTGGAGCTGATGGGGGCAATGTGAGGGTAAGTTGGAGCTAATGGGGGCAATATGGAGATGATGGGGGCAATATGGAGCTGACAGGAGACAATGTAAGAGCAATATGGAGATGATGGGGGGCAATGTAGAGATTAGGATATTGTGGAGGTGTCCAGTGGAGATGGCCAATGGGGGGGGGCCGCTTCAGATTTCTGTGTCTACAGGCTCCTGAGATTTAAATCCGGCCCTGTGTGTAAGGTCCTTTTACGTGCTGCCGGGTCTTCTCCTCTTGCATGTGTCGGATCCTATCCGCTTATGCCTTGTGCGCCATGGAGATGCTGCCGTTGGATGTGACAGGGCTGTGATAATTATGAGAAGTGCCCCTTATTTCATTTGAGCCCCTGCCACCCAAAATGTCTGTGCACGTCCCTGTTCCTGCCCACCTCTCCTCCTTCCCACCCTGTTTCTCTCACTTCCTGCCCACCTCTCCTCCTTCCCAACCTGTTCCTCCCACTTCCCATTCACCTCTCCTCCTTCCCATTCTGTTCTGCCCACTTCCCACCCTGTTTCTCCCACTTCCTGCCCACTTCTCCTCCTTCCCCACTCTGTCCTGCCAACTTCCCGCCAACTTTAGGACAAACACATGTAAGTCCTGCCCACCCAGTTAAGCCCCACCCCTTTAGGATGGAATCACATAATTTACTTTCTCTTGTCAGCAGCACATGAGCCTTCTCTGGGAGCACAAGATAAGCATGTTACCAGGTATGCTTATAACACGTTTTCATCCCTGTCATTGAGTTCCCTGGTTCTCAGTTCCCACTGAGATTTCTGGTCAGGGACTTTGAAAGCAGATGTTTATACAATGGTGCAGACTTTCTGTAGATCTGTTCTGTGTTGCTTCACTGTTTTGTTTTTTCTTTTTTACATTTTTTGCCTACATTCTGCTTTCACAGTCTAAGACAGAAAGGTTTCCCTGAACAAAGTCAGATAGCACTGCACCAGGGACATGCAAACAAATAAATATGTGAATATGGGGGGGGGGGGGGGAAATAAATAAATAAAAATAGGCAATTTGACTTTATATATTATGAACTTGCAAAATATGTAACGTCAAAAAGGAGGCTTACTGTATAGAATTAAAGTACATGTCACATGCTTTAAACTGACAATGCTGTGGAAAGGACCTGTGAGTCTCCCTATAACGTATTTACTCACTCTGAAAAGCTAGATAAAACATTTAACCTAATAAATAAAATTCTGCATCTTATTGGCCTTAATGCCCAGTATCTCAACTACTATAATAATAGAAACGTACCTGCTTTACCAATAACCCTATGTGATTTCTGCAGGGGTCAGGTGATGGCAGCTGACAAACTTACTCCCTACTCACAACCTGCAGTACAACAAAGAATGTATAGCGATAAAATGTGTGCTTTGCACATGCTCAGTAGTGAAACACAGAGGAATTTGTCCCTGCTCAGTCCCAGTATTCATTGTCAGGGATCAAGCATAAGCTTCCATCACCTGAACACTGCAGGAAACGCAGAAGAGGTCTGATGACAGGCTGGGTAAGTACTTACTTCTTGAATGTCAACATATACAGAGCTCTATTTGTAAAGTTAAAGGGATAGTAATACTAAAAATGTAAAAAAAAATATGCTGTAGAGTTTATCCCCCTGAGTAAAACAAGGGCACTCCCACTGCTGAAAGGTGTTTCATTCAAAAGTTATTAATTTTCAAAGTTGAATTTTTTAGGTGCAATGTCACAGTGGCCTGAAATTGTACAGTGGTGCTGTTGCTACACCATCCTATGGAGATTTATGGTCAACTGACCAGAGCTGTCCATAGGATGGTGTAGCAACAGCACCACTGTACAATTTCAGGCCACTGTGACATTGCACCTAAAAAATTCAACTTTGAAAATTAATAACTTTTGAATGAAACACCTTTCAGCAGTGGGAGTGCCCTTGTTTTACTCAGGGGGATAAACCCTACAACATATTTTTTTTTTACATTTTAAGTATTACTATCCCTTTAATTAGATTATAGGAGAGTGAAAATTCATAACCAATTTCCATTAAACCTTTTTATCATTTGACTGCCAGAGAGAGCTCAAACACATTGCAACGCACTGCTTTGGATACCTCTCTTGCACTCAAAGAGATAATGCCTAAGGCATATGCAAAAAAATATGTATCCCTCTGGCGCTCAAATGGTTCAGTTAGACTGCTCTTTTAACTCCTTCAATGCTACAGAGGTGTCCAATGGTTTGGGATGCAACAGAGACCTCTCTAGCATTCCTGGGGTTAAAAGACCCTTTTAAATCAGTGAAAATGTTAATATCTGCGCCATACAGTGCAGTTGGTTTGCCCCAGAATTGCATCACTTTCTACACAAGGCACATTGGCCCCTATTGTATAAAGGCAAAATGGTGCGAGGCAAACCAACTGTACCAGGCAACAAATATACATTTCCAACAATCCAACTGATTTTAATGAGTTGTAATGCAAGCAAGTTCGCCAATGAATTGCAAAGCACCACTCCATCAAGTATTGCATACCCCATTAACATTAAAAAAGGTCAAATGCATTCAGAATTAAAACTGAAGTACAAGGCCAGAGTTCTTACCACTAGAGAGAACACTGAGCCCTGCTTCCTCACACCTAAACTGAACCTGCAGTGCCAAAGCTTTCTTCTATAGTTTAAAGTTCCTTAACTCTTTGAGTGCCAGAAGGGTACACAACGTATTGTTTTGCAGTCACTGCATCATGGATCGTACAGACACATTAATATATCTGCATAGCTATGTGTCTGTACAATCCATAATGCAGTGACTATTACAATAGCATGTGATGCCTTGTATAGCATGAGGCCATTTTCCCATAGCCCTGTGCTAGTGTCAATACTTGTCACAGTAGTTAATGGGCATTTCTCCCTTTAGTACTAAGAACTTTGTGTACAAGGTAGACAAATTATACAAAGTTCTAGATGATCGTTTCTTTGTGGTCGGTTATATACCATAGGCACGCAGCTGATTTCTTCTGGCAGGAACAGGAGGAGAAACAGGCCTTGACTGAGGTACGTCCTGTTAAAATGAATACATAATAATAAGTAATATTAATATCCAATAATATAGTGGTTCTCAACAAGAGTGCTGTTTTTTCTATCAATACTTTAGCAAACATTTAATTTTGACTTTCAGATATATATTAATGAAAATGTTTACACACATTTATTTGTTTTTGTTATTCAGACTGAGACCTAACAATAAATCTATATTTATGTATGTGTACCCCCTAATTTTGCCCTTGACAAATGACATGCAAATGTTAGGCGTGCCCGAAAAATGTCAGACTGTGTATTAGGATGCCTTGACCAAAATAAGATTGAGAACCACTGCTATAAAAAGCAATGTAACTGGTTGATATTGAAATGAGAACAGGGTATGTATTCCGCAACTTCGTGTTAACCCTTTGAGTGCCAGAAGATTGTTAGTTGGATTAACGTCTATTATTTACCTTGCTTCATGAGAAAAATAAGAATGACATACAATTATTTCAGCTTGTTCAGATGACATTGTTTTCTAACACAATTATTGTCATACATATGTTATAAATTGTTAGTAAAGATGCTTTCTGAAAATACATATTTTGCAGGTCTTTTCCTGCTTCGTAAAAACCAGACAACAAAATGCATCTTTTTGTGTCCTGGAAAATTTCTGGTCCTCAGCTAGTGCTCCACAGAAAACTATAAGAGCACCACCCAGTGGTAGCTTTTCAGAAGCTGGACTTTGATTTTAAAATGCATTTTTAAAGTGGAACTATCATGTACAGATAATTCCCACCCAATTAATTGTAATATACTGGTAATCATGGAAATAGTGTCAAAGTTTGTTAAGTGCAATTATACCTTCATATGGGACTTGCATCAAGACGACAGCACAGACATCTTGGCGAAGTGGGATCTGTGCGCCTTTTGGGGTGCTGGGTGTTCTGCTAATTTATTAGTCTGTCTTGTTAACTTTACATCCCTTACTTTGCTATATGAAAACTGGCAAGTACGCAAAGCCTTATGGGTAAAGTAGGAATGGGAGATAAATCCAAAAGCTATACAACTCAATTGGCGCTATATGGATTACAAAGCCAGCATTGGTAACTGCTGCTGGAAATACAAATTCTCTGCTATTAGGATTTCAAAACTTATATAAATTCAAAAAACTACTTCCGGCGCTGTAACCAATCACCATCCTCCGTGTAAATAACAAATACAAAATCCCATTCTCTATTATAATAAAAATTATGTATTTATTATCAAAACACCACACAGATTACACTGAAAATATCTATTCTTCAAATCAACCACAATATTATTACAAAGATTACATAAAAATGTCAGAATTGGGGATGACCTCAAGTAGACACTTTCAGAAAGGAGACATCAGGAACACTATATAGTGTCTACTTGAGGACACTTTCAGAAAGGAGACATCAGGAATACTATATAGTGTCTACTTGAGGTCCTCCCCAATTTCAAGGACACTACCCAAGGATAAATCAACCTAATATGATATGACATTTGATGCTCAGATGACTCAGCAGCAGCAGCAACGAAGTTAACAAACACCATAATGTTACTAGTGGATTGCATTTCTGGTAGTGGCTTATCTGGCCACAGATCTTAAAATATTTTTTTCTCTCTCTGTCATCTTCCGCAATGCAGTCTTCCACTCAATATATAAGGTATTCGTTATATTGTTTCAAATAATATGATTCCTCAGAGTGACGCTACTCACTCCTTTGCACAAATTTATAATTTGCACTCTGGCATTCAAAGGGTTAAAGCAGGGGTCCAGCAATGTATTCCTTATTGTTTTTTAAGGAGACTATGAAACAATCCTGTGAAAAGCATACTAAGATGTAATGTAACAGCTGGTTCATATCTATGGTGCAGGTGTTTACTCTATTGCATGGAATGTAATGCCTTGTGAACACTGTAGAACCAGCAAATACGTGCACATACTTTGTGGCCAATATTTAGCATTTCTTTGGGGGTTTCAGATTCTGAGAGTAATCCAGTAACAATCAGATTTCATGACATTAGTGAAGCAGAGCACATGCATTGTATCTGCTACAATACATATCAGCAGGCACAGAGCCAGCTTTCAGGGTACAAGCCATTCGTCCACGACCTGATCTACAGCTTCATGGGATTGTCCCTGGAAGCTCTGTATACATAAAGTGACATGCCATTGGTATAGTCTACTCTGCCACTGCCAGTGACCTGTGGGTGCTGCCCACTGATGAAAAAGATACCAAGGAAACAGGGATAATCACGTCTGTCTTGAATCTATGATGCATTTATGTCCATCCGTGAAGTATCTGTAATTCACTCCACAACTAGCACAGGTAGGAACTTGGATACACGGACTATTCCAATGGATCCTTGTTCCAATGGATCTGGATCCAGACATAAATATGCAGCAGCCTAAGGCCAAAGGGTAGGTCACTTTTACTTTTCCTTTTTTTTATTTTAAAAAAAGTGTGATAGGTAGGCTGATGGGACTTTTCTCATGTCTTTCCAGCCCGTCCAGAACTGTTACCATGGATCAGCCTTCTCCAAGACCTCGCTTTGCCTGTGCCAATGATGCAATGGAGGGCAAAAAGATTTACAGACCATGTTGGCTAGAACTTGTTCAGGAGTCTCCGTCAACTTCTACCGATATATCTACAGTCATCAGACAAGCAGTAGTGCAAGGTCTTCAAGAAGCCTCCTCCCTGGCTCCTCGCAAAAGACACGGGGATAAGGAAGAGGACAGGTTCTCTAACGAGTCTGACTTAAATATGCAGACTCATAAAGACTCCGTAGACTCTGCGGAAGAAAAAGAGGAAATAACAGACCTCACAGGTTTCAACACAGCATTGGTGGAACCATTGATAAAGTAAGTCTGGCAGACACTGAGTCTACAAGAACCCCATGACAAACAACCGTGCAACTGTATGTTTTCGTCTCTTAAAAAGAAGCTATTCTCCTTTCCTTTCCATTCAGTCATTAAAGACTTGACCCTAAAAAATGGAGTAAGTCAGACAGAAGATGTAAACCCACCGCAAACCAGGCAAAGATGTACCCTTTCTTGGAGAAAGACCGTGAACTATGGGATTCACCACCTAAGGTGGATGCAGCAGTTGCGCGCCTAGCTCCAAAGACAACTTTTCCATTAGATGATGCCTCCTCCTTTAAAGGGATAGTAATACTTCGTTTTAACTTTATTTTATTTTGTAGACATTAAAAAAACATGAAGAATGATATAAGTCTTATCTGTCAAACCTTTATGGTTTAAGAGATATTCACAAACAAAGTATCCCCCGCCTGTTGAACCAGATCAGAAGGGAGGTGCCCAGGTAGACTGCAGAGAGGGACAATCTTCAATTAAGATAAGGGAAAAAGCTGAAAAACTTGTCAAGGGGGGAAGGGCTTTCATTGTTTTCATACAAAGAAAATTGTCCCCTTCTGTTATCTGTCTAGTCTTACAACCAGACTCACATCTGAGAAGAGATGGCTTACACTAGGTAAAAGGGGCGGGGAGGGGAACTTTGCTTGTGAATATCTCATAAACCATAAAGGTTTGAGGGATAAGACTTATATCATTCTTCATGTTTTTTTAATCCCTACAAAATAAAATAATGTTAAAACGAAGTATTACTATCCCTTTAAGGATCCTTTGGACCGGCGCCTGGAAAACGACCTGAGAAGAGTCTATTGATTGGCCTGGCCTCAAGACCAGCTGTAGCCCTAACTTCGATCTCCAGGACCATGAGAATCTGGATGGACCAGATCAAACAAGCCCCCCTTCAAGGCGATTCGCATTCCTCAACAGCAGAATCCTTGTCAGACCTGAAGTTGGCTACAGAGTTTATTATAGATGCCTCCACAGACTTGGTGCGTCTTCAATCTAAGGCCATGCTCTTTTCAGTCTCTGCCAGACATGCTCACTGGCTCTGTCCTTGGAATGCTGACAGCAGACTTCGAGACATCAGCTTCTTGTCAGTCCAGTCTTTCAGAGCGGTGCATCAGAAACTGGCAATGCAGTAGACTTAGATAACCTGGATATAGGAGCTCCAAAGGATCAGACATTCTCACAGTGTCAAAAAACGTTGAATATAATGAGTCACCTAATTACAGTGTGTAAGATTAAGGTTTCACCCCAGAAATCGTTAAATACACTTATGTGGCAGGTGAAGGGTTAAATTACAGAGGAGAGAAGGAGAGTCCAAGCCCTGCGTAGGATACTCGTTCTAGAAAAAGGCACAAAATGGCTGCTGAGGCAGGAGCCAATCAGAAACGAGTGCGCGAAGCAAGCGCTCATGAGAAATGTAGTTTCCACAGAATAAGTACCACAACAATGCCCCGGAGCCCCCCATCACAATTGCAATGGTAACCAGATGATAGAGCAAGGTCAGACAATTAAAATGAGCCCTCTCTGAAGTTGCTACGTTGAGCGGTTGCAGAGGTATGTCCCAAACTGTACAGTCCCATAGGAGTGAATGGGGCAATGGCGTCTATGCGGTAAAGCGCGCAGCACTCAAATTTTGTCACAGTTAAAACTGTGAAATAAAATTACATGAAACATCACTAGAACAAATTAGAAGGCCCAAAAACACTGTACCCAGTAGGGAAAGTGACAATAACCCCCACAAAAAAGATGCACACCAGCAGCTAAAGGGTTAACTTATCACATAAACCTGCTCCAAAACACCCAACAGACATACAGATAAACCCAGTGAATGCAGGAGTGTGCACAGGAAAAAAAACCCTGTGCGGTGGGGCACTGTGGGACATGTGGACCTGCAGCACTCAAAGGATTGCTCACCTTTCCTGCAGATCTTCTGTCTTCAGATTACCAGTTATCAAGAAGAAGCGTCAGTGTTTAACTCCTGGGGAAGCACTTGGAATCAAGATGTTTCCCCTCAGGGCTTAAGGTCCACAAAAAGCACCTGGATACTGAGCTAGCAACATCTAAGGGCATTGTCAGTTATGGTAATCTGCCTAATGGTGGTATTCCATTTCTAACGGAAAAATAAAAACATTTCTAAAACTATAGCAGAACTGTTCTCTTGCCTGTGTCCAAGGAGGGAAGGTAGGCTCCACCCCCTGCAATCAATTGCAGAATTGTTCCTGCCTACTTAACAGGGCAGGTCGCCTACCCAAAGTTACCAGCAACCTGTATTGGACGACAGAGAAAAACGGTTTATGTTTCTGCATTATTTCCAGTCTCAGAGCTGTTCTTTTTCCCCACCCTACTTAGTTAGCTTGGGTACTCTCCCTTTCGTGAACGCTGCTGAGGAGGGACCAGGAAAATGGGAAAATGTAATCAGCTTACCGTTATTTTCCTTTCCTGGTCCAGATGAGGCAGCGTTCCCTGGATCCCACCCAGTTTAATAAAGAATTTTTCTCGGCTAGGTAACTTAGACACCTGTTCATGCATAACTTCTCCAGATGCAGGATTTACTCCATGTGACACCTGGCAGAGATGAGCACCATAATGTCTGTCATCATCTCTACTGTTCATGCCATAGCAGAGTGTAAACTGTTCAACCAACATACTCCACCTAAACCATTTTTATATGGTGTGGATTAATAGGGTCTGTGGTGCAGTACTATAATGTGGTGCTGATCCCTATAATTTAATAATGTTTTGTTGCACTCGAGAACTATAATAAAAATAAGCTAAAAATAAACATTTTGCATCATGCAAAATAAAACAAGAGGGAAATTATAATTCTCCACAAACAACAGTATTCCAACAGGCAAGTATACTGAGATTGTGCTATTAATTAATTAGTTCTTTCATGGTGTTTGTACTTTCTAGCAATGCAATCAGCACGCAGTTAAAACAGTAATATCTACTTAGCCTTACATTTAATGATGAGGAAAGAAAAAAAGAGCAACAAAACATACACAGAAAAAAAGACCCTTTAGGTGTTAGTCAGACATACTATAATGGATACAGAGATCCTCTCAGCTCACTGCCTTGCCCAGCTCCCATGGATGAGAAGAATGAGCAACCCTCTTTTATTATCCACCTTTTAATGACAGTATCCATATTTTTTCTAGATAGGGTTGTTCAGTGAGAGAGAAAACTGTAGAAGCCCAAGTCACTCCTTCTACAGCTAAAGCAGGGCACCTAGAGAGTCAGAGCCTGTACTCTATCGTTTGCTTAAATAATGAGCATAAAAAGGCAAACTACAATTAAAGTCACTAAAAATAAATTGTATCCAGCAGAGACAAAATAACCTTATTGTTGCCTTCATGGCATTAAATAACTGACAAGTGGGAAAGGTAGGGCAGGGGGGTGGGAGGAGTTTAGTTCTTAGTTACAAGTTAGCTCTTTAAGTGCCCTGCCTCTTGGTGTAGGTAACTTTATCCTCAAGAAAAAAAATAGACTTCTTTGATTGATAAAGTAAGAAGAGACCCTCACATCCTGACTCAGCAGTGCCCCCACCTTGAACTTGATGCAACTGCACTATGCTGAACACACTAGGGTCTCAGTGGGGCACCGGGGACCAGAGAGGGTGGAATGGGATGCGGGAGACCCTGCCAGATTAAATCGTAAAGTAAAAATGTGTGATATCTAATAGCCCACAGAGCTCAAATAGTTATGGTCATCCTACTCAGCATTCAGACTTAGGGAGATATTTCTCTCTGCTTTCAGAGTTCTGGACACCAAGTTTTGTTGCTGTTCGTGTTCAGGACTTAATGAAACCTCTCAGAGTACAGAAATATCTCCCTCTGAATGCGAAATATGGTTGCCATAATTACTTCAGCTCTATGGCCATTATCTGGAGATTCAATTCCTTCTGAATGAAGGAGCTAGCATCTATTAAAGAGGCGGCAGGGGAGATGTTTATTATAAAGTTTTCACATTGATGAAAGTGCTTGACAGAGGGTGACTGGTATCCGAACAGAAAATCTGAAACATTACAATGTCTTTAAAGTACCTACATTGGACTGGAGGGATATATGGCTCTCAGTAGTAGTAGGCCTTTGTACACGAGAGGAGACTTTGTGCTGCAGAGCTGGTATCACTGGAGAAGACTGCCTCGGGGGCTGCAACAGGAAAATACACACATACCGTTGATAGTATACAAAATAAAAAAAATTGTTTTTACTGAAATGTCTGTATTCAGATTCTGATCTTATTTATTCGTCAAGTTTGAGCTATCATGTATACCAAAGAGGTCACTTGAACAGGACAGCAAGATGCTAGCAATGCATTGAATGCATTTAGCATCCATGGTGCAGGTCTCTAGTATCCAAAGGCTTAAACATGGCATGTGGCAAAAAAGAAAAAGGGAAACCAGTTGGGACTCTATGAAGCTGTGCAGGGTGGTCTCTCTCCTCACTGCTGACATACCAATCAGAAATGCCATACATGTTAAAATTAATTACAGCCGAGAGTGCTGCTGCTTTCGGGGTGGAGCAACGCAGATGGCAGGAAGCAGTGCAGTGGTGCAGCTCCTTTTGGACCAGGGAGACAATATAGAGGCATATACATTGAGGGAAAAAATTATTTGATCCCCTGCTGATTTTGTACATTTGCCCACTGACAAAGAAATGATAATTCTATAATTTTAATGGTAGGTTTATTTGAACAGTGAGAGACAAAATAACAACAAAAATATCCTGAAAAATGCATTTCAAAAAAGTTATAAATTGATTTGCATTTTACTGAGTGAAATAAGTATTTGATCTCCTATCAATCAGCAAGATTTCTGGCTCCCAAGTGTCTTTTATATAGGTAACAAGCTGATATTAGGCTCACTCCCTTAAAGGGAGTGCTTCTAATCTCAGCTTGTTACCTGTATAAAAGACACCTGTCCACAGAAGCAATCAATCAGATTCCAAACTCTCCACCATGGCCAAGACCAAAAAGCTGTCCAAGGATGTCAGGGACAAGATTGTAGACCTACACAAGGCTGGAATGGGCTACAAGACGATCGCCAAGCAGCTTGGTGAGAAGGTGACAACAGTTGGTGCGATTATTCGCACATGGAAGAAACACAAAATAACTGTCAATCTCCCTCAGTCTGTGGCTCCATGCAAGATCTCACCTCGTGGAGTTCAATGATCATGAGAATGGTGAGGAATCAGCCCGGAACTACACGGAAGGATCTTGTCAATGATCTCAAGGCAGCTGGGACCATAGTCACCAAGAAAACAATTGATAACACTCTGCTGTAAAGGACTGAAATCCTGCAGCGCCCGCAAGGTCCCCCTGCTCAAGAAAGCATGTGTACAGGCCCGTCTGAAGCTTGCCAATGAACATCTGAATGATTCAGAGGAGAAATGGGTGAAAGTCATATGAGACCAAAATCGAGCTCTTTGGCTTCATCTCAACTCGCTGTGTTTGGAGGAGGAGGAATGCTGCCTATGACCCCAAGAACACCATCCCCACCGTCAAACACTGCTAAGGGGACAGGAGAATTTACAGCGTCAAAAAGACAATGGATGGGGCCATGTACTGTCAAATCTTGGGTGAGAACCTCCTTACCTCAGCCAGGGCATTGAAAGTAGGTCGTGGATGGGTATTCCAGCATGACAATGACCCAAAACACACGGCCAAGGCAACAAAGGAGTGGCTCAAGAAGAAGCACATTAAGGTCCTGGAGTGGCCTAGCCAGTCTCCAGACCTTAATCCCATAGAAAATCTGTGGAGGGAGCTGAAAGTTCAAGTTGCCAAATGTCAGCCTCAAAACCTTAATGACTTGGAGAGGATCTGCAAAGAGGAGTGGGCCAAAATCCTTCCTGAGATGTGTGCAAACCTGGTGGCCAACTACAAGAAACATCTGATCTCTGTGATTGCCAACAAGGGTTTTGCCACCAAGTACAAAGTCATGTTTTGCAAAGGGGTCAAATACTTATTTCACTCAGTAAAATGCAAATCAATTTATAACTTTTTTGAAATGCGTTTTTCAGGATTTTTTTTTTTTTTTTTTTTTTTTTTGTTATTCTGTCTCTCACTGTTCAAATATACCCAACATTAAAATTATAGACTGATCATTTCTTTGTCAGTGGGCAAACGTACAAAATCAGCAGGGGATTAAATAATTTTTTCCCCTCACTGTACCTTTTAGATACTGAGGCAATGGGGGGGGCAGCTTCCTTTGGGATAGGGAGGCAGTGCAGGGCGGCAGCTTCTTTTGGGGCTGGAAGGCAGTGTAAGTGAGGATGTTTCCTGTGAGGTTGGGAGGCAGTGCAGGGTGGAAGACTTCTTTCGAGTCTGGGAGGCAATGCAGTTGAGGTGGTTTTCTTTTGGGTTGGGAGACAAGGCAGGAAGACTGTTTGCTTTGGAACTGTGAGGCAATGCAGTGGATGTGGCTTCTTATGGGACTGGAATGCAGTGAAAAGCAGTAGCTTCTTTTTAAACCACAAGGCTGGGCAGGAGAAGTACTTTTCTTTGGAGCAGGGAGGCAGTGCAGGGGAAGCAATTTCCTTTGAGAGAGGGAGGCACAATGCAGAGGAGGCGGATTCCTGTTGGACTTTCAAACAGGTAGGCAGAGTAGGGAAGGTGGTTTCATATGAGAGAGTGAGGCAGTGCAGGGAAGGTGGCTTTGGTGCTGGAAGACATCTCAGTAGAGGTGGCTTCCTTTGGGACTGGGAGGTAGTGCAGTGGAAGAAGCATTATTTACAACTGGGTGGCAGTGCAACGAGGCAGCTTCCTTTGAAACACAATAAGGCATATGTATGAATTCAGATTTTGTACAGTTCTAGTGCAAAACATTTACATAATTGTGAAGCAGTTTTCTAGTGACCTCTCGGAGACCTGTTTAACAACATAGGCAAACTTACAAATGCAAAAGGAAATTATATGCTTTAAAATAGGTGAGAATTGCTGTGATAAATACTCCCTATGGGAGTAAAGAAGAAATGTAAAAACAGTGTATAAAAATGCCAAAACATTTTCATTTAGTGACTATTCTCCTTTCTGTTAAAAACACTACTATGTGAATACACAGACATGGCGCTGCTCACACTGAGGCTCAAATAATGGTTTGTATGAACCTATGCATGAGACTCTTTGCACCCTGGGGTGGGTAATTTTGAAGTGTTAACATGAGGGCTGTTTCTCTACTCCCAAAGTACAGACTAAGCACAAACTGGTGCAGAGGAGCTAGGAGCAATACTTCCTGGTCATTATTCATCAAGTTAGAGAGAGAAAGTTCTGGAGCAAATCAACTGCACCAAACTTAAAACTTTTTATTAGAGTTTTCAGTAAGTATCGACATTACAACCAAATATCTCATCTAAAACATTACAAAAGAAAATAATTCTTCAAACTTCTACACCGTCGTTGTGTTAGAATCCCCTTTTCAAGACACCACCATGCCACCCAGTGAAAAACGCTATTAATTAATCCAGGATAGTATCAGAATTAACTTGAAAAGAAAGAATGTTTGCCCTATCTATAAGAAATACTGACTAATAATGCAGGCAACAGAACAACTGATTAAAAAATATTCACTTTATTGGTATCCAAAAATTAAAATCATACCTGCACACTTTCAATAGTTAGACTCTAGGAGGAGAGACTCAGAGAGTGGGAGAAAAGAAGTTATAGCAGATCATCTTTTCTCCTACTAAGTAAGTATCTCCTCTATGAGTCTACCGGAAGTGTGCAGGTATGATTTTATTTTTTGGATACCAATAAATGAAGATGTTTTAAAACAGTTCTTAAGGTGTCTGCATTATTAGCAGTATTTGCTATAGCTGCTGCCAACATGCTTTCTTTTCAAGTGAAATCCAGTGAGTTTTAAGAGATATTCACATTTTGCATACGGATATTTTGGACACCAATAGGACCCATTGTTTAAGCAATCTCTTGCCATTGTATTATTGGCTTGATGACAATGCGTAAGGCAGAGTCCGTTATCTAATAAAAATATCTAAAATTGATGGTTATTGGAACTAACAACTAATTTTATGTGGAAGATTGTTGGTGCAATTGATGGCATAATGTGTTAAAAGCCCCAATTAAATCTTTAGCTTGAAGAATAATGCCCCTTCTTTCCCACCTGCTCCAGGGATGACATAAGTGAATAGCACACCTGCAAGGTTTGCCAGGGGCACTGTGCTCCTCCTTTTACACTTGGACTGTCCTTTTATCATTGTAGGGATCAATCCACAATTAGAGACCATATTCATGATTTTTAACCATGTTGACACATATGTAGTATTTGGGGTGCATCTGGTTTCCTGTTAGCCCTATGCATCTGTACAAGTCCCTCAGAATGTGTGTAATGATCAGCCATTAATGCCAGTGTATGTGCTCGGTGTAGTGCTTTGTAGTACCCTCTCCTGTTCATTCGTCACTGCTTTTTCTTGATCATAATATCGCCGAAGTTCCTCCTCGTGTTTCTCCTCCTCCTCTTTCCGTTTTCTTTCAGCCTCCTTTTTTCTTTCATCTGCTAGGCGAATCAATTCTTCATTTTTCTGCCGTTGCTGAAACAAGAATGTTTGTAACAATATACAAAACAAATTAATCTAATGAAAAATATTTAATTGTGTTACAGTTCCATATTCTGGCCTTTTTTAATTCGATTCATAAAACAGATTTTGTCAAATAATTAATTTGCAATAACAAAAAGTAATTTTTATTGACAGGGCATTGCCCATCATTGGATCACCTCATCTTGGGTTCCCAACAGTACTAGGTTTACCCTGTGGTCATATATACAGGGATGTGGGAGTGAGGGGATGTTCTTGGTGTACAAAACATAAATAAGGCTGCTTTTCCCAAAAATAAGAAGGGGGAAAAGGAAGATTACAACTAAACTTAAAAGGATTCAAAGTTCTCACCTATAAATGTTATCAAGTTGCGTGATACATATAAATATTTAAAGGACTACTTAACTTTTTTAATTAAAAATATATACTTATTATTTTTCTGCCGAGTAAAACAAGGATATTTTTTTTCTTCCAAAGTTATTTCTCAAACTTATTTTTTTTAAATACACTGCAATTTTAAATGGTGGTCACCAGGTGGTGCTGTTCCTATCACTTTCTATGGAGAGCCAAAGTATATGGCACAAGGTTTCCATTAGATGCTTCATAAAAACTGCTTTTTAGGCCCCAGCTGGCATTGTTTCTACCAGATGTAATAACTTTTGAACTAAAGATCTCCCAGTAGTAGACATGTCCTTGCTTTACTCAGCTGGAAAAACCCTATAACAGTTTTAGTTCGATAAAAGTTTATTGATCCTTTAACACAATGCTTAAACAATGACATCCAGGGGTTAAAAACACCAAATGACAAAAATAAAATTTATATCTGCAACCCGAAAACATAATTAATTAGAAAATCTAGAGTATTGATTCCTCTCACCTCTTCCTCCTTAAGCTTCTTCCGGTTTTGTTCCTCTTCATATTCCCTCTGAATCTTGGCCCTCTGTTCTGCTATACGCCTCTCTTCTCTTTCTTCCTCGAGTCTAATTCGTTCACGTTCTTCCTCTTCTTTACGTCTCTTTTCTTCAATCTACTCAAAGAAAGTTTGGCGTGCAATTATTATTATTAATAGGGAACTCTGCTTAGATTTAATTGAGGTCAAATAGACACTGAATAGATAGATTTTATATATTTTACTTATTTAAATTATGTGGATTATAAACTATCCTGTATTCTCCACAACAACAGGCATACTAAAATCCATTTTGTCATTTAAATTTTACAGATGATCCCTTCTCTATCAAAGTATGAACCAGCATGAATAGACTGTCCTAGCATGCTGCTTCATGCTTTAATTCAGAAGGGGCCAATAGTGATTTAAATAACAAAATGGAGTCCACTATGCCTCTAATTGTGGAGCTTTTGGGATTATTTATATATATATATATATATTACTAATTATCTAAGTTTTGTGAATGAGAGAGAGAGCGAGAGCGAGAGAGCGTGAGAGAGAAAGCGAGAGAGAGAGCGAGAGAGCGTGAGAGAGAAAGCGAGAGAGAGAGCGAGAAAGCGAGAGTGAGAGCGAGAGTGTTGCCCGTCTGTCTGAGGAGAACGGTAGGCCTTATCCATAAAAGCAAATGGAGTAGTTCTGGGGCAAATCAAATGCACCATAGAGGAAAATATCAAAATGCCCATTAATTTAAATTAGGAGTTTAACCCCCTGAATGGGGGATAAACTAGCAGAATCATAGGGGACAAATAAGCATTCCTATTGAAATAAATAGGGCTTTTAACCACCTGAATTGCTTTACAATGCCTTGAAGACCATTCTAGCATTCGAGAAGTTAAAAGCCCCAGTTAAATCAATGAAATTTTCGGGAATGTTAATTTGTCCCCATGTTGCAGTTGGTTTGCTCTTGGTCTGCTCTAATTTTCTTTATACATAAGGCCCAGAGCGTCTTAGTCACTTTAACTGACCCAAATCTGCTCTAACAGGGATATCCTGACAATTTGCACTGTTAGTACTCCTCACTGAGAACAGGATTCGGCTAGCAACACTCTATTTTAGGACTTGTAGTCATGGACAGGACAGATTAAGCACCAGTTTACCTGCTGGCGAAGGAAATTCTTATACGATTCTTGCTGCTGCACATGTTGATCTGTAGGAGGCTCAGAAAATACATTCCCTCTCGCAAACGAAGAACTATTTGCATAGGAAAATCCTGACAATAAAAGTAAAGGTACAAATTTACACAAATGCAACATATTGTCCACTACACGTCTGTAGTGAACATTTACTTGTTCTTTTACCATAACTGAGAACCCTTCAGATAGAAGGCAGAGACTAGAGATTTTACAGGACAGAGAAGTTCCCTGTGCCCTCTACCATGTTAAAGGGATAGTAATACTTAATATGTATTAAAAAAAAAAAATTATTGTAGTATTTATTCCTGAGTAAAACAAGAGTACTCCCACTGTTGAAAAGAGGATTCTAGTCTTACCTGTTAAACCCTTTTTATCTTTTTTTTTATCTAACCCATACAGCTTACTGATAACATTTGGTAGGTGATCCTCCCCTTTAATTAGGCAGGAACAATTCAAGAATTTATTGCAGGGGGTAGAGCCTACCTTCCCTCCTTGGCTGCTGCTAGCCAACCAGCTCCAAAAGATTTGAGACACTAACTATTGACTAGATAGTGGAAGGGAAAGAAGACTCCTGTGAGCATGACCCCGAAGGACTCCCACAATCTGCCACAGGAGAGCCAAGCACAATCCCTTGACAAGGTGGGAGACCAGTATCCTGTATTCACTAAGAGAAAATAAGGTAAGACTAAAATCCTCTTTTCTCTGCCATCCAATACAGGTTACTGGTAACTTTGGGATGTCCAATCATTGAGGTTCCCAGAGGCAGGACGTAAGGCAAGGACCAGGCGCAAGGCCCCCAAAGTCACCAGAGCAGATATGAACCATCAGATAAGAGATAGACCAACAAAACAATGAAGTGTCAACGGACACTGAACAGGGGTAACAACACCCCAAAACTGTTACACAGCACGCTGAGCTAGTGAATCTAGCTTCAAAAGTGAAGGAAGCACCAAGAACTGAAGGAGATCATAGACAGGCAAGACGGCCTCCAGGATCTTCCTCCCAAAGCTGGCATCAGTCTTTGCCAGCAAATCAACACGGTAGTGCTACAAAAAGGTGTGCTCAGATGACCAAGTGTACGCCTTGCACAACTGATCAGCGGAGGCCCGATTCCTGTAAGCCCAAGAAGCCCCAATAGATCTAGTAGAATGAGCCGTGACCCGAAAGGGAACAGGTTTCTTCCTTAGCTCGTAAGCCTTACGAATAGTGGACTTGACCCAAGATGCAGTAGTCACTCAGGAATGACAAACAGCGTGTCAGATTGCCTGGTGGACTCCGTGCGATGTACATAAAACTTGAGACAACGCACCACATCTAACAAGTGGAGATCCCTCTCCTTGTCAGAGGTGGGGTCAAGGCAGAAAGAAGGCACCACAATCTCCTGATTGATGTGCAACTCCAAAACCACCTTCGGAGAAACTCCTGAGAAGTGCGAAGCACCGCCTTGTCCTTGTGAAACACCAAAAAGGGTGGTTTATAGGACAGAGCATGTAACTACACCGCGAAAGCACATGATCGCCAGGAGAAAGGCCATTTTCCACGTCAACATGCGTAGAGGAATGGTAGCCAAGGACTCAAAGGGAGGGAGCTGAACAATGCCCAAAACCAAGTTAAGATCCCACAGAGGAGCGGGATTCTTAAAGATAGGACGAGTATGAGCAACGCCCTGAAAGAAAACCTTGACATCAGGAAGAATGGCAATGCACCTCTGAAAGAAAACAGAGAGAGCAGAAGTCTGAACCTTAAGGGAACTCAAACTGAGGCCCTTGTCCACACCGTCCTGCACAAATGCCAGTACCGTAGGCAGATCAAATTCCTGAGACAGGTCCCTGTTAGCACACCAAGATAGAAAGGTCGCCCAGACATGATGGTAGGCCTTAGAAGAAACAGGTTTGTGGCCACTAAGCATAGTAGCCAACACACCAGAAGAAAAACTTTTCTTCCTCAACATTGAGGATTCAATTTCCAAGCCGTCAAAGGTAGACGATGAACATCCTCCTTCCACAGGCAACCGGGTAGAAGATCCGGACGACAAGGGAGCCGGAATGGCTCCGTCACTGACAGATCCAGAAGCTCCAGAAACCAAGCCCGTCGAGGACAGTACGGAGCAATCAGAATGACTGGACAGCGTTCCAGTCTCAATTTCCACAACACCCTGTGCAACATGGGGAGGGGAGGGAAAATGTAAGCCAGAGGAAATAACCAAGGAATGGACATGGCTAGAGGATCCCTCCAGCAAAAGCAGAACCTCAGAACCTTCCAGTTGTGTCTTGTCGCCATCAGGTTGATGCAAGGAAGACCCCACTTCTGAACGATTAGGTTGAACACCTCTGGGTGCAGCTCCCACTCTCCCCTGTCCACTGTGTGTAAACTGAGGAAGTCCGTCATAACGTTGTCTACGTCGGGAATCTGCACTGCGAATATGGCAGGAACTTGTTCTTCTGCCCAGGACAAAACAGCCTTGACCTCTAACCAAGCGGTGAGACTTCTTGTTCCGCCCTGCTCGTTGATGTAAGCCACGGCTGTGGCGTTGTCAGACTGTACCCGGACTGGGAAGTCTTCCAGCTGGGGTGTCCAATGATGAAGGGCATGAAACATCACCCGAAGCTCCAACACACTGATGGGCAGGAGAGATTCCTCCGGAGACCACCGACCCTGAGCACTCAGGCGACCAAGGACCGCTCCCCAGCTGGAGAGGCTGGCATCCGTCGTCACCGTAGTCCAGAAGGATACCAGGAAGGACTTGCCCATCAGCAGATTGGAGAGGTCGAGCCACCACAACAAACTCGCTTCCACATGAAGAGAAAGGGATACTGACGTCTTCAGAAGGTCCGGCTGACCCCTGCACACCTGGATCACAAATCTTTGGAGTTCCCTGGTGTGAGTCATGGCAAAAGGGACCGCTTCTATGGCGGAGATGAATTTCCCCACTCGAGAGGACACCTTCTTAGCTGGAACTGGATCTTGAACCACAACAGCAGAAAACCTGTGGGTGATCTGGTGAGCTACCTTGTCCGTGAGAAACACCATGCTCTGTTGAGTGTCAAAGAGAAGGCCCAGGAAAACCAGACACTGGGATGGGACAAGATCTGACTTGTCCATACTGATGATCCACCCGTGATGGGTGAGATCATGAATGCAGTCCTGAATCTGCTGATGAAGAAGTTCCGAAGAGGGGGCCTTCAGAAGCAGGTCGTCCATATATGGAGTAATTGATGCCGTCCCGATGAAGGATGGATACTAAAGCTCCCAGGACACGGTTGAAGACTTGAGGAGCTGTAGTCAGACCAAAGGGAAGAGCTGAAAACTGAAAGTGCCCTTGGCTCTCTGGATGTCTGCTGGCTCTCTGGATGAATGGCAATGTGTAGATACACATCCTGAAGATCCAGAGAGGCAAGGAATTCCCCCAGGGACATAGCAGCAATCACCGTCCTTAGGGACTCCTGGTGATAATGGGTCCTGATCACAAAGAATTTGAGATCCTTCAAATCCAAGATGGGATGACAACCACCATCCTTCTTGGAGACCACAAAGAGGTTTGAGTAAAAACCCATACCTCTGTCCTGAACTGGAACCGGTTCCAGAAGGGCCTGGATAGCGCCATTGAACAGATGGCATTTCTCTGCGCCCTGGGGTGTATGAGAAGGAAAGAAGCAAAAAGGAGGAAGAGAGACAAAAGGGACCCTGTATACTTCCACCTGTAAAACCCATGGGTCCACAACTGAATCCTCCCAGACACTGTGGTAGTGATGCAGAAGGCCACCCACAGCAGAGTGGGGACCTGGGTTTGGTGAGTCATGCAGAAGAAGGTTTGGAAGCCTTAGGCTTGGAAGAGACCTTGAGCTTTCATTGCTATTTGGGTTTGGAGGAGGCATGCGGAGCTGAGGGAACCGCCTGATTCACCGGACATGTCTCAGTCTGAAAGGAATGAAAAAAACGAATACGCTTGAGAGGCGTGTTCTTCCTGGACCCAATCCTTAAGATTAAGATCCTTAAGATCTGGCCCAAACAATGATGTCCCTTGAAAAGACAAGGAGAGCAATGGGCCGGTTAACCCATGCTGCAGTGAACTCTGGCCGCATGGCGGTACCAGCAATGGCAAAAATGGACATGAGGGAAACCTCAAGTTTCTTGTCAGTTCAGTCTTTCAGAGCAGAGGCATCAGAAACTGGCAAGGCAGAAGACTTAGATATCTTGGAATTAGGATCATTCACTTTAGGGGGATGAACCCACTGAACAGGTGCCGCCTCAGAGAAGGGGTAAAGCTTGGCAAATTTCTTGGAAACAGAAGGTTTCCTGTCCGGAGATTTCCACTCATCAGACACAAAGCAGTCAAGAGTGGGGTTAGGTGGAAAACAAGTAAGGGGCTTTTTAGGCTCCTGAAACACATCAGAGGGATCTGAAGAAACCTCCTGAACTAAGGGAATGTTGAGGGTAGTGAAGATGGCCTTGATAAGGCCCTCAGCTGAGGGCTCAGGATCAGCCTCAAAGGGGTCCCCAAAAAACTGAGAGGAGCCAACAGCAGAACATTCCTCAACATCTGAATCGACCAACAATTCCTCCTCAGAGGAATCTGATACGTCAGGTAGTCCCTGCAGTTAGGCAGGGATGATTTGACTGAAGAGGGGTCTGCCATGAATGGAAGACCCCCTGTAACTGGAATGGAAAGAGTTGCAATATAGACCAAAGGTCCCTAGTGGCAGCCTTCAACTCTTGCACCCAAACTGGCTCTAATGCATGGCTGGAGGTCCCTGGGAGAGACTCAGGGACATCAGAACATGCTGGGCATAAATGACCTGTGAATTCTCTAGATAACCCTGAATGACATGAGGAACAGTGCACAATAGGGGACACAGAGACCCCAGCGTCCTTAGTCTTAGACATGGCCCCAAGCTCCAACGGATTAGACATTCTCACAGTGTCAAAAACGTTGAACATAATGAATCACCCAATTACAGTGTGTAAGATTAAGGTTTTACCCCAGAAATCACTAAAATACACTTATGTGGCAGGCGGAAGGTTAATCTAAAGAGGAGAGAAGGAGAGTCCAAGCCCTGCATAGGATACTCATTCTGGAAAAGGCACAAAATATCTGTTGCGGTGGGAATCAATCAGAAACGAGCGCACAAAGCAAGCGCTCATGGGAAATGTAGTTTTCCCAGAAAAAGTACCCCAACAGTGCCTAAATCCCCCTGAGCCCCCCCCCCCAACACACTTGAAACGTTAACTGGATGAAAGAGCAAGGGCAGACAATTAAAATGAGCCATCTCTGAAGTCACCAAGTTGAGCGGTTGCAGAGATATGTCCCAGACAGTGCAGTCCCATAGAAGTGAATGGAGCAATGGCATCTATGCGGTAAAGTGAGCTGAACTTAAATTTTGCAAAGTTGAAAGAATAAAATAGAAGTACATGAAACATCACTAGATCATGTTAGGAGACCAAAAAAACACTGAACCCAGTAGATGCAAAACCAGCAGCTAAAGGGTTAAGTTACCACATAAACCTGCTCCAAAACACCCAACAGACATACAGATAAACCCAATGAGTGCAGGAGTGTGCAATAAGAACTCCAAAGGAAAAACCCCTGTGCGGAAGGGTACTGTGGGACATGTGGACCAGCAGCACTCAAAGAGTTGCTCACCTTTCCTGAAGATCTTCTGTCTTCAGACTACCATGTATTAAGAAGAAGCCTTTGTGGGCAACTCCTGATGAAAGAAATTGAACCCAAGATTTTTCCCCCAGGGCTTAAGATCCACAAAAAGCACCTAGTTACTGAGCTAGCCACATATAAGGGCATTGTCAGTTATGGTAATCCAGCTAGTGGTGGTATTCCATTTCTAACAAAAAAATAAAAACATTTCTAAAACTATAGCAGAACTGTTCTCTTGCCTGTGTCTTCACCAAGGAACAAATCTTACAGGAGCTGGTTGACTAGCTGCAGCCAAGGAGGGAAAGTAGGCTCCACCCCCTGCATACAATTCTAGAATTGTTACTGCCTAAATTAAAGGGGCGGATCACCTACCCAAAGTTACCAGTAACCTGTATTGGACGACAGAGAAAGGTATTTTATTAAAAAAATGCTTGCAGCTCAAACTTGAATTTTTTAGGTGTGCAGTATCACAGTGGCCTAAAATTGTACAGTGGTGCTGTTGCTGCACCATCCTATGGAGATTTATGGTCAACTGACCAGAGCTGTCCATAGGAAGGTGTACAAACAGCACCACTGTACAATTTCAGACCACTGTGTTATTTAGAGATGCACCGATACCAATTTTTTAGGACCGAGTACGAGTACTAATACTTTTTTCAAGTACTCACTGGTACCAATTACCGATACTTTTTTGCAGTCATTTGCCAGTTTTCCAAGTACCTAAATATAAGTATAGGTAATTGGTATCGGTGAGTACTTGAAATATATACACACTCTCCCCCTCTTGATTCCCACCTTTTGCCTTGGCTTTTTCTCTTCCTTTTGTCCCCCTTTGTCCCCCTCCTTGACTCTTGATCCCACCCTTCTGCCTCTCTCACTCTCCTGCTCCCGCCTCCTTTTGCCTCTTCTTGGCCCCACTCCTTTTGTCTCCTTATCCTTTCTCCTTGCTTTTTTTTTTTTTTTTACTCCCTTAGTCCCTTTAGTCTCTTTTTCTCCCTCTTGATCCCCCTCTCTGCCTCTTTCACCACCCGCTTTGGATGCCCCGCATCTTGCCATCTCTTTGCCTGCCTTACCCTTCTATGCTGGGTGCTTGCTGTTCTCTCGCGAGCCCTGGCAGAGGTTAGCATCGGAGCGTTGCCATGGTAACCCGCGGCAATGCTCCGACGCTCTAGGAGGGAGAGAGGCGACCAGGGAGCATTGTGAGCAGCTCCCCGGCTCCCTCTGTGCAGCACCGACCCTGACACAGGGTATCGGTGCTGGCATCAGCTGCATTTGCAGGAGTACGAGTACTCACGCAAATGCTGGTATTGGCATCGATACCAGTATCGGTGCAATCCTAGTGTTATTGCACCTAAAAAATTCAAGTTTGAGCTGCAATAACTTTTGAATAAAACACCTTTCAGCAGTGGGAGTACCCTTGTTTTACTGAGGGGGATAAACCACACAGCATATTTTTTTTTTACATTTTAAAGGGGAACTACCACCCCATAAAACTTTTATCTAAATTAAGTCTCCATCTGGTGACTAGCTGCTTAGTAGCGCTAGTCGCTAGAAATATTACCTGGTTTAAAAGATTTTCGACTTATTCGGAGGCTGACAGTAGCAGGAAGCACGGACATCTTGCCATAGTGACATCCGTGCGACTGCGCTGTCAGTCTCGTTTGGAGCCGGCCGGCTCCAAAAGGGACTGACAGAGCAGGCGCACGGACGTCACTATGGCAAGATGTCCGTGCTTCCTGCTACTGTCAGCCGCGGAATAACTCAAAAATCAGTTAAAACAGGTAATAATTCTGGCGACTAGCGCGACTAAGCAGCTAGTTGCCAGATGGAGACTTAATTTAGATAAAGATTTTATGGGGTGGTAGTTCCCCTTTAAGTATTACTACCCCTTTAAGCTGCTAGGCTTGCTTCCTGCTTGTTCTTGCAAATGTCCACTCATTTTGCTACTCTCCTCATTACTCTCCTACTGAGAAAGCTTTCTGGGCTGCAGAGCAATAATACCCCTGTGTTCCCAGGTATCTTTTAAAAGCAATGACTTCAGTAAGTATGAAAATACAAAGTGGTAGGAGCTAAATGCAATCTATTTACCAGGTATTTTGCTTGTGGGTGCCACATTATCCGCTAAACTCATGTCAAGTGCAACGACGGCTCGCTTATCTTCATAGGCTTTTGCTTCTGGGTTCTGATAAGCATCTTCATTTACTTTATGCATCCTCTTTAGATCAGCTGAAAAGGAATATTCATTTTTTGTTTTGAAACATTATTGTGTTTATTTTAACCCTTTACTTGCTAGGTGGCTGGGTAATTCATTGTAATGTGTTGCACAACCTTCTGGCTCTAAAAAGGTTAATTCAAGTTCAAGTCACAGGAATTCATATAATTGTTTTTATTTTCTACATAACTTAGTTCTGGGCCAGCTACCTGTACAAAGGTCATCTAATGATGGACTATTCCTACAAACAGATATGCATATTTTAAGCAATTTACCATTACAAGTCTTATCGTAGTCATCCTTATGCAAGAGTTACATTATTGGAAACCATTTGCACTATAGGAAGAACTAAAAATTCACATCGAGTTAAATGGGGATTTTAACCCCTTAAATGCTAGACGGGCCTCCAAAGCATTGCTATCCAATGCGTTTAAGTCCTCTTTAGCATTCAAGTGGTTAAAATCTTAATTTAAATCAATGAAAGTATTTGGAAAGCCTCCGCTTTTCTTTTCAGCATACATCCTTTAGTGACTTAATATAAGCATGATGTCTGGAGATGATTATCTTGTGGAACATTAAGAGCCATCCAAAAACCAGTGGTTCCCAACACGAGTGTTAGAGAACCTGAAGCGTGTCACAGCCAAATTATTTTAAAACAATCCGGGTTGTTATTTAACCCTTTGGGTGCGCAGACACAATTCACTGGTGATGTCAAGAGAGTTGAAATAAAAGGGGGGGTTATTTTAGTTTTTTTTTTTTTTTTCTTTTTTCCCAGAAGAGGTCATTTAATGTAGATAAATGTAAGATTATGCTTTTGGGCTGCAGAAACAAACTTGCTACATACACTCTAAATGGGAAACAACTTGGGGAATCCTCATTAGAGAAACATTTAGGAGTATGATAGATGATAGACTTCACAGCAGTGTGCAGAGCCACTCAGCTGCTGCAAGAGCAAATAGGGTACTAGCCTGCATAAAAAGATGTGTAGATGCAAGGGATGCTAATATTATCCTACCTATAAATCCTTGGTTAGGCCTCATCTAGAATATAGAGTACAATTTTGGTGCCAGCTCTTAAAAAAAGACATTTTCGAACTGGAAAAGGTGCAGAGACATGCGACAAAACTGATAATAGGATTTAGTCTTACCTGTTAAATCCTTTTCTCTTAGTCCATACAGGTTACTGGTAACTTTATGTAACTTTGGGTAGGCGCTCGGCCCCTTTCAGTAGGTAGGAACAATTCTGAGAAGTGAGTGAAGGGTTGGAGCTTACCCTCTAACCTTAGCTGCAGCTTCCTGTAAGCTTCAGTAAATTTTGGAACAAACTACAACAAGTAGTCCACGAGAAAACAAAAGACTCCTGTGAACATGAACCCAAAAGTGGTCCCCATGTTCTGTCGCATGAGAGCCAAGCAAGGTCCCTTGACAAGGTGGGAGACCGGTAACCTGTATGGACTAAGAGAAAATGATTTAACAGGTAAGACTAAAATCCTATTTTCTCTGTCATCAAATACAGGTTACTGGTAACTTTGGGATGTCCAACCATTAAATTCCCCAGGGCGGGAAGAAAGGCAAGGACCAGGCACAGGCCCCCAAAGTCATCAGAGAACCAATGAACCTACAGATCATGAATAGCTCAACACTAACCACAAAGTGTCAACGGACCTGAACAGGAGTAAAACAAACCCCATGAACTGTAGCACAGGACGCTGAACTAGAGCCAACAGGGCTCAAAAGTGAAAGAGTACTGAGAGACTAAATAGATCTTAGACAGGCAAGGCTGCCTGCAGGACCTTCCTCCCAAAACTGGCATCAGCCGATACCAGCACATCCACACGATAGTGTTTAGAAAAAGTGTGCACAGTCGACCAAGTGGCCGCCTTGCTCAACTCATCAGCTGAGGCCTGTTCTTGTAGGCCCAAGAATCCCACATAGCCCTGGCAGAATGAGCCAAGACACTGAAGGGAACAGGCTTCTTCCAAAGTTCGTAAGCCTTACGAATCGTGGACTTGATCGAAGAAGTGACTGTAACCTTGGAAGCAGGCTTCCCTGCCCTAGGACCCTCAGGAATGACAAAAGAAAAGAGTGTCAGACTGCCTCAAGTACTCAGCGCGATGCACACAGAACTTGAGACAAAGCACAACATTCAACAGATGAAGATCACTCTCTTTGTCAGAAGTAGGGTTAGGACAGAAGGAAGGAACCACAATCTCCTGATTATTGTGGAACTCAAATACCACCTTCGGGAGAAACTCTTGTGAGGTGCAAAGCACCGCCTTGTCCTTGTGAAAGATCAAAAAGGGTGGTCTATAAGACAGGGCATGCAGCTCCACGACTCGACGAACAGAAGCAATCGCCCATCTTGCAGCATACATAGAGGAATGGTAGTCAAAGACTCGAAAGGACGATGCTGAAGTACTCCCAAGACCAGGTTAAGATCCCACTGAGGAGCAGGGGACTTAAACACCGGACAAGTATGAGCAACCCCCTGGTAGAAAACCTTGACATCAGGAATGATAGCAAGACGCCTCTGAAAGAAGACAGAGAGTACAGAAGTCTGAACCTCAAGAGAATTCAGACTGAGATCCTTATCCACACCATCCTGGAAGAAGGAAAGAAGTGTAGGAAGGTCAAAATCCTGAGACAGGTCTTTGTCAGCACTCCAAGACAGAAAAGTAGACCAAACTCGATGGTAGGCCTTAGAGGAAACAGGCTTACGGGCACTAAGCATAGTAGCTACCACGCCAGAAGAAAATCCTCAATTTTGAAGAAGAGGATTCAGTCTCCATGCAATAGAAGACAGATGATAAACGTTTTCTTTCCAGAGGTAACCCTGTAGAAGAAGGTCCGGACGGGGGGGTGGAGTCGAAGAGGTTCTGCCACTGAGAGGTCCAGAAGCTCCGGAAACCAAGCCTGTCGGGGCCAGTACGGAGCAATCAGAATGACTGGGCTGTGCTCCAGTCACAGCTTCCAAAGTACCCCGTTCAACAGGGGACAGGAGGTAAGATGTATGCCACAGGAAATGTCCACGGGACTGACGAGGCATCCACTTTCAGGGGACACGCCCAGCAAGAGCAGAACGTTGGAACCTTCCTGTTGTGCCTGGTTGCCATCAGGTCGATGCAAGGAAGACCCCACTGCTGGATGATGAGGGTGAACAGCTCTAGATGTAGCTCCCACTCTCCGCTGTCCACTGTGTGCCGAATGAGGAAGTCTGCCAGAACGTTGTCTACGCCAGGAATATGAACTGAAGAAATGGCAGGGACATGCTCCTCTGCCCATGATAAAATAGCCTTGACCTCTAACCAAGCTGCGAGACTTCTTGTGCCGCCTTGCTTGTTGATGTAAGCGACTGCTGTGACGTTGCCCGACTGCACCCTTACCGGGCAATCCTCCAGTGGTAGTGTCCAGTGATGCAGGGCATGAAATACCGCCAGAAGCTCAAAGACATTGATGGGAAGGAGAGATTCTTACTGAGACCACTTGTCCTGAACACTGAACATCCAGAGAGGCTAGCATCCGTTGTCACCGTGGTCCAAAAGGGCACCAGGAAAGGTCTGCCTTTCAGGAGATTGTTCAGGCTGAGCCACCACAAGAGACCCTGCTCCACTTGAAGAGGGAGAAACAGGGATCTTTCTAGTAGAACTTGACAGCCCTTGCAGGCCAGGATCAAAAACCTCTGAAGTTCCCTGGTGTGAGCCATGGCAAACGGGACCGCTTCTATGGTGGAAATGAACTTCCCCACCAAGGATGACAACTTCTTGGGTGGAACTGGATCCAGAGACAGAATAGCCTGGACCTTCAGTGCTATCTGATGAGCCACTTCATCCATGAGAAACACCATCCCCCTCTGAGTGTCGAAGAGGAGGCCCAGAAAGACCATCCTCTGGGAAGGAACAAGGTCCGACTTGTCCAAGTTGATGATCAACCCGTGATGGGAGAGAGCATGAATGCAGTCCTGCACCTGCTGGTGAAGGAGTTCTGGAGACGAGGCCTTCAGAAGGAGGTCGTCCATGCATGGAGTCACCCTGATGCCATTCCGATGTAGGACAGAGATCAATGCTCCTAGGACTCTGTTGAAGACTTGAGGAGCCGTGGTTAGTCCAAAGGGGAGGGCAGAGAACTGGAAATACCCTTGGGCCCAGGCAAAGCCGAGATACTGCCAACTCTCTGGATGAATGGTGATGTGCATATAGGCATCTTGAAGATCCAGAGAGGCCAGAAATTCCCCAGGAGACATGGATGCTATCACTGTGCGCAGAGACTCCTGGCGGTGCTGGGACCTAACCACAAAGGAGTTGAGATCCTTCAGATCCAAAATGGGACGACAGCCCCCATCCTTCTTGGAAACCACAAAGGGGTTGGAGTAGAATCCCAATCCCCTCTCCTGAGGGGGAGCCGGCTCCAGGACCGCCTTGTCCAGAAGGGCTTGTATAGCTCCTCGAAAAGGCGTCTCTTTCTGCGCCTAAGGGAGAACAAGAAACAAAGGAGGAAGAGAGGTGAAGGGATTCCTGTATCCTGAGGCCACCACTTGTGAAACTCATGGGTCTGCCACAGAGGCCTGCCAAGCTGGAAGGTAAAGAGTAGGTGGCCACCTACCTGCAGATGGAGACCCGGGTTCGGTGAGTCATGCAGAAAAATGTTTGGAAGCCTTGGGCGTCGTGGAGTCTGCCTTCTTCCTCAGGACCAATGGCAGGTGAGAACTCTTCCCTCCAGTGGCCTCATTGATGAGATCCTTGAGCTCAGGCCCAAACAGGGAGGATGCCTGAAAAGGCAAATACAGGAGGGCCTTTTTGGAGGCCGTGTCAGCAGACCAGATCTTGAGCCAAAGAGCACGTCTAGCTACCACAGACATGGTAGAATCCGTGGCTATCATACGCACAGCATCAAACAGGGCAGCAGAGACATAATGCTGAGCCTCAGCAATGTTAACAAGAAACCGCAACATGTCAGCAGTAGGGACCCCCTGACGGACAGAAGAATTGAGCTGTTCAGTCCAAACAACCACAGCCCTATTTACCAATGCAGCAGCAAAGGTAGGGCGAAGGGCAGAGCCCGCCGCTGCAAAAATAGCTTTGAGAGTAGTCTCAAGCTTATCTGTCCAGTCTTTGAGAGCAGAGGCATCAGCCACTGCCAAGGCAGTGGACTTAGAAAGCCTGGAAACTGGGGCATCCACTTTGGGGGGATGAACCCACTGAGTGAGGGCCATTTCAGAAAACAAGTAAAGTTTAACAAACTTCTTAGACACAGATGGTTTCTTGTCTGGAAATTTCCACTCCTCTGACTCTAAGCGGTCAAGGGAGGGGTTAGGTGGAAAGCAAACATGGGGCCTAACAGGCTCCTGAAAAACATCACAGGGTCAGAAGACACCTCCGGCACCAAGGGAATGTTCAGGGTGGACAACACAGCCCTGATCAGGCCTTCAGCCTAGGGCATGGGGTCCGCCTCAAAGAGGTCCCCAAAAAAAGGATATGAAGGAACAGCTGAACAGTAAACATCATCAGAGTCCTCCAACAACTCCTCCTCAGAGGAGTCAGACACATCAGGTGCACCCGGAGGTATAAGCAGGGAAGATCTGATAGGGGCGGGGGGTCTGCCACGAGTGGAAGACTCCCAGTAAAGTGGATGGAAGGAGTTGTAAGCTGGAACGGAGGTCCCTGGTAGTAGCCTTAAACTCTTGCATCCATACTAGCTCTAGTGCATGGCTGGAGGTCCCTGCAGGAGATTCAGGGGCAGGAGCACATACTGGGCAAATATGACCTGAGAATTCTCTAGGTAATTCTGTATAACATTAGGAGCAATGAGGGACACAGATACCAAAGATTCCTTAGTCTTAAGTCTAGCCCCAGCTTCAAGTGGCATAGACATTCTCACAGAAGTCAGCTGGTCAATAAATACACTGATCATCCAAAAACAATGTTTCAAAAGTTATAAAATAGCTCAGAAAATGTTATAATAAACTTATCTGGTAAAGAAAGGGTTAAACAGCTGTGGAGAGAAGAAGAGTCCAGGCCCTGTGTAGGATACTCGTTCTCACAAAGGCACAAAATGTCTGCCGCGACGGAAGCCAATCAGAAATGAGCACGAAGCAAGCATCAAGGGATTTGTAGTTTTTCTGACAAACATACCCCCCAACAGTGCCCGAAGCCCCCAAGCCCCGCAGCATGTTCAGAACGTTGACCAGATAACAGAGCAAGAGCAGACAAGAAAAATGAGCCATCTCTGACCTCGCTGTTATAAGCGGTTGCAGAGATATGTCCCAACTGTACAGTCCAATTGAAGTGAATGGAGCAATGGCGTCTGAGCGGTAAAGCGCAATCTTAAAGTCGCAGTACACAATTTCAACAAAAAATGAATGAAAGTAAATTTTAAGCTAAAATGATACCAGAACATGTAATTAGAGCATAAAAACACTAAACCCAGTAGGGAAAGTGCTCTCAAACCACCCCCCTCTAAACACAACATGCCAAACCAGCAGTAAAAGGGTTAAAATACCTCAGAAACCTGCTCCAAAACACCCAGACAGACATAGAGATAGACCCAACAAGTGCTAGAGTATGCAATAGGAACTCAAATAATAAAGACCCCTGTGCGGAGGGGTTCCATGGGGACATGTGGACCTCAGCACTCAAAGGGTTGTTCACCTTTTTTGCTGAACTTCTTTCTTCAAACTACCATATATCAAGTAAAAGCCTCAGTGGGCAACTCCTGGGGAAAGAACTTGCAGCCAAGATTCTCCTCCCAGGGCTTAGGTAAAATAAGCACCTGGTAAACTGAGCTATCCACATTTGAGTGATGGGAATTGTCAGTGATGGTAATCAACCTAATGGTGGTATTCCATATCTAGCAGAAAATAATACAATTTTAAAACTAAACAGAACTGTTCTCTTGCCTTGTTGCTTGCAATGAGGAACAAAACTTACTGAAGCAAACAGGAAGCTGCAAGCTAAGGTTAGAGGGTAGGCTCCACCCCTGCACTCACTTCTCAGAATTGTTCCTGCCTACTCAAAAGGGCGAGCACCTACCCAAAGTTACACAAAGTTTACAGGAACCTGTATTGGACCATGGAGAAAAATGGATTGGAGGATCTGAATTATAAAAAGAGACTAGCCAAACTGGGTTTGTTTACATTAGAGAAGAGAAGTTTAAGGGGTGATATGATTACCATTTAAAAATACATTCAAGGTCAGTACAAAGAACTACCCAATGAATTATTTACGCAAAGAGCTAAGAACAAGAGGTCATCCATTATGGCTAGAGGAAAGGCGCTTATGACTAAAACAAAGGCAGGGATTCTTTACAGTAAGGGAGGTAAAGCTATGGAATTCTTTGCCTCGGGATGTTGTGCTTGCAGATGCTGCAACTGCTTTCAAAAAAAGCAATGGATGCCTATCTAGCACAGAACAATATTGAAAATTATGACAGATGGCTTCAAAGCAGATAGGATGTTGATCCGGGGAACTGACTGCCATTTGGAGTGAGGAAGGGCATTTTTATCGGAAATGGCTTCAGAGGGCTTTTCTTTGCTTTCCTCTGGATCAACAGGGGTGTTTTTGGTATGGGCTGGACTTCATGGACACATGTGGGTTTTCAGCCTCATCAACTATGTTACCATGTTACCAAGATAAAATTTTGCAAGAAAAAGAATGAACATATTGACTGCGGTAACGGTCATGGATTGTAAAGATCCACATCTAATCTCATTTCAGAGGGATGTGCCATGTATTGCTTTTGTAATGCTTTACACATACCTCTGACTCTAAAAGGGCTAGATAGGATATCACACTTACTTATCAGATTTCCTTTGGAGTCTCTCAGAGGTGCTCCACCTCCCCCTTTGCCCCAGGGATTATAATTTTTCATTTCTGCCTCCAGTTTAGAGTCATATCGTTCCTGCTCTTCTTTTTCCTTCCTGCGCTTTTCATTCCTTTCCCGGATCTGCAAACAATTATTATCTTATGAATACTTTTTCTATTGCCAATCTCTTAAAGACCCGTGCAACACATTGCTTCTAAATGTGTTAAGTACCCACTCTGCTCCATAAGATTTTAAGAAAAAATGCAAACCATAATAAATGTGGACTATATGAACAGTTTTTTTGTGATTAAAGTGTTCTTTCTCCTTGTGGGAAGATCTTTACCCTATGCTCCATCTGTCCACCAATCAGATGTAAGAAATTAGAATAACATTTTACAGGATAAATAATGGATATGATAGCTAGTTTGAGCACAAAAAGAAAGAAGACTTTTGTTGAATTACAACTCACATTATTCCTCAGATGGCCAATCACCATCAGAAGATGATAGGAATTGTTGTCCAACAACTGAGGAACTACAGACTGGCCAACCCTGAAGTATAACCACAAGAAAGGGAAAAGCAAATATATATGGAAGTGCAGGACACGTTACCTGTTGCTCCAATTCCACTTGATAGGACTGAGCTGCCTCTTTGGTTGCTCTGAGTTTTTCTTCAGGTGGTAATCCTAAACTGGTCCCTCTTCCAGCAGCTATTTTGTGTCTATTGGCACTACAGTATAAAATAAATTCATCTCATCTCTCGTAATCAGTCACAAGAAACACCACCCTTTAGCCCTGACTGGAGAAGCACATATATGGCTCCTCACATGAAGGCAAGAGTCCTACTATATATTACTGCATATGGCTATTCATTTAACAGAAGGATTTACCTATCTAGGTGTCCTTCATACAGCAATCAGGTATATCTATTTTTATTTAGATTATATATACAGGGCTCAAAATTATAGTGATCTCTGTTGAGGTCTGCTACTACATCACACCACATCACAAAAACCAGCAGGATTCAATAGATCTAAAGAGAAAATAATCTGAGTAGATTGAATAAGCTACCAGCAGACTACAATAGAAATCAAATGCTAATAGAACAAGTATATAGATCTAATGGACTGCATGGTAAAAGAAAATCCACTTATTACCAAGTATAGCCATGCTATTTCTTTGTGATTGTGTCCCCTTAATTTGGAAATCTGTACTCACAAAGTCTGCTCTTGTGGATGAGGCAGCAAGTTAGAATCAGACACACCGACTTCTGGAACAGACTGGTAACCCAACACATTCGGAGGATCTGAGTTGAGGGAAAAAACACAATAAAAAAAAAAAAAAAAAAAAAAAAAAAATTCATGAAAGAACCCCCCATTAGGGGTGAGCATAAACAATGGAGTCTTGCGTCAGTAAAAAAAATGGAAACGGGTTGAAGCTACATTTTGCTTCACCGTTTCAAAAGTAGGATTTTAGTCTTACCTGTTAAATCCTTTTCTCTTAGTCCATACAGGTTACTGGTAACTTTGGGTAGGCGATCAGCCCCTTTAAATAGTGACTGCTAGGTGGAGCCTACCTCCTATCCTTAGCTTGCAGGTAGCCAATCTCCAACCAGTAAGATTTGCAAAAAAACTATTGACTATGTAGTAAGAAGGCAAATGAAGACTCCTGTGAGCATGAACCAGAAAGGACACCCACGTTCTGCCACAGGACAGCCAAGCATGGTCCCTTGACAGGGGTGGGAGACCATTAACCAGTATAGACTAAGAGAAAAGGATTTAACAGGTAAGACTAAAAGAGGATTTTAGTCTTACCTGTTAAATCCTTTTGTCCTTGTTCATACAGGTTACTGGTAACTTTGGGTAGACGATCTGCCCCTTTAATTAGGCAGAAACAATTATAGAATTGTATACAGGGGGTGAAGCCTACCTTCCCTCCTTGGCAGCAGCTAGCCAACCAGCTCCAGTAAGATTTGAGACACTAACTATTGACTAGATAGTGGAAGGGAAAGAAGACTCCTGTGAGCATGACCCCGAAGTACCCCCCTTGGTCTGTCACAGGAGAGCAAAGCATGGTTCCTTGACAGGGTGGGAAACCAGTAGCCTGTATGGACTAAAAGAAAAAGAAAAGGATTTAACAGGTAAGACTAAAATCCTCTTTTCTCTGTCGTCCAATACAGGTTATTGGTAAATTTGGGATGTCCAACCATTGAGTTTCCCAGAGGCGGGAAGGAAGGCAAGGACCAAGCGCAAGGCCCCCAAAGTCACCAAAGCAGATATGAACCATCAGATCAGACATAGCCCAACAAAAAATTGAAGTGTCAACGAACACTGAACAGGGGTAACAACACCCCAGACTGTTACACAGCACACTGAACTAGAGCCAACAGGGCTCAAAAGTGAAGGAAGCACCAAGAACCGAAGGAGATCCTAGACAGGCAAGATTGCCTCCAGGATCTTCCTCCCAAAGCTGGCGTCATCAGATGCCAGCACATCAACACGGTAGTGCTTCGACCAAGTGGACGATTTGCACAACTGATCAGCGGAGGCCTGATTCTTGTAGAGCCCAAATAGATCTAGTAGAATGAACTGTGACCTGAAAGGGAACAGGCTTCTTCCTGAGCTCGTAAGCCTTATGAATAGTGGACTTGATCCAAGACGCAATAGTCACTTTGGATGCAGGTCTCCCTGCCCCGGGACGCTCAGGAATGACGAACAGAGCATCAGATTGTCTGAAAGACTCAGTGCGATGTACATAAAATGAGACAACGCACCACATCTAACAAGTGAGATCCCTCTCCTTGTCAGAGGTAAGGTCAGGGCAGAAAGAAGGTACCACAATCTCCTAATTGATGTGTAACTCCAAAACCACCTGAGAAGTGGAAGCACTGTCTTGTCCTTGTGAAACACCAAAAAAGGTGGTTTACAGGACAGAGCATGTAACTCCGCGACACGGTGAATGGACACGATTGCCAGGAGAAAGGCCATTTTCCACGTCAACAGGAGTAGAGGAATAGTAGCCAAGGACTCAAAGGGAGGGTGCTGAAGAATGCCCAAAACCAAGTTAAAATCCCATGGAGGAGCGGGATTCTTAAAGATAGGACGAGCAAGAGCAACCTTAACATCAGGAAGAATGGCAATGCGCCTCTGAAAGAAAACAGAGAGAGCAGAAACCTGAACCTTAAGGGAACTCAAACTGAGGCCCTTGTCCACACTGTCCTGCACAAAGGCCAGTACCGTAGGCTGAACAAATTCTTGAGACAGGTCCCTGTTAGCACACCAAGATAGAAAGGTTGACCAGACAAGATGGTAAGCCTTAGAAGAAACAGGTTTGCTGGCACTGAGCATAGTAGACACCACCCCAGAAGAAAAACATTTCTTCTTCTTCTTCAATATTGAGGATTCAATTTTCAAGCCAACAAAGCTAGCCGATGAACATCCTCCTTCCACAGTCAACCCTGTAGAAGATCCGGATGGCAAGGCAGCCGGAATGGCTCCACCACTGACAGGTCCAGAAGCTCCGGAAACCAAGCCTATCGAGGCCAGTACGGAGCAATCAGAATGACTGGACAGCTCTCCAATCTCAATTTCCGCAACACCCTGTGCAACATGGGGAGGGGAGGAAAGATGTAAGCCAGACGAAATAACCAAGGAATAGACATGGAATCCACCACTATATCTAGAGGATTCCTCCAGTGAAAGCAGAACCTCGGAACATTCCGGTTGTGTCTTGTCACCATCGGGTCGATGCAAGGAAGACCCCACTTCTGAACAATGAGGTGGAACACCTCTGGGTGCAGTTCCCACTCACCGCTGTCCACCGTGTGTCGACTGAGGAAGTCCGACATGACGTTGCCTACGCCAGGAATGTGTACTGTGGATATGGCAGGAACGTGTTCTTCTGCCCAGGAAAAAATAGCCTTAACCGCTAACGAAGCGGCGAGACTTCTTGTTCCACCCTGCTTGTTGATGTAAGCCACGGCCGTGGCGTTGTCGGACTGTACCCAAACTAGGCAGTCGTCCAGCTGACGTATCCAATGACGATGGGTATGAAATATCGCCCGAAGCTACAACACGCTGATGGGAAAGAGATTCCTCCAGAGACCACCGACCCTGAGCACTCAGGCGACCCAGGACCACTCCCCAGCTGGAGAGGCTGGCATTCGTTGTCACCGTGGTCCAGAAGGATACCAGGAAGGACTTGCCCTTCAGCAGATTGGAGAGGTCGAGCCACCATGACAAACTCAGTTCCACATGAAGAGGGAGAGATACTGATGTCTTCAGAAGGTCTGGCTGACCCCTGCACACCTGGATCACAAACCTCTCGAGTTCCCTGGTGTGAGCCATGGCAAATGGGACCGCTTCTATGGTGGAGATGAATTTCCCCACTAGAGAGGACAGCTTCTTGGCTGGAACTGGATAGTGAGTCAGAATAGCAGAAACCCTGTGGACAATCTGGTGAGCTACCTAATCCGTGAGAAACACCATTCTCTCTGCTGAGTGTCAGAGAGAAGGCCCAGGAAGACCAGACGCTGGGATAGGACAAGATCCGACTTGTCCATGTTGATGATCCACCCATGATGGGTAAGTGCACGAATGCAGTCCTGAACCTGCTGATGAAGAAGTTCCGCAGAGGGAGCTTACAGAAGCAGGTCGTCCATGTACGGAGGACGGACACTAAAGCTCCCAGGACACAGTTGAAGACTTGAGGAGCTGTAGTCAGACACGAAGGGAAGAGCTGAAAACTGAAAGTGTCCTTGATCGCAGGCAACTCTGAGATACTGCTGGCTCTCTGGATGAATGGCAATGTGTGGATACACATCCTGAAGATCCAGAGAAGCAAGGAATTCCCCTGGGGACATAGCAGCAATCACCGTCCTTAGGGACTCCTGGTGTTAATGAGTCCTGATCACGAAGGAATTGAGATCCTTCAAATCCAAAAAGGGATGACAACCACCGTCCTTCTTGGAGACCACAAAGAGGTTTGAGTAAAAACCCATACCTCTGTCCTGAACTGGAACAGGTTCTAGGACATCCTTGTCCAGAAGGGCCTGGATAACGCCATTGAACAGGTGGCGTTTCTCTGCGCCCTGGGGCGAATGAGAAGGGAAAAAGCAAAAGGGTGGAAGAGAGATGAAAAGCATCCTGTAACCTTCTTCCACCACCTGTAAAACCCACGGGTCTGCCACTGAATCCTCCCAGACAGCCACCTACAGCAGAGTGGGGACCTGGGTTTGGCGAGTCATGCCGAAGGAGGCTTGGAAGCTTTAGGCTTGGAGGAGACCTTGGGCTTCTATTGCTGTTTGGGTTTGAAGGAGGCACGCGGAGCTGAGGGAACCGCCTGGTTTGCAGAACGTGTCTCAGTCTGAAAGGAACGAAAAAAACGATTACGCTTGAGAGGCGTTTTCTTGCTGGGGATCAAAGGCAGAAGGGTACTTTTACCCCCTGTGGCCTCACTAATCAGATGCTTGAGATCTGGCCCAAACAATGAAGTAAAATAAAAGAAATACTGGAAAAAATATATATGTGTGTACTGAAAGATTTAGTTACACTATGCCAGACAGAAAGTTGATCCGTCCGGCTATAGCATCACACATCACTTATTTCCTCAGAGACCAGTTCGGTATTTCTATGGGAGACTTATGTCTGATGACGTATCAGTAGGTGGACTTTATCAGTTCCTCTGATGACGTATCAGTAGGTGGACTTTAGCTCCAAATTCCCTCATAATTAACCCCTACTTCGTTAGATGTCTCATATAGGTTTTTCCGGACAGTGATTGGTTGCAACATGCACCAATGAGCTACCCATCTTCAAAATTCAAAAGGGTATATAAATCATAGGGAGCGGACCACTCATCACATATAAAGCCCCTGACGAAGCCGCTGATGCGGTGAAACGCGTTGGGCGGCACAGCCTATGTATACTTAGACATACTAATTCTAAAAGAGATTCAGTCACGGAGTGTAATAAACGGAGAATGGGCATTTACTGATTTATACTAAGAGAGCTAGCTCAGACGGTAGGCTTACAATGTGGCGTACTCCACGAGGAAGCTAACGTGTCCTTTTGACATGGTATCGTAAGAAAGAAATATTGTAGCAAATTTAGGTACCATAGGAGTGAAAATGAGGGACTTGGTAAAGCTTACTCTACGAGAGAGTCAGTATGTCATTCTGATACATTAGTAACAGGTAGTTACTTTGTAGCGATATTGAGTGATCATGTGGTATTGGAACTAGCGGTTAGACAAGAATGTGGCTTAACCCACGAGGAAGCTAGTATGTCATTTGGACATGTTACCCGCATTAGATTACTGAAATAGAAAGGCATCTTAATATTGGAGAATTGTATTACACGGCATATATGTCTGGTAATTCCAATATTACCCTAGGGACACTCATTACATTTATGAAATGATAGGATTTGATATATCATCCAATAGTGCTTACAAGATTGAATGAATGCAATCCGATAACAGGTATGATACAGGGTATACTGTGAACCATATCGCTACAATTTAAACTGTTAGAATAAACTAATAGTAAAAAGAGTGACATTAGTTATTCATCCGATGCAAGGTAACTGACCCCGTTTAACAACATTAACTCCGTGTGTATTTTCAAGGCGTGCTGTGTTTTTAAAGGGAACGCGACACTTAAAAGTGATCCCTTAGTTTAATGTGTATGTCTTGTGGTGTATTTTAACTATAATTAATAAAAACAGAATTTTATGTGTACATAAGTCTCCCATAGCAATACCGAACTGGTCTCTGAGGAAATAAGTGATGTGTGACGCTATAGCCGGAGGGATCAACTTTCTATCTGGCATAGTGTAACTAAATCTTTCAGTACACACACATATATATTTTTTCCAGTATTTCTTTTATTTTGTTTGTACATATGAAAGACTTGCGGTATATATAAAATTAGTGATCACTTTATAAATACCCCAAAATAAAATATTTGTCCAAACAATGAAGTGCCTTGAAAAAGCAAGGAGAGCAATGCTTTCTTGGAAGCAGTCTCAGTAGACCAGATCTTCAGCCAAAGAGCCAGTCTGGCAACCACAGACATGGTGGAAACACTAGCCACCAAACAGATGGCATCAAATGAGGCAGCAGAAACATAGTGCTGGGCCTCAGAAATGTTGGCAAGAAACCGCAACATATCCAGCATAGGAGCACCCTGATGGACAGCCATGGTGAGCTGTTCAGTCCAAACCGCAATGACCCGGTTAACCCATGCCGCAGCAAACGCTGGATGCATGGCAGTACCAGCAGTGGCAAAAATGGACTTGAGGGAAACCTCAAGTCTTATCAGTCCAGTCTTTCATAACGGACGCATCAGAAACTGGCAAGGCAGTAGACTTAGATAGCCTGGAGATAGGAGCATCCACTTTGAGGGGGGGTGAACCCACTGAACAGGCGCTACCTCATAGAAGGGTAAAGCTTGGCAAATTTCTTGGAAACAGAAGGTTTCCTGTCCGGGGATTTCCACTCATCAGACACAAAGCAATGAGCAACAGGGGACACAGACACCCCAGTGTCCTTTGTCTTAGGTTTAGCCCCAAGGTCTAACAGAGTAGACATTATCACAGAGTCAAACGGTCAAAGTATCAAAACACCCACAAAACAGTGTGTATGATAAATAAAGTCACCCCAGGAACGCTAAATAAGGCTTATCTGGTAGGTGAAGGGTTAAACTGAGGAGAAGAGAAGGAGAGTCCAAGCCTGCTTAGGATACTCAATTTGCGAATACACAAAATGGCTGCTGCTATGGAAGCCAATCAGAAACTAGTGCAAAGTGAGCGCTCATGGGAATCGTAGTTTCACTAACAAGAGTGCCCTGAAGCCCCCTAAGGCCCCCAACATGCCCAGAACGTTGACCGGATGACAAAGCGAGGGAAAGCCAACAAAATGAGCCATCTCTGACCTTGCTACATGGAGAGGTTGCAGAGATATGTCCCAAACTGTAAAGTCCCATAGATGTGAATTGATCAATGGCGTCTATGCGGTAAACGAACATAAAGTTAACGAGGTGAATACCAAAATGTAAAACCACTCAAAAGCCTACTAGAATAAATCAGTAGACCCAATAAACACTGGTCCCAGTAGGGAAAGTGCCCAAAAAAACCCCAAAAAGTGTTTATCAGCAGTAAAAGGTTTAAGTTACCACATAAACTTGCTCCAAACACCTCACAGACATACAAATAAACCCGAAGAGTGCACGAGTATGTAATAGGAACTCCAAATGAGACCCCTGTGCGGAGCGGAAGCATGGGACATGTGGACCTCAGCACTCAAAGGGTGCTCACCTTTTTCAGCAGGTCTTCTGTCTTCAGATTACCATATATCAAGAAGAAGCCTCAGTGGGCAACTCCTGGGGAAAGGACTTACAGCCAAGATTTCCCCCCAGGGCTTAGGTCCACAAAGGCACCTACCTCATAAAACTGAGCTATCCACATTTGGGTGATGGGAATGGTCAGTGATGGTAATCCGCCTAATGGTGGTATTCCATATCTAATAGAAAAATAATAAAAAAGCTAAAACTATAGCAGAACTGTTCTCTTGCTTGTGTCTGGACCAATGAACAAATCTTATTGGTTGGGGATTGGCTAGATGCAAGCTAAGGAGAGGAAGTAGGCTCCACCCAGCTGTCACTTCTCAGGATTGTTCCTGCCTATTTAAAGGGGCTGATCGCCTACCCAAAGTTACCAGTAACCTGTATTGGACAACAGAAAACAATATTAATTTCTTCTCTAGTGTTTACATTCACCTGGATGTGGTGCAGTCTAACCTCTGTATCACCAGTGGGACATCTGTGGTTCTCCAGCTGATGTTGCTCTACTACTCTAATCATCCTTGTGCAGACAATGAAGAAAGTTGTATTCCAACAACAGCTGGAGTCACAGGTCACCCACCCCCTTAAAAGTAAGCTTTAAAGGGATAGTAATAATTAATATGTAAAAAAAATATGTTGTGGGGTTTATCCCCCTGAGTAAAACAAGGGTACTCCCACTGCTGAAAAGTGTTTTATTCAAAAGTTATTACAGATCAAAGTTGAATTTTTTAGGCGCAATATCAGTGGTGTGAAATTGTACCATGGCACTGTTTCTACACAATCCTATGGACAGCTCTGGTCCCAGGCTGTAGCATTCTGTGTGCTAAAAGATAGGAGAAAATTATGCACTGTGCTGCACGGTACGGAATATCGGACATCAGCCACATCATGTCCCATTGACATCAGTGAAACGTGTGTGGTACCATTTTACACCATCACGCAGGGATGAGACAGCTATGGCTCTCTAGATGTTGTTGGGCTACAACCCCCATCAATCTCAGTCATCCATTGGTTGGTTGAGGATGATGGGAAACCTAGTCCAACAACTGCTGGGTTTCCACATGTTGACAACACTTGCTATACAGCTGGCTGGAATTATTCAACTATAAGTTACCTGAGGTTGTTACAGGATGTATTTCAATATAATTTAACATTTCGTCAAGCTCAATCCAAGCTTACACCATAGAGAACTGATTCTTTATGTCAGTCGTCGATACACACCAACAGGTTGATAAAGGTGAGTAATCAGTCACAATAACTAAGCCACTAATTTATCTGTGAATGACTGTGTGTCCCGGGGCTGTGCAATGCATTGTGGAGCAATGCTGGTACTAAAAAAGGTTAAAAGACCACATATTGCATTTTTATTTAAAGGGATAGTGATACCTGGATTTAAGAAGGTTTAACATTGTTCATACGAAAAAAATAAATGAAATGCAGTAAATCCCATTGCTTAAAGATGTATATATTAAGATTGATAAGCTTTTAAAGTCCCCCTCCCTCCCCTTTTTTTTATTGTAAATAATGCCATTTTGGCTCTGCGGAAGAGCAGTCCGTCAAATGACCAGAATCTCAGTCTGTCAGCTAGAGCGCTGTTGTGAGTAAAAGGGGCAGGAGGGAAGAACTTTAAAAGCTTATAAATCTTAAAATATAAATCTTTAAGCAACGGGATTTACTGTATTTCATTTATTTTTTCATATGAACAATATTAAACCTTCTTAAATACGGGCATTTCTATGCCTTTAAGGAGGACACGGTCATCTAATATTTAATCCATTCAATAAGTACGATTATGACAAGGTGCTAAGTAGCCAGTAAACTCACTGATGGACATGCTTTATAATTAGGCATTAGAAGAATTACTTACAATATGCAAGGTTTGGATCTAATGGGTTCCGGGCCCCATAAAAGTAATAGGCATCATCATAGGGTGTTCTGTAGTTGTCAGTCAGGACAGGTGGTTGAGGTGGAGGAACAGCAGTGATCCTAAAATACCACCAAATAAGATAATTTTAAGGTGTTTAACCTAAAGGGCATATTGCCCTGAAGCAAGCAACCGCACAATAAAAGCCTAATGGCTAACAGGTATATGTGATTATCAAGTCTACTTTTATCACTTTGAATAATACAGAGGTTTCCAATGCATTTCTTCAATTCAAGTGGTTAAAAGCACCATTTACATCAATAAGAATTTGTATTCGTCCAGTATGATGAAGCTGGTTTACCCCATAACTGCTCCACTTTGCCTTTATACATGAGACCCATAGAGTTCTAGGAAGCTAGCTTAACCCATTGAGGACCAGATGGGGGTGCACACCTCTTTAAACTATCACTACAAATAAAGTCTACCCCCAATAATTAGCCATCTAGCATTAAGCTTACCAATAGTACTATTATCCAGTCTAATTACAGTGTAAGTCAGACATTCTACTTCTACCAAGACAAATGGCCAGGCAACAGTGCAGACATGTTTGCTTATAGACATCTGCACGCCTACGCCGTCAGTCCTGGTCTCCTCTAGGAAGCTTTGCATGGTACCTAAAGGTACCAGAAGGGATTGAAGGTGCAGGCATACAGATGCCTCTAAAGCGCTATTGACTGGCCGTCAGTCTCGGCATAAGTAAGAATTCTGACTAAAGCATTAAGGGGATAGCAATGTTTCTACTGTGAGGACAATGAAAACCCTAACCCCCTTGACAGGTTTTTCAGCTTTTTCCCTTATCTTAATTGAAGAATGACCCTCTCTGCAGTCTACCTGGACACTCCCTGCTGCTCTGAGATAAGCAGTGTTATATCAGTAAAAGTGGCAGGAGGATTGAAATAACACTCTCCACAGCCCAAATACTATGATGATTAATTAGAGTTGCTTTTATTATAAAACATTACTATCCCTTTAATTAGGTTGGAGAATAGTACTATTGGTAAGCGTATCGCTACATGGCTAATTATTGGGGGGGGCTTTATTTGGGATGCGTTCCCCTTTAAAGCATTAAGTTTTATATTATGTCTTGTTCTTACCAACCCTATAATATTTAAACAATTCCCCCCCAAACAGATATAAAACAAATTTTTCTAAAGAGATCTATAAAATCCTCATGATAATACTCTTTTCCATGTTTATAACATTTACAAAGGCCAATACAATAAGAGGAAAAAAAGAACAGAAGGACAATAAAGATGGTGTTGAATATAAAAACACTATCACATGAAACAACAGCTGTATGGATTGAGAGTGACAAGTATACATACTTAGGAGCAACAATTTCCCCTAACGTATTAGAGAGCGCTCTGTGGTATTCTTCATTTGCAAAGTTTGTTATTCCAGGATAATTACTTCCAGGGACAGCTGTCTCAGGAACAGGGGTTTGGAACGCTACCCTAGGCTTTTCGGGTGGGACTCTCTCCTCTACAGCATGCTTTGGATCATTTCTCCTAGCAGTCGTCTCAGGATCATAGCCAGCTCCTGGCCGATAGGGTACGTTCCGATCCACCAGATCTTGGTGACGATTTATTGCCCCAAACTGCCTTAATCTGTCAGGCTGCAGAGACACAATCGCGCATTTTTATTGTGTGTGTTTTTTATGTATGTTTTACTTTAGATTACTTATCTCTAGGAATGCAACAGGTGTGTTCAACCCTCTCTGACACTCAAAGAATTAAAAAGCCAGAACATTCTTGCACTTAAACCATTAATCTGATCTACCAAAACACAGTCATATAAAGGTTTCATTCTACATTTCCTTCCATTGGTTCTAAAGCATTAGATATGAATAAGAAGTGGTTTGTAGTACTACTGGGTCAGAGAGGGTTAAGTACATTGTAAGTTGTGAACCAACCTTTACATAAGAAGGCAGAACTGGAGCAATTCTGAAACAAAAGTGCACTATAAAGAAGATACTTATAAATAATAATAATAAAAAAAAGATACAACAACAAAAAAATCCCAAATATTTAACTGCTGCTCTGCATTCAAGGAATTAAAAGTCCTATTAAAATCAGTGGGGACTTTTATACTGAAGGGATGGGATATTGATACCCCTTCTGTTTCTAACACTGTTCTCTGCAACCTCCAGATGGTTCATTAACCTTTTGTGGGGTGGTATCCAATGCATTGAGAAGGGGAGGTATCAACGCACTGAGGTGGGGATGTATCTGACACACTGAGCTGCAATGCACTGGATACCTCCCTGGCACTCAAAGGATTAACCCTTGTAAGGTTCAATGTGAGTGCTGATACAGTAGTAGGTAGCTTTGTATAAGGAAGTGCATTTCCTATAAATAAGATCCCTGCTTTAAGAGTGTTCTGGATTCTAACACTCCATCTGTGATGACCTCACTAGAGAGACCCCACAGAGTAAGGAGCAGGAGGCAGCTGCGTGAATTGAGTGTCACAAATAGCTAAGCATTCCCTTGTGGTATTACACCCCTCGCCTCACTCAAGCCTATTTTTCTTTTCTGTGAAGAAAAAAATTTGAGGGTGTACAATAAGTATTCAGGGGCAATTTAGGGGCAAATCAGGTGGTACAAGTGAACCATATGAGACAAGGTGTTAAAATCGAATTTAAATCAATGGGGATTTTGTCTCGTGGTGCAGCTGGTTTGGCCCACAATTGCTCCAGTTTTCTTAGTACATAAGCCTCAGAGACAGGGAGATTTCGGAAATAAAGTAGAAATGCTGATTGCTTCAGGAAATACACAGCAGGAGAGTCTGCGCGCTTATTCCTGAGCATATGGTAATCTCCATTTTAAGTCATATGGAGTAATGCCAGGACCCTCAAGAGGATGAGATTGGTGCTCTTCTTCACAAAGGAGTTCCAAGCAGTTTTTACTTAATAGCATAAATAGGTCAACAAAATATTACGTTTTGCAATGCAATGAATACACTTCTGGTGCCCAGAGGGTTAAAGGGTAACTATCATGATAAAATGAAAAAACATACGTTGCAGTGTATCATTTGTAGATTCTGGCAATGCTATACTATTTCTGTTAATAAGTTTGGTGTGGTAAAACAGTGGTTTTCCAGCTTTTTTGTGAACTACAGCGCCTATCATCTCTACTTCTCAGCAGCCAAGGTTGAGCGTTCCCCCAAAATCAATGGGACGGTCAAATATGTATGTGCACATTTGCATGAGAGCACATTATACACATACCTGGGAACTTTTTGTTGGGGACTCCCCAGAGAGGAGTCCTGTGGCGGAGATAAATTATGCAATTTGCATCAAAAAGGGGCAGGGCTTAATAGGGAGTGGGGTCGACGCTTATAAAATGAAGAAAATGTATGATGACTAGGCTGGGGAAGGAGGAGAAGAGGGCGGGGAGTGGAAGGAACAGACTGGGAAGAAGCAGAAGTGGGCAGAGTTTCATAAGAATCTCCCCAAATCCGGAGAATACAGCCTCTGCCCCTGAGACCCAGGAATTAGCAGCATATCCGGAGAGTTCCCAGATATGCATATACATAATTCGCACAGACATGCTCAAACACATTAGTGCACACATTTCCACGCATCTGTTAATGCACATAAACTCGTGCACACACATTCACACGCACACACACACACTTAGCACATTTGTACACACATTTGAGGACATACATATTCACACAAATACACACATATGTCTGTAAATAAAAACAAGGAAATGTACCAAGGAACAGAGGTCACTGATGCAACACAAGATAAGCCATAAAGCGATCCACTTTACATACATCTTCAGTTACATTTGCACTGAGAGTTAAAGGGTTAGTAATGTCTATTGAGAATTCTTTCTCCGATTCTTCTTTATATTAAAGTCCTTACTTTTGTGTAGTTCAAAAGTTATGAAGAGATAAAGATCCCCCACCCGCCCCTTCTGTCCATGTCACCAGAAGCTGCAGTCTGGTCCGGACAGATGCAGAAAGGGACAAACTTCAGTAAGCAAAGAGAAATCCTGCTCCTCCCTTATACTTACTGAAGTTTGTCCCCTACTGCAGCTGTCGAGTTGTACAACCAGATTTGAGATTCAGATGGAGGCGGCCAGAAGGAGTGGGCAGAGGATCTTTATCTCTTCATAACTTTTGAACTATACACAAGTAAGGACTTACACATACAGCATTGTGTTAATTTTAATATAAAGAAGACTTGGCAAGAGACTTTTAAATAGACATTACTATCCCTTTAATAGAAAAAAAATAAAAGGTAAATGTAAGCTGTAAATAAAAATACTTTATGAATTGATTTTATTTAGTGAACAATTACAAAAAGCAAAAACGTAAGATGGTTTTCCTTTAAAGGGAAACTATACCTAAAGAAGGTCTCTTAATTTAATAGAAGGAGTTCCCTAAATATAGGTGTCCCCAGTACAGCAGTCAGGTGTACCTACTGTATCTATATCTTGTGTTTTCACTTTCGCTGCAGCTGCTTGAGCTCCAGGTTAGTGTGCTTTCGGTTCATACTTCCACACAACTGACAAAAGGTTTTAACCCCTTAAGGACCAGCGGTCCCAGGGTGTGTGGTCCTATAAGGACCAGATAGGAAAGTTTGACGTGCCGTCCCACGTGTGCCGGCATGCCGAACGGGGGACTGAAAGAGATCGCTCCGATCTTGGAGCGATCAACTTAAGCCCCGGTATTACTTACGTGACGTACCAGGACCGTCACTGGTCCTTAAGTGCCGGACCAGTGTGACGGTCCTGCCACGTCAATGGTCCTTAAGGGGTTAATAGTCTAAATGAGAAATCCTACCCTACATTTTCTTTAGAACACTGTAAAATACTTCAGACTGTAAAATCGAAGAGTCCAGATATAGACCACCACAGAGGCATATAGATCCCCCTCTCCCCCTTTTTTTAACCGCATTTGCAGACCTAGGCTCATGTCCGTTCTTCTCTTCTTTTCATTTTTCCCTTTCACTTCATTTACCTTGCTCTTCCCTCTTCCACCTCTTTCTCTCTTTCCTCTCTACCCTTTAACATACCCTTTCCTCTCCTTCCTCTCATTTCTAAGGTCAGAGACCGTCATCTCTTCGCAGGAGTCGAGTGCATGCTCCTTTTACATTTGCCAGACCTCATCTGATTTCTTTTTTCCATCCTCCTCTTCTTTTCTATCCTTATAATATAAAAACAGGTCCTTTACAGGTTCGTTGCCCTTTTTTTTTTTTCCAGTAATACAATTATATAACTCCTTCTGAGGGTCTTTATCTGATTCCTCTCATTTATATTGTGTACACATTGCAGTTATATTTCTTTGATATGTATTCACCAACTTATCTGTATTCTGATGTATTTCCTGTGAAGCCCTTTCAATAAAATCATTTGACACAAAAAGCATATAGATAAAATAGGATAGCTGTATCAATGACAGTTACTTCCAGATGTAGCCTTCCTTATCCCTTTCAGTGCTAGAGAGGTACGCAACACATTGCTTTGCAATGCTTTGTCTCCCCTTCTGGCACTGAAAGTGTTAACTGCTATTTCTGAGTTAAACCATCTTGATAGGACAAGCAACTTCCACTGAAGTGAATCTTTATTTACTTAACACAAAGTCACAGATAAGAGAGCAGCATAATGAACAATTAGTACAGCTATATCTGTAGGCAAGTCCTTCTGTTACACAAATTAAGATACATTTATTGGGCACAGTTCCTCTTTAATTATACAGAGGCACCATAACAGAACTGTCATAGACACACGCAAGAACTGAGGAGTGTTTACACTTCGGGGAGTTCTCATTCTGCTTTGTGCATCCCCTCAACAGAGCCATATGCACACAAAAAAGAGGAGAAAATCTGAGACACGCCAACTGCAAAATAAGGGATACATAAAAAAATCCTTAATGTCCCACTGATTTAAATGGGTCTTCTAGTCCCCGACTGTAATACAGACATGCAAAATATTGCTTCACTATGCCTGAAAAACACCATCTAGCAATTGAGGGGTTTAAAAAAAAAAAAAAAAAAATATATATATATATATATATATATATGTATATATATATATATATATATATATATTTTATTTTTTTAAACTCCTCAATGGTGTAGTTGGTTTGCTCCAGGGTTGCTTTTAATTTCTTTATTGCATAAGGCCCATAATGTCTTACGGAGTTCTAAGGGGAACATGCATGTGACAAATCATGCTTTATCTGAACTACAAGGACTAAGGACAGGGCTGGATTTCCCAATAGGTAAACTAGGCAACTTACTAGAGCTCCAAATTTTGAGGGGAGTTGTGCAAGCCATACCCACATTCTAAACTGCAGGTACGAACAGAACAATCTCCATGTCCCTGCCCCAGATTTACCTCTCTTTACAGGCTATAATTTAAAGGGATAGTAATGTTTAGGTAGTAAAGTAAGATCGAGTATTCTACATAAATTTGTATAACTAGGAGTAGCATATAACTATCTATAACTCTGCTGTTTAACTTTTATTTTATAATAAAGTTTTGCCTTCCTGCCCCTTTTAAACAAGTCAAGCAGCCTCCTCTCAGATCTGGAATCCGATCATCAGACCGGACAGATGGCATCGAGGCACAATCTTCTTTCACTATAAGGAAAACCCTATCCCCTTCCCAAAGGAAGACATGTTTTTTTCTTTATGCTGAATGAAGATCGTCCCTCTTTGAGATCTGCTTCATGTAAGTAAAAAGGGCGGGATGGGGAAACTTTATTATAAAATAAAAGTAAACCGGCAAAGTAATAGATGGTTATTCAGCTATAACCCATTATACAAAATTTATATAGAAGACTCAATCTTACTTTACTGCTTAAACATTACTATCCTTTTAACCGCTTGCATGCTAAAGAGATCTCCAATGCATTACGAGCATTCTTGATTTCTAAGGGCCAAGGGTATTTTCTATGCCAGGGAACAGTGCATGGGACTAGGGGCGGAGTCATGTGAGCAATGAGGGTGTGGCCATTGGAGGCGCAAACAGCATCTAGAGTGCCTTGCCTAGGGGCACCTGCAATGTAAATCCGGCCCTGTCTAAGGACATGCAATTACTAAGAGAATAAGTAAGAAGCCCTGAAGAACTGGTGTATATCAAAAAAAGTCAGATGAAATTTCTAAAGTAAAAAAGTTACAAAATTTACCTTCTCTTCATTTAGCTAAAAGAAGTGCATACAAACAGTTAGCAATATTGAAAGGCCATCTTTAGAGATCTCATATAAGTGGTCATCATATAAACAGCTTGGATGCTAGAGAAGTCTCAAATCCCTTAACAATGCATTGGGACCTCTCTAGCATGCAAAGGGCTAAAGTATGGAACTAACACCTTAAAACAACTTGGGTGAATCACCTATATTTATGTTAGTCATTTGTTATGTGAAACAATATGGTATAAGATATTTACTTTGTCAGTTAACACAGATTGCTCAGAACAGGCTGGCATGCCAGGCATATACAAACATTCCACACTGTTTTTCAACAAACAGCCAATCCCTGCAGGACAGTGCTAACTAGTTTGCATCACTTGAAAAACAATCATGTACATGTTGTCTAGATGCATGGTCCCACTGAGGTATGGGAACAGGAGACAATTCCACTTTAATGTTATGCTATAACATTCACAGATAAGATGTTGCGATTGCCATACTGTGACTAATTGAAATACACTTAATATTAGGAGTGAGCAAGTGACTCTCCTGCTGTTAACAGATTACAATTCTCATCATCCTTAGCTGGCCATTAGTCGGCTAAGGATGATATGTGTTGTAATCAAAGGTTAGCCACCCCTGTTTTTTTACAATGAAGGGGTAGAAAAAAAACATGGCAAATCTAAACAAAACACAGCTACTTTAGAAAGTAAATTCAGTTTGTGCCAGAGGGGTACAGAATGCATTCCGTACCCCTCTGACACTCAAAGGTTTAAACTGTGCTGACAGTTTAAGACATGAAGAATGCACTAAGCCAGTTATTCTGGGCTTTTTAGAATAGGGTAATGAAGATTTAGCATGAATTTCTCATAAGACAACACATACCACTCAGACTGTGTGATTAGTTATTAGGTCGTGTGTAAGGAAAAGGAAATGAAACATATAGGCACAAGACTGCAAACATAAATTAACTGTTTTTATCTTACCCAAGTCCCCACACACACATTTCCATACTGCTCTGGTCTCATTGCTTGGGTACAGGGCAAGATTTCCCATTAGGTGGTGCAACCAACCACCTAGGGTTGCCTGCCATGCAGGTGGCTGGTTGGGGCATGATGGAGTTGTAATCCCCAACACATGGGGGACAGCACAAGCGAGAAAATAAGAGAGAATCTGGAGTAAACCAACAGCTCAGTAATGAACAAGTAAAAATGTTTCACATTTATCATTTGTCTCCTACGGTACAATTGGTTCACTCCAGAATTGCTCCCCTTTCGTTATGCATCTGAACCTAAGAGTATATTCTGTGCCAGGAAACAGTAGATGGGGATGGGGCAAATGAGCAGTAAGGGTATGACATGGGGCGAGGTCAGTGACTCCTAAGGGTATGTGTTATTTAAACATTGCCCTAAACTGCTACAATCTAGCCAACACTTGACTAAGAGATGAGGGGACCAAAATGCTACTCCTATGCCACCCTGTCATACAGGCTCTAACCTGTTACAAAAAAAAAAAATACCTCACTGAACTGATGAAGTCAGGAAAAGCTGGCCTAAATAGTGTCTGTTACTGTAACAGATGAAGATTGTGGGATGTTTTAATACATAATCTCTGCAGAGGTCAAACTGTGGCTATCCAGCTGTTGCTATTCCCTAATCCTCAGTTGTCTGTTGGTTAGCTTAGGAAGAGGAGGATTGTAGTCCAGTAACAAGTGAAGAGTTACAGTTTTCAGACCACTGTATTAGCAGAAGTTAATCACTGAACACTAAACATTCATATGCACAGCCAAAAACCACTGAGAGATAAGCAACAGAGCTGGAGAGAGGACATTATACGTCACCAAATCAAAATGAAAACCAAGTGAGACAGAAGAAGTTCTTTCACCTGTTTCTCAGGATCTATGGCTCCAGACGCTGCTACCTTTAGTTCAAGTTCCTTTTCTCTGGAAAATGTAAATAATAGTAACATTTTTACAATCAGAAAATATCATCATTGTCTACTTTTAGAACACTGGTTTTCCAACCTGTCTGCTGGGCCCACTAACTAACAAAAAGGACATACACTAAGGTTCAATATAGTGGTGGATTTTTTTTTTCGGCTAAGTAATGAGAACTTCATCTTGTTGAATCAGACTCACTTTGCCTTATGCAATAAGAATTAGGTATGCAAGGGGAGAGGGAAAGACACTGGTCATTACGATATGGTGTTACTAACCAGGCTAATGTGAAATATAGATAACTGAAATATGGCGAACTTAGAAATATACCTTGTTGTCACAGATGCATAAAAGTACTCTGCACTTGACATTACAGTACACAATATGTCATCAGAGAGAATGTTTCAGGATATATCCTTCTGCCCCTTATACCTTCCCCCGTTGTGGATGATTCCCCATATCTCAGAAGTGATTTAAGTCAGGGTCCCAGTACGCTTGCTAATGCCACAGTTAGTGTATACATGTGTATAATAAGCTGTCAGAGAATATCTATATTAGTAGCCGCAGAAGCATCTGTCAAACTTTTAAGCATATGTATAGGTGAAAGAGAATTTAACATCATTGGCAAGAGATTTTAAAGTCAAGACAATCCAGAAGCTAGGGTTTGGTGGAAGCATAAAGCATGCAAACAGAAGCACATTTGTATTTCCTTACATAAACAAATCCCAATAAGTACAAATTTTTTCAGTTCTTGAGTGACTAACTAGGGAAGCTTAACCCCTTAAGGACTGCGGTCAACACTTAAGGACTAGTGTTGAGCGAGCGTGCTCGGCCGATGCTCGGATCGGCTCGAGCATCGCTCTGCTCGGCACATGGCGGTACTCGTACGAGTACCGCCATGTGCTCGCCCGACATGTTCGGGTGAAGAGGATCTGTGCCGGAAGAGGCACAGATCCGAAGACGCTCCGCTGGACCACCAGGGAATGGAGGTACGGGGGCATTGCGGAGATGAAGGGGGCATTGCGGAGATGAAGGGGGACATTGTGGAAGAGGGGCATAGACTCTATGCCCCTCTTCCACAATGTCCCCCTTCATCTCCGCTATGCCCCTCTTCCACAATGTCCCCCTTCATCTCCGCTATGCCCCTCTTCCACAATGTCCCCCTTCATCTCCTATGCCATAGCGGAGATGAAGGGGGACATTGTGGAAGAGGGGCATAGCGGAGATGAAGGGGGACATTGTGGAAGAGGGGCATAGAGTCTATGCCCCTCTTCCACAATGTCCCCCTACATCTCCGCTATGCCCCTCTTCCACAATGTCCCCCTTCATCTCCTCTATGGCATAGGAGATGAAGGGGGACATTGTGGAAGAGGGGCATAGCGGAGATGAAGGGGGACATTGACCAGGCACCCTCCGCTCATCAGAGCAGGGGGTGCCTGGTTTAATGCTCGAGTGCTCCCATTCATTTGAATGGGGCTCGGGTGCTCGGCCGAGCACTCGAGCATCAGGGGGTGCTCGGTCAGAGCACCCGAGCACCCGAGCATCGGGGTGCTCGCTCATCCCTATTAAGGACCATGGAGCATTTTTTTTTATTTTATTTTATTAATTGGATTCAGGGCTCCTCGAACGGCGTGCAGCACAGGGAACCCTGAATTCCATGACGTACATGTATGTCCTTGGTCCTTTAGTGACATCCACCCCATTAAGGGTCATTAAGGAGTTAAACAGGCTAAAATGTTATAATATATTCAATGTGCCTGATTATTATTTATAATTAAACTAGCAACATCATATACATATTCAAACTTCTATTCAGCAGTTGTTTTTTCCATTTTATTATTTTTTATTGTCATTCATTATTTGGATAGAAAATGGAAACCAAATGGATTTATAAATCACAAAGCCATGTTAGTCCCACTTTGAAGTGGGTTAATATGTTATAATGACTTGGGTAATTCAAAACGAGCTTTCAAAGTTATCTATTTTAATTAGCCATTTTTAAAACTATAGTTTCTAAAATATTTAGATTATTTGTCAGTTTATGTAAATTAGGCAGTTTTATTCAGCACAGTCAAGTGTGTGTCAAATACTAACATTCCACTCTCCTTCCCAACTGTGACTTACTAACAGGAAGTATGGATAGCTCTTAATCTACAGTTTTAAATAAAGAATATAGGTGATTTGAAATCCCTTTCAAAATCACTCAAGTAATTATAAACTACTAATCACTTTAAAGAAGAAATATCCTATCAACCCTTTGTCTATTGCTGAGGATTTTTGGTTTCTTTACTTCTCCTTTAGATCCCGGTCTCTTACAATAGATTAAAGGGTTAGAAATGGCTTAAAAGAATAAAAAGTAACATTGTAGATAATGCAAAAATAAATCGATCGGTGCAAGTCCTATCTCTCAAACCTTTATGGTTTTTCGAGATAGAACGTTTTAAAGTTCTCCTCTCCTACTCCTTTCCCTGACGTCAGCGTCTAGCTGACAGCAGGAGATCCTGGTCCGAGGACCATCAGGCGGTTCTTCAGCATAGCCGAGATACCAAAATCTAAAAAGAACTACTTCTTTGGTACGGTCTACAAAGTGTGCTTGCAAACAAGGCACAGTTTGTAGACCGTTTCAATGAAGTATTTCTTTTTAGATTTCGGTATCTTGGCTGACTCGAATCTCCTGCTGTCAGCTTTACAGCTAACAGCAAGGAGAAGGGAACTTTAAAACGTTCTCTCTCTCAAACCATAAAGGTTTGCCATCAGCAACCACATAATCAATAAGTGAGCAAGTCCAGTGGAAGACATACATGCTGAAGCCATGACACTATCTCCACCGTGTTTCACAGATGAGGTGGTATGCTTTGGATCATGTGCAGTTTCTTTCGTTCTCCACACTTTCTTTATTCCATCACTCTAGTACAGGTTAATAGTCACCTCATCTGTTCATAAGACTTAGGGCTCGATTCAAATGTTGGAGTTAAAACTAGCGTGAAGAAAAAAACTGGCTTCGCGAGTTAAACCAAACTGGGTAACGTGAGATTCAAATGTTCCATACCCAAAAGAGTTAACGCGCGACGGCCTACAAAACACACGAAGACTACAAAACTGGAGTCGCCAAATATTTGACCTCATCGTCGACGCCAAACACGCGAGAAACGCGAGAAACGTCTCCAAAAGCAAAAAACAAGCGAAACGTCCAACGTTACCAAGCGCTCCAGCCAATCACAGCCCCCCAAAGTATCAAGTTCAGTCGACAAAACTATAAATAGACCCAAAATCACCTACGCACCTTTGTCTGTTATCGAGTTCACAGAGCTAGATCTCAGGACCCAAGGAGTGGAGGTTAGTTTTACAGAGTGAGAGGTAGAGAGGAGCACAGCACACAGTTAGGAGTTGGAGAGCATTGGGACACCACAAAAATACACATAAAACACTTTTGCACATATCCATCACACACATTCAAACACAAACACACATACACACACATAGCTCATTTTTATTTTGATAACACATCACACCTTTATTTTTTTTTTGACAGTGTGAGTCTGTGAGTGCAAGTGAGTGACAGAGAGTGAGTGAGTGAGTGTGTGAGGGCCTGAGTGAGTGCCTGGGTGTGAGTGTGTGAGAGCAATGGAGAGGAGAGGAGAGAGGGGTGGGGAGTGTAGGAGGAGAGGAGGAGGAGATGCAGGGGGGCATCCCTGGTCAGGGTAGGGGAGGGAGAAGGAGATCACTGGGGCGGAGGGGCAGCCACCTGAGGGCAGGCACATCCAGTGCAGGGGCAGAGACAGTGGGACGAGGGGTAGACCCCCTGCACCACACACAGCCAGGGCCAGTGCAGGCAGGGCTGGAGAGCCACAGCCAAGGCTCTCAACAAACTGTTGGTGGTGAGGAGGAGGAAAGGGCGAGAGAGCCCAGGTTCTCTGAGGAGGAGAACCTTGTCCTCTGTGAGGCTGTTGTTGCAAGGGAGAGGGTCCTGTTCTCCAAAGGGCCCCTTGCTGGTTTGAGCTCCAGGAGGAAGGCAGCCTGGAAGGAGGTCGTGGCTGCGGTCAACGCCGTATCCAGCCGCAGCCGGTCAGTGGAGTCCGTGAAAAAAAGGTGGACAGACTGCAAGGCCAAGGTAAGATAGTAACATAGTAACACAGTAATTCATGTTGACAATAGACCTGTGTACATCTAGTTCAACCCTTTTCCCATTTCTGTCTCCCATTGTGAAGGTGAAGAGGAAGATGGGTGAGCAGGCCTTGCATGCTGCTGGTACAGGAGGTGGTCCGCCCCTGCGTGTGGAATATACCCAGTGGGAGGAGGCTGTATGCAGGACAATCTCCGCCATCACGGTCCATGGTGTTCCTGGATGGAGCGACACTGGGGATGAAAGGAGCCTCCAGTCCACTGGTACGTGCATCAAGGCCCACACACATCACACATAACTGACACCTAACAGACAGAGACAAACACAGTGACACCTGAACACATGGACAGCATTCCACACCACAATCCAACCACACAGCTTGGAGGGATGTCAAACAAGGACAGAATACCTGACGAACCCAGCCAGAATGGTAATGCTAAAGTCCCTATTGAACCCTCTTCATGCTGTCCAAAACAACATCATACACAGCACAAATCCAATGCACACTGTCATGTGTCAGTCACAGATCTAAATGTTCTGTGTATCACAATGTCATACAAAGAGTGACAAAGAGGTCAGCACACAACCCCTTGAGTGCCACAGGGATAAGCAATGCATTGTTCAACAAAACACTGTCTAGTCCCCTGGCACCCAAAGGGTTATCAGAGAATAGCAAGGAGGGGAATTGGTGTGTTTCATATTGTATTGTTACTGCATGTCAGAGCTAGGTGTTGAACATGTAGGTAGTTAGTACAAGAGGAAGTTTCAGCATTCTGCATCATATGTAGACTGCAGGGTGTTGCTGGCCAGGGGACATTCCCCACCATCACCACTCTGCAGGACATATGTGATTCACAAGGCTAAATCCTGATGGGGGGGGCATTCACTAGGGTGTCAGAAAGAGGTGGCAATGTTTACATGATGACAACAACAGTGTCATCACACCTGCAATCCCTGTGTTATCCTTGGGAGCCAATGCACTGAGATCTAAACAACATGTGATACACCAGTGCTTAAGCTCAACATCATGACATAGGAAAACAAAGAAGTAACCCCTAACAGTACAGCATAACCATGCACATGTTTGCTGTGTGTTATGATTATGTCTGTCCTGGGTTGTGTTTGTGTGTCCTCCAGCTGATTAGGTTGTTGGGTACCACAGATCATGTTGCTTGGTGTGCTTGGTCTGTTCCTGTTGCTGACACCATCGGTTGGACTCTGTGGTCATCGTTCACCACTGGTGCATTGTTGTGTTAAGAGGTCACAGTGTTTCTGTTGTTGAAGCTAAGTGTATGACATGCAATAGGTTTGTGTCACTCAAGGTGTCATGTTTTATTTTTGGTCACCACATGTATTATGATGAATGGGGATAGCAAGGAGGTTTATGCCTTGCCATCCCCACTGCTCAGGATACACATGATGACCAAATCTACAACACTGTAGGTTAGAACAATCAATGTATGGGATCACATCAAGCTAAGCAATGTGTGTCAGGATGGTAACCAATGCATTGCCAAGCTATGCAATGGATACTATCCTGCCACTCAACGGTTCACATGTCATTGTAACAGTAGTGCAGCACTCCTGTCACGGCTCAAATCACTAATTCCATCATGTCATTTGCCCCCACAGCTTACCAAACATCCCGAGCAGAGGAGTCCGGGGAAACCTCCTGTGAGGAGGCCACCACCTCAGGAGTGCTACCACCACAGCAGCAACCACAGCAAGGCCCCCAGCAGCAGCAGCAGCGGCCCCAGCAAGGCCCCCAGCAGCAGCAGCAGCGGCCCCAGCAAGGCCCCCAGCAGCAGCAGCGGCCCCAGCAGCAGCGGCCCCAGCAGCAGCGGCCCCAGCAGCAGCGGCCCCAGCAGCAGCGGCCCCAGCAGCAGTGGCCCCAGCAGCAGCAGCAGCGGCCCCAGCAGCAGTGGCCCCAGCAGCAGCAGCAGTGGCCCCAGCAGCAGTGGCCCCAGCAGCAGTGGCCCCAGCAGCAGCAGCAGTGGCCCCAGCAAGGCCCCCAGCAGTGGCCCCAGCAAGATCCTGGCGTCCACGTGTCTCCACCACTGCAGCCTATGGCGAGGCACAGAATGCCACAGGCTGTCCAGATGCCAGGACATGCAGAGTCCAGCATGTGGGCTAGGCCTCAGCCCCCCCTAAGGAGATCCGGAAGCCAGGAGGCATCCCTGATGTGGCCCCTGGACTACCAACATATTGGCCTGATCGGGGAGCCACAGCAGCCACAGGGGCGCACAGTTTTCACCCCACCACCACCACCAACGCCATCCCCCCCAACCACACCAACAGATGTGCCCCATCCTGAGGCTGCGGTAACAGAGGGTAGTGAGGGGTCCGTGGATCGGTTCTCCACATCCCCCCACAGCCTCCATGTTGCAGTCTCTCCTGAGGCACCCCATGGTCGTCCGCTCACACCACCACCTCTGCCAGCCTCCATGCCCACCACGCCTGTGTCACCTGCGCCCACAGCAGCCCTCGACGCGGCATGTGTGGCTGTCCAGGGTGAGCAGGTGACAGTGTTACGGAGGTGTGCCCGATCCCTGCGTAGGATTGAGGTGGATATAGGGAGGATCATGGGGTGCCTCCGGGCCATGGAGGCACAACAGGTAGTCGCCAACACACAGCAGGCACAATTTAACACCGGCATGATGGAGGTGCTGGGACACATGCTGGTGGAGATGCGTGAAACAAACAGGCGGGAAAACCAGCGCCACAACATGGGCCAGCCATCACAACAGGGGTCCAGTAATGCATCTCCAGCCAGCAGTGATCCACCACCACCACCACCACCACCATCCACCAGACACCCACGGGTAACCCGCCGCAGTCAGAGGCAATCCACCTCTGCAGCCCCCCCCCCCTTACCCTCCCAAGAAAAAGAAGTAGGGCCAACCTTCTTCAGGCCCGTTTAATAAATGTTTGCACTTTTTCACTACATCTGTGTCCATGCATGTTTCTCATCCAATATGTGGTTTGTTTGGCCGAGTTGTCTCCAATGCATTGCAAAGCTATGCAGTGAACACAACTCATTCACATCTAACATGGGTGTCAGGGAATGAGTTGTCTCCAATGCATTGCAAAGCTATGCAGTGAACACAACTCATTCACATCTAACATGGGTGTCAGGGAATGAGTTGTCTCCAATGCATTGCAAAGCTATGCAGTGAACACAACTCATTCACGATGAATGGAGTCACAAGCTTTTACAGCAGGGGTGAACACACACATCACATACACACGTTTGTCCAAGTTCAAATCACAGACATTTGGAAGTCAAACAACATCAGGATGTTGTTCCATGATGTGACTTGAACTTGAACAACATGAACACATTACATACATCAACAACATGATCGCAATTAAGGGGATAGTAATGCTTGGAATGTGTCATGATATATGTAGTTGGGTTCACCACCCTGATTGGAACAAGGGAACTCCCACTGCTGAAAGGTGTCTCTTTCCAAGGTTATCCGAGCTCAGAGCTTGAAGTCATGGGTCAAATATTACATTGTCCTGAAGGTGTTAAATGGCGCTGTTGCAACTTCATCCTATGGGGATTCATGGTGCAGGGACCGGAGCTGTCCATAAGATGTTGTATCAACAGCGCCACATGACACATTCATGCCACTGTGATATTGGATCTATGGATGTAAACTTTGAGCTGTAACCACTTTGGAATAAAACACCTGTCAGCAAGGAAGTTCACTTGTTTTACTCAGGGTGATAAACCCAACTACATGGATTTCCAAACATTACAAGTATCACTATCATCTATCTCTTTGAAACCCTGATGGGAAAGGTAATCAGTGACACAAGATATATAGTCATATCACATGTTTTATTGACATCAACACAAACAGATTATCCCCATGGACGTCGAGTCAACATGTCACCGGAACAAACTGCTGGACCATGAGGAGTCATGCCATAGATGCCTGCAGAGAGTGAAAACGAGATTTGTAGATGCACTATCAACACAACAGTCATGCTATTGCTTTACCACCATCATGCCCTTGAGGTACACAACACATTGATCAACAATGCTTTGGAGACCTTACTGGCACTCCACGGTGACAGCTTTGTTATGTGACAGAGTGAACAATCTATTTGTTGTCAACGTGTTGTGTAGCCATCATGACCTTATTTTGTGTGGATAAAGGTGTTGGCTAGCAGACATATGTATATGTGTGTGGACACACACATCATATCGTAAACCAAGCCCCCTGGAACAGGTGAACTATTTCATGGATCTCGATCTACATACTGATAAGGTGTGTGTGCTCAGGGTCCGTGTCACATACATACATATGTCTGCTTGCCATCCCCTTGATGAACACCTCATATGGTCATAACACATGGACAACACACATTGTCAAACAATGGAGTGGAATATTCCTTGTGCTATGTACACACACACAAACAAGTCAGCATGGCAGGCCTTGCAACCTAACGGATCATTATTGCCATACCTTAGACAACACCACACACAACCACCATCCCCATTCAGCTACATTGGGCATTGCTCACATTCTAGCTAAGTCTGATCCATTATCCCCTGAACCATTCGAGTGACAGAGGGGTACACAACTGAGTGCCTTGTAATGTTTTGTGTGCACCTATGGCCCTCAAGGGGTTAAAACATGGTATTGCTATGTGGCATCCATTACATGTCATTGCATTGGGTATTCCTCTGTGACTCACAGGGTTCCACATGTGTCATGGCTTTGCTCAACTTGGTAGATGTAGTTTCACATCAGTACAACTCAGTATGTGATAGACATGGACCATATGGTTTACCTTTGATGCGAGGATGAAGGATGATGTCCTTGACATGGTAGGACTATGCTGTTGGGTCATCCTGTGGAGTGGAACAGATAATCATTGTTGGTTTACATGTTTGCATGCATTCCACAAGCACACCCACAATCACACATGCATGGTACTCACAGGTGAAGTAGTCCCTGATGAGCCTGTTTCGCATCTGTGTCCCTGTCAACAGATCCTCCCCTCCATCAGTGGGAACAGGGACCTCCACAGGCTGGTGTGGCTGCACATCCTCCACGAGACGTGTGTCCACAGCTATGTTATGCAACAAGGCACATGCCTGGACGATGTCACATACCTTAGCTGGTGTATACTGCAGAGCACCCCCAGACTGATCCAGGCAACGGAACCTGGATTTGAGCTGGCCAAATGTGCGCTCAATGACATTCCTGGTCCGGACATGTGCCTCATTGTAGCGCTCCTCAGCAGGTGTCTGTGGATTTGCGATTGGTGTGAGCAGCCAACACTTGCACCCATAGCCAGCATCACCTGTAGATGAGTAGTAACATGGTGTCATGTTACATGGATGATGTATTCATGGGGTGGGGAGTCACAAAGCAGTGATGTAGAGGTGAAGTGATGGAGATGACTTCTCTGGTCCATCACTTCTCCAAATTCCATGTTATTCTATGGAGCCTATGCACAGAGATGTCCACAGTTGAAGGGACGTGGGCACATGACCAACATGTCATTACATGGAAGGTGCAGACGTGATGACATGGTAGAGTCATCTGATCTTCATCACCTCTTCATCAACACTTGGTGTTTCCCCCCCCTTTGTGTCATGCACATACTGAAATGGGTATGTACATGCGTCATGTGCATGCACCTGTGGATGTGGGGGTGTGTGTTCTCTGTTGACTCACCCAACAGCCATCCTCCTGTATGTGTACCGTTCTCAAAATCCCTGTGTACAGAGGAGTTGGTGAGGATGTGTGAGTCGTGACAACTCCCAGGGAATTTTGCACACACATTGGTAATCCTCATCCCGGCATCACACACCATCTGTACATTGATTGAGTGGTAACTCTTCCTGTTGACATAGAGATGTGGATGATGTGCATGGGCTCTTAATCGGATGTGTGTGCAATCAATGGCCCCCATGACCCTGGGCATTCCTCCCCTGGCGTAGAAGGCCTGCTTCACCCGTGCCCACTCCATGTTTGTTGTAGGGAAGTGGACGTAGGCACTTGCCTTCCTCTTCAGTGCTGTCAACACCTGTGTCAGTGCCCTGGAGCAGGTGGACTGGGACATTCCAGACACATATCCCTCTGTGGATTGGAATGATCCACTTGCCATGAAGTGGATGGAACACATAAGCTTCTGCAGTCCTGTCAGGGCACGGTTTGCAGAGTAAACAGGGTCTATATCATCTTTGATCACCTGATACAGGTTTAGCAGGCTCTCGGATGTCAGCCTGTATCTGTCCCTGACTTCTTCCTCAGTCATTCCCAGCAGCGTTACCCTGGTGCGATATATCCGGGGCCTGGCCATTTGTCTGCCAGCCCTCTGCTGCTCCACAGGTCCCTGTGGCAGCTGGGGGGCATCCTGTCGTTGCAGCTGAGGTGCTGCTGGTAGGTGCTGTCCTCCAGGTGGGGATGGCTCTTCAGCTGGAGCATGAACAGCTGCAGGAGGTGACGGCTGTTGCACAGGGGTGCTTGGAGGGGGATGGGGAGCCCTAGCCCTCTCACGCCTACGCCTCCGCTGTCGCCTCAGGTAAAGGTATGTGTACATATTGTTGTTCTGTTCTCTTCTGTTGTGTTTTTTTGTTTTTTTTTCTCTCTCCATCTGAGAAGGGTGGGCTGTAACTTTTAAACAGCAGTAGGGTGTTGTCAATGAGCAGTCATGTGGTCATAATGGACTAATGATAAGGTGTGTGTGTTATCCAGGTAATTGTTTTCTGGTGTGTCTGTGGTTAGTGGTGTGATTATTTGTAATTGGTATGTAGCTGTCAGGTGTGTGTTTTGTCTCCATGTACTGCTAAGGTTACATTGGTGAGTTGATTTGATGTTGGAGTGACAGGTGTGCATGTGGTGTTGTGTGTTAACCCCTGTTGGTCCAAGGTGTTTTGGGATGTCTTATGTTGTGCTGCTTTGTGTTCCCCTTGTCCCTGTGGAGTTGCTCGATTGTTATTGTTTGTCTGTGACTTGTTTGTATGGTGTAGGCCAGTGGTTCACAAGCAGGGTATCATGTGATGTTGGTGTGCCATGTGTACCAGCTCAGGGTGCGTCACTTTTCCCATGTTGTTATGTTCTGCATTGGTGTTTGATGATATTGATTTTACACATTTTTGGGTAGATGTGCATATGTGACATTTGAGGCACCATTTCTCCACATTGTCATTGACACAGTTGGACCTGATGTTGGGCATATGTTATTTTAATTTGGGTATTCCCTTGTGCCCTCAGGGGATGCCCTGGAATATCCAGATTGCATGTTAGGTGTGTTTTGGGTGGAGGGGTTGTGTAGCACTGTTGTGGGCCTTGTTGTTGTATTTGCTAGGCATTGCAGGGGTTAATATTGACTTCTGTATGCTTGGCTTCTGTCCTTGAATGACCTGCTTCTCTCTTTTATTTTCAGCGAAGGTGATTTTCTAGTCTGAGTTGTGTGCTTTTCTCCAAAAAAAAATAGGCGTTAGATTTCTGGAGAGAAATGTTGCAATTTAACGCGCGTTAGCCCTAACTCCAACATTTGAATCGCTTTTGGCGTCGCTTGTACATTATCCTCTATGGGTGAGATCTTGCTGTTCTGGCGACGGGCGACGTGTGTTTCAGAACTGGCGTCGCTTGTTTCTAGTGGAACATTTGCATTGCTCAATTGACGTTAAAACCAGCGTCGCCAGTTTTTTCTGGCGACGCCAACATTTGAATCGAGCCCTTAGTTCCAAAACTCTATGGGTTTTCATGTAGTTTTTTTGCATACTGTAACATGGCCTCTCTGTTTTTGAGGCTTACCAGTAGTTGCATTATTGCCCTCTTTGACACTTCTGTGCCTACATCCTGCAGAATGTTCATAATGCACTTAAAACGCTCTAGCATTAAAGGGGTTAAAAGCCTAATTTAATTTAAATTTACTGGAATGTTTATTTGTCCCCTATGGGGCAGCTGGTTTTCTCCAGAATAACACCAGTTTGCAGTTATAAATATGGGCCATTGGGTGTTGTCCTATTCACTTGCTGTAGAATGTTTTTGTGAACACTCCACTCTCATTTTAAACATGACCCGAATGGCTAACCTACTTGGATCAAGAAAAACTTAGGATGGGCTAGCAAAACACCGCAAATTACTGACTGCATTTATCTCATGATGTTAATCTGTCTGACGAGGACATGTTGCTACACTTATTACTCCACATCCACGGGTTATAATGTGGTAAAAGGCCACAAGGATGCCATGTGTACGGGACACAGTATTAACATACCGCCTCTTGTTTCTCTGTTGTTCAGCCATCTGCTCCATTAGTTCCTGCCTGTACCGCTCTTTTCTTCTCTTTTGTGCTTCCTCTTTATCTGACCCACCTAAGAAGATGGAAACATTTTATTTTTAATATTGGTCCAATATTGGGTCTACACTTTCTAGTTCTGAAGGAATATTTAAATAAAAAACAGTAGTGTAACACTGCAAGAAATTGTGATCTATCTTTAACTCATAATTATCTAAAGGATTTGTGTGTCCAACATGTTTTCATGTCTATATCTCAGAAGGACACTGAATGACAAGGATAAGCTTCACATTGCAAAGATGATAAAATAGAAAAAAAAAAAAAAAAAAAAAAAAGACTTTTTTTTTTTTTTTTTTTTTGAGAAAATGTGATATACAGCAGATTAACCCTTTAAGAAACAGAGGGGTACATCAAGATATTGCTTTACAATGCACCGCCCACCTACCTGGTCCTTAACATGCTAATGTAATAAAATCAAGAATAAGCATTTGTATATCATCATTACCCAAAATTCTTGCTTGCAGTAGATCAAGTGTAATTATGTGGCATGATAAGAGGATTTCATTCTTACCTGTTAAATCCTTTTCTCTTAGTCCATATAGCTTACAGGTAACTCTGTGAAGGCAACCACCCCTTTAAGTAGGCTGGAACAATTCTTGAAAAGGAGCGCAGGTTGGAGCCTTTCTTCCCTCCTTAGCTGGTCACCAGCCAATCCCCAACCAGTTATATTTGTGACGCTAACTATTGACTAGTTATCAAGAAGGAAAAAGAAGACTCCTGTGAGCATGAACCCAAAAAAACTCCCACGTTCAGTCACAGGAGAACCAATCATGGTCCCTTGACAGGGTGGAAGACCTGTAAGCTATATGGACTAAGAGAAAAGGATTTAACAGGTAAGACTAAAATCCTCTTCTCCGTCATCCAATATAGCTTACAGGTAACTCTGGGATGTACAAACATTGAGTTTCCCAGTGGTGGTGGGAAAGAAGGTAAGGACCAGGTGTCGGTCCCCAAAGTCACCAGAGCTCATAAGGACCAATCAGATCATAGGATAGACCTAAACAACAAAGTGTCAAAGGACACTGAACTGGAATACAACAAACCAGTAATTGTAACACAGAACACTGAACTAGAGCCAACCGGGGTCAACAGTCAAAGATTACGGAGACATACTGAGTAAAGTCCTAGATAGGCAAGGCTGCCTCCAGGACCTTCCTACAATGCTGACGTCAGCCGAAGCCAGCACATCAACACGATAGTGTTTAGAGAAAGTGGCCATCTTGCACAACTGATCAGCAGAGGTCTGATTCCTGTAGGCCCACGAGGCCCCAGTGGACCTGGTGGAATGAGCCGTGATCAGAAAAGGAACAGGCTTCTTCCTGAGTTCATAGGCCTTACGAATGGTAGACTTGATCCAGGAGGCAATAGTCACCTTGGATGCAGGTTTACCCTCAGGAATGACGAATAGTGTGTCAGACTGACGAAAGGTTTCAGTGTGGTGAACACAGAACTTAAGGCAGCGCACCACATCTAACAAGTGGAGATCCCTCTCCTTGTCAGATGTATGATCAGGACAAAACGAAGGCACAACAATCTCTTGATTGATGTGGAACTCAGAAATGACCTTAGGGAGAAATTCCTGAGAGGTACGAAGAACTGCCTTGTCCTTATGAAACACCAAGAAAGGCGGTTTGCAGGACAAAGCTTGGAGTTCAGCAACCCTGCGGACAGAAACGATTGCCAAAAGGAAAGCCATTTTCCAAGTCAGAAGACGAAGAGGAATAGCGGCCAGAGATTCAAAAGGAGGGCGCTGTAAGATACTCAGCACCAAATTAAGATCCCACTGAGAAGCGGGACTCTTAAAGGCAGGGCGAGCATAAGAAGCACCCTGAAAGAAAACCTTTACATCATGGCAATGCGCTTTTGGAAAAAGACAGAGAGCGCAGAATTTTGAACCTTCAAGGAACTCTGGCTGGAGGTCCTTGTCCACACCATCCTGTAGGACAGTAGGAAGGTTGAAGTGTTGTGAGGACAGATCTCTATCCACACAACAAGAGTGGAAAATAGACCAGATTCTGTGGTTTTGAAGCATAGTAGCTATGACTTCTGAAGAAAAACCTTTCTTCCGCAATATGGAGGATTCAACTGCCAGGCCGTCAAACCCAGACGGTCCACATCCACACCCTCTCGTGAGCCATCACAAATGGTACTACCTCTATGGTGGATATCAACTTCCCCACTAGAAAGGTTAATTTCTTGGACGGAATTGGATCTAAAGCCAGAACAGATGACACCTTGTGGGTGATCTCATGAATTACTTCGTCCGTAAGAAATATCATACGTTCCAGGGTGTCGAACAGATTTAGATTACCTCTGGTTTCTACCTAGAAAGGATGAAAGGCTGAGTTGACCCTCAAGACTAGAATGTGCAACCCTGAGGATTGGACAGATTCTACATCTGGTTTATCATTCACCATTTGCCTTTACTTATTTTCATTTTTTACGTTGATGACCCTGACAGAGCTTCCTGGATCTGTTTAAAGAGAGAGAGCTATCTGTCTGGGAATGTGAAAGAAAGTATAGTGATACAATTTAAAAAGGCACTCAGTGCTGCAGAGATAGAATTACATTTTATCACTGTACTACATAGATACTGCACTGACCATAACATTTTCTGGAAACACAGATAAAGGGAGCTTACTGTCATGGGCATAAAAGCTGCAAGAAAAAAATTAATTAAAAAATTATAGGCTATAAGAACATCAATAGTTTGGCCAACAATTTTTATATTACATAAAGCCAATTAACAAAGCCCCTAAAGTGACAGTTACTACTAATAATAATAATTCTCCCCTTTTCACACTACAGAAAGACACTAGACAGGGCTGCCCACTTTCTTCAATATTATTTGACATAACCCTCAATCCACTTATTTGCCATCTTAATGAGAGGACATCGTCTGAAGGCATTGTGATGGGTCATAGTGCAGTAAAGCCATCGGCTTTTGCTGATGACATGTTATTTATTAGTAATTCTGAAGAAGCAATCCCAGAGATACAAGTGTTGGGGGGAGATTGGGAGGACTTCAGTCTTGCACATCAATTCAGGAAAACCAGAAGCATTTTGGCTGGGTAATTTCCCAGTGCCTGTCCCTCCCCCCGACACCACTGAAATGGGCCAAGAAGTCAATAAAATATCTACCAAAGACATACAGGACTTACAGTCTTATAACTTGACACCTACTGTTAATAACATGTATACAGACTTCAAAAACTCCTTATTGCATTTCTCAGTAGGATCCATTTGACCAAGACTGTCACATTTCCAAGATTATTATACATTTTGCAAACCGTCACCAGGTACATTAACAAACAAGACAGACACTGTAACAGAATCAGAGAAACCCTTCTGCCTCAAGATGCTAGCTTCAAAAGCCAGGACATCAAAATCAAGTTGTGCACATATGGATGGTAAAACAGGCCCACAAACAGAACATCAAAGTGAAGAAAGCACCAAAATGTCTCCTCCACCGATAGAATGAGAAGATTAAAAAAAAAAAAAAAACAGACCCGAAGGGGCCAAAATGGAGCAATCAGAATGACAAGAGCCTTTTCCTTTCTGATTTTCCTCAACACCCATGGAATCAGTAGAACCGGAGAAAAGACATATGTCAGAGGAAAATTTCATGGAATGACCATCATGTCTGCCATGCGATCCAGAGGATTCTGGGACGTGAAGCAGAACTGCAGAACATTGTTGTTCAGCCAAGAGGCCATTAGGTCCACTGTTGGGGGACCCCACAGTCAAGCACTCTGACTGAGATGGCAATTGCTGAGATCCAGATGTTTGTGACTGCGAAAGTCTGCCACAATGCCGTCTACCTCTGGAATATGAACAACGGAGAGCCGGCATCCAAGCCTCTGACAGAGCAAAAATCAAATGAACCCTGACCCATGCAGCCGCACTCCTGTAACCTCCCTGGCGGCTGATGTAAGCTATACCGTTGCATTGTCTGACTGGATCTGCATTGGGAAACCCTGGAGGGACTCTGACAATGCCTCAGAGCTAGGTGAATTTCTCAAAGCTCCAGAACACTGATGGGCAGAGTGCACTCCTCCAAGGTCCAAAAGCCTTGTGCAGTGAGGCGACAGAGCCGTGCCCGAGCCTGTCAGGCTGCCATCCATCGTAACCATGACCCAATTCAAGATGGCCAGGGACTGACCCAAGTCAGGATGGCCAGGGACTGACCCAAGTCAGGATGGCCAGGGACTGACCCAAGTCAGGATGGCCAGGGACTGACCCAAGTCAGGATGGCCAGGGACTGACCCAAGTCAGGATGGCCAAGGAATGACCCAAGTCAGGATGGCCAAGGAATGACCCAAGTCAGGATGGCCAAGGAATGACCCAAGTCAGGATGGGGGTGAAGATCCGTTTTTGTCCTAGCGGACAGAAAACTGACATGAGAAAGATCCCATTGTTGTCTGGACCAATACCTGAGAATTTCCAGGTGCAATTCCCAAGTGTGGAACTGCTCAAACAGGCCCTGGATGTGGTCCTGTTGGAGCAATTCCCAAGTATTGAATTGCTCGAACAGGACCATCTCCAGGGCTGAGACTAGATAGTCCAGCATCTGCATGTATTACTGCACCGTTGTTGATGGCCAGGAAACTGCTTGAGACACCTGCAGGGATAACTACCTTGTCGTCAATAGAAAGACCTTTCCCTGCAGTGTGCTGAATCTCATACTAAGAAAGTGAAGAACCTGAGAAGGAAACTAGAGATGATTTCTTGAGAAGGAGAGTATGTATATATCAGACAACAAGGAAGCTTTGCCCTCCTGGACACTCCTGTCAAAATCGCACCCCTGTGAAGTTAGCTGCAGAGATTTTGACAGCAGTGGCCAGGGGCTTCATGACGACTTGTTGGATGCGGGCAATATTATATTTTTTATATATAACATTCCTATACCATTTATAAAAGTGGTCTTCTTGGTGTATTGTGCCCCTTTTGACCTCCTGTACTGACCATGAGGACTTGCTGAAGAGTTAGTGAGTAGCTGGTGCAGAGGCTACTCTTTACACACCAAATCAGTTGCAAACGGAGCTAATAAAGTAACACAACATTTGTCAAATTATATAAAAGAAAAAAAAAGGTCCTACAAATCAACATGTTCCCTTAACATTTCACAGTCTCACACTAGAAGAACCAATTTCAAAGAAACCAGAATATGAACTAGATGCTATTCTACATAATTTCTGATGCATCTTATTGTCCCAGAAATCAGAAAGCTTTACAAAAGAATAACAACATGAGACACACATGCTGCTGGATACTGCTGCCCATACCTAGTTGTAGACCAGTAGAAAAGCTTTCTTCCTTTAGGTTTGCAGATTTGGCACGCTCATTAGTTTGGAGTGGGATTTCAGCTTTCAGTCTAGGAAAAATAGGAACAACACAGGTATAGAACAACTGTACAGATGTCAAGACAATGAAGCCATGGCACAGTTTTGGCATATAAATAACATCAATTTAATTAACCCTTTCTGTGCAAATTCTTTGTACCTTATTGCTGTCTGATATCACTTTCAGGCATAAAGATGCACTTAAAGGCATAGCAATGTTTCATAATTAAAGCAGCTCTAATTAATCTTCATAGTATTTGGGCCTTGGAGAGTGTTATTTCAATTCTGTCAAAGTTATAGTTCAAGAGTAACTGAATGATAAAGTATCCCCCTCCCGCCCCATTTACTGATATAACACTGCTCAGCTCAGAGCAGCAAGGATGTGCCCAGGTAGATTGCAGAGAGGGTCAATCTTCAATTAAGATAAAGGAAAAAGCTGAAAAACTTGTCAAGGGGAGCAGGGTTTTCATTGTTCTCACAGTAAGAAGATTGTCCCTTGCTGTGAGCTGTCTGGTCAAGCAACCAGATTCCACACCTGACGTGAACAGTGTCACACTAGGTGAAATTGGCGGGAGGGGGATACTTTATCATTCAATTACTCTTGAACTACAACTCTGACAGTATTGAAATAACACTCTCTGTGGCTCAAATACTATGAAGATTAATTGGAGCTGCTGTTTTTCTGAAACATTACTATCACTTTAACTATACATTTTAAGGTAATGAATTAGGGTTCAATTGGTCTTTCCCAAGCTGTGTAGGTCAGGGAATAGGCAAATAAATGTGGCTCTACAGGCAATTACATCATCCTTAGCTGGCCAAAGGTAAAATGACACAAAAAAGTAAGTTTCTTGCATTGTTTTTTATATTCAATATAACGTTAGTGAATCCAGTTAATGAGATGTGAGCTGAAAAATTACATCAAGAGACAAAAATGGTTCCACTCAAAAGTAAGTTGAGGCCAGTATGTTATTTTACTGTGTTATAAACAAGTTGGTCAAGAATACTGCTGTGATTAATAGTAAATGTGAGGACTTTCACAACAAAATGCCATTTTCAGCTGTCCACTAGAGAAGATGGGCTACTGTCTTACCTGGCCTTTGTGAGAGATGTGTTGGGTCTTCGATTTGATTGTTCTCTGAAATCGTCTTCATAGTCAATGGGAGGTTCTCGATCTCTTCTTTCTCTGTAGGGCCTGCAGTTCACAGCTTACTCATTAGCACAAAATCTCACTTAACACAGTGAGTTTGGAATTGGTGAAGAGTAAATACAGGCAAGCTATTTACTTTATATTTCAATTTTTTAATGCACTTGAAGAAGAAACCTATGTGGTTTAGAACACTCTGTACTCTGTGAAGAACTATCATCAACATAAATGAAACAGAATTTCTTGAGGACCACAACAGCCAAAAAAAGTTGTTAAAGGTGCAGTGACTCCACTAGAAAACATTTTCTTTAATAAAAATGGTTTTGAGGGCTTTTTCTATGATGCTTCCTCTGATCAAAAAAAAAAGAAAAAATCTATTAGTTTTTTTATATTTTCATCCTTTTTGAAGTTTCTTCTGGTCAGGTAAAATCAACTGATCTCTCCTCCTCCTGTCCCTGTTTTCATTTAAACCTCCCAGAGATGAAATCAGATACAAAGGAAATCTTTAGGTGCAGCATGAACCGAGGGGGATGGTAGACTTTCTAAAGCTACCACCACCAGATTAGGAGAGATCCAGGGCAAGGACTCTCCCCCATTGCTATAGCAACACATGCAAACATAGGATTTTAGTGTTCTTGCCTGGTAAATCATTTTCCCTTTAGTGGATATGGAATAAGGTACCATGGGGTTAAGTCCATCCTCTTAAAGGGCAGGACACATCTCAAAAGACAGACTATTATAGGTGGAGACTCCCTCCTCCACCTCAACCCTTCCCCCACCTGTATCCCAGAATTCATGTGAACGAAGCCACACAAATAAAAACAAGTGCGAAAGAGAAGAAGAAAATCTCCTACAAGAAAAAGACTCAAAAAGGACTAAGCATCCCAGGAAGGCCAGTCCAGGAAACAAAAGGTCCCTTTCGTTGGGTGGGAGACCTGTGTTCCATATGGACTAAAACTAAAAGAATTTAACAGGTAAGAACACTAAAATCCTATTACCTTTTATGTCCAATATAGAACACAGGTACCATGGGGATATATCAACACCAAGTTCCCAGAGGTGGGGAAAAAAGAAGAAAGGACCTCACACAAGTCTCCAGGACTATCCAGTACCTGGTTAACCTAAGCAGTAAGTGTAGTCAGACACTGAAACTGCACAGCACACAAGAAGAAGAGCCAACAGGGTGCAAACAACAGAACAACAGTGTGACAACTAAGTGTGTAGGACCCTAAACAGGCAGAACTGCCTGCAGGACCTTCCAGCTAAAGCTGGCCTCGGCCAAGGCCAGAACATCAACACGGTAGAGCTTTGCAAAGTTATGAAAGGAGGACCAAGTCACTGCCTTGCACAACTTCTCAGCCTAGGACTTATTCTTGTAGGCCCAAGGGGCTCCCACAGACTGGTGGAATATGCCATCATCTTAAAGGGAACAGGTTTGATACCTAGTACATACGCCTGACATATGGCAGCCTTGATCAACTGTGACCTTGAAAGCAGCCTGAACTGCCCTAGGACCCTCAGGGATGACAAATAGAAAGTCAGCCTTGAGAAAAGGCTCAGTACGATGCACATTCAGTTTAAGGCAACACACAACGTCCAACAGATAGAGATCATTCTCCTTATCAGACTTAGGTCAAGACAAAACGAAGGTACAACAATCTCGTGATAGATGTAGAACTCAGAGAACACCTTAGGAAAAAACTCCTGAGAGGTTTGAAGCACCAATGAAACACCAGGAATGGGGATTTGCAAGACAAAGCCTGCAATTAAGCGACACTCCGGACCGAGAATACTGCCAAAAGAAAGGACATCTTAAGGTTCAGTAGACGCAAAGGGATTAAAGGGTGGCCTAGCAAGACTCCCAAAACCAAATTATAGTCACACAGAGGAGTGGGGCTTTAAAGGCAGGGAAAGCAAGAGCCAATCCCTGAAGAAAAACCTTGATATCCAGTATGGGGGCAATATGTCTCTGGAAAAACACAAAGCGTTGAAATTTTAACTTGTTCATTCAATCCTGGAAAAAGACAGCACACCAAAGGAAGGTCAAATTCATGCGAGGACCCAGTCTTGCCCATGCACCACTTATGAAAGAGAGACCATATCATATGGCAGGCCTTGAAAGAGACTGGCTTTGTGGTCTGAATCGTAGTGAAAATTACCTGCACGGGAAAAACCTTTTCTCTTCAGGATGTTATCTTCAAGAGCCATGCCTTCAAAGCCAGTTTATCTACATTCTTGTGCCACAGGCAACCCTGGAGTAGGAAGTTGTAGTGGATCCTGAATGGAAAAACTGGCCAGGTCCACAAACCACGCAAACCAGTAAGGAGTGACCAAAATGACGGTCGCACTGTCCATCCTGATCTTCCAGTGTACCCTGGGAATGAGAGGAAATGGAGGAAACACATACGCGAGGTAGAGGTTTCATGGAATAGACACTGCATTCATGGCAAAGGCCAGAGGATCTCCTATCCACAAGCAGAAGGTCGGAACCTTCCTGTTTTCACTGGTGGCCATGAGATCTATCATAGGCACACCATACTGTTGCACAATCAGGTAGAACGCTTCTGGGTTGAGTTCCCACTCGCATGGATCTACGTATTGGAGACTTAGAAGGTCAACCAGAATGTTTTCTACTCCTGGAATGTGAACAGCTTGGATTGCCGGAATGTGAGCCTTCACCCAGCAGAGAGGGTATCTCGGTTCTAACCAAGTAGCTGCACTGAGAGTGCCCCCTTGGCGATTTATGTATGCCACAGCAGTGGCATTATCCGACTGAACTCTCACTGGTTTCCCCTTCAAAAGTAAGGCTCAGTACACAAGGGCCAGCACGACTGCCCAGAGTTGTTGGACTGAAGAGTTTCTTCCTAAGCTCACTTTCTTTGGACCCCCAGGTGGCCCAGAACTGCACCACAGCACCTCAGGCTGGCATCCATCATTACCAAGGTCCACAAAGGGTTTCTCTTGTTCCAGGTTGCACCAGCGTAACCACCACTGGCCTCCAGAAAGACAGACATCTGGCAATCCAGATGCTCCAGATTCCTGGACCAGCTCTGGATGATGTGTCTCGGTAGTTCTCTCATGTGGACCCGAGATTCAATGTCTAATGTTGAAACCGGTCTGCCCAGAACCCTCATGTACTCCATGACTGTGACAGAGGGTCAACTCCAGGGCCTGGGATACTTCCTGCATCACAAGAAGAATCTTGTCCTCTGGTAGAAAGGGTTTACTCAGGCGGGTGTCGAACTTCACCATCCAGAACACCAGGTCCTGAGAGGGCACAGGAGAGGACTTGAGCATGTTCAAGATACACCAATGGTGGACCAGAAGTTGGGCACATTCTTGAACGTGACAAGCCAGGAGCTCCTCCGAGGAAGCCATGAGCAATGGATTGTTGAGATAGGGCGTCATGGAAATGCGTGGGTGCGGATAAAGACTGCTAGGGCCCCCATGACCCTGATGAAGCCAGGCCAAATGGCAGAGCCATGAACTAAAAGTGATCTGGGTCTACTGAAAAAATGCAGGTAAAGTTGGCTGACTGGGAGAATAGGAATGTGTAGATACACATCCTGAAGGTCCAGCAATGCCAGATACTCTCCAGGGCACATTGCTGCTATGACAGAATGCAAAGATTCCATCGTGAAGCGTGTAGTCACCACATACTTATTGAGATCTTTGAGGTCCAGAATAGGACAACAGCCACCGTACTTCTTTAGAACCACAAACAGGTTGGAGAAAAAACCTGACATGCACCCCAGAAGAGGTACCGAAACCAGAACCTGTTTTGCTAGCAGGGAATCCACTGCATCCTCATACAGCCTTGTTTTGTCTGAACCCTTGACAAAAAGAAGCAAAATGAGGAAGGGAACTGAAATCTATGCAGTATACCTCCTAAATTATCCACAAAACCAGCTGCTCCATGATAGAGGACTCCAAGGCATCTAAAAAAAGAAGGAGACGACGCACTACAGGTAACAACGGACCAGGATTCAGAAAGTCACACGGAGGAGTGTTTGACAGGTTTAGCCCCTGAATGTGCTCGCTTGGGCTGTCAGACCTGTCTGGGCTTTATGGCAGATTGCGAATGAGAGGCTTGAGAACCTTGCAGCCTTTGCTCCTCAGTTTGGCAGGGGGAACAAATTGCTGGATGTTTGGTGGACATCTGAGGTAACAAAGTGTTCTTACCACCAGTAGCATCACATTTAATCTGTTTCAGTTCAGGGCCAAACAGAGACTTGCCCTGAAATAGCAAGGAAACTAGTGACGTCTTAGAAGATTGGTCCAAAGACCAAATCTTCAGCCACAGAGTGCATCACTCAGCAACAGAAAAGGCAGAGGACGTAGAGGACAACCTGACAGCATCAAAAAGAACCTCAGAAACATAGCTGTTGCCTCCTTAGTTCTGGCCATAAGAACCAACATACCCTCCTTGGAAGCATCAGCATGTACAGCCTCCTTCAGCTGTTCACCCCACATGGCAACAGCCTCGGTTACCCATGCAGAGGCAAAACTAGGTCTGAGTCATATTCCAGTGGCTGCAAAAGCAGCCCCAAGGATAGAAGCCAGCTTATCAGCGGGTTCCTTCAAATCTGCCAAAGGCAAAGCAGTAAACTTAACCAACAGAGAAACAGGGGGTATGCGGTTGGTGGTAGAGGCCCACTGCACCAAGGCTGTGTCAGAAAAAGGATATTGCTTAGAGAATCATTTGTTAATGAACAGCCTCTTGTCTGGTATCTTTCCTCATCCAGAAGAATCTGGTCAAAGTGGCATTGGGATGAAAGAAAGGAGAAGACTTCTTACACCTCCATAGATAAAGACCCCTCTTCAGAGGTGTCAGAAACCTGAAGGGTCTCCAAGACTGCCCTGAGAAGCCCCTCAGGAGAGGGAAGGGGGTCATCCTCATAGGAATCCCAACAGAAGTAGGAGCAATCTTTATCTTCATATTCCCCATCTTCTTCCTCCCCTTCACATAATTCCTCCTTAGATAAGGCCATTGTCATTTGAGGAACACATATATGAATGCTGTGGAGGACTTACAAATCTGAAGTGCCCCCTGAAGCGAGAAGGCAATTTGGACCACTGACGACTGAACTGTTGTGACTCAAGCTGGCTCTTGATCAGTGCTGGAGGGCCCTGGTGGAGAAGTGGGGGGTCAAAGAACAAGAGGGGCAAAGAGAGCCTGAACAATCTCTAAGACGCCCTGTTTGGCACGAGGAACAGTAAGTGGAGGGGTAAGGATGCCCCCGAGTCCTTAAGCCTTAGATTTACCCCCATGTCCCTTAGTGTCCGACATCCTAAAAATAAAGTGCCCCAAGACTAGTAAGAAATACTATGCCCATAATAATATGCACCCTTGAAAACTTGAAAATTACACTTACCTGGCAAGCGAAGGGTTAATCTGGAGAAGGAGAGTAAGGGGAGACTGCCTCTGTGTATTATAAGCAAGAGAGAAGTAAAATGGAGGAAAATCTGACAGCCGATCGTAGGAAAGCTTGCAAAATGTGCATTCTTGGAAAAAGTAGTCTTCTCTGTTGCTGTTGCCTATCAATGCCTAAAACGCCGTTCGTGAAACTGCCACAAGCCTCCCAGATACTCATAATGTGGGTCGGATAAAGGGCATGAGGAGACCAGAAGATAGAGCCCTCTCTGACTTTCGTATCTTAAAACGGTTGCAGAGTTATGTCCCAGAGAACTTTTCCCATAAAAGTCAATGGAGCAAAGATGGAGGCGGGTGGGCTTCTGTTCTTAAAGGGACAGCATCAGTAAAATTGTGCAAAACCAAAAAGGTAACCCAGGGACCCAAATACCCTATGGAACATTGATGGGGGAAATAAAACTAAGGCCCAAGAGAAGGGAAAACATAACCCACAAAGTCCCAGAAGCACCAAAAGGCAATGAGAAGTTTAACTCCCATAAAAACACAGCTATCCTTACTCCAAAGCCCTCTGTTTTGATAACAGACAGAGAAATAAATTATCCAAATGAGTGCAAGAGCTTGAGAAGACTCAGGACGCCTCTGCATGGAGAGGCACACAACTGGGACAAAGGTGGTCCAAGGCACTCAAAGGATTATTCTCCAGTCTTCTGTGTCAGGTTATCACTGTAGCTTGAAACAAACACAGCCCCAAGAGACTGTTGGGAGGGAAAACTTGGCAGCAAAATTCCATTCCCAGGGTTGCACGGGACCACACAGCACCTATACACTGGTAAATCCACTCCAGGGAAACCCAGTAATGGTAACCCACCTAACGGGATTATACAACCCCATATCTACTAAGGAAAATAAAGAAAAATCCTAATAAGCTAAGAAATTGTTTCCTGCCTTCGTTCTTCTTCACAGGACACATGAATTATGGGATACAGGTAGGGGAAGGGTTGAGCTGGAGGAGGAGAAAGTCCCAACCCATAAGACTCTGTCTTTTGATATGTAACCCTGCAAGAGGAGGGACTCGGCCCCATCGTACCTGTGTTCCCTATTGGACTTAAGAGAAATTATTTTTTGTATCGTTATGTGAATAAAATATGTAAGAACAAAAATAAAATCACACATTGGCTTTACTGTCCTATCTTCACATGCTACTGTATTTAACTCAGTTTTTACCAAGGGGTAACTGCCCTATTAAAGGTTTAGTAATGTCTAACATTAACTAACCCTAATATTGAAGGTATTCAAAAGATAATTTTACTGTGCCAAGTTGGATCTCTCTGTTAGGTCCAGAGAGAAATGAGAACTGGTACCTAAATGAGGCAAGGCTGGGGAGCGACGCTAGGGAGCGCAGTTTGGGTATGTTGGAGTCCTACTGGAGTATCCATGCGGCAGCCGAGGCTGGAATAAAGGTGCTGGCCGCGTAGCCAGATGTCTGACCCCAGTTGAGCCGGAGCCGGGACCAGAATGAATACCCCTCAGACTTGAAATCACACTCAGGTACCAGTAACAGATTAATTCTCAAAAGTGGACCGCGAAGAGACAAAAATATAAAGGATGGACCCAGAGAAAATAGGCTCCAGAAAGGCTCTAAAGAAACAATACCCCCAGTGAGATCAACAGGAAACCCCCAAGAACCCTCTATCCCTAAAACAGAGTAGGTAGGTAATGGCTGAAGATAGCAAAATCCGACACTCCAAAAAACCCCAAAACCAGCGCAGCACTGGGCACAATTAGCTGTCGTCAATCTACGGCTGAGTCCTAGTGCTGGAGAAATCCAAGTGAAAGGCAAGATGAAGATGAGGTCCCAGAACGCTGGGAAAGGGTGCACTCTAGGAAGAACCATCTATCTACGGCAAGCTCCTAGAAGAAGAGTGTCCACAGGAGAATATAAATAGAAGAGGGTACAAGAAGAAACCCAGGTAGCAACAAGGCTTCTACAACCCTGGCTGTCTATCCACAGCCGAGAACACACAGAGGATGGAAGCGCAGCTTACCTGAAGCAGCAGATATAAGCTGTTGCTGTGGACCGCGCTAAAGAAGAAACGAGTGGCGCTTGAGCCACTGAAGAAACTCTGGGAAGAGGTCACCAGAGGGAACTAGGAGGCTAGAGTGACCCTAGCCTATGCAAGGCTGCCAGATGATTGTAAGCTACACGGGCCTACACCAAGAATGATGAGCGGGGGCTGCAGGGAGGAAGCGTCCCGAATCCGATGCAGCCTGAGCCCCGATGGAGGCCGTGACAGGCCAGCAAATGATGCAGGCAGTGAGTGAGAGACTGCTGACGAGAAGCAGCCGCTCTCAGCCCCAGGGACCATAGTGAGGTCCGGAGTGCAGGAGGAAACATAGGACTGGCAGGCAGGCACGTGCACACATAGACACCAAGGGAGGCTTGAGCACCTGCCCTTTTTGTCCAAAGTGCCCTTGTGCCCTTTTTTTAAATATATATTTTGAATAAATAATTATGAGAAGTGCCCTTTTTTTCATTTGAGCCCCTGCCCCCCAAAATGTCTGTGCACGTCCCTGCTGGCAGGAGAAGATAGCAGCCGGTACAGCATAACTGCACCGTGGAAAGTATGCCAGTAACGAGCCAGCGTGAGCGGAGGTTAGACAGGCCAAGGATCGATAACCAAATACACAAAATGAGGTACCTGAGGGATATAGAGGGAGAATTGTCAGATAAGCCAGGATCAGAGACAGAAATCAGAAACAACCAAAACACAGTACCGAAGGAGCATCCAAAAGAGTAGTCAGAAGCCAGTCTTCACCAGCAGCAATACAGGGATATTCAGATCATGAAACAGGCTTGATCAACAGGCATCCAGTAAAGGGCCAAACACATCTTTAAGCACTAGCTGACCAATCCTAGACCTGTGACTTCAGAAGCTCAGGTAGGAGGTGTAACACTCTCAAACCTTTATGGTTTGAGACATATAAGCGCTTAAAGTTCCCCCTCCCTCCCCTTTTCCAGACGTCAGCATGTAGCTGACATCATGAGATCCCGGCCCCAGACCAGCCGGCGGCTCTTCAGAAGAGCTGAATGAGCGCCATCAAAAAACAAATACTTCAGTCGAATGGTCTGCAAAGTGTGCTTGCAAACCAAGCACACTTTGTAGACCGTTCCAGTGAAGTATCTGTTTTTCGATAGCGCTCATTCAGCTCTGCTGAAGAGCCGCCAAGTCACACGACTCAGATCCACTGCTGACAGCTTTACAGCTCATCAGGAGGGGGAACTTTAAGCGCTTATATCTCTCAAACCATAAAGGTCTGAGAGATCCAACTTGGCACAGTAAGATTATCTTTTGAATACCTTCAATATTGGGGTTAGTTAATGTTAGACATTACTAACCCTTTAACCCGCTGGATGCAATGCAATGGAGGTGTCTCTAGTATTCAAGGTGTAGTACAATTTGAATTGATTTTATGATGAACGAAAAAAAAATACATAAACCAACAAAAAGCAATTAACCCTATAAGAACCAGTGGGGTGTGCAATGCATTGTTTTTCTACACAATGCATACCAATCTGGTCTTAAAAAAGGGTTAAGCATGAAATTTCACTCTTGTCAGTGACATCATCTCTACATGTGCATACAGTTTATATACAGTTAATCTATGTGCCTTGACTATAAATGCCATATAATTCTATAATCAACAAATATGGGATCCCGAAAGCAGAAGATGAGACATCTGGGAACACACCAGCTGCACCACAGGAGGTAAATACAACTTAAAGGGATAGTAATTTTTCACAAAAAAACAGCTCAAATTAATCTTCATAGTATTTGGGCCATGGGGAGTGTTATTTCAATACTGTCAGAGTTGTAGTTCAAGAGTAATTGAATTATAGGGTATCCCCCTCCCGCCCCTTTTACCTAGTGTAAGCCACCTCCCCTCAGATGTGGAATCTGGTCTTTAGACCAGACCCCTCACAGCAAGGGACAATCTTCTTACTTTGACAGGTTTTTCCTTATGTTCACTGAAGATTGTTCCTCTCTGCGATCCATCTGGACAGTCTTGCTGCTTTGAGGTGAGCAGTGCTACATCAGTAAAAGGGGTGGGAGGGGGATACTTTATCATTCAATTACTCTTGAACTACAACACGGACAGTACTCAAATAACAATCTCTTCATACTATGAAGATTAATCAGAGAAGCTTTTCTTGTGAAACATTACTATCCCTTTAATTTTCATGTAAATGGAGCTTTGAACACCTTCACTGCTAGAGAAGTGTCCAACAGGGTTAAAAGATTATTTAAATCAATGGGAATATTGAGAATTGTTATTTGTCTGCTATTGAGCAGTTATATTTTCCAGAACTGCTCATATTTTGCTTTCTACATAAGAATCATACAGGGACAGTTTTATTTTGATATCTTTGATTTAACCCTTTGAGTGCCAGAGGGGTACACAACGCATTGCAAAGCAATGCGTTGCAAACCCCTCGGGCACTCAAAGGGTTAAAGCATTCACGCATACACAGCATAAGGAATGGTGATTGGTTAGCATGTAGTTTATCCTGTTTTCTCTATTCCTGGTTTATAATCCTCACCTGTTGTCACTCCTCTGAACCTGGTAATAAGATGCTTGCTCTGGTCGGTACTCATAGTTGTCTTCAGTATCTCTACGGCGAGGTAATATCCTGAGAAGGCAACAATACCATTTTGTCATAAACTTGCAAATATGTGCTTAAAGAGGGCCTATCACCTTTCCAAGATCTCCCTTCAGTGTGAGCCTCCAGATTGAAGGATGTGCAGGATTATCCATCCCTATTAATTTATTCCACAGTTCTGGTAGAAACAAATATTTTCTAGTAGCCTAAGAAGGTGGAAGGAAGTGATTTTCTGGACATGTAATTACTTACTCAGGCTTTAACAGACCATTTTGAGAACAAAGCTTTAAGATTAGATTCTCCTACATCAACAACTAAAATTATCTAAAATAATTAAACAAATCGAAAAACCAAAAAGAAAAATGTAACTGCAGATTAAATAGATACATTTAAGGAGACTAAAAGCTAGCAGGTGACAGGTCCACTTTAAAGATCCTCTCCTTTTTAATGAAAAGAACAGAGGCGTGCTTACAATACTTTCAATGCAAACTCACCCCCTTTAGTACCTCCTTAACAACTATTGTACAAACTCTACCCATTCTGAAGCATTTACAGAACATCAGCACTCACTGAGGGGGAATATCTTACATGATGTATATATACCACACTGGTTTTAGCTTGAGTACCCCAGGATGGGAACCTTGGATTTAAAACTACCATTACCTACAGCAAATTCACCCTTTGGCATGGCTGAGGAATTAACAATATACTTGGTTTATGGTGGTCAGATTATTTACTGGTTTACATACCTTTTACTGAACTTTATTTAACCTTCTGAATGCTAAAGAGGTCTCCAACACATTGCAAAAACAATAAATTGAAGATCTCCCGAGCAGAGGTTCAGTGGGTTTTTTTATGCTTTGTTATAGGTTATTTTCTGTGCCGCACAACAGTGGGTGGGATAAAATCTGATATGATTGTTACACTACATAAGAGAGACAGACAAGATTCTAAAGGTCCTTGCCTTCGTCACAAAGTCATATATGTTGTAAGTTTTCACCTTCTGCACCAGTGCTCCTCAATCTTTTGCTCGAGCCACCCCTTAAACACAGCACAGCATTTTCAGGGCCCCCAACTAATATCTTGTAGGTCATTTATCAAGTGCCGGTGAAAAAATAAGTATGCAGGTATTGTTAGATACCAAAAAGAATAAAAATGTATATTATGCATAATAATTTCTATAAATATGCAATCAAAAGTCCACATTCACCTCAAACCTCAAACCTAAGATGGGTTAGCCCACAACGCTAGTTAGCATATTGGGGAATTAGCACAAAGCACCACTGTGTGTGATCAAGTTTAATACTGGATAAACTATTTACTTTACAGAAAACATATATAGCCTTGTGCACACTGGAGCAATTCTGGACTAAACCAAGCACACCATAGGGGATAAACATTCCCGTTAGTGCAAATGCTCTAGCATTCCAGGGGTTAAAAGCTCCATTTAACCCCTTAACGACCCTTGACAGTCATAGTACGTCAAGGGTCGATCTGACTGAACGACCCATGACGTTCTATGACCGTCATGGAGTTCCGGGCTCCCCCCCCCCGCGGCTGAACGCCGTTCGGGGAGTCCGGAACCAGAAAAAAAAAAAAAAAAAAAAACGTCCCCGCGCAGATTCCCCGGTCGTTAAGGGGTTAAATCAACGGGCATTTTTAAAAAAAAATTTGCATTTGTCTCCTATGGTGCACTTAAATACGGATAAATACATAAAGGGTCATACAGTTCTTTAGTTTAACTTCCCTTTAAGCCTGCAATGTCACCCCTTGACACTTAGCTAGGAAGAAATTCTACAAATGATAATTTAAAAGGAGACCTAACACCTGCTAATAATAGGCCCTAACTCCCATTATTACGGCCAGAAAATCCAAATGGCCCATATGAATTTTGCCCTTTGTTCAGGAGAGAATATTTTCTAGTCAGTCCTGGATGTCACGTCCATAGAGGCATGCTTACCACATTTGGTAAACTTAACCCTTTAAGGACCAGGTAGGTGTGAAAATCACTCCTATGAAACGTGTTCATCCCTCTGGTCTCTGAAGGGTTATAAATAGGCTCACTCACTCAGTTTGAATAAAAATGACAGTCAGTCAGTGTCGTGTCCACCTCCATGGACATCACATTCATCTGATGAACCCTTTGATTAACCCAATGTGTTGCATACCCCACTGGCGCTCTAAGGGTTAAAGAGGTTATCACTTAAACCAAAGCATACATGTAAAATTCATAGGTGCCACTGGGATTTTCTGGCCACAGTAAGGTAAGTGGGGGTTATTATTAATCCTCCCTTAAAGTGCACTACACAGTACCTCTCAGTCTGATGAACATTTCTGACAGGTCTTCTGTCCCGTGGATCTAAATCATATCTCTGTCGATTGTCTTCACTGGCATCAGGAGCCAAATTAAGTCTAAGAGGTCGTCGTTCATGCTCCAAATCTACAGTAATATAGGAAGGTCTATCCAGACGGTCACTGTCCCTGTCTGCCCTCCCATACTTTCTATACAACAGCTCTTCCTCTGCTCTCCTGCCACGTCTCTCTTGTGCTTCAATTTCAATGGCTGGCCTATGGTGCCTGTCCTCTTCAGATCGTCTCCTGTTTAGGAACCCCTCATACGCCTCCATTGATGTATAAGCATCTCTCTGTGATCTCTCATGATCATGATCTCTGTGGGACATCTGAACTGGTGGGTATTCTTCTGGCTTTACTTGGATGACTGCAGCAGGTTTTTGAATCTACAAAAATAAATCTGTCCATTAATAAAGTTGCAGTATCATTAGAGGGGACTTATACTCTTGTAATACATGCCATTTAATTAGTTTATTACACAGATATACCTTGGAATGTGTCAAATATGAAAAACTTGTGTGTGCCTGGGAAACACACCCAGAGACTGCAGCAAGTAGGAGTTATTCAAATCTCCTCTATACTGCCTGTCCTATTAGTCCAACCATGGGGGCATGATTTTAACAGAAGTGGCCAGGCCCTGGACACACTAGGCAAAATCTCTGCAAAGAGATGCAGGAGCTACAATTAACACGCGCACGCACGCACAATACTACAAGCAAAATGCATATGTAACACGCACAACAATATACACACATCGCTATATGGAAAATGCTATGTGCAAAACAACGCTATACGCCAAAAGCTATACGTACAACACAGAAAAATGTACACTAAACACTATGCACTAAACACAATAAGCAATACGTCAAACGCTATGCATGAAATCCCATACGCTAAACATTAAACACCACATGCCAGAAGCTGTACTCCATACACCAAGTGCTGTATGCCATATGCTATATGACAAAAAGTCAAACTACATACACCAAATGCCATAAGCTATATATCAAACGCTATACGCAATGCGCCAAACTATATACGCAAAACACTATGCGCAATAAGCCAAACACTATACACTGTACGCCACGTGCTGTACACCAACCGCTATACTCAATACTATATAAGCCAAACACTATAATCTGTAAGCAATTCACTATATGCCAAATGCAATAATGCTATAAGCAATACACCATACTCCAAATGCTATAGGCAAACCGCTATATGTAATATGCTATACGGATAAGCTGTACACCAAAAGCAATACGCCAAGCGTAATACACCTAACACTGTACACTATAAGCAAAAAGATAGACGCCAGACTTTATATACCAAACTCTATACGTAAGCTGCTATAGCCAAACGCTGTATTAAAAATGAAAAACACTATACTCAATAGGCAAAACGCTCTACGTAAATAAAACACAATAGGCAATAAGTTATACGCAAAACACAATACGCACAATGCTACTACGCAATAAGCTATACACAATACAATATACACAAAATGCTAAATGCAATAAATATAAAACACATAAGCTCACACACTCACATGTTGCTCAAACACACACACACACACCACACTCTCTTGCTCAAACACACAGCTGCTCAAACACACTCACATACATGCACACAACATGCACACAAGTACATGAACAAACACATGTTCACTGGTGGAGATTTGTGTAATGCAGTGCTTTGCAATGTGTTGCACACCTTTTGGACCTAAAAGGGCAAAGCCTTGAAAATTCAACAAGTGAATCGATAAAGCAGTCACTGTTCTATTATATGTACATCCACACATACAGACACACACTATTTTTGTATTTTAAAGCCCCTTTAGCCAGTTGGACATACATTTATATTATCATTATATAGTTCTAAAAGGGGCAGTGTCCACCCCCCCTGGCCACTCCTGTCAAAATCACTGGAGGAACCTCCACGGTCACTTTTACCTATGGTTAGTGATTTAGGCATAAAAGAGCAAAGAGGGGAGCCTGCGCACTCATATCCAAATATTTACACAACTATGCCGCCATCATACAAACACTGTCTGCCTCCAAGTTCCTCTCTCTCACCAACTCGGTATGGCTCTGGACTCTCCCTAAACCTCATTATCCACCTGCAACAGCCCACAGACGCTGCTTACATCAGGATTCCTCAGTACACTTACTCACATGCCTCAACACCCCCCATAATGTCACCAATTCCCCACACTTGCACTGAAGCTGCACTCTGACATAGCAAGTATCAACAGCTTGTGACCCATGGTCTGCACAGTCTCACCTACCCCTGTAAATGGTTTCCAGTGATAGTTTCAGGATTACAACCAGCTGCAAGTACATCACTCTAAGGAAGCCGCATATTGTGAGATACCTTTTTTAATAACAGTTGTGAGCAATGTGAGGCCCTCCATCTGCTTCCAGAACACAATTCAAATAATTATATTGTAGTGTGGAAGCAGTACGAGAACCTCAAGTTGGGGGGGAGGGGGGTAATGCTTTGTTCACATGGTGTTGACACAGACACAGACACAGACACAGACACAGACACACACACACACACACAATCAACCACTTGGATGATAAAGTACAATATGCGGTATATTTCAACAACAGCATGTTCAGTAAATCTTGCCAAAATCTTCTAAAAGGCACCTACTTACAGGTATGGTTCTCCTTTATGGGCCATATTCATCAAGCTAAAGATGTCAGTCCTAGTGTAAAACAACTACATCATACTTTTGAAACGAACCCCTGCAAATTCTCATTAATTTAAAAGGGGCTTTTAATCCCTTGAACTAGCCCTTTGCAATGCACAGGATACTTTTCTAGCATTCGCAGGGTTAAAAGCCATATTTAGAAACTTTTGGACCAGATGGGGGAGCAAAGCAACATCTTCAAATGGTTAAATCCATGGATAAATGTAATTTCTCACCTATGGTGAGATGGTTTGCTCAAGAATTGCATCTCTTTCTTTTCCTAAATATGGTCCAAATATCTTAAGATAAGAGAGAAGCTGTTGTGCAGAAAAGAGATTAGTCTCACAGGAAAAAACATTAACCCTTTAAGTACCAGAGGGGTATGAAAATCATCGCTTCACACTGAAGTCCTTAAAGGGTTAAAACACAACTATTTTGCAGGATGCAAGTAAAGTACACCCAACATTCCAAAACTGGCCCCTTCTTCAACATTTTTTCACATGCGTATGTCAGGATAAGTTACCTGAGCATCATTTACCACTGCTCCTGCTATCTCCAACCTGAACCTGTCATGCTCCTCTTCTTTCATCCTAAGGAACTGGTTGTACTCCCTGTTTCTCTCAAATCGTAACCTTTCCTAAAGCAACAAGACAAGATAGATATTCCCTATAGCAAAATATTTAACCCATGCATATCAAACTCAAATACAGTTGAGAGTCACATATTAATCTCCCTCCTAAGTGTGTAAACGTACACATTATTATATACTAGTGTAAAAGCCCGTGTACACGGGCCAAGGTCCAGGTAATGTTAACCCTTTGAGTGCCAGAGGGGTACGCAACGCATTGCAAAGAAATGTGTTGCGTACCCCTCTGGCACTCAAAGGGTTAAGAAGCCGCTACCTCACTGTTCCACGCAATACAGTCTTGCGTCGCCTCACTCACACGATGCAATCATGCGCAGTAGAGACTGCCAGAACGCGGGCACTGTGCATGACTGCATTGTGACAAACATCCTAGCGAATTATTATATAGGATATACTAGTGTAAAAGCCCGTGTACACGGGCCAAGGTCCGGGTGACGTTAATGCTTTGAGTGCCAGAGGGGTACGCAACACATTGCTTTGCAATGCATTGTGTACCCCTCTGGCACTCAAAAAGTTAAGTGGCCACTACCTCACTGCTCCACGCGATGCAGTCTTGTGCAGTAGAGACTGCCCGATTGCGCGCAGTCTCTACTGCGCATAACGGCTTCTGACAAACTTTGCTAGCGTTTTATTATATAGGATATTTAGAAGTCCAAAATACCCGCACTCACAGGACTGCTTAATGGAAAAGAAGATGTAGTTTTATTGTGTCATCAACGTTTCGGCCACACTAACTGTAACCTATTTTGACAAAGGCCCGTGTGTGGCCGAAACGTTGACGACACAGTAAAACTACATCTTCTTTTCCATTAAGCAGTCCTGTAAGTGCGGGTATTTTGGACTAGTAAGTGTATGTATTTTTTGATCTGACACCCAGGCTGATTGCTATGTAATTTTTGTGTGTGTTGCAAACAAGATAAAGGAGTCGGCACTCACAGGACTTTTTGAAAATAGTGCAATTTACTAGGTGTCAAAGCTTCAATGTGAGATTCACATTTTCCTCAGGTTCCTGAAGAAAATGTGAATATTGAAACGCTGACACCTAGATGACTACACTATTTTCAAAAAAGTCCTGTGAGTGCCAATTCATTTTTCTTGCTTGCATTATCTCTGACTCCCATGAGTTGTATTATGCGGAATAAAGTGCCAGAGCTCAGGTCAGGATAGAGGACACATAAATAAAATAAGTAAATTATGTTGTGGCTTAGTTGTAAAAAGTCAGTGCCTTCTAGCTTGTTAAAGATCTGTTGAGGAGGTGTAATTTTACATGTGACTTGAAGACCTTAAGAGAGGCGCAGTGGCGCAGGTTGGGAGGTAAAATATTCCATAGATAGGGCGTAATGAGAGAAAAAGGTTTGATATGTGAAAGGGCAGTAGACACAAAAGGAGCTGAGAGAAAATGGTCATTGGCTGATCACAGGTGGTGGGATGGGGTATAGCGGGAGATCAGAGTGGAAATGTACAGAGGGGCACAGGAAAGAAAGGTCTTGAATGAGAAAAGCAATATTTTGTAAGATATCCAGAGTCTGACAGACAGCCATTGGAGAGATTTAAGGAGTTGGGGGGAAGGGACAAATCTATGAGACAATAAGGTAATTCTTGCTGCAGCATTCTGTGTGGATGGAGTTGGAGGCAGGAAGGCAAGAAGGTTATAGATCTATATTATTTAATATAATATATATATATATTATATATACATAAACACATACACACACATACAAAAAAAGTAGCAAGGCGTTGACAATGTTTTGGGGATCACTGTGGCAAGGAAGGGGTTATCCTTTTTATGGCAAAAAAGTTTCCATGCATTGTATTAGATATATTTCTGGCACTCAAAGGGTTTAGACAAAAAATAAATAAATAAATAAATAATAATTTAAAAAATCCCCAGTGTGTAGTGTACCTCGGTTACCCCTTTTGCACTCTAAGGTTTAAAAAGCAACAAACACACAGACACATACACAGACTCACAGCACCTTGAGCGCTGCAGTTAGTGAAGGCTATCTGGAAGTATGTCAGGTGATATTATGTCACCTCATAACGTAAAACAGTTACAGACAGCCTTCGCTCACATCAGGAGACCAAGAAAGGTGGATGGTGGTGAAGCAACTAGGAAGGTGGTTCAATGGGCAGTTTAACTTGTGGGGGGAACAGAGGTTGCTAGGACACAGAGAACAGATGGGAAGAACTTTGAATAAAACAGAGATGGCTCACAATGAAGAGTGAAAACCTCATCAATCCTTTCAGTGGCATGTGGTGTGCAGCTCACTGTGCTAGACACCTCTTTGGCACTGAAAGGGAATGTATCACCTTATAAAAAGTTGTTACCATCCGCTTTGTTAATAAAAGTTATTGTAGGAAAGCTTTGTAAAAGAAAAAAAATCAAACTAATTGTAAAGATATTCCCTCTTAAAATGGAACAGAGGAGCTTTGCCAAAGAAATCAGCGTGTTCCATTATGCTGACCAGCAAAGCTCTTCTGCACTTCCTATTTCTCCTCCCACCTCCCTCCCAGCTGCCCCAGAGAGCGCGTGCACGCTTCTTCAGTGTGCTGTGAACGGCTCCTAGTGTTACAGCAAGCTCCGGTAAGCATTATACTGACAAGTTCAGGACGTGTGTCTCTTGAGAGGTACGTAACTCTCTACATGGAACCATTCCCTACCTGATATTTTTTGTGAGCAAGTGAAAGTGTGCCTGGCAATGGCGGCATTGGTAGGATACGTGGGGCTCTGCCACCCGCATGTCTAACAATGCCTATTGCCAGCCCCAGGACAAAGCCCACACCTATCAGTGAAGCAGTATGTAGGAGACTTCCATTACTCCTCCTCGCTGCCTTACCAAACTCCGTCCTACTCCAAATCCCCTTCTACTGGTGATGTCAACTGCTGAAATCTCACCTAATCCACTAAGCTCATGCCATGTCTTCACAAGCCTTCATCGTGCTTGTGATCACCTATTAGAGATGTAAGGCAAGAGAAAGAGGAGGAAGAGAAGCAAACCAGCTATTCTATCTGACCCAGGATAATTCAAAAGAAAAGCGGAAATATTAAAAACTAAATTAAGGGTTCTGGGGCTACCTAGAAGTATCAGGGATGAGCTCCCCAATGTTGAAGGTTTTTATTATTATAATTGTTGTGGTAGGATGTACTTTCCCAAAACCAAACACATCACAAATATCTAGGTACTGTGAAGATATAGGTTATACAGAAGTAAAAAATGCTACTGAATAGTTCAATTCAGTGATTTTCAGTGACAAAATAATTGGTCAAATGAAGCTTACAGTAAAAGTATGCGCAGCATCGCCTGGAACTGTAAATGAACAAACATATGCTGTACTTATTCAAGGCTGCGTGTACCTTAGCAGAGTTCCTCTCTCCAATCGGAAGAGACATGCCTTGTGTAGCTGGGTCTAGCTCCCCGGTGCTTCTCAAATGTTTCTAAAGGAGAATAAAAAAGGTTTTACTTTATAAGAATGAACCCCTTGGGAACAAAGGGTGTGCAATTAATTGTGAAGTACTGCAGTGCGCACCCCCTGATCTTTAAGGGATTAAAGGCATTGTAATGGCCAAAATATGTTTATTTTAAACGTTTAAGGACCAGAGAGACCACAACGCATTGCAAAGTAATGTGTTGCAAATCCCTCTGATCTTTAAAGGGTTAAACTAAAGTACAGTGTTTTATTGATGGTGTCAGTCACTGTCTAAAACTCAAACACCACTGTACTAATAAAAAGAGGTGCAATTCTGGGACAAAGAACCTACAAAATAATGTGCAAATAAAAATTCCTATTGATTTAAATGTGCCTCTCAACTACTTTAATGCCAGAGAGGACGCGTATACACTTCTTAGCAGTTTACTGTAAACCTCTCTATTATTCAGGGGGTGTTTAGGGAGGACATTCAGTGACAGGTCTCTATCATTCAGGTGCCTAGAGAGAACAACTGCTCCTCACAAATAACAAGAACAAACAGCATGGGAGCAGTAAATACACCTTCAGGCTCCATTCACTCAGTTAACATTGAATGTGGCATGTAAATTAACATAAAGGCGTTAGTTAGAGCACTTAATTTGTAGCAGTTTGCAAGCCTTATAAGGTAAAATGTATTACGTAGGACTTGCCTAAAATGGTGTCTTGAAACGGCAGGGCAGATTAACCCCTTAAGGACCGGCTGATCGCGTACCTAGCCGGCATTTAAGCACCACGGGCCTTTTTTTTTTTTTTCTGGTTCAGAGCTCCCCGAACGGCGTGCAGCCGCGGTGTGAGCCCTGAATTCCATGACGGTCCTGGCACGTCATGGGTCCGTATCGCTCCCCAACCCATGATGTGCCAGGACTGTAAAGGGTCCTTAAGGGGTTAAACATATTTGGCTAAACTATGCAACTAAAACCTCAACTTGAAACAAGTAAATTATGGGGTTGTTATGGGCAGTATATGCTATACACAGGTTCATATTTAACATATTTACATTACATAGAAAACAGAAGACAAACCTGTACTATGTAAAAGACTATGAGCAGTGAAAGGACATACACAGAGCAAATTAATACATCAGCTCCATAGGTCAGACTCTGACAGCTGTTTTGCTCCCACTGGCACATCCTCCATGTAAGACAGACAAAGTGTGAAGGTCATATATACAACACCATATCCTATCTTCTAGTAAGGACTGGTTAACTAAATTGTATCAGAACATACACATAAGATAAGAATAAGCCGCAAAGGATAGTTAAATATTATTGCAAAACTCTACATTGTCATTAAAACACATAGGTCCTGCTGACACCAATGTATGTGTTCAACAACACAGAGCCTGCAACAATAAAAGATCCCTACTACCCCTATTAGTACTTGGCAGTTTTTTTAGGCTCATGAATTTCAGTTTGTTTAGATCCCTGTTACCATGTAACAAAGTGTTGTACAATATAAAGGGTTGAAACAGCCTGGGCGATCAGTGCTCATGTACTCTGGTTCTCACGGGCCTAATAATTTTATCTATCTATCCATCCATCAATCTATCCATACACTCACATCTTAAAATTAGACTACATATGTTTTACTTCAACTATAGAAGTGTTCCTAGTATAGGTTTGATGTCCATAAGATGGTGACATATGCCATCTTCTTAATCAAAGTCCAAGTGTGGACTGAAACAGCTGAGCACCAATATTTTGAGAATGCTAATTAAAAGCTACATTGTACATAACAGTGATCCGCCCAGTTTATGGACATGGTACAATTACTGCTGAAATTTCAAAGATCGCTCAAGCACTTTTCAGCATGTGTAGTGGTCTTTCGATATGTGGACTACAATTATACAGCACCTGGATTTTACACGGGTCTCAGTGTATCAGTGGTTAATATTTAATTCAACAATGAAAATTTCCATTTGAATGATGAGGTAACCAATAATGGGGATAGAGATTCTGAATTAATTCCTGGTCAATAACCTCTTATTTGGGCACATCTAGAAATACTCTTGGTCTTACAAACTTAGGTTACTGCACACTTGGATCACTTTCAATTAGTTTCCAAAATGTAAACATGGCATTTTCAACATACCAAGATCTGGTGGAATAATTAAATACAAAAGTGATAGGATGTGTAATGCTCCTTGTGTCAATATTGTAACAATTGGTCCCAGTTTTGGGCTCTCAAACAAGCGCCTATGAAAGCCAGAAATTATGTCTGGGTTTAACTGATTTTCTCATTCAGAAGAGAATTGCCTGGCATAATGTGTCTGGACTGTCATTTCAGGGCAGGATCAGCATGATATGCTGCTGGATATTTCTTCTCGGTGTATGGTACCTGAGAGCTAAAAAAGAGATTACACCAAATAAGAAAATGTGCTTCAGAGCTGGCCACAATATTCAGCAAGCTCATCTGACTGAGCATTTCTGTCTCAATTCACATTTGGACTGCCCCATAATTGCGACACTTAGCCTTTATACATAAGGCCCACTCCTCTAAGAAAAGAAGTTAACTAGCTTGTAGATTCAGGGTGTAGATGCTACTTATATATGATGATCTGGCTAGGCAAACTTTTGAACACAGCTTTTGGAAGTATAAAGATAAAACACTATTAACATTTCAGAACAACGATGAAAAGCTATGGTGAGTCATGTTAAAAAAAAAAAAAAAAAAAGGGGGAAATCACCTAAATCATAGGGGATAAAAAGTCACATTGCTTTAACCCTTTCTGTGCCAGAAAGTTATCCAACACCTTGCAAACAGAGCTTTTAACATCTTGGCTGCTACAGAGTTCCAAAGTATTTCAAAGCAAAAAAAGCTGTAAAAACATTTGAAAACCGTCAGTCGTATGACCTTACTAAACAGGACAGCTGTATGAAGGACTCTTACCTAGGTTAAGCCACTCATTACCCTTTGAGTGCCAGAGAGGTATCCAATGCATTACGTTGCAATGTACTGGATTCCACTGGCACACAAAGGGTTAAACATATTAAGAGCCGTTTATTCCTATATAATCATATGTATAACTCTCCTTTATGCTCAACAAAATGGTGAGGTAATTTTGAGCTTATTGCATATCATTGGCAGCACAACTGCAACCATTAAAGAGACAGTCAACCTCCTTTCTGACATTACATATTCTATAAGTACGTAAGATGTAATGTAAAATTGCCTATAGTTTTTATTATTTTGTTTTCTGTCTTCAATTTTTTTTTTCCTTTTTTTGTACATTGTTATGTCCCCTTACATGGAGTTCTATGGATCTCTGTTTCTAGAGAGCTTTCTGTTGGGGACTGTGAAAGCAGACACATTTATACAGGTCTCCCTGAAGCACTGATCTGTATGCTATAGAGGCAGGCAACATTGTTCCACTGTTTTTTTGTTGTTGCATTCTCTCTCTGCTTTCACAGTCCTTGTCAGAAAGCTTTCTGGAAAAAAATTGAGAGAGCTCCCTGTCAATAAATTGATTATTTGACCTTACATATAATGCAAACGTACAATATGCAAAACCATAAAAGGAGATGGATTGTCACTTTAAAGTCTAATAAGCTGATTTTGCAACGGATATTGAAAACTGCAATATTATGAAGATACAAATTAGCATGCAGATGGACACATTTTCAATTAAAGCAAGCATGTAGGTTAATGCAAAATATAGCAAAATAAAATGGCAGTGAAAATTAGCAGCAACAGAGATTTACACAGACCCCAAAAGAACTGTTGAGACTGCAAATAATCATTAACACTAATGCAAAGATTAGCAAAAATAAATAAATACATAAAAAATAAAAAAGCATAGGTTTTGATTAGTTCTTATACGGGTAGATTCATCTTCTAACAAGCTCATTAAGATTGCCAACTGAGCAGACTCACAGACAGTGAAGCACAAAGCAAAATGCAGGCCTCCTACCTTTCGTTTGGCCTGAGCATTACCCTAGAATTTAGGAAAATACACTATTACGCTAACACAAAGAGAAGAGGACTTGTTCAGAAAATAAACAAACACAGATATATGTGCAAAGACAACAGTGGAACAATTCTGGTAAAAAAACATTGCTTTAAATAGGGCTTTTAACCGTTAAATGTGAAAGAGGTCTCTAGGGCATTGCTTAGCAACATATCAGAGGCACAGTTACCATTCAAGGGGTTAATGCGAATTGTTTCTTTGTCGATTATGGTGTAGTATGGTTCCAATACAGAAGTTATACATATACCCTACTGCTCTTTTCATAGAAGACTGTCAACTAGCAGTATGGTAACTGGAAATGCTCATCTGTGATTGGTATGAGCAGATCTCATTCATTTCATTAGGCATCCGAGTGAATGTGCATTACAATATATGAAGTGAACTGGCTCTCCTCTCATTGACAGCTCCTTTGGTAATGCAATGGACTGGAGAAGTTTCAGTCATCAACATTGTTGCAGATTTCGCTAGTAAAGGGTTAAAACTTTAACTGGGGTGCTAAGCAATGTTATTCTATGTATACAACCCATTGGTATTACATGCATTATATATGCTAGCTATGTTCATGTTCTAAGTAACTTGTCTTCTGATGAAGTTAAAAAAAACATGTCAGGAGGAGGGATCACAGTGCAGTTACTAAATGGTATCTTTTTTGCTTGCATGTAAAGGATCAATAAAGTTTTATTATGGAAATAAAACAAGCTACAAAGTTTTTCCTGTTGAAACAAACAAGGTTAGAACCACTGCTGGGAGATTCATTCAAAATGTATTACAGTTCAAACTGTCACAAAGTGGTTGAGCTGTTACTGTCCCATTCTATAGACAACTATGTCTTAAGGCTCACCCCTCGCACACAGAATGCAACAGAAAAACTGTCTGGACACTAGGTGGCACTGCTGCTAACAGCTGAATAGAAATAAAAAGATGGACTGTTCTGTAATAACTTTGGAACAAAGGATCTCCCTGCTATGAGAGTAACTTTATTTTACTCTGCTGGAAAACCATTGAATACACTTTTTACCCATATAAAAGTTTACTGCGGCTTTAAATAATTTTTATGAGACAGAGTATACCACTGAAGGATTTTCTGTCTTAGCTTAATGAGTATAACTGTATCTGAACTGAACTCGCTGTCAGTCATCGGCAGCTCATATTAACCCTGTAAGGACCAGAAGGGTGTGCAACGCACTGCAAAGTAATACATTACACACCCTTCTGGTCTTAAAGGGTTAAATTGGAGTGAGATTCACATTGTCAGCCCTGGATTGCTCCCATCTTTACAATCTCCTTGTCTGTCCTGATCGGAGACCTGCAATCCGAATGAACAGCGCTTTGTAATCATCTGTCAGACTAAGGTTTGTTTGAGAGATGCCAAAGGGAAAAGATAATCACATGTTCTAAAACAGACATTGTACACCCAGCTGCTGTTGTTGGACTTCAACTCCCATCATCCTCAGCCATCTGGCTGAGGGAGATGGATGTTGCAGTCAAAAATCATCTGGTCAGTTGCAGGCTGGCCACCCCTGCTCTATAGTGGAGTAGTGGAATTAACAGAATTATGGTTCACAGCACTGACAAGTGGTCAGTTAAACGGTTTTTCTACCATTTCCATAAAGAGCTGGTATTCTCTTGTCTTACTGCGAAAATAGAATCACAGGGGCTGATTTACCAGAAAAGTGGTGCCGATTCCAGTGTCAACCAAGCACACCACAGGTAATAAATTAAATACCCAAAAGAAGCCAATTGATTTAAATGGGGCTAGAGAGGTCTGTAATACATTGTGTTGGAGAACTCCAAGGGGTTAAAAGCTCAATTTAAATCAATGGAATTAGCCCTTTGTGTGCCAGAGGGGTGCACAATGCATTGCAAAGAAATGCTTTCCGTACCCCTCTGGTACTCAAATGGATAATGGAGTTAAAAGTTCAGTTTTTATTTTTTCCCTATGACAGTTGGTTTGCCCAGAATTGTACCACTTTTCTAAGTATATCAGCTTCACAGAGCAATTAATATTCTAATCTACATTCGCCAATGACACCTTCAAACATGTTAGTAGATTTCAGATGTCACTTGCTCCATAAAATAGCACTGAAACAGAGCAAAGGCCAGCAAACAAACATGTGGCTCTTCAGCTGTTGTTGGAATACAAGTCTGCTCTTCACCTGGTCTGTAGACAGCAGAGGATGACATAAATTGCAGCCCAGCTACAGATCAAAGGCCACAGACTGTTCACTCCAAAATAAGCAAGGAGCGGTTACATTTTATGAATAGTACTCCCACTGCTGGGAGATGTCCAATTCAAAAGTTGCTACAGCTCAAACTGTTAGTAACATCATGACCTGGTGTCCAGATGACAATTTTTGTTTCTATTTCTCACCAGGGAAGAGCTGAGCTGTTTACTAAATTCACCACGGAAAGAGAAACAGCTCCATCTTGTTGGGACAGTTTGAACTGTAGCAACATCTGATTCAAGCATCTCCCAGCAGAAGGGGTACCCTCACAATCTATTGAGCAAGAAAAGCTTTCAATATATTAATTTTCATAAGGAAATATTTCTGTTACTTTTATACAAGGTCATATACAAGGTCATACGCACCTGATTGAGGTATCGTCGGTAATCCTGACGCAGTTCCTCTTTAAGTTTATGTTTCTTCCTTTCATAGTCTTCTCCAAGAGGCAAACTTAGCCCATAGCCTGTATCTGAAAGCATATAACAGAAATACACAGTAAATTATCAATTCGCGTGCCACCCTCCCATCGTGAAAGAGAAATTGCTCTACCAGCACATATACAAAATGATGAGAATGGAAGCCTAATTACACTTTTCCATTTCAAATATATTTCTCTAAGAAGAAGTAACACTGCCTATTAATAACAGCAAATCCCTGAATATGACAAGTAAATCCTAACGGCCCCTACAAATATTGCCCTTGTGCCACTGTATGTAATGTCCATGGAGGTGGACATAACAGTTGCTGGCAGTTTTTCAAACTGAAGCAAAGTGCATGAGCCTACTTAACCGTTTAAGGACCAGAGGGGTGAGAAACACATTGCAAATGTTTGTGTCCTGTGGTCCTGCTAGCAACTGACATGCAAAATGCTTATGAGACATTTGTTGAGATCTGTCAGAGTTACCTGTGACTTGGCGGATTGGAAGTGTGCGCAAGCTCTGGTGACATCATGGATGTAATCACTCCGGCGTCTCTTCCATGACGTTGCCAACCCGACTGGGTTGCCTAATTAAAGGCCTGAACGCTGGTGTTCCGTGCTCTGTTGTCTGATGTTCTCCTGGCTCAGATCCTTCGCAGATTTCTTTTGTTTTTCTAGAATTAGACTCTATGCCAATATTTTGACCACTGAACTTTGCTGCGTGCCCTGACTTCTGTTAGTCTACTGACTGACTACACTGCATTTTCGGGTTCCTCCTGCCCTTTCATCTTTGTATAATAGCTTTGTGCTAGATTTCTGTGAAGCCTCTCCTACCAAATATCACTATTTCTTCACAGAAAATCCACCAAGGAACATCAGACAACTGAACTCCAAACGTCAGCATTCAACTGTTTAAAATAGGTAACCCGTTCACATCGGTGACCTCACAGAAACAACGCTGGTGTGATTACATCCATGACATCACCGGTGCATGTGCACACTCCTGATCTGCTGAGACATGGGTAAGTCCGGTGGATCACAACACATTATGGACACAGTAAGGAAAGTGGTGTTTTTTCCAGTAAGAGGTGTTACTTTTACGCTAAGTGTTTATTTCTCATTTTACAAATCAATAAGTCGAACACAAAGGAAAAAGTAAGATAGAACGGGTATGGAGGGGGGGTAAAGAAGAGAGGGAGAGTAAATCATACAAATAGCAATATATACTTTTTCATGCAATCAAGGTGGACCTGTCACATAAGACATGTCTAGCTTGTTTTACAGAGAAAACAAAATCTGCATATATTTTGTTCTAGCCACTTTGCTATAAAACATAGCTTTTAAGAAATTAACATTTATATTTTGGTGACACAGTTTGGCACTTTAGGCTAATCAGTTATGTTCAAGACCAAACTAACCACTTACTGTGCCATGCCCGTGTGTGTGGGCTCCGTCTAGATGCATTCATAGTACAATGTGTGATAATACTGACTCAGCAGTGCCACACTGTACCATCAGCATAGGTTTATTTCACAAAAATTATATATATTACCAAAATATGCCTAGAACAATAAAGAACAATAAAGAGAAAGTCTTTCATTATCTTTAAAATTGACTTTAGTTGTCATAAAAGTGACAGGTCCACTTTAAAGGAGAAATCATACGGGACAAACTGAAATTATTTAAAAGAGGTTTTTCAATGCATTGGATACCCCTCTGGCACTCAAATGGTTAACTTACTGAATCTGAAAAAGTAAAAAAAGAAAACATGGTGCAATTCTGGAGAAAATTCACTGCACCACAGGGGATAAATAACCATTTCCCAAAGTCCATTAGAGTTAAATGGGGTTTTTAAACGTGCAGGGCTTGTTTGCAGTAAAGGGTACTTTTGCCCCCTGTAGCCTGACTGACAAACTTATCCAGTTCAGAGCCAAACAAAAGAGAACCTGTGAATGGTAAAGTTACTAATACCTTCTTGGAAGCAGAATCTGCTTCCATATTTTGAGCTCATAAAGTGCAGTGGGCAGCTAATGTAGTAGCCAAACACTTTGCTGCCATTTTGGTAATTCCAAAGCTGCCTCACTATTACATACTGTGGCTTCTTGAAGAGATCAGCTTAAAGTAAGGATCTCCTCTTTAGGATCATTGTCTTGAATAGCTTGCAAAAGTTTACTTTGCCATTACTCTATTGCTCCATTACCATGCCGAGGCGAATGCTGCCCTAATGAGCTAGCAACCTGGCCAGAAAACAGTAACCTGTTGAATGTGTCAATTTTCTTAGGAAGCAAATATAGTTTTTGATACCTTTTATTGGCAAACTAAGCAGATTTAAATGCAAGCTTTCAAGACCTTATGTCTCTTCCTCAGGCATGTTATACCTCAGGTATAACATGCCTGAGGAAGAGACCTAAGGTATTGAAAGCTTGCATTTAAATCTGCTTAATTAGCCAATAAAAGGTATCAAAAACTATATTTGCCTCCTGTATTTCTACGGCTAACACGGTAACAACTCTCATCGGTTATCAATTTTCTTATGCGCAGTATCTCTGAGTGCAGCCACACTCTGTACTGGAATGGTGGTATGTTTAGAAAGCCAAGAGGCTGTAAAATCCAACACAGGTCAACCTTTTCTTGAAGAAAAGTACGCATACATATAAAAATTTCTTAGAAAAAAGACAATACTTGCGCAAAAATTGTAAGTATTCTACAAGTCTCAGATTCCCATTTCCTATAATGTGAAGAAAAAATATATAGAATAAGAAGGACCACTAAGGTCAACTATGGGTATGCGTGTCCCACAGTAAGACTGTAAGATAATAAGAGTAATAGTGTCCGTATGTTCAGTCAATAAGAATACAGTACCTTCTTAATTTGTAAATGATGGAAGAGAATGATGAAAGATGAATGAGATGATAAGAACGGTGAGAATGACCGATGATGGATGAATATGAATTGATGGAGATGAAATGAGATGTTGTTACAAAGAATTCTTCCACTCGAAGTGCAGCTTACCAACTTCAAAGGCCTTGTCAACCAATGTGTGCAAATATCTGGAACTTGTCAGTGCGCACAAACAAGAAAAAGAAGAATCATAGAATAATATCTAAGTGCAGTATTTATTTAAAAAAGAACCATAAAAACAGGATATATATGCACTCACTTGGTACCCATCTTGGGCTTTATGCATGTAAAAGGGTCCCTACCCCTGTAGCCATCGTTCTGTGTCCGCTCACTCCTGCTGCAACCGGTGGTACACGATGTTATAACGTCTCTTGGTGGCATATATGATTGTAATCCCGATGTAAGGCAATGTCGGTGAGAGATGTGCAGATACTAGGTAATGTGTTTAGTCCGGAGGAGACAGTATCGTGATGCACGTGGTGAGCCGACGCCAACAAACAAGAGACCGGGAACTGAACCGGGAGCTGGGGGCGGATACTCACAGGGGGCGTGGGAGGGACCCAGTCTTGGTGAATGCCTCAACAGAATCCCAACGCGTATCGTGGAGTTCCGTCTCCACTTCCTCAGGGGAAAAGAATGATCAAACCATAGAGCGGCTAAGCGCTCTTATTTATACTTTTAGATACATTGTTGCAATGCACATATAAACAATGTTGCAATTAACGACATGAATGATAAATAAAAAACAGAGTAAAAACAAAACAATATCAATGATAAAGATAAGATATGCTGTTGAATTGAAAATGTTTACTGATGTACTGAAAGATGATTTAAACTGAAATAAAAACGTACTTAAAATACTTCTGGTTGTGGAAAACTGTGATGAAATAATATACTGATCTCTATATGTGGTATTGAGCTGACCACCTGAGGTGTTGACTAAATATAAATTAAAAAAGGGGTTAAAGTCTATAAAATGTATTAAACCACCAATAAAAGATCAATCAATATTATGTCTTCACATGAACATTAATGTTGACACACAACTAGTAACGGAACCTATATTTAAAATTAATTTCTAAAAACCGGTGTGACCACCATGATTTGTGTATGTCACTGAACTCCAATGTCAAGAATAAAAGGCGTTAAATATGATAAGGTATCTAATTATAATCAGAACTTTATGACATTGGTTAAGTAGAGTGACAACACTATATAAAATTCATAATCTCATTGGTTATCAAATTATGCCATGTGACAAAATCTTCAATTGATATACATCCTACCAATTGATACCGGCAATCGCCCGTATATGAAAGAAACTACAACTGTGTCTAATAAGGCAGATACACCAAACATATAAAATATATATGAAACCGTTCAAATGCATAAAACATATAAAATGGATAAAATACATACAACATATATAATGTATATCTGCTCCATTATCCAAAAGTAGTGATAAGGTAGCCAAATCCAAATGAAAATAATTTATATAAAAAATTATTGTTATAATACACTCTAATTGGAAATGTTTATAGAAAGGCCATGTAGTCAAAGTCAATATTGAGACCTTGTGGATGCATCGTTTTAAGTTCAAATATCCAATAGGACTCCCGTTGTCTCAGTTTTTTAAAAAGGTCACCCCCTCTATGTGAAAGTTTAACTTGTTCTATCGCCTGAATAATGAGACCAGTATGCTGACAAGAGTGGAACTGTTTGCAGTGTTCTGATAGACTGTGAGTCTCCAGTCCGCAGGAGATATTTCTAAGGTGTTCTGAAAATCTAGTTTTAATCTTCCTTTTGGTTCGTCCTACGTACTGGAGTCCACAGATGCATGTAATCAGATATACTGTGTACGTACTATGGCAATTAATAAATTCCTTGATTGTATATTTCTTGCCAGTTACTGTAGATGTAAAAGACTGTGGATCTTTTTTGGGAATATGAATACAAGTAGTGCAGTTGGTTTTACCACATTTGTACATGCCCTTTAACTTTAGAAAAGTAGAGGAGGCATTGGTGTAATTAGTCTTAGTCTTATTGTATATATCGCTGGGTGCTAACTTATTCTTGAGATTTTGGTTTCTCTTAAAAACTACTTTTGGTCTATCTCCCAGTTCTCTGTGTAAAATGGGGTCCTGTATTAAAACATGCCAGTGTTTGTCTAGAATGTGTTTGATTTTTGGGGCTTGATGGTTATACGTGGTCACAAAATATGGGACCTGGGAATCGATCTCAGATGTATTCTTTTTCTCTTTGTATGCAAGTAGATCTTCTCTAGCTAAATTAAAGCAATGATCTTTAGCTTTATTGACTATTTCTTCATTATATGATTTTTCTAAGAATTTTTGTTTGATAACCTCTGATTCTGTTAAATAGTCTTCTTGTTTAGAACAATTTCTTTTTATTCTTTGGAACTGGCTTAATGGAATGTTATTAATCCACCTCTTGTGGTGTCCACTCTTAGCATGAAGATAACTATTACCTTCACATTTTTTTCTAAAATTCCTGGACATTATCTTGGTGTCTTCATGAAAAAGAACAACGTCCAAGAATTCAATAAACTCAGAATGGATCATACTGGTGAAGGTCAAATTCAATGAGTTGGAATTCATATGGCTCAGGAACAGGCGAAAACTGTCCATTGTTCCTCTCCAGATGAAAATCAAATCATCTATGTAACGTCTATAGTATATAATTTGTTCTCTGAAAGGATTGTTCTGATATATGTATTGGTCTTCCCATTCATTCATATAAATATTGGCATACGATGGAGCAAATGCCGATCCCATTGCCACACCTGATTTCTGGATATAGAAAGTATCTTTAAAAAGAAAATAATTGTGGTGAAGAATGAAGTCAACACATTTCACTAAAAACTCTATTTGCCTCATGGGTAGAATTTTGTGTGACGTGAGTTTATTTTTGATAGCTTGAGTACCCAACGCATGGGGAATGCTAGTATATAGACTACTTACATCACAAGTTGCCCATAAATATTCTTTGTCCCACTTCAGATTTTCTAAATCCTGTAGCAATTGAATTGTATCTTTCAAATAGGACTGGTGAGATCTAACTAAAGGTTGGAGAAATTCATCCACAAAGTCAGATAATCCACTTGTCAGGGAATCAATCCCAGATACAATCGGTCTGCCCGGAGGTGCAGAAAGAGATTTGTGAAGTTTGGGCAAATGATAAAATATCGGAATGGTGGGAGCCTCCCTTAGCAAGAACTGATACTCAGACTTTGTGATGATCTCTGAATCCAATGCCATTTGGAGAAAGGACTTCATTTCAATAATGAATTCTGTCGTTGGATTACCACTTAGAGGTGTGTAATTCTTACTGTCTCCCAAAAGTCTCAATGCTTCTTCCACATAATCCTGGGTATTTTGGATGCAAATGGCCCCCCCCTTGTCTGCATTTCTAATTATGATCTCTTTATTTTGTTGAAGAGCTAAGAGGGCTGCTTGTTCTTCTTGAGTGAGATTAGATCTCGTTTTTTTTTGAATTGTCATATAATTGATCTAAATCATTGTTCACTAATTGAAGATTAAAACTAGATTTTCAGAACACCTTAGAAATATCTCCTGCGGACTGGAGACTCACAGTCTATCAGAACACTGCAAACAGTTCCACTCTTGTCAGCATACTGGTCTCATTATTCAGGCGATAGAACAAGTTAAACTTTCACATAGAGGGGGTGACCTTTTTAAAAAACTGAGACAACGGGAGTCCTATTGGATATTTGAACTTAAAACGATGCATCCACAAGGTCTCAATATTGACTTTGACTACATGGCCTTTCTATAAACATTTCCAATTAGAGTGTATTATAACAATAATTTTTTATATAAATTATTTTCATTTGGATTTGGCTACCTTATCACTACTTTTGGATAATGGGGCAGATATACATTATATATGTTGTATGTATTTTATCCATTTTATATGTTTTATGCATTTGAACGGTTTCATATATATTTTATATGTTTGGTGTATCTGCCTTATTAGACACAGTTGTAGTTTCTTTCATATACGGGCGATTGCCGGTATCAATTGGTAGGATGTATATCAATTGAAGATTTTGTCACATGGCATAATTGGATAACCAATGAGATTATGAATTTTATATAGTGTTGTCACTCTACTTAACCAATGTCATAAAGTTCTGATTATAATTAGATACCTTATCATATTTAACGCCTTTTATTCTTGACATTGGAGTTCAGTGACATACACAAATCATGGTGGTCACACCGGTTTTTAGAAATTAATTTTAAATATAGGTTCCGTTACTAGTTGTGTGTCAACATTAATGTTCATGTGAAGACATAATATTGATTGATCTTTTATTGGTGGTTTAATACATTTTATAGACTTTAACCCCTTTTTTAATTTATATTTAGTCAACACCTCAGGTGGTCAGCTCAATACCACATATAGAGATCAGTATATTATTTCATCACAGTTTTCCACAACCAGAAGTATTTTAAGTACGTTTTTATTTCAGTTCAAATCATCTTTCAGTACATCAGTAAACATTTTCAATTCAACAGCATATCTTATCTTTATCATTGATATTGTTTTGTTTTTACTCTGTTTTTTATTTATCATTCATGTCGTTAATTGCAACATTGTTTATATGTGCATTGCAACAATGTATCTAAAAGTATAAATAAGAGCGCTTAGCCGCTCTATGGTTTGATCATTCTTTTCCCCTGAGGAAGTGGAGACGGAACTCCACGATACGCGTTGGGATTCTGTTGAGGCATTCACCAAGACTGGGTCCCTCCCACGCCCCCTGTGAGTATCCGCCCCCAGCTCCCGGTTCAGTTCCCGGTCTCTTGTTTGTTGGCGTCGGCTCACCACGTGCATCACGATACTGTCTCCTCCGGACTAAACACATTACCTAGTATCTGCACATCTCTCACCGACATTGCCTTACATCGGGATTACAATCATATATGCCACCAAGAGACGTTATAACATCGTGTACCACCGGTTGCAGCAGGAGTGAGCGGACACAGAACGATGGCTACAGGGGTAGGGACCCTTTTACATGCATAAAGCCCAAGATGGGTACCAAGTGAGTGCATATATATCCTGTTTTTATGGTTCTTTTTTAAATAAATACTGCACTTAGATATTATTCTATGATTCTTCTTTTTCTTGTTTGTGCGCACTGACAAGTTCCAGATATAAAAATTTCTTGTTTGGAAGGGTTGCCAGAAGAAACCCTCTTCTCTCTAAAAAGAACATGGCAGCATGAATTAGGTTTGCAAAGTTGCATCTGAACAAACCAAAAGAATTCTGGAACAATGTCCTTTGGACAAACGAGATCAAAATGGAGATGTCTGGCAAAAATGCACAGTGCCACGTTTGGCAAAAACCAAACACAGCATATCAGCACACACACACACACACCCAAACTGTCAAGCACTGTGGTGGAGGGGTGATGATTTGGGCTTGTTTTGCAGCCACAGGATCTGGGAACCTTGCAGTCATTGAGTCGACCATGAACTCCTCTGGATTCCAAAGTATTCTAGAGTCAAATGTGAGGCCATCTGTCCGACAGCTAAAGCTTGGTTTAAACTGGGTCATGCAACAGGACCATGATCACAAGCACACCAGCAAATCTACAACAGTGTGGCTGAAAAAAGAAAAGAATCAAGGTGTTGCAATGGCCCAGTCAAAATCCAGACCTCAACCAGATTGAAATGCTGTGGTGGGACCTTAAGAGAGCTGTACAAAAACAAATGCCTGCAAACCTCAATGAGCTGAAGCAACGCTGTAAAGAAGAGTGGGCCAAAATTCCTCCACAACGATGTGAGAGACTGATAAAGTCATACAATTTGATTACTTCAAGTTATTGCTGCTAAAGGTGGTTCTACAAGCTATTAAATCATAAGGTATACTTAGTTTTTCACACATGGCTTCTCCATTTTGGTTTTATTTCTGTTAAATAAATCATGACACTGTAATAGGTCATGTGTTGTTGTTCATCTGAGGTTGAAGTTACCTAATTTTTATACCTGCTAAGGAACAGATGATTGTTATTATGTCCTGATATGTAAAACCATAGAATTCAAAGAGGTTGTACTTTTTTTTCACACGACTGTATAAGGTGAGAGATCCCCTTTAAAGGGATAGTAATACTTCGTTTTATCTTTATTTTATTTTGTAGGCATTAAAAAAATGAAGAACGATATAAGTCTTATCTCTCAAACCTTTATGGTTTAAGAGATATTCACAAGCAAAGTTTCCCCTTTCCCGCCCCTTTTACCTAGTGTAAACCATCTCTTCTCAGATATGGAATGCAGTCCATAGACCAGACAGATAACAGCAGGGGACAAGCTTCTTTCTATTAGAACAATGAAAGCCCTGCCCCCTTGACAGGTTTTCCCTTATCTTAATTGAAGATTGTCCCTCTCTGCAATCTACCTGGGCACCTCCCTTCTGATCTGGCTGAACAGAGTTACATCAGTAAAAGGGGCGGGAGGGGGATACTTTGCCATTGAATTACTCCTAAACTACAACTCTGACAGTATTGAAATAACACTCTCCATGGCCCAAATACTATGAAGATTAATTAGAGCTGCTTTTATTATGAAACATTATTATCCCTTTAACTTTTGTCTTTGGATAGTTGGGCTGCAGCTGTCCTCTCCTGTTTAACTCTCATTTACATCCCTCCGATACTTAGAAAAAGAGTGTACTTTGACAAAAGGTGTCAGCTAAAGCTCCCCTATTTGAGGAATACAGTTAAACAAAGGGATTCCATTCCATATTTGATTGAAAAAAAGTATACATATTAATAATAAAATTAAGATATTAATAATAGTAATCATTATTATAATATATAAACTGAAGAGAACCTTAACTTCTTAGATGCTAGAAGTATCTCAAACTTCTCTAACATCCAAGAGGTTAAAAGATAAGCCTAACCCTTTTAGGGCCAAATGGAAATGTGTATCAAAATGAACTGCATACCTCCCTGGCACTCAAAGAGCTAAAATATAGGGAAGAAAATAGGATTTTAGTCTTACCTGTTAAATCCTTTTCACTTAGTCCATACAGGTCACTGGTACTCTGGGAGGCGTAAGTCCCCTTTAATAGGCAGGAACAATTATGCAAATAATTTGCAAGGGGCGGAGCCTCCCCTCTTACTTAAGCCACCTTCTGGCCAGAGCCACTCATATTGATTTGAGACCCCAAGAACTGACCTCAGGTAAGCAAAAAGAAAGACTCCTGTGAGCATGCCCGAACGGTCTCCCACTGAATGCCACAGGAGAGCCAAGACTGGTCCCTTGACAGGGTGGGAGACCAGTGACCTGTATGGACTAAGTGAAAAGGATTTAACAGGTAAGACTAAAATCCTATTTTCACTGTCGTCCAATACAGGTCACTGGTACTCTGGGATGTACAAACATTGAGCTGATCCAGAGGCGGGAAGTAAGGCAAGGACCAGGCGCAAGGCCCAAGTCACTAGAACTGTTATGACCAGTTGATAACATAGCCCAAACTGTAAGTGTCAACGGACACCAACCAAGGGAACAATCCCTGAACTAACACAGCACACAGAACCAGAGCCAACCGGGCTCAACAGTAAAGAAGCACTAAGGATCACAGAGCGGAAGACCTACACGGGCAAGACTGCCTCCAGGACCTTCCTTCCAAAACTGGCATCAGCCGAAGCCAGTACATCAACTCGATAGTGCTTAGAAAAGGTGTGCACAGAGGACCAAGTGGCCGCTCTGCACAGTTGATCAGCAGAAGCTTGATTCTTGTAGGCCCAAGAGGCCCCAATAGATCTGGTGGAATGGGCAGTCACCCGGAAGGGAACATGCTTATTCCTCAACTTATAGGCTTCACGGATGGTAGCCTTAATCCAAGAAGCAATGGTAACTTTGGAAGCCGGTCTTCCTGCCCTAGGCCCCTCAGGAATGACGAATAGAGCGTCAGACTTCCTGATAGACTCGGTGCGATGAACATAAAATTTAAGGCAACGCACCACATCCAACAGATGGAGATCTCTTTCCTTGTCAGATGAAGGATTAGGGCAGAAAGAGGGAACCACAATCTCCTGATTGATGTGAAACTCGGACACAACCTTGGGTAAGAATTCCTTGGTAGTGCGAAGCACAGCCTTATCCTTGTGGAACACCAGGTAAGGAGGTTTACAAGACAAGGCCTGTAACTCTGCTACCCGGCGCACAGACACCACAGCCAAGAGGAAGGCCATCTTCCAAGTCACAAGACGTAATGGAATGGAAGCCAAGGATTCAAACGGTGGTCGCTGTAGAACTCCCAGCACCAAATTGAGATCCCACTGGGGAGCAGGACTCTTAAAGGCAGGTCGAACATGAGTCACACCCTGGAAAAAGACTTTCACATCAGGAAGGACAGCAATCCGTTCCTGGAAAAACACAGACAAGGCAGAGGTCTGAACTTTGAGGGAACTCAGACTGAGCCCCTTATCCACACCGTCCTGCAAGAAGGCCAGGACAGTGGGAAGATGGAAGTCAAGAGACAACTTCTTGTCAGAGCACCATGTCACGAAAGTTGACCATATGCGATGATAGATCTTGGAAGACACAGGCTTACGAGCACTGAGCATCGTCGATACCACAGAAGGAGAAAAGCCTTTCTTAGCTAGAATCGAGGATTCAACCGCCATGCCATCAAATGGAGAGAGTGAACATCCTCTTTCCACAGATACCCCTGAAGAAGTAGGTCCGGACGGGCTGGAAGTGGGATTGGATCCTTCACTGACATGGCCATCAATTCCGGAAACCAGGACTGGCGAGGCCAGTTTGGAGCAATCAGGATGACAGGACAACGTTCCCTCTTCAACTTCTGGATAACTCTGACCAATAGAGGAAGAGGAGGGAAGATGTAAGCCAGGGAGAAGTCCCAAGGGATCGACAAGGCATCCACTGCTAGAGCAAGGGAGTCCCTCAACCGGGAGCAAAACACCGGAACCTTCCTGTTGTGTCTGGTAGCCATCAGATCCACCACAGGCATCCCCCACCGTTGAGTGAGCATGTGAAACACCTCTGGGTGCAGAGCCCATTCTCCGCTGTCGACGGTATGACGACTGAGGAAGTCTGCCATGACGTTGTCCACGCCTGGAATATGAACCGCAGAGATGACAGGCACGTGATCTTCTGCCCAAGACAAAATATCCTTGACCTCCCACCAGGCGGAACCGCTTCTTGTGCCGCCTTGCCTGTTGATGTAAGCCACCGCCGTGGCGTTGTCGGACTCCACTCTGACTGGAAGACCGGTCAATTGAGACTCCCAGTGCCTCAGGGCCAGCCGGACAGCTCGAAGTTCCAGAACATTGATGGAGAGCATGGATTCCTCCAGACCCCATTTCCCCTGAGCACTGAAGCGACCCCAGACTGCACCCAAGCCCCGAAGGCTGGCATCCGTAGTGACTGTGGTCCAAGGAGGAACTAGAAAGGATTTCCCTTTCAGGAGATGAGAGAGATCTAACCACCAGTGCAGACTCGACTCGACATGAGGAGGAAGAGAAACAGACAGATGTTGATGATCTGGATGATTCTTGCACGTCTGGATCACGAATCTCTGAAGATCCCTGGAGTGGGCCATGGCAAATGGTACTGCTTCGATTGTGGAAATGAACTTCCCCACTAAGGACGACAACTTCGGAACTGGAATCACGTCCAGGTCCAGAATTCCAGCCACTCTGACAGCTATCTGGTGAGCCACGTCCTCTGGAAGAAACACCATGCATTGGCGAGTGTCGAACAGGAGACCCAGGAACAGAAGCCTCTGAGATGGAATCAAGTCCGACTTGTCCAGATTCAGGATCCAGCCATGACGGTTCAGGGTGTGCATGCACATCTGTAATTGCTGGTGGAGAAGCTCCGCTGAGGAGGCCTTCAGTAGGAGATCGTCCATGTAGGGGGTCACTCTGATCCCATCCTGATGGAGCACCGCTATCAAGGAGCCCAACACCCTCTGGAAGACCTGAGGGGCTGAAGTCAGCCCAAAGGGGAGCGCTGCAAACTGAAAGTGTCCCCTGTGGCAGGCAATCCTGAGATACCGCCTGCTCTCTGGATGAATAGGGATGTGAAGATAAGCATCCTGAAGGTCCAGGGAGGCAAGAAACTCCCCTGGAGACATTGCTGCAATCACAGAGCGCAGGGACTCCTGGCGGAAGTGGGAAGTCACCACATAGGCATTGAGATCTTTGAGATCCAAGATGGGACGGGCTCCTCCGTCCTTTTTGGCTACCACAAACAGGTTGGAATAAAATCCTGAACCTGTGTCCCCCTGAGGAACCGCCTCCAGGACCTCTTTGTCCAAGAGATCCTGAATAGCGTCGTCGAACAGACGCCTTTTTGTGGGTTCCTGAGAAGGACGAGTAAAATGGAACCGAAAAGGAGGAAGGGAAGAGAAAGGGATCCTGTATCCCTCTGACACCACCTGAAGAACCCATGGGTCCGCCACTGACTCCTCCCAAGTCCGGCGAAAGATGCGGAGACGACCGCCTACAGCCGGATGCGGACCCGGGTTCGGCGAGTCATGCCGAAGCAGTCTTGGAGGTCTTGGCCTTGGAGGCAACTTTGGGCCTCCAGGACTGTTTGGGCTTGGAGGAGGAGCGCGTAGTGGGAGGACCCGTTTGGGCCGAGGAGCGTGTCTCAGTCTGAAAGGAACGAAAGGACCGATTGCGTTTGGCTGGAAACTTTTTCTTAAAGACTGAGGGTAGAAGAGTACTTTTACCGCCAGTAGCCTCACTGATCATTTCTTTGAGTTCAGACCCAAAAAGCAAATTCCCCTGAAAGGGCAAGGAAAGCAAAGCCTTCTTAGAGGCTGTATCAGCAGACCAAATTTTCAGCCAAAGAGCGCGTCTAGCCACCACAGAAGAAGTGGAGGCCCTCGCCATCATGCGCACAGCATCAAAGGCAGCATCAGCAACATAGTTCTGAGCTTCAGTGATATTAGCAAGAAGCTGCAACTGTTCAGATACAGGCGCATCCTGGCGAACCGCTTCAGTCAGTCGTTCAGTCCAGGCCGCAATAGCTCTATTAACCCATGCCACAGCAAAAGTGGGGCGCATGGCTGTGCCAATGGAGGCAAAAATAGACTTAAGAGAGAGCTCTAGTTTCTTATCCGTCCAGTCCTGCAAGGCAGAGGCATCTGAGACAGCCAAAGCAGTAGATTTGGATAGTCTAGACACAGGAGCATCCACTTTGGGAGGATGAACCCATTTTGCCAGCTCCGCCTCAGGAAAAGGGTAAAGTTTGGCAAACTTTTTGGAGACAGAGGAAGATCTATCAGGATTCTTCCATGCCTCAGAGACCAGACGGGCAAGAGTAGGGTTAGTTGGAAAACAAACAACAGGCTTAGATGGCTTTTTCTGAAAAACATCAGTAGGATCATAAGTGGATTCCTGAGTCAGAGGAAGGTTGAGCGTATTCAGAACCGCTCTGATCAGACCCTCAGCCGAAACTTCAGGGTCACACTCATAGGGGTCCCCAATGGACCTGTTAGATTCAATAACAGTACGTTCCTCAGCATCAGAATCCTGTAAAAGTTCTTCTTCAGAAGAATCAGTGATATCAGGAGCTCCCTGTGGCTTAGGCAGGGAGGTCCTGATAGTAGAGGGGGTCTGCCAGACCTGGAGAGCCCCCTGTACCTGAGAGGGAAAGAGTTGAAGCGTGGATCTGAGATCCCTAGTGGCAGCTTTAAACTCCTTCACCCAAGATGGCTCAATAGCGTGGCTGGGAAGCCCAGGGTTGCTATCTTGACCAGTACAATTAGGGCATAGATCCCCCACATTATCGCCATCCAGCCCAATGTGGCAAGAGGAGCAAAACGCCATGGGGGTAGCGGACCCCCCATCCTCCTTAGACTTGGGTCTAGCCCCTAGCTCCAGTGAAGTAGACATGCTCACAGCGTCAATATACCCCACTAATAACACTATCACCCAGAAAAAGTGTTAAGATTAAAGTTTCACCCCAGAAATGTTCTAAAAACGGACTTATCTGGCCAGCGAAGGGTTAATCTGTTGAGGAGAGAGAAGGCTCGGTCCCTGCGTAGTGTACTCGCCTAGGAAAAGTACCACAAAATGGCGGCCGTCGTGACAGCCAATCAGAAACGAGCGCGAACCAAGCGCTCATGGGAAATGTAGTTTTTCCTTACAAGTACCCCAAACAGTGCCCGAAGCCCCCCTGAACACCCCACATAAATAAAACACATTCCGGATGATAGAGCAGGAGCCTAGAATTAAAATGAGCCCTCTCTGAAGTTGCTGTGACAAGCGGTTCCAGAGATATGTCCCATACTGTGAATTCCCATAGAGAGTAAAGGAGCCCTTGCGTCTGAGCGGGAAAAAGCCGCGCTTAAAGGCGCGGAACACCATTTTTAATAAAGTTTAAGAAAACATTAAAAAGTGCCCAAACAAGCATGAAACACATGAGAAACATAAATAAATGAATACCCAATGCTCCAAAACTCAGAGAATAACACAGAAATTGCATAAACAGTAATAATGCAATAAAAACACCCTATGAGTGCTGGAGTGTATTAAAACTCCCAAATACAAGCCCATCAAAGGGACACTGTGGGGACAAGTGGACCTTCAGCACTCAATGGGTGACTCACCTTCCTTGCTGACTTCTGTCTTCAGGTGACCATGATAGGGAGGGAAAGAACCAGAGGTAAATTCCCCAACAGGGGAGCTGCTTAACACAAGCTGTCCCCTCTTCAGGGTATAGGTCCACAGAAAATCCCTGGAAGCTGCACCAGCCACTTTAAAGAGGGCAATTCACAGCCATGGTCACCCTCCTAATGGTGGTATTCCATATTTGAATAAAAAATAATAAAATACTAAGATGCATAGATGTTCTCTACCTGGTGTGGAAGCACACCAGGAACAAATCAATATGAGTGGCTCTGGCCAGAAGGTGGCTTAAGTAAGAGGGGAGGCTCCGCCCCTTGCAAATTATTTGCATAATTGTTCCTGCCTATTAAAGGGGACTTACGCCTCCCAGAGTACCAGTGACCTGTATTGGACGACAGTGAAAAATGGATATATAATCTTAACACATGCCACAAAAGAAAAAAAAAAAAAAAAAACAGCTGTGGGCCTACAGTGCACATATTATTTATAGTTGCCTATGGGAGCGCTCAGCCTAGTCACAGCTTACATTACATCGTGTTTTTTGAACATACCTCCTGTCTGCTTCATCTTAGTGGTTTCTCTCTGAGACTGTCTGTTTGGAAGGATGTTTTCCTTCGTTACAGGGGCACGAAGTTTGTCTGCATCAAGGGAGAGCTCAGACCTCTTGCTCTAAAATAGAAAAGTATGTATATGAACATATAAGACAAACAAGTTGTCTAGCTTATCTAGAAGTTCAAAATGAATGGTAAAATGGACAAAGTCCTTGTTCTAAGAATAAGCGGCTCTTAATTTAACACAATGACTTACCTAGGTAGGTGTCGTTAATACAGCTGTCAGGCTTCTCTCTCTCTCTCCACACACCCACACTGGATGTGTTCTCTATTACAGTATACTGTTAGCAGTTTCTTTTTAAAGTGTTAGTAATGTCTAAAAAAAACTTTTTTGCATTTAGAAGAGCTTAAAAAGCTGATCTGAATGCAAAAAAAACGTATCTCTTAAACCACTATGGTTTAAGAGATACGGTCGTTTAAAGTTTGATTTCTCCTACTGACAGCTGTAAAGCTGTCAGCAGGAGATCCGTGTCGGTCAATACGCTGGCGCTTGAGAAGTGCCGGGATCTCGTTATTTACACAGAATCCCTTCATTGGAATGGTCTAAAACATGTGCCTGAACACTAGGCACACGTTTCAGACCATTCCAATGAAGGGATTCTGTGTAAGTAACGAGATCCCGGCACTTCTCAAGCGCCAGCGTGTCGACCGACACGGATCTCCTGCTGACAGCTTTACAGCTGTCAGTAGGAGAAATCAAACTTTAAACGACCGTATCTCTTAAACCATAGCGGTTTAAGAGATACGGTTTTTTTTTGCATTCAGATCAGCTTTTTAAGCTCTTCTAAATGCAAAAAAGTTTTTTTTAGACATTACTAACACTTTAAAGTATGATATCTGACCCTTATGATTACTGAAACCTAATGTTTGTTGTGTTGAAGTGCATTCTAGAACCAGACATCAGTGGTGATCACTATATACAGGAAAGTGCAGATAAAATGTAACACATAAGTTTTATACACATGACCTCTGTGTGAAGACCCCCTCCCTAGTTAAGTCCTTTTGTTAACCCTTTGAGTACCAGAAGGGTACACAAAGCTTTGCAATGCGTTGCATACCCCTCTTGCACTCAAAGGGTTAAACAAACTAATAGCCGCTTATTCCTAGAATACATTTCCAATTTAACAAATTTAGGGCTATATGTAAAAAAGTAGAGGAACTCTGGACCAAACAAACTATATCAAGAGGAACAAGTAGTATCTCCGACTAAACTAATGGCCTTGTAATCCTTTCAATGCTATAAAGGTCTCTAGTGCATTCCAATTTGCAGACTAAGAACAAAGGTCCGTATGTATAAAAGCAAACTGGAATTATTCAGGACTAAACCAAATGCACCATAGGGGACAAGTTAAAATTTCTGCTAAATTAAAGGAGAAGTAAATTATTTTTTATGAAAAAAATATATATTGTAGGGCTTTTCCTGTTGTGTAAAATAAGGGTACATACACTTCCAAGGGATGCATACTTGCAGAGTTATTATAGTTTAAACCGGTGTTTTGTTGTTGTTGTTTTTTTTACATTAAAAGTGACCTCTAGTGGTCAGACGCCAATTAGTTATTCTGTTACATTCTATTTGAGAAGAAAGTCAGTGACAAACAGTTCTCCAACGAAATGTGATACAAACTGCTGAGTCGTGCTGTCAGTTAGAGCTTCCAGGTAGTAAACACAGTAAATCCACTTCCTGATGATTTGAACGGTTATAACTTTTGAATAAAACAACTGACAGCAGTGGCAGTGTCCTTGTTTTGCTCAACAGGAAAATCTCTAAAACTCATGTTTTCATATCCTTTAAATTGGGCTTTTAATCCCTTGAATGCTAGAAGTCTCCAGTGCAATGTGAAGCAATGTATTAAAGACCTCTCTAGCAATTACATGGTTAAAAACCTCTATTTGAGTTCATGGGAATTTAGATATTTTTATTTGTCCCCTATGGTGCTGTTAGCTTACTCCAGAATCACTCCAGTTTACTTTTATAAAAAAAAAAAAAGGGCCAAAGTGTCCCATTAATGAAAAGTTTTAAATTTAGTGCTGCGGTACACAGAAGTTCATATTTCACAAGCATGTGCATAGCCAACACTGATGCTCACAAGATGTCTATCGGAGTTATGGAGTAATAAAGTGAAAGCTGAAAACCAACTGCGCTTGATCTATCAAACAAGAAAAAATTAACTGCTGACATTCAAGCCAGCTCATGACAAGGAGCACGTAGTTTTACAGTAGACATTAAAAAGCTTTTGTAAAATCTAGTTTTAACGGGCAATTATCATATTTTACTAAGTTCACTTGTATGTGAGCAGACTTTGCAAGAATCCCTGGGGCTGCCCTCATCCAAATCACACCTGTCCGTTATTTGTGGGTGGTCAAAAAGCTGCCCCTCCCCTCACAACTTAGCTGAAATGCAAAACAGAAGTTTGTGCCCATCAAACATAACTCCAGGTGGTGCATTGCCCCACAGACCCGCTGTTCTAGAGGAAACTGCAATGCTACAGAGGTAGATCGGGGGAGTGTTATGGCCTACTTTTAGACCCCCTTCTGTTGGTGCTCAGGGGCTTGTAATGCAGACTGGGCTTTACGCACAGGTCTGCTACCCTACCAATAGGCAATTATCAGATTACAGTCCTTACTCAAACAAACAAATGCATGCCTTTGTTCATAAGAGAAAGAACTTTAACACTAAGTTTTGTCTTCTAATAAAAATTAAAGAAGGAAAGACTAATCATATGTATTTATACAGTGCATGAGGTGTTTTTAAATAAACAAAACTTACTTTTATGTACTACTGTATTCAAGTGTTCAAGTGCCATGTATATTTACACAAATCTGGTATGAATGACCCAAAGGAGAAGCCTGAACCACTGTACAATCAATATATTTAATCCCAAACTACACACAATATTGTAATATAAGAATCATATTTCTGTATAACTGATTCAGTGTCTGCAAACAGAACTGCATCTGTTTATAGTGACCATAACAATAGGTTTCCATGGGTGCTGTAAGTGGTTGGCATTTGTGTATATTTCATCTACTACTGTATCGCAAAAGTGGCAACCATATCAGAATAAAATACAAGCCTAATTTATTGTTCTTACATTACAGCTCATACTGTGGTAGTAACCGGTTTCATAAACACAGGATGACTTCATACATTTGAATGAAGTCTATATGCTGATAATAATGTATGTTACTCTTCATAGGAAATCAATAAACCAATAGGTGCATGGTGCTCTGTAGAACAATGCAATAACATTTTAGGGTGGAATGATTCTAGAAGCCTAGGTGCAGCCGCATGGTTTTAAAGTGGAAGTAACCCTTTAAAGTGATTTGGCTAATTTTGAAAGGGCTTTCAAAATTACCTATATTTATGTTAACCATTGTTAATTTAAAACTATAATATAGGACAGGGCTTATAATTTTAAGTCCTTTGCTACTAGCCAGACCTGAAAAGTTACTCGCCACTGCAAGCCAAAACATACCCAGCAGGGCTGAATTTCTACTCCCCAGGGCTAAATTTTCACTTGCCATTGGCTAGTGCCGAGTGGAAATTTTGAGCACTGGGATAGGAGGTATTTAGCTTTATTTGTCAGTTTATGCAAATTAGACAGTACTTCCTGGCAGGATGTGGCAGTTGGAAATGAGAGTGCAATGTTACTATCTGACATACCAGATTGAGCCAGCCCGTATGGTCTAAAGTGCATAGACTGACAACTAAAGCCAAATATCTCCGAAACAATCATTTCAAATAAACAAGGGTTAACATAAATATAGATGATTCTGAAAAGTCTTTCAAAATCACCAAAGTTGTTATAGAGTGTTAATTCCCCTTTGGGTTTCAGAGGAGTATGCAATGAGTTGTTCATCAATGCATTGCACAAGCCTTTGGCATTCAAAGGGTTCAAGCTAACATTATTGGAGCAGATAATTAACTACACTGGTGGAGTTATGTATTCCCTCTAATTACCTCTTAAAAAGTATATCTATCTCCAAAGGTTTTTGTTTTGTTTTTTTATATAATTTTGACTAACCCTGCACTGATTCACACTACAATTTTTTTTATACTTCAAATGGAACATTATACACCCCAAGCATTGCTCTTTAAGGATGGACAATGTCACTTTGAGACCCAAATCCCTCTATCCTTCTTTCCCATCAAACTGTCCCTCTTTTTAAGATCAGACTGTGTGGTGTGTATACATACTTTCCAAGATTTCATATGGCCAAAGAGGGACACTTGTTTAAGGTGGCATGCTGGGGAAGTTGCTGGTGGGCGAGGCATTACCAAGAATTTTTATGTTATGTCCTGATCTACTGACAGCTTTTTACGTAATTGAATAAATAATTTAGAACAAGTCCAACGCATTTTATTTACACACACTAACTTATAAAACACATGTATTTAAGTTTAAACTGACAGTAATATGAGTATTATTGCTGTGGAGCAATGTGATACATTTATATACATACCACACAGCCTGATATCCTAAAAAGAGGGACACCAGGGTAGTAAAGAGGGACAGAAGGATTTGAGTTTCAAAGAGGAACTGTCTCTCCTAAAGAGGGACACTTGGAAGGTATTGCGTATAGAAGTGTATCACACTGTTCCACAGAAATAAAAGTCACATTAACATTTGTTTAAACTTCAATATATGTGCTTATAAATTATCTGTGTAAAGAAAATACTTTGTTTTTGCTCTAAATAATTTATTCAGTTACACAAAGAGGTGTCAGTATGTCATGAAATAACCTAAAGATTCTCGATAATGACCAAGCAATACCATCTAAAATGTGCCCCTCTTTGGCCATTTGACACGTTGGGAAGTATGCATTATGGCAACAAAAATTAACTACATTCAGAAATGTGCAGCTTCAAGATCATGACTAATGCATATACCTGAACCAGTAATAGAGAATCAGATTAAGCAATGCATTGGATACCTCCCTACCACTCAAGAGGTTAAGATGGCAAAAGAACAAGGATGTATGTGGTAAAGGTAAATTATCTCTTTTTCCCACTGTACAAGACTAGGGGATGCAGGAGAAGCTCTGGAGGGCTATCTGTTTCCAACTAATGACCTTAACGAAAATCTCAGCTGTTAATATTAGAGAATGTTTATGTTTTCTACCCTGATTTCCATATAAGGTGGATCCTTTTCAAGATCTGCTTTGTCCTGGGCAAGTTTGGCCTTCTGTTCTTCTATAAACTGATCGAGTTCCTCCCCCATCTTACAGCAAAACCTGAAAAATGAATGTAATTTTAATGCAAAGAAAATGCCACAGATTATTCCCTTGATGATACATTTTCAAATGACACATAATATCATGGTTGTATGGGTGTAACACTTAGGCCCTGTTCACATGAGCAACTGAAATTCAGCTTTTCTATTGTGTGTTATTTGCAATTAAGTGTAACAAATTAATGCCTGTTCACACGGGCTACTAGCACAATGCTTGCGGCTCATGTCAAAGTCATTGTAGCTTGCTGCAACGGTGACACATTCAGAGTAAAAGCATCACAGGTGCAGTATGAATGATCTACATGGCTGTGTACAGTGCCACTGTGCAGATCATTCACACAAATAACATTGGAGTTTGCCGTGTTGTAAGCAACCTCCAATGACTAGCTGACCCACGTGGGTAGCAGCCAATAATGTATCAATGACATCATCCCCCTTCATGCCCCTCATGCCCATGCAAGAGGATTTCAGGAGGAATGCAGGGGAAAGAGATGGGCGCACTTAACTAAATGGGCAGCTTGAACGGTGCCACACTGCAAAGCTATTCAAATCACTTGAGGGAGCAGGGCCCTATAAACTATTGCTTTTCTCCATTCTAGAAGATTTATATCATGTATGGCTCGATTTCCACTGCTCCGGCTTCCATGATTTTCCATAATCAAAATAGGTGTTAGAGAGGTATCCAATGAATTTCAGAGATCTCTAGCATCCAAGGTGTTAATTAACTATACACAGCACTGAGGCTGATGTGACAGGAAGAACTGGAATAAACTAACTTTACCATGGGAGGGCAGCAGGACATAAAAATCCCCATTGATTTAAATGGAGTTCTTTGAACACCTTGAATGCTAGAGGACCCAAACACATTACTTCTAACTCATTAACCCTTTGAATGCCAGAGAGTTAAAGGGATAGTAATACTTAAAATATAAAAAATATGTTGTAGGGTTTATCCCCCTGAGTAAAACAAGAGTACTCACACTGCTGAAAGGTGTTTCATTCAAAAGTTATTAATTTTCAAAGTTGAATTTATTAGGTGCAATATCACAGTGGCCTGAAATTGTACAGTGACGCTGTTGCTACAAGAGCCTATGGACAGCTCTGGTCCCACGACCATAAATCTCCATAGGATGGAGTATTACTATCCCTTTAATCAATGTATTGGATACCTCTCTGGCATTAAAAAGGTTATGAGCTCTATTTAATCAATGGAAATTTGGGGAAACATTTTTTTTTTTTGGGGGGGGGCAATTTTGGTTTGCTCCAAAATAGCTCCACTACTTATTACATCAGCCTCACTGTTGCATCTTTTTACCTGCCCTGTTGTGATTGGCTGAACACTAACAGATGTAATACATAGCTACAAATGAAACAAAATTGCTACAGCAAGAATTAGAAGTGACCAATGCAAATGAATAATTGGAGAGATCAGCTGCACCTTACTGACTAGACCCAACAGGGTAGAAATGCACATCTGTGGTAGATTAGCTGCACCTCTCTGACTAGGCCCAACAAGGTGAAATGTGCATCTGGTGTTAGCTGCTTTTCTTCTTCATAGAGGAATTGCCTGGCACTTTGTGACTGGACTACCATTTGGGAAGGGCCAGTATGACTTGGTTTCTCTGAGTAGGGAACTTGTGAACTAAAAGACTGCACCCTGAATAGGATACCATTCCTATAGAGCCTGCTAAATGCTAGGACAGGCCCTTTCCTAGTTGAGCTTCTCTGTCCAGTAATTTGTATTAATAATAAAAGAGTATTGCAATACTGCAAAACTAATGCATACGACGCAGTCTGTATACAAATGGCATGCAAGCAACATCAAAACAAAACTGATATCATACTCCTTTTAGGTGAATTTTACATGAAATAATGTACCATTAACCCCTAAAGAACCAGAGATACATGCAACATATTGCAAAGCAATACATTTCACATCCATCAGATCCTCAAGGGGTTAAGGAATCCAGCACCCTACACACCACTTTAAAACCTTCTTACTGTACAAAAGGTGTCGGCTACTAAGCTTATTTCCTTAATCAGGGAAATCCCTACATCCTGGCCTGTTGGTGGCCCTTGAGGACTGAACTTGGACAGCCCTGACCCAGACTATGAAACAAAATCAAGAGATAAATCCTTTTAAAAGGTCACACGCAAAAGAGCGTGCAACCACATAACACATTAACCATGTCGTCTGGATAAAATGGCAACATGAAAATCTCGCACTGCATGACAGAGCGAGATTCTCATGTCACCTACTGAACAGTTACATACCTGGAGATGAGTGTCCTCTCTTTCGCCACTGTTTGTCTTAATCTGGTCCTCCCAACCTCCCTTTTATCACTCTGTACGTACCCCTGCTCCCCTCACCCACCCTTTCGGAGCTTTGACAAATTCACCCTATGATAAATTCAGTACACAATGTCATTAGCCAATCGATGTGCCCATCAAACATTTAATAACATGTGGAAAGGAAAATGCAGTTCTTTATTGTCAGATAATGTTCAGGCACAAATATGATTAGGCCAGTTGGTACCAATTAACACTTATACTCCAATACAAATATTCAAAGCACAGCCACGTAATACAATAAGTCTCTCACATTACAAGCATTTAACAAAAAAATAACAGTAGATGATGGAAAATGCAGAAGAAAGTAGAAAGAGATCATTTACTTTAAGAATATCCATACAAAAACAAACTTGCATTCACACACAAAAAAATCCACCATAATCCAAAATCCCACAGAAAACAGCATTCAAAGGAGTTAACCATTGTTAAAGACGAAAAATTAATCCTTTAAAGCGGAACTACCATGTCACAAAATGTTTAGCTTAACTAAGTCCCCTTCTGGCGACTAGCTGCTTAGTAGCTCTGTCAGCTGTCAGTAGTACGGAGCGTGGACATCTTGCTAGAATGACGTCCGCGTGCTTGCGCTGTCAGTCCCAGCCGGGTCTAGGAGGCGTTGCTAGGAGCCATTTGGCCCTGGCTGTGACTGACAGCGCAGGCGCACGGACGTCATTCTGGCAAGATGTCCGCGCTCCGTGCTACGACAGCTGGGGAATAAATCATATATCTATTAAATCAGGTAATAATTCTGGCGACTAGCGCTACTAAGCAGCTAGTCGCCAGAAGGGGACTTAGTTAAGCTAAACATTTTGTGACGTGGTAGTTCCGCTTTAAAGTCCAAGTGGGGCTGCAAAGCTATACATTTCACACCACATCTAGAATTACATCAGGCAGCGCGGCCCTGATGGTGGGATATCCAGGGCTGCCAACAGCTGCTGTATTAACACACTCATCTCCAGGTGTGCAACCGTTCAGTAGGCAACATGAGAATCTCCCACTGTCATGTAGTGCGAGATTCTCAGGTCATCATTTTTATCCAGACGACATGGTTAATGTGTTATGTGGTTGCACACTCTTTTGTGTGCGGCCTTTTAAAAGTGAACCACTTGATAGAGGGGAGAAAAAACACATGGTAGAAGTGTGAATGGGCAATTCACCCATTTATAAATGCTGGTCATTATACATCACATAAAACTATGTACGGTACATCAAAATAAGAACTGCAGCAGCCATAAAAAGAGGATTTTTTTTTTTTTTTTTAAATAACTTACCGTCCAATCATTTTCTCTTGGTTCCTGCATCCCTCAAAGCATAATAAAGAAATAACAGGTACATTAACCCATTGAGGACCAGAGGGCTGGGCAGCGCACTGCAAAGCAATGCAGTGCACTGTATACCCATCTGGTCCTCAAGGGGTTAAATGAGCACTAACACCTCCTAATAATAAACCCCAGCAGAAAAGCTTAAGGGGTGTTAAGGATGAACTCTGTGTGGATTGGTTCTCCAAAATTTATCTTAAAGTGGAACTTTCATACATATTAATGTACCTCCCAAATAATTTTTAAAATGGCGTTAAGCATATCCATACTTTTATTATCCTTAGTAAATCTGGTATTATTTAAATATGTAACTTCTCGGAGACTCACTGACAGAAACAGAGCAGACATCTTGCCAAAAAGGCATCTGTGCGCCTGCACTGTCCATCCCTGCCTCCTCTATGATTGGCAAAGAAGAGTTGCATTGTATCTTAAGGCACAGAAAGGGACGGACAGATTCCTCTACATTAAGATGCATGCCGGTGAGTCCCCAAGGAAGTTAAAATTCTAAATAATGCCAGCCTTTCTAAGGATATTAAAAGTGTGGATATACTTAACTCTATGTCAAAATTATTTGGGGGGCACATTAATATGCATGAACGTTCTACTTTAAATTAGTACTTGATATCTTGTCCCTGGAAGCGAACATGACTCCTTTTGCAAGATTCCAGGACTACAAACTCTTCCACTGAAGTCTTTTCAGGAAAAATACAGTAGGAAGGGTCTGTGGTCTTGGAATATTTCAAAAAAAGAATCATGGCTGTTCCATGGTCATGATACCCAATGCTAAAGAGTTTTGATAACCAGTTCATCCAGAACGGATTCATAGTGGACATTATGATTTTCTGACAGGTTAAAGGTAAGATTGTGTTTATCATTAGCAGGTTTTAATTGCTCCTCCAAGCAACCAATAGCTTTGTTCAAGTAATACAGACATATAAAGGCCCCCTGCTAATCTTACTTCACTCTCAGATCAGTGGGGAGCACCATGTGGCCCTCGAGCTCTGTTGGATTAGAATTCCTATCATGCTGCGCACCCCACTGGAAACTGTGGATAATAAGAGGATTTTAGTCTTACCTGTTTAATCCTTTTCTCTTAGTCCATATAGGTTACAGGTAACTTTGGAAAGGTGACCGCCCCTTTAAGTAGGCAGGAACAATTCTTGAAAAGAAGTGCAGGGTTGAGCCTTCCTTCTCTCCTTAGCTAGGCACCAGCCAATCCCCAACCAGTTAGAGTTGAGACACTACTGACTAGGTAGTTAGAAGGAAAAAGAAGACTACTGTGAACATGAAGCCGAAGGAACTCTCACGTTCGGTCACAGGAGAACCGAGCATGGTCCATTGACAGGGTGGGAGACCTGTAAATTATATGGACTGAGAGAAAAGGATTTAACAGGTAAGACTAAAATCCTCTTTTCTCTGTCTTCCAGTATAGGTTACAAGTAACTCTGGGATGTACCAACATTGAGTTTCCCAGAGGCGGGAATGAAAGCAAGGACCAGGCACCGGTCCCCAAAGTCAACAGAGCCCACGTGAACCAAACAGATCATAGGATGGCCCATATAAGAAAAAGTGTCAACAGACACTAAACTGGAGAAAAACACACCAGTAACTGTAACACAGCACACAGAACTAGAGGCAACCGAGCTCAACAGTTAAGGATACTAGAAAGAAAGAAGGAACCCTAGACAGGAAAGAGTGCCTCTAGGACCATCCTACCAAGGCTGGCATCAGACATCAACACGGTAGTGTTTAGAAAAGGTGTGTACAGACGACCAAGTGGCAGTCTTACACAACTGATCAGCAGAAACCTGATTCTTATATGTCCAAGAGGGTCCAATAGAACAGGTGGGACGAGCCATGACACAAAATGGAACAGCTTCTTACTGGTTTCGTAGGCCTTAAGAATGGTAGACTTAATCCAGGAGGCTATAGTAACCTTGGACACCAGTTTACCAGGCCTGGGACCCTCAGGAATGAGAAAGAGGACATCAGACTGACGAACGGCATCGTACCACGTCCAACAAGTGGAGATCCCTCTCCTTGTCAGAAGTAGGGTCAGGACAGAAAGAAAGCAGTAAGATTTCCTGGTTGATGTGGAACTCAGAGACCACCTTCGGAAGAAATTCCTGGGAAATGCAAAAAACCACCTGGTCCTTGTGAAACATCATAAAAGTAGGTTTACAGGACAAAGAGTGCAGTTCGACGACTCTATGAACTGAAACATTTGCTAGGAGGAAGGCCATCTTCCAAGTCAAAAGGCGAAGAGGAATAGTAGCCAAAGACTCGAAAGGAGGGTGCTGAAGGATGCCCAGAACCAAATTAAGATCCCATGGAGCAGCGGGGTTCTTGAAGGCAGGGCAAACATGAGCAACGCCCTGAAAGAGGACTTTGACATCTGGGAGAATGGCGCAGAAGTCTGAACCTTCAAGGAGCTCAGTCCCTTGTCCACTCCATCCTGTAAAAAGGACAGGATAGTAGGAAGGTCAAAGTCTTGAGAGGAAAGATCCTTATCCACACACCAAGAGTGTAAAGTAGACCAGACTCTGTGGTATGCCTTAGAGGAAACAGGCTTTTGAGCACGAAGAACAGTTGCCACAATGGCCGAAGAGAAACCCTTATTCCTCAATATTGAGGATTCAACCGCCATGCCGTCAAACCCAGACGATCCACATCCCCCTTCCACAGATAATCCTGTAGAAGAAGGTCTGGTCTGCGGGGAAGCCAAAAGGGCTCTGTCACAGATAGGTCTAGGAGTTCCAGAAACGAGGCCTGACATGGCCAGTACGGAGTAATTAGAATAACAGGAGATCCCTCCAGGAGTAGTTTTCTCAACACCCTGTGAAGCAAGGGAATGGGAGGAAAGATGAACGCTAGAGGGTAGTGCCATGGAATTGACATGGCATCCACTGCCAGAGCTAGAGGTTCCCTCTAGCAGGAGCAAAACAATGGGACCTTCCGGTTGTGCCTGGTCACCATCACCATCAGTTCGACATGGGGAAGTCCCCATTTCTGAACAATGAGGTTCAAGACATCCTGGTGAAGTTCCCACTCTCCGCTGTCTACAGTGTGTCGACTTAAGACGTCGGCCAGAATGTTGTCCATTCCAGGAATATGAACGGCAGATATGGCAGGAACATGGTCTTCTGCCCAAGATAAAATGGCCTTGACCTCCAACCAAGACGCAAGACTTCTTGTGCCACCTTGTTTGTTGATGTACTGTGGCGTTGTCGGACTGGACTCAAACTGGATAGCCTTCTAGGTGAAATGTCCAATATCTGAGAGCATGAAATGTTGCCCGAAGCTCCAGAACGTTGATGGGAAGGAGAGATTCCTCCACTGACCACCAACCTTGGGTGGTCAGGTGACCCAGGATCCCTCCCCAGCCGGATAAGCTGACATTCGTCGTCACAGTGGTCCAGAAGGGTCCCATAACATTTTTTTATAGTTTTGTAGAGGGTAAAAAAAGAATATCATTGTCACAAACCCAATCTCTCAAACCGCTATGGTTTGAGAGATATTCACAATCAAAGTTCCCCCTCCCCTTCTAACGTCAGCATCTAGCTGACAGCAGGAGATCCCAGTCCGGGGAACAGCCGGTGGCTCTGCAGCAGAGCTCAAATCCCGTTATTAAAAAATAATTACTTAATTGGAAAGGTAGACCGTTCCCATGAAGTAGTTCTTTTCTAATAACGGGATTTCGGCTCTGCTGAAGAGCCTCATCGTGTTGGCAGACATGGATCTCCTTCTGTCACCTTTACAACTGACACCAAGAGAAGGGGAGGGAAGGGGGAACTTTGATTGCCAATATCTCTCAAACAATAGCGGTTTGAGAGATGGGGTTTGTGGCAAAGAGATTCTTTTTTTTTAGCCTCTACAAATCTAGAAAAAAAATATTATGGGACATTACTAACACTTTAACCACTTGCATGCTACAGAGGTCTCCAACGCATTACTGCTCAATGTGTTCAAGACCTCTCTTGTAATCAAGGAGGTTAAACACACAATTAGATTGTAAGCTCCTTGGGGCAGGGTCCCTTTCCCAGTGTATGTTTCCCTTGCTGTACATTCCCCCCAAAATAATGTAATGATCACACTTTAGCTTAATGCTCTTAACCCTGTTCTGTATTTTTGTATTGTATTATTTCTGTTTAGCGCTTTGTACATGTATGGCTCTATATAAAGATACAAATAAAGATACATACATTTAAATCAAATAATGTTTATTTCTCCCCTATGGCACAGATTGTTTGTTCCACAATCACTCCACTTCAGCCTCTGTGCGATTGTCTGAAAACGGACACTAACCCATAAAGTATGATGTTTCCTGTTCATTGTACTGTGATAAGGAATAACTGCAGCAGCCTATCTTTAAAAAAAAAAAAAAAAAAAAAAAAAAAAACACGTTTACCTCAGGTCAGATAGACCCCTAAGACAAGAAAAAGTTCAGGCATTGGCCAATGCTGTCTGAGAATATAAAAACGCCCTCACTATCCAGTCACAGGCATTCCCTCAGCTCCCCTTCCCCCACCACCTCTATGTCAAACACTCATACCTATTCTTGTTCACTGGAAGCGCCAATATGCCAAGAAGCAGTTGTCATGGTTACAAGCACGATGTTGGATTGGAGAAGAAGTGGTGGTTGGGATAATGTCCCATATCTTAATTGTACTTAAAGAGATGCATAGTAAAAAGCTAGGTAGATGAGCTTTGACATTTAGGCTTAATAAGTACAAATGAATAGGAGGTGACAGCTCATCTACAATGTGAGGCTGATGTACTATGCAAAGAGGTGCAATTCTGGAGCATAAATATTACTAATATTCTCATTTATATAAATGGGGCTTTTAACCCCTTGAATGCTATCCCTGATGCATTAATTTGCAATGCATCAGATACCTCTCCAGCATTCAAGGTGTTAAAAGTACCATTTAAACTAGCAGGAAGTTTTAGTTCTCTGTTTCAGTTGGATAATTCAGAATTACTCCAGTTCCTCTTAGTATATCAGCCTCAGTGTTCTCATTGCCATAATTACCTGTGCTGTTCTGCGTGCTCTTGGTTATCCCACTGCAGAGTATGTGTGGGGGCGTTTTCGTCAGCAGACAGGCACACATTGACGTCAGCCACACAACGCAATAACTTACGTGAGCTCTTTCCCTGGAGATCCCAGGAGCCGCTATGTGGAACTTCCCTATAGCAACCTGCCTGCAATCTATATTTATCTCAAGGAAGCGGTTGCATGGTACACTGGACTGTGATGTGAGACACAAATCTCCAGATGTGATCCTAATACAAGAGCCAAGTTATGCTCAACTTGGAGACATCCCTGCGCCAATGTCACCCTGACTTTGAGACTTCATTCCTGCAACAATGTCACCTAATCCATTCCTCCCAAGTGTCCTTCTTTAGGAGGGACAGTACCACTTTGAGACCCAAATCCTTTTCCACAGCAATAAAACTCAAATTATTGTTTGTTTAAACTTCAGTATGTGTATTTTATAAATTAGACAGTGTAAATAAAATACTTTGGTCTTGACGTAAATCATTTATTCAGTTACACAAAGAGGTGTCAATAGGTCATAAAATAACCTAAAAATTCTCAGTAATTACCCACCCACCAGCCACACCCCCAGCAACATTTAAACAAACATGTCTCTCTTTGGCATCAGCACTGCACCAATGTCACCCTAACCTGGAGACATCTCTGTGACAATGTAACACGTAAAAAATAAATCTCACAGTGGGTAGATATAAAACGGAGACCTAATCCTCAAGCTAAAGATGTTCAATTCTAGAATAAAGGGATAGTACTGTCTCATTTTCATAAAACTGAATCTTGTAGCTATTAAAAAAACTGAACACTCCCAGTCCTACCTCTCAAACCTTTATGGTTTGAGAGAAAATCGCAGCTAAAGTTCCCTCCTCCCTCTCATTTCCTTGATGTCAGTGCTCTAGCTGACTGCAGGGGAATCGGGTCCCAGGACAGTCAGAGGCTCTTCTGCAGAGCCGAGATCCTGAGACACATAAAAATACTTACTTCACTGGAACGGTCAAGAAAGTGTGCTTGAGACTCCGACAGTCCCGGAACCAGATTCCCCTGCAGTCAGCTAGAGCGCTGACGTCAAGGAAAGGGGAGGGAGGGGGGAACTTTAGGTACAATTGTCTCTCAAACCTCAAACTGGGAGCATTTAGTTTCATTTTTTTATAGCTACAAGATTCAATTTTATGAAAATGAGACAATACTATGCCTTAGTGATAGTTACATTTCTACACACCACATAACAAACAAGTAATATACGAAATATGGTTTACCTTAATCAAAAGGTGTTCAGTTGGACCACAGGAAGGCCAACTATAACTTCAATTGGAAAAAAAAAAAAAATACACAGACACACAAAGTGGATGTATCACCTATAGACAACATCCCATAAACAGTTAGGAATCACATCCAATACCAGGAAAACATTATTTATTTTTTATTTTAAGTTATGATTTCGTTTAAATTGAACTTACAAAAATCTGTGCTGCAGCCATTTCCGTGTAGCCTGCGGTTACAGAGCTCTGCCTCTGCTCTCCTCAATCTTCTCATGACAGAGGCTTCTGTCAGTAAGCTGGAGCGGTCTCATTGGAAGAGATCGATATCTAGCCAACGAGACCGCTCCTGCTTACAGAAAGACGCTTCCGTCATCTGAGGAGGGCAGAGGCAGAGCGTCAGGCTGCAATCTATACGGACGTGACTGCAAGCCCAGACATTTGTGAGTTAATGTTAAACTAAATCACAACTTAAAATAAAAAATAAATAAAGTTTTCCTGGTATTGGATATGACTCCTAACTATTTATGGGATGTTGTCCATAGGTGACACTTTCACTTTAAATAGTGATGTTCCAAACTGTAGTTGTGAAGAGATACAAAAAGAAAACCAGTGTTTAGGTGTCCTACACTAGGGCCTGATAAATGTGTAGGGGACCAAAATGTTAGTTTTCTTTTTTGTATCACTTCAAAAATAACAATTTGAAGTATCAAGAGTTTAGTGTCTGTATTTATTTTTTTGTAGCAATTCTAGAGCAAACCAATTGCACCATAAGGGACAAAAAAAAACTCCAAATTCAGATTGACTGAAATGTTGCATTTAAAGGGATAGTAATACTTAAACTTTACAACACTGCATCTTGTAGCCCTTAAAAAAAGAAATTAAATGTTCCCAGTTCCATCTCTCAAACCTTTATGGTTTGAGAGATATTCACTTTCAAAGTTCCCCCCTCCAGTCCTGGGACCAGCCAGCGGCTCTGCAGCAGAGCAGAGATTGCGGTAATGAAAAAGAAATCCTTCACTGAAATGGTCTTCTATGTCTGCTTGCAAGCCAAGCACACACAGGGCCGGATTTACAATAAGGCAGAGTAGGCATCTGCCTACAGGCGCACCCCACAGAGGGGCGCCTGTCATTGGGATCTTTTTTTTTTTTTTTTTTTTTTTAATTAGTCTTATGATGATCCATGTCTGGACCAAAGCTGCTGGAGTGCCGAGTGCGGAGGGGGGGGGGGGGGGTTTGCCTGATGACATCCTCCAACCACTGTCACTGACTTACTGTGGCCCGCATTGGGAAAGAAATGCCGCGGGCGGATGCGCGGTTCATGCTACTGCACGGGGGAAGGGGGGTTATGAACTCCTCGTTCACTTCTCTTCCCTCTCCTGTAGGAGAAGTGGGAGTGTGGAGTCAGCGGTGTCAGAAGTGGGGTGCGGCGGTGCGGACCACACCCTCAACATGTGTGACACCCATGCTGCCGTCCTCTATGCAGAGCGCATAGTGCCACTGAACTTTTATTTTTTGCAGCTGTGCCTGTTCTCGTGACTCGCGGGGGTGAGAGCAGAGCCAGATCACCTCCTCCATGCAAAGCTGACTGAGAACTCAGCAATACATACCCCACCCATCCATATACAAAACAAAGCGCTTAGGGAGCTCAGTGCCAGGAGGGGTGAAGGGAACATTTCTGTGCCAGGAGAGGTGGACTTGATAATGCAGCTGTGCGCTATGCACTGAGGTGTGACAACAAGTCAAGCCTCTCCAGGTAGAGGTAGGTGCACATGTGCTTTCTTCTGGAGCTCGGCTACTCTGTGTGTGTATGTTGTTGTTGTTGTTGTTGTTGTTGTACCCCATTATTATATATATATATATATATATATATATATATATATATAGTGTCATAGATGGCACCTATGGTGTTAGCCACAGGCCCACAGACGGAGGGCTACTGGGAGAGAGAGAGGGCTTCTGGTTCTGGCACTCAAAATTCACTCTTAAGTGGCATAGTATAGTGTGACATGGCACTGACACAAATCTATGCAGTAGATGTGGGTTAGAATGCATTGCCACATTGACACAAGTGAATTATGAGAGCCAGCCAGTAGCCCTCTGTCAGTGGCTCTCATGCAGACCTCAATTATTAAAGCGGCACAGTCAGGGTCAGCTAATGAATGATGTTCTGTCTTAATATTTCCCTCAAAACCTTTTGCACTTTTTTTTTTGGGGGGGGGGGGGGGGGGGGGCGCTTCAGATTTCTGTGCCTACAGGCTCCTGAGATGTAAATCCGGTCCTGAGCACACATAGAAGACTGTTCCAGTGAAGGATTTCTTTTGCAAGAACGTGATCTCGGCTCTGCTGAAGCCACTTTTCACTCACTGAGAATGTTCATTCCCCCTTATGGCGCAGCTGGTTTGTTCCAGAACCGCACCCCTTTGGTTTGACAAATAGGCCCTTAGCAATTTAATCTTGGGAATGGCATCACCTTAGGGACGACTCAGTCACATTTTCGCTCCTTTGTGCCATATCAGTATCATATCAGTCTGGTCTGGACCATAGACAGTGCAGCGCCAAAATGTCAGGCAAATCTCTTTTACTCAAGAGAAACGGCAGACTTACATTGTGGCAAGGTGCAGCTGGACCTCTCCAGGCACAATGGGCAGTGTTCAATAATATCAAGAGGTGCAGTTCTATAACCAGCTGCACCACAGTGGTGAAATGGAAATGCCCAACAATTTAATCCTTAGTGCCAAAAGAGATGGCCATCAAATTACAATGTAATGCGTTGTCTACCTCTCTGGCACTCAAAGGGGTAAATATGGCTTTTTAACCCCCATGAATGCTAGAAAGGTCTCTAACATAACATAAAGCAACGCACTGACGGACAAGTTAGCATTCATGGGGTTTAAAACCTCATTTAAATCAATGAAAATTTGCAGTATGTTTATTGGTATCTCACAGTGCAACTGGATTGAAACAGAACTGCACCACTTTAGCTTGCTGTATAGACCCAAAACGACCTTTCTCATCGAGATAAAAATGCACTGTTTTGAAGCACACCAACTGCAACATGGTGAAATAAATGACAATTTCCACTGATTTAAATACTCCAATGCCTGATAAATTTCTAAAGCAATTTTCCACAACTGGCTGGAGACCTTTATAGCATCCAAGGAGTTAAGAGCACATTTCAATCAATTGGAATTGTGGAATTCCACCATACTGTGGTTTGCAATACACATTCCATATCCTAAATTGCACATGATACAAAGGGAAGACTCCATCTTCCACACTCCTGTTCATCAAGGATGTATTTGGGGATCTACATACGACCAGTAACAAAAAGAAATATCTGCACCAATGCTGAAATGTATATAGCAACAGTGTCCTCAGTGTGTTCAATAAAAACATAAGCTTTATTAGCAAAAGTAGTAGTAGTTTGATCATGAGTAAGCACAGTGGTTGTGCGAAACGCGTTGAACTCCATTAACTTGTCAGATTGCTTTGCTTTATTCCCAGTGTATCAACCTTCTCTATTTCTGTGGATTGCACCTAAAAAGTCAGATACACTTTTAATTTTAATTTGAGGGCTCTTAAAGGAATATTCATCCTTTTTGATCCATTGTAACAGAGGACCGTGTGGAAGTCCATTGGCACTAATCTTTTGGAGGAGCTAAACATTTCTTCTGTTGACCTATATACGACACCATCCTGCTCCTGGAGTTTTTGCTTTCTTATTTAATTATTAATTTATGCAAAGCAAACATTTTGAGACAGTTTGGAATCAATTAAAAAGGCATCAGGATCAGGTTGATTCTCTGTGTAGGCCAGCAGGCACTAGTTCTTAAGGCAACACTACTAGTTGGTGTGTGTCACTGCTAGCTAGGAAAGGCACATACAGGAGCACACTGCACCAATGTTTTCTGGGCACCTTAGACATGTCAAATGATCTTAAACGAGAACTAACCCTTCCAAATCATAACCCCACCAAACTTAATATGAACAGAAAATCTCATTCACCCCTATGAATTTTCCCTAGTATGTATGCTAAAAAGAAAACACTTTCGATCAGTCACAAATATCTCAGATAGCTGCAGTTTGTTATTAACAGTAAAGGACGCCATGAGGAAGGAAAAAAACTTCAAACAAACTGTTAGTACCATAGTTACTGAACCCAAAAGGAATGCATATATAAACTAGCAGGACCCAGATAAATACCAATCCAGAGGATGTATTCAATAACCTAGACATGGGGTAATTTTAGGGCAACCAAACTAGACAGTAGGAGACAAATGAAGATTCCCACCAATTTAAATTGGGTTTAACCCTTGAATGCTAGAGAGGTCTCCTACACAACAGGTTAAGACCTCACTAGCTTTCAAGGGGTTAAGCACCTTAAATAAATCACTAGAAATGTTCATCTGTCTCATATGATGCAGCTGGTTTACTCCACAATTGCTCCTATTTCACCTATGGAATACACTCCCAAATTATATAAACAGTACTAAATTATTCACCTTGGTTGTTCATAATTAGGTTTAGATGTGGTTGGGAGTGTACAATTGGTATGAGCAATTTGTGACAAACATCAATTCAATCTGACATATTGCCTTGGAGACATCACCAGCATCCAAGAGTTTAAATAAGTTATACAAAATGAAGGTCTGAAAAACAATAGTTATAAAGTTATATTGTAATTATTATAGCACCAGTTGTAGAATATGTTCTACTTCAGGGTTCCAGGTTCTAGTCCCAGCAAGGTCAAAGCAGGCTTTCATCCTTCTGAGGTAGATAAAATAAGTACCCAGGACATACTTGAAAACAAGAGACAATCTCAATTTATAATTCCTGGTAAAATAATTTCATTTTAAAACAACCAACTTTATAACTATGCAGCATATACTGGTGCTTCAGAAACAATTATATGCCACAAAAATCCTCCTGTATTGTTTAGAGGAAAACGCTTCCAAAGCTGACATGTTGACCTTCTCGGTTGCTAAGCTGAGGACGGGACCATAGGAAGTATGGAAAACTGTCTCTTTAAGGTTACTAGGCAACCCAGTCACAACAAAAGAAGCTGGCTGCAAACAACATTATGCAAATTCCTTGTGCAATCAGAATGAGAAAGATCAGGAGGCTCCTATTAGATTACCTTAGCATTCTGTCAACCAGGCCCTTCAAATGTTAATATTAACCTAATTATAGCATGAACTATCTTTTTTTTCTAACTGGAACATGTTTAATATGGTGAAATATTAAACTGACTTCTAAATGTGGCTTGTGTTGTATTCAGATACTTAACCCCATAGATGCTAGAAGTCTCTGACGTATTGATTCAGTTCACCTTGCGTTATTTACAGCAGATATAGCTCTTATCTATATGTACTTTCAGGTTAACACTATAGCCATTACTGAGAGCATGTGAAGAGTTGTGCACACTGAAGTGATGTACTAAGAACTGCAGTAATTTGGGGCAACCAGTTTTGTAACAGAGAATACACAATAAAGACAGTCTCCAAAATTGCATTGATTAAATGAGGCTTTTAACCTACTGAATGCTAGAGAATTAAGTATGTTGGACACCCCTCTGGCACTCAAACTGTTAAGCAAGCCCTTTAAAAAAAACACAATGTTTAGCCTTTAGGGTGTCTGTCAGTAATAAAGTGCAAGTAGTAGAAGTATAGGGAAAACAATGTAAATATTTATGGGCACCTTATTTCCTAGAAATGTATGTAATTCATAATTGAGCATGGTTAAGTCAAAAACCAGAGTCCATTAAAACATCCTGAAGCACATTATACATGAAGTTAAGAGAGCTTCATCCATTTTGACAGCCTGTAAGAACCGTTTCTGCAATATCAGCTGTCAGATGCTTTGGTTTATTCAGTCAGGTATTGGGCCATATGCACCAAAGCTAAATTGGAACAATTAAGGGTCAAACCAACTGCACCACAGGGAATAAATAAAATCTTCATTGATTTTACTCAGGTTTTTAACCCTTGGATGTTAAAGAGGTGCCCAAATCAATGCACTCGGGGAGCAAAAAGCCCAGTTTCCCCAGAATTGCTTTACTTTTGCTTTATACATAAAGACTTGTCATATGCTAAATATTTTCTTACTGCCAGTGCATATTATAATTTGTGTGGGCCTCCTTAAATGTAAACTTTGCTCTCATACATTGTGGGGCCCACAAAGTAGCAATGATGAGGATGATATAAACATGACTAGTGGATCAGCACTGACACAAACAAAGGCAAACACACAAAAATATTTATTGAAATTAAATGTCATCTAACACCCATATGTGAGAATTAATAAAATGGGGGGTGCAAGTCATGCAATTCCAGATAGGTATATGAAGTATTGTAAAGTAATGTGTGGGAGACCTATCTACCATTAAAGGGGTTATATGTAGGTCATGTTCTGGAATGTCTAATTGTTCTCTATCATGTAGCTGACTTGCTTCAGAATAGCACCACTTTTCTTAGTACATCAGATTCAGTGTGTATCCCACAGTTCCACTCCACCCTCTCTCCGCATGGAGAATATATACCCTTATCAAATCTGACCTAGGCAGTGCATACTTAATACTGGGTACTGAATACTCACTGTACATATTTGTTATACACAATGCAAAAAACCCCACACAATGTAAAACCTTGCCACACACACTGGGCACAACACACTACAAAACAGAATGCATATTATAAGGTATACATACTAACCACACAATAAACACTATAATCCAGAATGCACATTATGAAGCCAAGTATGCATAATGTGATGTAAATCGGTCCACCACCTCTATCAAGATGAAGTGGAGCAATTCTGGAGCAAATAAACTGTACTTCCCAAAATACTCATTGATTTCAATTGTGCTTTAAGCCATTGAATGTTACAGAGATCTTCAACGCATTGCTTTGGAGACAACTTTAACATTCAAGGAATTAAAAGTCCAATTCAAATGAGTGGGAATGTTACACGCTCCAGAAGAACTGCTCCATTTCAGCATGATAAAATAGACCCACAGAACACACTGTAATCCCAGGTATATACACTGTGCATTACATACTATAAACCCTAGTATACACTACCTGAGGCTGATCTACGAAAAATAACTGGAACACGTCTGGATCAAACCAGCTGCACCACCGGGGAAAACTCCCCAATTTCCCCTTGCTTTAAATCGGGATTTTAACCCCTTGAATGCTATATAGGTCTCTATCGCATTGCTTCGCACCTCCTAAGCATTCAATGGTGTTAAAAGACAAATTTAAAGCAATGTGAATTTCCAGTTGTCCCTGTAGTGCGATTGTTATGCTCCAGTTCTTCTTGGTACACATCAGTCTCACTGAGCATAACACACACCCATATAAAACACCTAGACAACCATGATATAAACACAAGCCATCCACACACTAGCTGGTCATTACCGTATATCCCCAGCGTTGTCCCGGTCCCTATATGTCCCCCCGGTGCCCAGTATGTGTAGCCGTTGGCTGTATGTGTCTCTGTGGTGACAGGCACCACCTCCTCCTCCTCCCACTTCAGCTTATCACTAGTGTAACCTCTCTCACAGCTCCCCCTACAGGAGGAGGACTCGACTGCATGAGCTTTAACTCTATAAGGTGTACGTAACGCGTGATCTTCTAGCTGTCGTTGGACTAGTTCGTATGATTTTCCGGGTGGCTGGCGGTATAATATCAGCTGTCATATCACTTTAAATATATTGTGGTTGAACTCTGTGTTAGGGAAAGCAGTGGCACCCTAGTTCACTGAGTTCACTGTTCGTCCAGACTTGCCGTAGAAATGTACATGTATGCATGTGTTCGTATGCTGAATGAATAGTTTGAAAACTACGGTTAGTTCTAATCACAAATAGCCAAAAAAGACCAAGAAACGCAATCAGTAATCAGTGTGTGTGTATAACTCCACACAAAAATTAAACACATATCCTAGCGCTAAAGAGTAACTATCCAATACAAAATGATATAAATCATACAAATACGCCAAAGGTGTCAAAAGAAGATCAGAAAAAATTGAATCTACTATAAAAACTAGGACTATTGGTGCAGGGCCAGTGCAAGGATTTCACATATTCACATCCACAATGCTCCCTTCATCTCCACATTGCCCCTTCCACAATGCTCCCTTCATCTCCACAATGCCCCTTCCATAATACCCCTTCATCTCCACAATGCCCCTTCTGCAATGCGCCTTCATCTCCATATTGCCCCTTCCATAATGCCCCTTGATCTCCACATGCCCCTTGATCCCCTATCTTGAGTCCCTGGTAGTCTAGCGGCGTGCCATAAGGGAGCTATGTGCCTCCTTCGGCACAAGAGTTGAAGCTCCCGCGCGCTGTTCTCAGTAATGATGAGCCCTGGGAGATGATGTCATCTCCCAGCGCTCTGTATTACTACAGAGCCTGGATCACTCTGCATTGTGAGCTTCACATTGACGCCGCAAGGGAGCGCTTGGTAGTGTAAATCAGCACTCTCTTGAGGCAGATATATATGTTTTAAAAAAAATTCCCAGCTTCCCCCTTTTCGGCACCCCTCCGTTGCGACGCTCTAAGGCAGCTGCCAGTCCTGCCTTAATGGTAGTGCCGGCCCTGTATTGGTGTATTGTCTAATAGCTCAATTCCCCTATTTAGGGTCAATCCATATAGGACACACACCAAGTTGGAACTATTATATCCCACATAAAATACCCCCAAAAACAGGAAACCAAGATATATAAGTATGGACTAAACACATATATTTGCTACCACAAATATATGTGCCTTAAATAGCCATCATGGACCTTCCCTATTGAACCATTGATGTTAATTCAACTAAGACTTCACATCAAACGGGATAAAATATAATATACAGCAACAAGAAACTGTAATTGATGGAAGTTAAAAGCGAGCGACTGACTGGGAGCGAGTGCCGTTAAGGTGCTAGCCCCCAAGCATGCCAAAATGGCGGCCATGGGGGCTAAGCATGCAAGAGGAGGAGGGGAGACAAAGGATGATGCATGCTGGGCCCTCCACAGCCAGCGGGAAAGGTAGGGGACAGGGATTTTCACACCTGGCAGGTAAAGGTGTATAAAGGTGAGGCCAGCTAGGCTGGCCTCACATTACTACTAACCTGTTTTTGCTTGTGTCTCCCACACACCCAACCAAAGTAGGTCAAGATCTGGAGGGCGACCAGCGCAGCAAAAGCCAGAGAAGTCAGGAATGGAAAAAGCAGAGAAGAACGGAAGAGAAGGGGTGGCAATGTGGCATTCCCTGAGCCAGGGGGGAGGAGAAAACACCCCAGAAGGTTGCGGTTTTGAGGGCCTAGCTGGGAACTGACTTTGTGGTCAGACTCGGCGACGGCAGGAAGGGCACAGGCCTAGCCACCTGGTTGGGTTATGGTACAGCAGCAGGCACTGACTTTGTGGTCAGGCATGCTGAAGGGCCAGAGAAATGGTGGCTAGTGCCAGGTATGCGAGGGGGGAGGAGCATGGAGACCAAAAGACATTTTGGGGATGCCCTGTGGAACCTCTCATGATGGCAGCTGGGTTTGGGGTGGCTCGGCTGCTATAACTGGGGGGAGGTTGGAGACGTTCAACCTTCCCTCTCCAGTTTTGGGGTGGAGCACAGTGCTCCATCAGTATTGGCAGCTGGATGCAGGCGAGGTCCAGCTGTGGCAGTGGCCAAGTGCAGTCATGGCTTGGCTACTGGCCTCTCTCGTGAGAGGGGAATGTCGCATTGGGGTTGGTGCTTTGGACCATTTAGTCTGTAAAAGTGAGGAATAATAAAGCGACTTCATTTTGCCACATTTATTGGTTCATGTGTATTTATTTAATTATGTGGGGTGGGGAAGTAACTGTGGGGCTGAGCACCTTAATGCAGGTACAGATATCAGGGGCTCGCCTGCTTGATTTACTCACCGCTGTCGTCTTCACTTGTCATGATGCATTTCAGAAGAACCTGCTTCCTTCCTCTTTGCAGATCAAACATTGTTCTAGCAGTTCACAGAGAGTTTTATAAAGTGATATGCGGTAGCATTTTTTTTTTCCAGTATACATTGGTTATACCCAATTTTATATATGAGAAGATCAGTTTAAACTATTTGTTTAAGATCATTACCAGATTTTATGGGAAAGACTGAGTTGTGTCAAAGATAAAGGACAATTAGAACCAAATGACATATACTGACCAAGTGAAGTTGGCAGTGGTGAATGGACTGAAAAGGAGAGGCCCTGAATGTTTAACCGGCAATATCCACTACTGATTTGGTCTCTGCCGTATAATTGTCCCGTTGTCCCTTGGAGTCTTGATTTGGAGAATCTAGCGGGTCCCACCAAGTGAAGATGGCAGAGGTGAGTACATCAGGTAGAAGAGACTCTGATATCTGTACTGGCATTTCCATCAATTACAGTTTCTCGTTGCAGTATATTATATTTTAACCTGTTTGCCTGTGAAGTATTGGTTGAATTAACATCAGTGGTTTAATATTGAAGGTCCATGACGGCTATTTAAGACACATCTATTAAAACTGGAAAGTTGTTGAGACATTATCTGTTTAGAATTCACATTGAACTTCACAACCAGTCCTTTTTGGATTTAGAAAGATACATTTTTATGAAATACAGAATAGTAATATATATATTTGTGTCAACTTTTGTCAATTTGATTGTAAGAAGTGGTGTGTCACATACCTCCCAACATTTCAAATGGCCAAAGAGGGACACTTGTGTTTTTGGTGTTGCTGGGGTGTGGCTGGTGGGTGGGGCATTTACGAGTATTTTTAGGTTATTTCATGACCTACTGACAGCTCTTTGTGTAACTGAATAAATGATTTAGAGCAAGACCAAAATATTTTATTTACACAGACTAATTTATAAACACATATACTGAAGTTTACATAAACATTAATGTGAGATTTATTGTTATGGAGCAATTTAATACACTTATATATACATACCACACAGTCTGATCTCCTATAAAGAGGGACACCAAGGTGGAAAAGAGAGACAGTGGGATTTGGTTCAAAAAGAGTCACTGTCCCTCCTAAAGAGGTGGGGTTGGATAAGGGCCCTTGTCCTGCCTCACATTTTTATGTTTAGTCCATACTTATATATCTGGGTTTCCATTTTTGGGGGGTATTTTATGTAGGAAATAATAGTTCCAACTTGATGTGTGTTCTACATGGATTGGCCCTAAATAGTGGAATCCAGCTATTAGACAATGCACTAATATTCCTAGTTTTTATTGTATATTTGTATATCTTTTTTTTATCTTGTTTTGATACCTTTGAAGGTTTTGTACGATTTATCCCCTATATTTATATAATTTCGTATTGGATAGTTACTCAGTAGCGCTAGGTAGGATATGTTTAATTTAGTTGTAATCGCAACCTGTAGTCTCACCAGTCACCACTAGAGGCACACATCATGAATAATCTCAGTTGTCTGAAACCTCATCTTGCTACCGTATCACAGTGGGTGATACCATTCTTGTGTATACATGGGGGGAGACTTCTTGTATCCATCCCCTCTGACTACCTTTTTTAATGAACTTGACTTCAAATTACCCATTGCTTATGTGTAATTTCTTATTGCCTATTAATGAGTATATCTGGCAGTTTAGAAGTAGAGGAAACTTATTTTCAGCTTCTGTTATTGCAGGATTGTTCCCGTTCCTTGTGAGTGAGCGAGTCTGTCAGTGCGGCTGCCGGAAATCCGCACTAGGAGAAGACAGGAGACTGAGTGTATTGATAACCGGTTGTATCAATACCTGATCCCGGGTTCTCTTTGTTCCCAGCCCCGGGCAGAGTGTATAACTAGCGGATAAGGGCCATGGCCGTCGCCGGCAGCAGTGTGGCCCAGAAGACATGGGAGCTCTCCAATAACATGCAGGAGGTGCAGAGCATCGATGAGATCTATAAATATGACAAGAAGCAGCAACAAGAGATCCTGGCGGCCAAACCCTGGACTAAAGAGTGAGTCCTACAGGCGGGTAGGAATGGGGGTAGTATGGGGTACAGTGAGGGTGATGTAATGAGAGAAACGGTGCAATTCTGGAGCAAACCAACTACCCAAAAGAAACAAAAATGCCAAGTGATTTTAATGGGGCTTTTAATTCACTGAATGTTAAAGAGGTCTCCAACGCATTTTGGGTTTGTCATCCAAAGGTTGAAAAGCTAAATTTAAATCCGTGGGGATTCTGGACATTTTTATTTGTCACTTGTAGTGCAATTGGTTCGCTTTGGAATAGCTTTAGTTCTTTTTAGTACATTAGGTTTTGTGTTTAGGAATCCCATACAGCCCTGCAGAAATGTGGCTGTTTTTGCATATTGCATCTGAACTATTTAATTACACACATTTCTGCACAGTGACCCCTGTAAGACCATAGTGTACACCCCGTATACTGCAGCTACTTCATGAGCAGGAACATGGTGCTTCTCATCCTACTATCGATGGTGCAGTTGTGAAGCATGGGGTATAATGCAGTAGGTTGGCCCAAGCACCAGGTATTTTGGGAAAGTAGTAGCTCCCATGCATATGGCCATTGCCAGTTGTCAGAATGTTGCTGCATCTAAGAATGTCTATTGCTGGGGTATTTTTTTTAAGAAACCAGTTTATACCTAAGACCTGGATTATATTGCAGTATATAACTTTATCAACTTTGTATCTACAAATGTATTCATATACATCAATGGAACTCTGTCAGATAACATTTAATATGTATGACTGGCCCACACTACTAATGGAATCCCATTAATACATGGGAGCATTGTTAAAGGGATAGTAATACTTAATATATAAAAAAAATATATTGTAGTGTTTATCCCAGAATAAAAAGGGTACTCTCACTGCTGAAAGTTGTTTTCTTCAAAAGTTATTACAGCTCAAAGTTGAATATTTTTTTTTAGGTGCAATATCACAGTTGTCTGAAATTGTACAGTGGCACTGTTGCTACACCATCCTATGGAGATTTATGGTCTACGGACCGTAGCTGTCCATAGGATGGTGTAGCAACAGTGCCACTGTACAATTTCAGGCCACTGTGATATTGCACCTAAAGAATTCCACTTTGAGCTGTAATAACTTTTGAATAAAACACCTTTCATCAATGGGAGTACTCTTGTTTTACTCAGGGGGATAAACCCTGCAACATATTTTTTTACATTTTAAGTATTACTATCCCTTTAAAGTAGGAATTCCAGCTACTATTATAAATGTTTCACTTCAAACATCAGTGGCTTACTGTTATCATGTTGACATGATGTGAGCAATGCCACCTACAATTACCTGAGCCTTAATACATATATAGAATGACTGTGATTTGAAGTCCTTGCTTGTCATTACATGAGGCGAATATAGTCAAGTTGATTATTCGCCTCCTGTATTTCTAGGGCTAACACAGTAACCAACTCTCATCTTGCTTGTCATTGTCTTGCAGCCATCATTACTTCAAGTACTGCAAGGTGTCTGCCCTGGCGCTGCTGAAGATGGTCATGCATGCTCGATCAGGAGGGAACCTGGAGGTGATGGGCCTCATGCTAGGGAAGGTGGATGGTGAAACAATGATTATCATGGATAGTTTTGCTTTACCAGTGGAAGGAACTGAAACAAGAGTCAATGCACAAGCTGCTGCTTATGAATACATGGCAGCATATATAGAGAATGCCAAGCAGGTATGGATTGGATATGTTCTGTGAAAATCTAGAATGTGATGAGGTGATCTGGAGCAACTCTTGGGAATACTAACTGCACCATAGGGAGCAAATACAAACATTTCCATTGACTTTAAAGGGAGCCTTTAACACATTTGATGGTAGAGGTCTCCAACATATTAAAAAGATAGATAATATATGCCCCCAGTGTCATCTCTCAAACCTTTATGGTTTGAGAGATGATCGCTGTTAAAGTTGCCCTCTCCCTCCCCCTTCCCTGTCGTCAGCATGCTAGCTGACTGAAAGGAAATCCGGTCAGAGATCATCAGGCTGCTGTGCAGTAGAGCCGCGATCGCATTAATTAAAAAAACGTTCACTAAAACGGTCTTCTACCTGTGCTTGCAAACCAAGCATACGTAGAAGACCATTTCAGTGAAAGTTTTCTTTTTTAGGAACGAGATCCGGCTGTGCTGGAGAGCCACCTTTCTTCCCTTCAGTCAGCTAGCATGCTGACTACGGGGAAGGGGGAGGGAGAGGGCAAGTTTAGAAGCGATCATCTCTCAAACCATAAAGGTTTGAGAGATGACACTGGGGGCAATATGTTGTGGTTTTGTTTTTTTTGTTTTTGTTTTTTTTAAGTAGTTCTTTGCTATAGGGATTAGTAATACTTAAGTATTACTATCCCTTTAAAGGCAAGGGCTTCTTAAAGAGTTTCAAGAAGTTCTTTGTGAAACATAATGTTTGTAGATTATTTATTTGGGTGTCCTTATGTGAATAAAATGTAAGTAAAATGTGTGTACTGTACAAAGTATTTTGGATAATTAAAGCGGAACTAACAGCGCTAAGAAACTTTGTTTGTAATAATTCCCTATCTGGCGACTAGCTGCTTAGTAGCGCTAGTTGCCACAATTATTACCTCTTTTATGGAGAAATATGCATTCATCCTCGGCTGACAGGCAGGACGGAGCGCGGACATCTTGCCCTAGTGACGTCCGCACGCCTGCGCTGTCAGTCCCAGACGGCTGTAGGAGGCATTGCTAGGAGTCATTCGGCTCCGGAAGGGACTGATAGCGCAGGCGTGCGGACGTCACTAGGGCAAGATGTCCACGCTCCGTCCTGCCTGTCAGCCGAGGATGACTGCATATTTCTCCATAAAGAGGTAATAATTCTGGCGACTAGCGCTACTAAGCAGCTAGTCGCCAGATAGGGAATTATTACAAACAACGTTTCTTAGCGGTGTTGGTTCCACTTTAAAGTGAAACTGTCACTTTGTAACAACTGGGTGAATTTGAAAGAGCCTTAAAAAGAAAACTATAGTTATCAGACACTTTTTTAATTTATTTAAAACAATAGTCTAACCCTTTGAGTGCCAGAGAGGTATCCAGTGCACTGCAATGCTGGCACTCAAATAATAAAGTTTACTTTATCAGTTATTGCAAGTCTGATTCAGACATTGCACATAGCTCTGCATTACCAACTGCAAATTCCTACAAGGAGTGCTAACTCGTCTGCATAAACTGTCAATTAAAGCTAAATATCTCAAATATTGTTTGAAATTAAAAATAACTAACATGAACGTGGGTGATTTTGGGATGTTCTTTTAAATATTTGTTAAAGTGACAGTTCCACTTTAAGGTTTAATCATTTTAAAGTCTCACACATTGCAAAAGTGTCACATGAGGACACTTTGAACACAAGAGTGGTGAGCAATGGTTTTCTCGCCCTTAAATGGATACATGTTATATTTTTAAGTTCTTCCTATGGAGCAACCAGATAAAGGAGCGGTAAAGTAAATGTTTATTATAAAATGTTGATGTAGGGTGCTCTCATTGCTATGGAGCTTTAATAAATTTCTAATGAAGTGTCTAATTATGGTGTCTTGTGCTTTTTTATTTTTTTTTTATTTTTGTTTACACCCTGTAAGGGCCAGATGGATTTGCAAAGCATTGTTGCACTCACTTGTCCATAACCCTTTGAGTGCCGGAGAGGTATCCAATGCATCGCTCTTCAGTGTGTTGCTTACCCCACTTTCACTGAAAGGGTTAAATGATTAATAAAACTTTTAGCAGTAGTTCCACCTAGTGATCAGATGATGGTTGCATTCAGTGGCAGAGCTTTTAAGTCTTGGTCTAGTCTCCATAGCAATTGAGAGTATGAACATTTGGCAATTCCCTTACTTTAATTAGCATTAAAAATAAATGTGTGTGTGTGTGTTTGTAACTTTATTGGACTAACCTTCAGTTTTAAGGACAAGCTTTTGAGATCAACACGCTATCTTTATAAAGTCAAAAACATACTGTCAGTATACTTTTGACTTGATAAAGGGAGCTTGTGGCTTTACAAAGCTTTAAAATGGAATGTTAGTCCAAAATTACCACTCCTATCACCTAAAACACTTTTGGTGATTTTGGAAGAGTTTTGAAAATCATTGTTATGTTGCATTAACCATTTTTTATTTAGAAAACTATTGTTTGGGTTATTTACATTTATAGGGTAGTCTAATTAAAGCATGCCATTCTGTCACATCCTATCTTAGCAGTACATGTGGGGCTAAGACATTGTGTCTACATGGCTTGCTTTAATTAGCATAATATACACATCTAAATAACTCAAACTAGTTTTCAAAATTAAAAAAAAAGCTAATAAAATATATAGATGTTTTTGAAAGCTGTTTCAAAATCACTTATGTTGGTTTTTAGTTGATGGTGTCCCTGTAAAAGCAAAATTTAAAGCTAAAATAGAAGGTTTGCTCTATATGAAAGCACATGCTTTGATATCCACTGGTATATTTGTAATCAATTCAAGTTTTTCATTGTTTTTTTTTATTAGTAAGCTGCTGGAAGCGATATTCCTTGGCACTCTTCACTTCTGGTCTGGATGCCGTGCTTTATTGTGTAAGACCTAGTTTACATGGGCAACTTTTTTGCAACAATGAGTTTTACAGAATAGATATGATTTTCTGTGGGGTAACTGAAACAGTTAACTTTTTCAGCTGCAATAATGTTCAAAGGTAAACTTGTGTTGTTGCCCATGTTAACTAGGCCTACTATAAAGCTGGGAGTGGATGCAAAGGAATATGGTATCCCCCAGCCTTTTTGATACGTTTTAGCAGTCTAAGGAGGTGAAGAAAGGTGGGTTTTGTTTTTTGTTTTTTTTTGACACTGTATATATTGCAGTGGTTATCAAGGTCCGGGTAATGTTAAAAATTTGAGTGCCCCTCTGGTACTCAAAGGGTTAAGGCCGCTACCTCACTGCTCCACGCGATGCAGTCTTGCGTCACCTCACTCACACGATGCAATCGTACGTAGTAGAGACAGCCCGAATACTTGCAGTCTCTACTGCGCATGACTGCATCGTGACAAACATCCTAGCAAATTATTATATAGGAGAATAATTGCTCCTTTTATTTAGCCTGTGTTCACTCCCCCAGCACAAGCACAAACTAAATAAAGAGATGAACCTCTTCTAGCAGTAAAGTCTAAATAACAAGAAATGCCTCTACATTTTGATATATTATGCTAGTCATGTGGTGAGCATGCAGTGTGTTTTGGCAGGCTGCTTAGAAAACAGCATAAGAGTTCAGTAGAACATGTACATTAACCCCTTAACGACCGGCCGCGCGGCACATTGCGGTCACTTGAGGACTACGGATCATTTTCGGCGTACAGCCACAGGGGGAGCCCGGAATTCCATGACGGTCATAGTACATCATGGGTCGTTAACTCAGATCTACCCATGATGTATTATGACTGTCAAGGGTCATTAAGGGGTTAAAACAAAGCAAATATCTCTCTCTCTCTGCAACTTTTTTCACTGAAAGCCACACAAACATTACATTACAAGGCAGGCCTGTGTAAGATGTAACAGGCACTCAGTTTTTAAACTGAAAATGTAATTATTTTATAATATGTATGTAAGTGGAATTTTTTTTTTTTTTTTTTTTTTTTTTTTTTTTTTCTGACAAAATCAGTGCAAATAAAAATTGTGCCAGTAAAATTGTTGAAAACATAGCACACAGTGAATGAAATTATAGTGTAACTATAAAATGCCATAAGAGGGCAGCAGACACTTGGCTAATCTCTAGCGTTTCCCAGGTTGGACGCCTTGAAAATGCGATTGGTTGGTACCACAGTCACCCTGGGTATGGATGCTGGCTTTCTGGGATAGATGTGAGCACTCAGATGCTTAATCAACAATTTCAAGAACCCTTTGTTGCCGTTGTGGTGAGTATTGTACTACCTTTAATCTCCAAATCAATTAAAATAAGCCGATTATATATATATATAAATCTTTATTTATTTGTATCCTAACCCCGTGACTGCTAAACACCTCTCCAGTGCATTGTTTCAAAATATGTTGTAGATGTTTCTAGCTTCCAAGGTGTTAAGCACAATTAAAAATGTATTTATAGCTGGTTTGGGTTTTATTTCCATTGATGGGGTGAACAGATTAAATGATTTATCTGGTTCTTATGTTTTAGATGATCAGTCTTGGAACATGTGCTAGTGTGCGTATATGTATAAAAATAAATTCTGTTCCTTGATGGAGGGGCCAGATAAGAAAGCTGAATTACCAAGGAATCCTGTCTTGCGTTTTTATCCAGCTCTCTGCATTGTGCTCAGGATTAAGTGGGCCACATGCACAAATAAACCTTTAAGCAGTTCTGGAGCAAACGCAAATTCACCATAGCGTAATAAATTGCATTTATTTAAAGCTGGCTTTTAACCACTTGAACATTAGAGGTCTCTAGTGGGAACTTTCATTGGTCCCCTATTGCAAAGGTGTATATGGAGCAGAAAGTGTTCCTGTCTATATATGAGTACATTGAGCCCAGCTGATATTTACTGCATTGTCACCTGAGATCTCCCCATTGCGCTTAACATGAGAGAACTTGCTCTCTTCGCTACTTTGCCTTCGAACTATGATTACACCTGTGCTCACCAAATGGGGTCCCCTGATTTGCTGTTCTCGTAGCTTATTTACAGGTCAGAAGAGCATTGGCAAAACAACCATTCTTCATTGAACCCATAAAGTATGTGATCACCAGTACCTTTAGTAATTGGTACCTACCCACATTGAAATGTGTATTTTGCTCACTTTTAAATGAGCAGTAAATTTTTTTTATACAGATGTATATTATAGAGCTTTCCCTGCTTTTTGATTAAAACAAGGCCATTCCCACTGCTGTCAGTTGTTTTGTTCAGAAGTTACAAAAGTTCAAATAATCAGAAGTGAATTTACTGTGCAGTTACTTCCAGATAGTTCAAACTGACAGGACATGACCATTTCTATCACATTCTATGGAGAACTGTAAGTCACTGACTTTCCTCTCCAATAGAATATAACAGGAGAACTAATTGGAATTTGACCACTAGTGGGCACTGCTAATGTAAACAGGTTTAAACTGTAATAACTTTGGAAATATGCATCTGTCAGCAGTGGGAGCACTCTTATGTTAATCAACGGGAAATGCCCTACTATATATCCTATATAATAATTCGCTAAATCGTGTGTAACGTCCGACATGCGCAGTAGACACTGCTGCGCGTGCGGCAGTCATGCGCAGTAGAGACTGCCCGCGCCGCGGCTGATACAATAGCTGGGCGCTCCGAAGGAGCGGGCAGTCTGTACTGCGCGTAACTGCCCCGCGACCGGCTGCCAGAGGCACTGTGGCCCGTGTAACAGCCAGTTCAACTAGTGTATATATATATATATATATATATATATATATATATACTTGTGAATGTTTCATTTTTCAGATTGACCCAACCAGGACAATATCTGCTGGAAAAGTTAACCTTGGTGCTTTCAGAACTTATCCAAAGGTAAATTTTAATTACATTATCCTGTTGTCTTCGTGTTTGGAAGTATTTTAACTCTTAGTGTTTTGGAAACCCTATGGTGTTTAAAGGGTTGATCTATTTCTTTTAGTGATATAATTAGCCAAGTGTCACTTCTGCTGCTTCTTTCTTTGCTGCCAAACAAAATCCATTTATATTTTAAATTAAAAAAAAATGTCATGCTAATTCTATTGTGTGCCATCTCATTTGTCACACTCTTAAAAATGCTATATTTCGGTAGTTATTTAACTACGCTTCCTCCCCACTCCACTATGTGATGTCAACCCCTTCTTTTCTAAATGGACTGACCTGGAATACTGAATTCCAAAGAAAACCTGACAGTCTTCAGATCTGACACTTCCTGTATGTGAGTGCTGTAAATTAATCCTGAGCACTAGCTACAATGCAGCTGGTGGTCAAGGCTCCCATATAACACACGGGGATGTCTCAAATTAAAGATTGCTGAGTGTGTCTACCAAGTCGGTCCTAGATAAGCGATCCTGTCTTCTTGTTCAGCACCTTCAAAGTAGAAGAGACACATTACATGAGGGAGGACTCCCTAAATATAGCATTGTTTTTTAGTTTTTCTTTGTTTAGAGAGTGACTGAGACAAATTACATTCTTAGAGGAGACACAGTAATACTATTATTTTTAAGACAAGAATTAAACAATCTCTTTAACAGTAAAATAATACTGTCATTTAGTCTTCCCTTGTGATCTTCATTGATTTGTTTTTATATCTCAGGGGTATAAGCCTCCAGATGAAGGGCCATCCGAGTACCAGACTATTCCCTTGAATAAAATAGAAGATTTTGGTGTGCATTGTAAACAGTATGTACCATTAAAGCTTAATATATTTTTCTATTAGAGAAGGACTATTGAAAGGTGTTATTGCATATCTGTGACCTGAGAGTCCTGTATTCCCCCCTCGTTCCATGCCTCTTGTTGTTGGTTCTGTTTCATCCTCCCTTCTCATTTTGCCTGACTGAATTGTACATCAAATCTCTCATCCTCCTAAAATGTCAGTATTTTTATTCCTTTTTAAAACTGAATCATACATATAGGAATAAGTGGCTTTTAATTCATCAGAAGTACTTCCTCCGTTAAGAGCCCTTCATACAGCTGAGGGGTATATTTCTTTTTCAGTTAAACTCTGTCTGTAGCTTCATAATGTCATCACTATCTGAAAATGCTGACCGTGTTCTAAGGAACCAATGGATGAAGGCTGTTCTAAAGAGACTTTCATTCAATAGTCACTTATTCCTACTGGTGAAACAACTGGACAATGTTTGTTCATGTGTTTTGACATAATATAAAAATGAAGCTGTAAGAAAACAACGAGCTTGGACAATCTTGCATGTAAAATACTTTCATTATCCTTTGCAGGTATATTGATTTTATGCCATGTTGGTAAATATCCTCTCTTGTAATGTTAACTTTGTTTGTATTAAGGTATTACGCCTTGGAGGTAACATATTTCAAGTCCTCCTTGGACCGGAAGTTACTGGAGCTGTTATGGAATAAATACTGGGTGAATACTCTCAGTTCTTCTAGCCTGTTGACGGTGAGTAAATTGCTAACCAAAGCTGTTTAAAGTATTTGTATTACTAGCAGTTACTTTTATTTGTGTCTGGGAATGCTCACACGTTTCTACACAATGTGGATTTTTTTTTTCTATTTTATTCAGTGTTTGGATGCCTGCCATTTTACAATGCACAAAACCCCATTTTATTTCCAAGTGATAGTGTTCCTTGAAGGAATTTGAGATTGAATGGAACAATATATCCCTACTTAAGCACAGGTAGATCAGTCATATTGAGCCACTACTTATTCACCTGCAATCAAGCAGGAATATCCTTAATACCTAGCTTGTTGGTGTGTCCTGAGGACTAGCACTGAGAATGACTGTCTTAGATGTTTGTGCACACGCGAACAACAGTGATGTCAATACAGATACGATACCTCAAACTAAGGAGAATAAACCCACCACTTACGTTAAGTGAGGAAGTGTGCAGTAGCAGATACTATGTTTAAAAAAAAAAAAAAAAAAAAAAAAAAAAATATTATTATTTAATATATAATAATTTCAAAAATGTTCTGTTCTTACAGGGACCTTCTTCATGGCTAAATGACAACACACTTAGAGGTGCTCTGTAGAAGAAACGTGGAATCACATCTTACCACCTTTAACCCTTGGAGTGCCAGAGGGGTTCGCAATGCATTGCTTTGCAATGCGTTGTGTACCCCTCTGGCACTCAAAAGGTTAAAAAAAAAATTCCCATGCAGTGATTCTGCTTCTATTTTGTAAATAGCACCTGTAAATGTGTTGTCATTTAACCCCGGTGAAGGTCCCTGTGAGGATCGCAAAGTTTTTAGATGAGAAACATGAGTTTATTTTCACTTTATATTCTTGAGTGCAAACACTCGCATTTTAGTGTGTATGTATATATATATATATATATATATATATATATATATATATATATATATATATATATATATAATATATAATATATAAAATATACATACGCTACTGGTCAAAAGTTTTAGAACACCTCAAGTGGTACTTTTAGTTATTGACATATAACTTGGCAAAAACATTTAGAAAAACGTGTAAACATTTAGTATTTCTAAACTCAAGACAAATGTAATATATTTAGCAGGGTTTTTTTTAGCATTTGTAGATGTGTAATATATACATATATGTGAGTACATTAAATGAGTAAGCAGAAAATTACAGTTAAACACAAACACAGTAGAAGTGTTAAAGTAGCCATTGTCCAGAAAGACAAAAAATGTCTGTTTTAACACTTCTGGTGTGTTTGTGTTTAGCTGTAATTTTCCTCTTACTTATTTAATGTACCCACATATATTATAGACTGTTTTTCTTGCCATAAGATGGGCTTTCTAAAGATTCTTTTCATCATATCATATAATTTACTATAAAAAAAATTATAAAATATGATGATAAAAAGTAAGAAAAGCATTTTTTTTTTTTTTTTTTTTTTTTTTTTTTAAAGCTTTTACATGAAAAATCTTACACATCTACAAACGCTAAAAAAACCTGCTAAACAGATTATAATATTGGTCTTGAGTATAGAAATACCCAGTGTTTACATGTTTCTAACATTTTTGCCAAGTTATATGGCAATAACTAAAAATTGCGAAAATTAAAGTGTTCTAAAACTTTTGACCTATAGTGTATAAGTACGTGTATATACTTTTTGTCTTACTCATTTTATGGCATACACAGCTTGACTGAGGATGATGGGATTTCTAGTAGAATAGCTGTAAGTTCATGGGTTACTCACCCCTGGTTTATGTAGCAGAATGTACCACCAGAGGGATATTGCTTTGTTTTCCCAGCAGGTGTCTGCTGTCAAGTCATTTGCCCATTGCTGTCTTCTTGGAACTTTTTGAGTGCCATTGAGTTGTGTAATGTATGAGTACTCCTTTGGTACCCAAAGGATTTAAAGTGATGGTAATGTTTCACAAAAAAAGTAGCTCAGCTTAATCTTCCATAGTATTTTTTGGGACATGAAGAGTTGTAGTTCAAGAGTAATTGAATGATGGTGTCCCCCTCTCTCCCCTTTTATCTAGTGCAAGTCAGCTACCCTCAGATGTGGAATCTGGTCTCTTGATTGGACAGGTTGCAGCAAGGGACATTCTTCTTGCTGTAAGCATAAGGAAAACCCTGCCCCCCCTTGACAGGTTTTTCCCTTATGCTCACTGAAGATTGTCCCTCTCTGAGATCCATCTGGACTTGCTGCTCTAAGGTGAGCAGTGTTACATAAGTAAAAGGGAAGGGTAGATACTTTATCATTCAATTACTCTTGAACTACAACTCTGACAGTATTGAAATCACACTCTCCATGGCCCAAATACTATGAACATTAATTGGTGCTGCTGTTTTTGTGTAAAATTATTATCCCTTTAAGTCAATCGAACCTAATAAATGTGCAGTGCTGTTTAAAAACTGACCTGCTTGCTTGGATGAACCTTTATAAGGAACTACATCAAAAGCTGAAATAGGATCATATTTACACATCATGTTGTCCCAGACTGCCTGTGAGCATACTTTGTCTTTGGTGTAGGTGACTTTAAGTGTGAAATTAAACTGGGTTTTGCCATGAATGCATATACCTTTTATATTCCTAAACTGCAGAGCTCATGTTTGCTTACTTTTAGTTTACTCAAGCTTGTAATAAGAGACCAGGTCTGAATCAGGTAATTGATTGGTATTAGTGCCCTCTTCTTTCCTTGTACTGCTACTGATTTGAAGACTTATAAAATCATTTCTGCTACACCAGTTGTAAACTTGCCGTGGTACTTTTATAACTGTAAGCTTGAAAAGTTAATCTACTGCTTTGCAAAATTATTCTGATGGCTACCACACACTTTCTAATGCAAAGTAATTCAGACAATCCAACCTGCCTCCAAACTTTCTCCCATGTTACGCAGGTATAGTATTGCAGTATTTGTGCATCTTGCATATTGTAAGTTAGGAGGAAGAGTCCATGCCTCTCCTTCCCTTGCATCACTGGTGCAATGTGAGTCTATGTGTGCTCCTGTAATTTTATTTCCTTAAAGCTCCTCCTTACTTGCCCTTTCTTCTACCTTGCTCCTAGTGCAGTATGCAGAGCTGGTGTCCAGGGTATGTTGGAAAGGCATTTGGGGCTGTATTCAAGTATCTAAAAAGCAGCATTTTATAGCAATCTAACTGCACCATAAGGGATAATTTAAATTCCCTTTGGCATAAGTTGGATTTTTAACTCTGTGAATACTTTGGAGACCTCTCTAGCATTCTGGGAGATAAATGCACAATTTAAGGCATTGGGAGTTTTCCTTTGACCCCTGTGGTGCAGCTGGTTTGCTGCTCTTTTAGCTTCCTGAATACGGTTCTTACAGCTATATTCACTAAGCTTTTGGCATGAAGAGTGATGTTAACTTTAACTGAAAGGGGAGAAAAGTAATATTTATTTCCATTTGCCAAACGATTCAGTTGTATCTTCAAAATGTTACTTAATGCCCTTTTGGTTATTTATGAAATTTTGTAAAACAAGCAAAGCGATGTGTTGGGCACCTCTCTGGTCCTAAAAGGGTTTACATATGCATGAAGCATTTTAGAGACTAAGTTCAGCAGTTCCGAGACAAATATATTAGGAAGCCATTCTTTGTTGATTTCAGTAGTACTCTTTGCTTTAAAGGGATAGTAATACTTAAAAATTACTATCCCTCATCTTGTAGCCAATAAAAAACTGAGTAAAATGAGACAAGCGGCATCTCTCAAACCTTTAAGGTTTGAGAGATATCCGCTTTCAAAGTTCCCTCTTTTTGCCTTTCCCCTCTCATTCTAGCTGAGAGCAGGGGAATCCTCTCCTGGGATTCGCCGGCGGCTCTGAGGTTTGCAAGCACACGTAGAAGACCTTTTAAGTTAAGGATTTATTTTTTTTATTACCGCGATCTCAGCTCTGCTGCAGAGCCTTCGCCGGTCCCAAGACCGGATTCCCCTGCTGTGAGCTAGAATGCTGACGTCAGGGGAGAGGGAACTTTGAAAGCGGATATCTCTCAAACCATAAAGGTTTGAGAGATGCCACTGGTCTCATTTTACTCCATTTTTTACTGGCTACAAGATGGGGATAGTCATTTTTAAGTATTACTATCCCTTTAAAAAGCCCCATTTCAATCAATGGAGATATTGGAATTGTTTACAAAAAAAAAAAAAAAATTCACTAAAACTGTCTTCTACGTGTGCTTGCAAACCAAGCACACATGGAAGACCATTTCAGTGAAAGTTTTCTTTTTTATTAACGCGATCGCGCCTGTGCTGGAGAGCCACCTGAAGGTCGTATGACATGCTTCCCTGCTAGAATGCTGACTACGGGGAAGGGGGAGGGAGAGGGCAACTTTAGGAGAGAGCATCTCTTAAACCATAAAGGTTTGAGAGATGACACTGGGGGCAATACATGTATTTTTAAAAGGACTTTACTATAGGGATTAGTAATACTTAAGTATTACTATCCCTTTAACGCTTTGAGTGCCAGACAGGTGCAATGCGTTGCGTACCCTTCTGGCACTCAAAGTGTTAACATTACCTAGACTTGGCCCTCGTACACGGGCTTTTACACTAGTTGCATATAAATAGAATCTTCATGAGAGTGGTCTACAAAGTGTACATGCCTTAAAGGGATAGTAATGTTTCATAATAAAAACAGCTCTAATTAATCATTATAGTATTTGGACTTTGGAGAGTGTTATTTCAATTCTGTCAGAGTTGTAGTTCCAGAGTAATTCAATGACAAAGTATCCCCCTCCCTCCCTTTTACTGATGTCACACTGTTCAGCCTGAACAGAAGGGAAGTTCCCAGGTAGACTGCAGAGAGGGACAATCTTCAATTAAGATAAGGGAAAAACCTGAAAAGCTTGTCATGGGGGGCAGGGATTTCATTGTTCTCATAGGAATAAGAGTGTCCCCTTCTGTTATCTGTCCAGTCTATGGACTGCATTCCACATCTGAGAAGAGATTGTTTACACTAGGTAAAAGGGGCAGGAGGGGAAACTTTGCTTGTGAATATCTCATAAACCACAAAGGTTTGAGACATAAGACTTATATCATTCTTCATGTTTTTTTAATGCCTACAAAATAAAATAAAGTTAAAACGAGGTATTACTATCCCTTTAAACCAGCCACACTTTGAAGACTGTTCTCATGAAGATTCTATTTTTATGCAATGTTTTTTCGGCTCTGCAGAAGAGCCGTCCAGTTGGGGACCAGAATACAAGTTTGTCAGCTAGAGCGCGGACTTGGATAAAAGGGGCAGGAGGGGGAACTTTACAACGCTATTACTCCTAAAGCATACAAGTTAAGAAAAAAAGATGTGTAAAGAAAGTATTACTGTCCTTTAAAGGATAACACCTTCTAATGATAATCCCACTTACCTTACCAATGGCTAAAAAATCCTGATGGCCCCAATTAATTTCTCCCTTCCTTGCTGTTGATTCAAGAGTTAACATTAGTCCTGGATGTAATGTCTGTGGAAGTGAATGACTGTTTTTAAAACTGTTTCAAAACCATAGAACTTAAAACTCTGCTCATCGCACACTGCAGTCTGTTCCCTTTAACCCTTTGAGTGGCAGAGGGGTATGCAACGTGCATACCCCTCTGGCACTCAAAGGATTAAGCACTAAAGGGTTGTGCAACTCATTGTTATGCAATGCATTGCACACCTTTGGTTCTTAAAGCCGAGACAAGGTAAGTATGCAGAATTAATGGCAAATCCCACGGGTGAAATGTATATATTACTAAAATAACTTTATAGTAAAGAATCATCTGATTAAAACCCACATTTCACATTTTTTACTATAGGATGTGACTTCCCATTTTAAGCATTAATTTCACCTTTGGGCTGATGTCCTAAGCAGAACTATAAGGATCAAACACAAATTCACCAAATTACTGTTTACTGCAACCACATTGCAATACATTGGACACCTTATTGGCACTTTAATCACTGGCGTCCTTTAGCGTTTGTGTTAAAATGCCCCATTTAAATAAATTGAAATGTACATTTGGTGTGCCCTACTACTTCACCACTTTCCCTTTGTAGATCAGTATCTGTGTGTATATATGCAGTAGCACTGTTTTTAAGTGTAAAGGCTGGTAAACAGAGGTAATCCCCATTTTTATTTTCATCCCCTTCTTCCCCTGGTCTCTTGTTTAGAAATCTGTGGCTACTGTGCTCAGACAATCCGGACCTATTAGAGTGGATTTGTACAAGGCAAATAGTTTACCAAGTCTCCAGAAGGTGTATTTATTTTGCTGCTGTGCTCACAGCAAACACTTTTTAAGCGTGGAGAGTGATTTGGTCACATTTCCTGCTTTATTTTGGAACAGAGATTGATACTTGTTAAACAATGTATGTTTAGCAATGCTTTCTAACACTCTTAATGTACATTAATGTCTAGGTAAACACCACAATGGACTTGCATATCTATCATGAGCTGTGGACAGGGAAAGAAGAAACAGCAGTGACATTTTATTCATTTAAAGTAGCTGGCACTCCCCTTACCAGTTGTGCTCATGAATGAAAGCTGTCAGCAGTGTGTGCAGACTGCGTCCATCTCAGGAGGATGGACATTATAGTCCAACAGTACACACTGAACTCCATACAGTAGAAAGGAGAGCAAAATAATGGTACTCACATTGCTTTCCGATGCGTTGCACACTTTGTGTTTGTTAATAAAAAAAATAAATAAATAAAGTACATTTTATTAGAGGCAAAAATATACCAAGTCCAATCCACTTCCCCTACACCTCCAAAATGGCTATCAGAAAATTGCACATTAAAGGTCATATTTCTAAAGGAAAAGTGCCACCCCTTGAGATTAGAGGAAAGGAGGTTTAGACTTCAGCAGAGGAAGGGTTTTGTACAGTAAGGTCTGTTAAATTATTGAATTCCTTGCCCAAGGATGTGGTCATGACAGATACAATGGATACATTTTAAGAGAAGATTAGATACATTTCTTTCAAAAGGGAACATACAGGATTATACTGTGTATTAGTAGGCAAAACAGGAAGGTCTGATAAAGACTAACTTATTTAGCAGCAGGAAAGCTATGTAATCCTCCTGTCTCTGGGTTATGAGGCAAAGGTTGCACTTGATGGACTTGTGTCTTTTTTTTTTTTTTTTTTTTTTTCCCTCAACATATTTTACTATGTTACTAATTATAACACACACCTACACACGGATGTATACATAATCATGCCTTTTATAATTTACTGTTAAAACTTACTGTGCAGTGTAGGGAAGCTGCTTTCCTACATGTAGGTCAAGATTGCTCAGTGCCGGGTCCCACATTCTAGCTGACGTGGTGACCTGGCACCTAGAATGTATTGATTCCTGACTTAGAGAATAGAAGTCACGTGGGTTTTATGACTTCAAATATGTTGAAAGGGAAATCTGCCCTAGAAATAAGTGTCTTTTATTTTAACAGAATGATTGATTGATTAATTTGTGACCTTCTCAGAACAGTCGGGTACATCCATCAGTGGTTCTTAGCTCTAGTCCTCGGGACACTCCAATCAGTCAGGTTTTAACAATATCCCTAAATAAGTACAGATAGGCTTAACTAGTGCGTTTGATTTCTAATTGACCACTACAAATTGTTTTTGTACAGTCTGATAATGACTAGTGAACCTTTGTGAAACATTAGTTAAGGTCTGCTGAAGCCTACTTTTAGTTGCAACTTCAGCAGAGATCTTTATGTACAGGAAGCTTCAGTTATAATGCAAAATATGCATTGAAATAACTGCTATATAAAAGACACTTACTTTGGTAAGTTTAAATCTATATATATATAAAAGAGAAAGGCTCATTGCATAATTTATGTCTCCTCAGGAGACACACACACCCAGGGGTGGCAATAAGGAGGGGTTACTGTTCCCATTGGGTGATTCAATGGGGGTGTGATTTTCACACCAATTGCAGTGGCCGAAGGGAGTTGGCCCAACCCCACTATGCAGCACGCCCACCACTATCTATCACTGCATCTGTCACTTAACCCTCTGTCTGCCAACCTATTTCTTCAAATGTACTGCAGTATCCACTGCTGTAATCTAAATTATTCATTTACTCACAAACATCTTCTCACTGTGACCTTCACCAAGTACATAGCACACTCACTTCAACTGTAAGGATACAAGACCTTATTCATCAAGTAACACAGCACACTCACTTCAACTGTAAGGATACAGGGCCTTATTCATCAAGTAACACAGCACACTCACTTCAACTGTAAGGATACAGGGCCTTATTCATCAAGTAACACAGCACACTCACTTCAGCTGTAAGGATACAGGACCTTAATATCAAGTAACACAGCACACTCACTTCAACAGTAAGGATACAGGGCCTTATTCACCAAGTAACATAGCACACTCACTTCAACTGTAAGGATACAGGGCCTTATTCATCAAGCTGAAGAGCTGCAATTAAAACATTTTTTACAACTCTTATCAGCATATCTACATCACCACTGCGTCTGTCACACACTGTCTACATATGTGACATACGTCATGTATGTGTGTGTCTCTCTGTATGTATGCGTTTCACAGTGTGTGACACGCTCTGTCTCTTTAAGTGCGTGTCTGTAACACTGCATATTTCTGTTTCACACAATGTCTCTCTGTGTAAATAATATGACGGGCAATGCCGTCCCACATTGCTAGTATTAACTAAATTAGGAATCACTTTCTTCTATGGGATCATTCTCATTTAAATTATTTAATAAAACTCTGTTGGGAACTGTTTTTTTTCCAAAATAATAAGAATAAGAAACAATTGCAAATGTCCTAAAATTGGAGGGTGGAAAAAGAAGTTTTGAAATATATGAGCTGAAAACAATTACGGAATGGTTAGATACATGGCATAGTCTTCCATTAGACACGGTAGGGGCTAAAACTGAAAATGGAGTACAAATAAGATTAGTCTAAGGATTATATAGGTCTGAGCATTTTAAATGGAAACTGCACAGACCAGATGGGCCAACTGGTTCTAACATGCCATCAAATTATGTTTGTAAATTGGTGGAACTGTATCAATAATAGTAAGTCCAATGCATACGTATATAGTAGATGGACTAGTAAACTCAATGCATGGTCCTTTTTACATTGGCCTGGAATGACCATTTAATCCATTGGGTACTAGAAACCTCTCTAATGCAAAGTATTCCATTGGAGACCTCTCTAGTATTCATGGTGTTAAAGGGACAGTAATGTCCCATAAAAATGATTTTAGTTTTGTAGAGGCTGAATAAATAAACTCTGTGGCACAAATCCTATCTCTCAAACCGCTATGGTTTGAAAGATAAATGCATTCAAAGTTCCCCCCTCCCTCCCCTTCTCCTGATGTCAGCTGTAAAGCTGACAGCAGGAGATCTGTGTCGGCCGACTCGAGGAGGCTCTTCAGCAGAGCTGAATTCGTGTTATTTAAAATGAACGACTTCATTGGAACATCTACAAAGTGTGCTTGCAAACCAGGCACACTTTCTAGACCTTTCCAATGAAGTCATTCTCTTCCAATAACGCAGTTTCGGCTCTGCTGCCATGCCGGAGGCTGGTCCCCAGACCGGAATCTCCTGCCGTCAGCACAGCGTGATGTCAGGAGAAGGGGAGGGATGGGGGAACTTTTAATGCATATATGTCTCAAATCATAGCGGTTTGAGAGAGAGGATTTGTTCCACAGAGTTTTTTTTGTTTATCCTCTACAAAACTAAAATATATATTTATTTTAAATGGGACGTTAGTGTCCCTTTAATACAGGACAATCAGAAACTGCACTGTTAAGTGTAATGCGATCAGATTCTCTTCTTATTTTGATTAATTTGGATTGCAATCACTTATGAAGAAAATGTAAGGCTTCCTGGTCACTGGGTTTTATCTACAGATTTCCTTGTAGACTCCAATAGCAATCTGTGACATAAACCCAGTGATAACACTTACCAACTCTTGGAATCTTGGCAAAGGTTTATGTCAGGATTTGACTGCACTGTATTACTCTGAAATGTCACACTGGAAGCTTAATGTGCACTGGATGGAATCTTAACCCTTTGAGTTCCAGAGTCGTATGCAACAAATTGCTTTGCAATTAACTGCTTATCCCTCTGTCACTGAAAGTGTTTTAATTGGATATGCACCTATGTTTTGACTGTATTTATTCTTTCTTTATGTTTACCAATTTGCAGAATGCAGACTACACAACTGGACAGGTGTTTGATTTGTCGGAAAAATTAGAGCAATCCGAAGCCCAACTCGGCCGTGGAAGTTTTATGTTGGGATTAGAGACTCATGATCGGAAGTCGGAAGACAAACTAGCTAAAGCAACAAGGGACAGGTACTTTAGTAACTTTTCATTTATTTATTTCAAATATTTTGTGCTGGATTAAAATGAGTGGGGTCTTATTCACAGAATAAATAAGGAGCAATTCTGAACCAAACCAGCTACACCATAGGTGACAAAATAAGACACTGAATTGATTTAAATGGGTCTTTTAACCCTTTGAATTCTAGAGAGGTCTCCAGCACATTGTAACTCCATAATTGCGCCTCATTTCTTGTGTGAATGAGACCCTTAGGGTCGTATCCACAAAAGAAGAGGTGTAATTTTAGAGTAAACCAACTGCACCACAGGGAGAAAGTTTTCCTTGATTTTGTTTTTTGTGGTGTTTTTAACCATTTTAATGCTACAGAAGTCTCCAGTGTATTTCTTTGAAATGCATTTGAGACTACTTTAGTATTCAGTGAGTTAACTCTTTGAGTCCCCGAAAGGACAAAAGGTTAAAAGCCCCATTTAGAGAAATTGACATTTGAGAAATTATCCCCCCCCCCCCCCCCCCCATGGTGCAGATGGTTTGCTCCACGGGGGATTCTAGCCTTTTATGACTTTTGCTGTACTCATAAATAAAGGCGCAGTATACCCTAGTTATGACAAAAAATATGTTGTAGGGCTTTTTCTATAGAGTAAAACAAGGGACATTCCCAATGCTTGATGATATTTGTTTCAAATGTTATTGGAGATAACTTATTTTTCGGATAGTTTGAGTTCAAGTTGTTTTACAGCCAGGTGGTACTGTCATTACTGCCTGTGAAATGGCCAGTGTTGCAGACACAATCTTTCCATAGATGGATGAAGCAACAGCATGTAAAACTCTTTCCCATTATACTATTGAAAGTACTAGGACACAATGTTACCCTTTTAGGAGATTTATTGTGGAACAGGCTGAATGCCACATTCTATTCTTTCTACACTGCAGCATTACATTTCAGTGTAGTCTTGCACCAGGAGACATGGGGCTTCTTATACACACTAGAGACAGAAGTTGCGTACATATATGCGCATATATAGAAAAGCACAACTTTATGACTGTCTTGTAAAAGCTGTTTTTTGAAATACACCAGCTGTATATGACCATCAGTTGCTCATTCACACGATGAACTTATGAGATACAACTGACTTAGTCATTTTCGCAAGAGTTTCCAGTGGGACAATTTTGTATCCCTGCAGCCATGTTGCATAATAAATCATCACAGCATCAACTGGCAGCAAAACATCTTGAACGATCAGAAGAAGGTTGACTTGTCTCTGTAATAAATGTTAAAGGGATAGTAATGTTTCATTATTAAAGTACAATTGAGTCTTCCTACGTTTTTTTAATGTAAAATAACAAACAAAATATCTTGTAATAGCTTTTTTATTGGACTAACAGAATTATGGATTGACAAGCTTTCAGGATAAACTCTTAAGTCTAAAGCATTTCTGAGCACAAGGACACAGAATTCACAGTTAATACAGTTAATACATTGAATTCAAAGCTGTGTTGTTTGCTGGGGTTAACACAGCGGGACTGCTGATAAGACAGGAACCAAGAGAAAATCCACACTCTTCTTGCAGAAGGTCGCAAATACCCTGTGCAAGGCAGAATGGGGGGGGGGGGGGGAGAGAGAGAGAAAGAGGAAAAAAATACAGGAGATGGTATGGGAGTGGAGAGAGTTAAAAAAAATAAATAAATAAATAAATAATTGCGCATATTAAGAATGCTACAATGCCAACAATCCAGTATGGGCATGCAGGCCTATATACAACTTGTGCCCATATAGGTAGATATATATAGATAGATAGATATAATCTATGTATATTTGTGTGTGAGATACATATATATATATATATATATATATATATATATACATATATATATATATATATATATATACATATATATATATATATATATATATATATATATATATATATATATAATATATATATATATAAATATGTGTGTGTATGTGCATGCATACACATAACACTGCATTTTTTTTTTTTTATATATATTTTTTTTTTTTTTTTTTAAACAATTCACATTTATTCTCTAATAAAATTCCCCCGTCCCACCCTTTTTACTTACCTCAGCAGTCTTGGCAAGCTGGTCGGAACAGAACTCAGCGAGGGACAATCTTTTCCTAGAATAAGGAAAACCCTGCCCTCCGTTGTCAGGGGGACAGGTTTTTCCTTATACTGAAAGAGGGTAGATTGTCCCTCGCTGTAATCTGTCCAATCCCGGGAACGGATTCCAGATCTGGAAGGAGGCTGCTTGAGGTGTAAGTAAAAGAGGTGAGAAGGGGGAATTTCAATAGAGTATAAATGTAAAATGGCAAAGCATTAGAAGGTTTTACTGCTACACATAGTTCCAAAAAAAAAAAAAAAAATAGGAAGAAGACTAGATTGCACTTTAATTACGAAACATTACTATCCCTTTAAACGATCCGCTTTAAGCATTGAGATTGTTCTTGTATTTTTGTACAGGAAAAGTTCTTCAGTATATATTTTTTGCATAGATGATAACCCAAAAGAAGGCTAAGTTTACAACCACAGGACAAGCAGAACGGAAAACACCCCACTCCCAGGTTGTCAAGAAAATAGTAGCAGAAGCAAAAATAGTTTTCCAGCACAACATTCAGTCGTGTCAGACCAGGATTCGCATATATTTATTAAAAATGTTTTATTACATAAAAATTCAGCTTACTATAAAAATATTTTAAAAAAAATTCGGAAGGTGTCCTCTATGGGTTGATAACCCTTCATCAACACGTCTAAATGTCCTAATCCGTCTTGCATATGTGAATCAAGTATTCATATAGAAATATGAACTATAGACGCGCAATGCACCAAATAGATCCTAAACACTACGTGACTAGATGTAGGTTATTATTATAGTGTACCTCGGCAGTGATGTTCTGCCATCCGCTGCTGGGTCCCCTGTTCATAGCTCCATCTTGCGGACGACCGACAGCCAGGTACTGGCCGCTTCTGCATTCCTGGTGCTTGTGGGTACAGACGCTCGTATAGGAGTCGTCTGTGATGTTGCGCTTGCTTTAGTAGGTTTTTGCTATTGGCCTAATTGCTTCCCACCTTTTTGAGACTATTTGAACCACCCTGCAACCAGGCTTAGTTGCCCTTACGCGGTGTTCCTGCTATTAGCTCCTTATATCTGGTTTAGTCTCGTTGCGACCTTTGCTTGGCTACCGTACCTCCTCCATGTCTGATTCCTGGCTTTAGTCTGACTACCCTCATAGGTTCTGACCTGTGGCTCTGGCTGACTACTTGCTCCGTGTATGTCCCTGGTTTGTCTGACTACTCACATCAGTACTGACCTGTGGCTCTGGCTGACTACTTGCTCTGTGTATGACCCCGGTTTGTCTGACTACCCACATCAGTTCTGACCTGTGGCTCTGGCTGACTACCTGCTCTGTGCCTCTCTCTCGGTTTGGCTGACCACCCACATTGGGTGTATAGTGGCTCAAGCTTCTCTGCTCTGGGTCTACCTGCTCCTACATTCTAGGTATCCGTGTGGTTATTGGGCACATATACCTCTGGTAGATCTGCCAGCCCGGATAGAACCATAGGTGAGGTTCCTTTCCTATCACTTTCTGGCTCCTAGTAGTGCAGGCCTTGGCTCAGTGTCAGCTCCTGGGTAGTGGGCTGTAGCACTGTCTACTCTCCTGAGTTCCGGGGATCATGAGGGTTTTCCTCTTCAACTGTATTATCAATAAAGGTGGTTTTAACTTACTGTACCTTTGTTTGACTCTCATTTGTATTGGTCACTGTGACTGTTATACACACCGTGACACCACCCAAAACTAGTACTGTGATAGTCAATGAGGCGAAATAACTCTTGCACCCGAAAAATGTTTTTTGAGTTTTATAAATTTTATTTGAAATTAAATACACAATACAGAAAAGAGCAAGCTTTTCAGAATAAATTAAGTTGAACAATTCACAATCAAGGGCATTAATAAATCTTAATGATTAATGAGTTAGTGGATATACACTTCCATGTATGAATAAACAAAAACCAAATAGAGTAGGTGTAAGTGGAGTTCCCATGGAGGTAATAGAACTAACTATGGGATACAAGGCATAGTCGATGTATGCTTCTTAATAAAGAGAGGGGTGTACATTGTGTACTGAAGGGTGAACAGAATGTGAGCGTATAGGAGTGGAGGTGGGGGGAACATTTTTGGAAGGGGGTGGGTCTCCCTGACTTGTATTAGAGGGGTAGCAGTTGAGGGTAGACAGTTGGATTATCTGGATACGAATAAGCATCCTAATTGAAAATAAATTAAGGGAGATGAACACCAAAGGTCCCTTCATTCGGGATCCACCAGGACCAAAAGGTAAGGAGGTGCTCTAATGAATTAATAGATCTAGCATGTAGTCATTCAGATGTATAGAGGTTTTGAATTTTAGAAAGCCACATTATGTTGACTGTGCGACAGGTTGTTTCCAATGTGAAGAGAGAGCAGATTTTGCCGCAGACAGAAGTGATGATATTAAACGCCAGTTGTCCCAAGATAGAGCAATGGTCAAATGACGTTTGAAAGAAAATAGGCATAGAAGAGGGTCCCTTCGAAGACCGATGGAGAAGGCCACTGATAAATAAGCTAAGACCATAGACCAAAAAGGTACCAGAGATGGATAGGACCACCACATGTGAATCATGTGGCCTACCTGGTCATTGCATCTCCAACAGAGGTTTGAATGTGTGGGGAAAATCTGTGATAACTGTAAGGGAGTTCTATACCAGCATGACAGTATTTTGTACTTGAGCTGTAATGAGCTACAATTTAATCTGAAGTTGGAGTTAAAGATGAAGGCCCTGTCATTGGGTGAAATGGGTGTGATTACTGTCTCCCAGTAAGAGAGAAAGTATGGACGTGACGTAGTAGACAGCTCTTGGAGGAGAGAGTAGCAGATCGGGAAAGGACATATTGTTGGAGGGTGAGTGTGCAGTAGGGCTTCAAATTTAGTGAGGGACCTGGAAATGGATCCATGCTTGAGCAGTCCAGAGATCCAATGATGAATCTGAAAGAGGATCCACCGTGGAGTGGGAGCCAAGATGTGCTTGAGCAGTATCAAAGGATAACATGGAGTTGTCTACACATAGAGATCGGAGAGTGATTAGATTATGATCTTTCCAAGAGTTAAGAACTGGGTTGTGTAATCCAGAGGGAAAATCAGGATTGTCTACAATTCTTAAGAGGTAAAGGGTAAGGGGCTAGGTTAAAAGAAGCGTTGAGGGAGTGCCAAGTTCTAAGGATATGACCTAAAATGGTATGATGAGTGAATTTTGGTGCAATCTGGATAAAGGAGACTATAGCATTTGGAGTACTGTAGCCCCATTAAGGAAGGGAAACACAGCTCCTCCATCTCAGTGGATTAGTGGAAACAAAATCATACAGCTTTAGCTATAGTGACCTCTTTGTAGTAACGAATGATATCGGGGTAGTTAAGGCCCATCTGCGGGAATGGACCTAGAAAGCAGATCATATCTCAGTCTGGGTTTTTTGTTCTTCCAGATGAGACTTAAAGAGCTGATGTAAAGTTAATATGGTTGGGATATGAATGAGTAATGCATTGAAGACCTAGGTAGTCCTAGGGAGGATAATCTTTTTTTAGTAAATTTGCACAACCTGACCAAGAAACAAAGTGAATTCTCCAGGAAGAAAGATCAGAGGATATCGACAATATGAGGGGTGTCAGATTAATTGCAGGAAGTGAGGAGAGCATGGGGGATAAGTGTATTCAGAGATATTTAATGGAAGTCGAGGTCCATTTAAATGGGAATCGCCTTTGTAGAGTGGAGGACGTTGTTGCATCTACATTAATGTTCAAAATCTTAGACTTGGAAAGGTTGATATAAATATAAAGAAAAGAAGCCCATTAGAGGGGGAAGAGACGGTAAAGGCTTAGAAAGTATGAAGAATGTAATCTTCGACGGCTGAGACTTTAAATGTGCTGTTATCAATAGTGAAGCCTTGAATTGTTTCATTGTTTCGGACAAGTTGAAGAAAGGGTTCGAGCAGGTGTATAAATAGAATGGGGGGGGGAGAGGACAACCCTGCCTGGTGCCATTCCTGATTGGCAAGGGATCAGATAAGGCTCCATTGACAACTACTAATGCAGAAGGGTCTTTGTACAAGCGAAGAAGTCCATTCAACATAGAAGTTCCTAGGCCAATTTAAGTTAGTACTTCTTTTAAGTAGGTCCCGTGAACTCGATCAATTTCCTTTTCGGCATCTGTTGATAGAAGAATTGAAGGTGTCTTAGAGAAAATAGAGTAATGGATCAGGGATACTACATTAGTGGTGTTGTCTCACTTCTCTTTTAGGAACAAAGCCGCATTGGTCCGGATGTATTACGTGTTCAAAGAAAAGGGCACAGACTATTTGCTAATATTTTAGAGAAAATCTTTAAGTCTAAATTGAGGAGTGAGATTGGGCAGTATCTGCTACATTGTGTGGGATGTTTTTGGGGTTTCAAGATTACGGAAATGTGTGCTTCCAGCGATTGAGACTGGAAGGATGAACCCAACATAACTGAGTTAAACGTAGACAGCCTATGAGGAGCCAACGAGGAATAAAAGGATTTATAGTACTTAAGCATGAAGCCATCAGGACCCGGACACTTCTCAGATGTCATGGAGATAATAGCTGTGTTGAGTTTGGTGTCAGAAATTGCGCTTCCAGCAGATGGACTGAGTTGTGATCCAATTTTGGTGTATTAGCTTTGGCTAAAAAGTCGCGAGTGTGTTGAACCCTAATTTGTGAAGAAGAGAAGGAGGAAGACTAAGTTGTAAAGCTTTTCATAAAAGGTTTGAAATGCATTTGAAATATCTGGGAAAGATGTTGCATAAGCATTAGAGGGAAGAGCGATTTTGGCTATATGTGCTGATCTACGTTTTATTTGAACCAATTGGGCTAGAATTTTTCCACATTTCCTGAGAGGTATTGCTGATACTTCACCCACATAAAGGATTTTGTCACGTGTTCTCTTATGAATTCAGTTGTTTCCGGATAAGTTGGATTTGTGAACGAATAGAGGATTTGTGGGAACCTTCAAGGGTCTGAAGAGTCGAGTGGAGGTTATTAATTTTACTTCTTCATTCTCCTCTTGTATGAACCAAGTTTGATTAAGTGACTTCACATAACGCTCTTGTGTGCTTCCCACACAATAATAGACGGTGTCTTGTCTGAGCAGTTGATAAGGAAATATTCACTGAGTTTCTGCTTCAAATCTGAGAGATCTGACTGACCTTGAAGCAGAGAGTCATTGAGTTTCCAGGTCTTGAACGTTTGAAAGTCACTAGGAGACTGAAAGTAGGTCGAAACTGGGGCATGATGAGTCCAAGAAACTGTTTCTATTCTGGCTGAAGTTAGTGATTGGAGAAGGAGTTGGGAACAAAAGATATAGTCAATGCTACTGTAAGAGGAATGGGGAGGAGAGAAGAAAGTAAAGTCTTTGTCTGAAAATGTTTCTAATATAATCTCTTTGGGATATACCCTCTGATGTACACCATTGTTGCTAAATTACCTGCCAACTTTACAACAGTGATAATCTGTAACATGTATTATGCCCAGAATCGGCTAACCCAATCTGGCATATATAAAAGCACATATTAAAATATCTCTTAATGTATCCTTTTGTAAACCAGTTTTGGAACTGACAGTCTGATATACAGATCTATCTAATTACTTATATAATATACAATAACCTTAACAGGACTCTTTGAAAAGAACAGACATAAATATGCACTATATGATCAAAAGTATGTGGACACCCCTCCTAATTATTGAGTTTAAGTTTTCAGACACACCCATTGCTAACAGATGTATCAGATCAAGCACATAGGCATGTCATCTCCATAGATAAACATTTTCAGTAGAACGTGGTACTGTCATAGGATGCCACCTTTGCCACAAGTCAGTTTGTGAAATGTCTGCCTGGTTAGATTTGCCCTGGTCCACTGTGCTATTATTGTGAAGTGAAAGCATCTAGGAATAACAGCTAAGATACGAAGTAGTAGACCAAGTACACTCACAGAGTTGGGCTGTAGAGTGCTGTAGCACGTAAAAATTGACTGTCCTCTGTTGCACCACTCGCTACACAGTTACAAACTTCCTATGGAAGCAACATTGGCACAATCACTGTGTGTTGGGAGCTTAATGAAATGAGTTTCCATGGCCGAGAATTTGTACACAAGCTTAAGATCACTATGTGCAATGCCAAACGTCGGCTGGAGTAGTGTAAAGCACACTGCCACTGTACTCTTGAGCAGTGGAAATGTGTTCTCTGGAGTGATGAATCACACTTCCCTACCTGCAGTCTGATAGACAAATCTGGGTTTGGCAGATGCCAGGAGAACACTACCTACTAGAATGCATAGTGCCTAAAGTTTGGTTCAGGAGGGATAATGGTCTGGGGCTGTTTTTCAGGGTTTGGGCTAGGCCCCTTAGTTCCAGTCAAGGGTCATGTTAATACTGCAGCATACAAAAGACATTTTAGTCAGTTGTATACTTCCAACTTTATGGCAGCAGTTTGGTGAAGGACTTTTTCTGTTCCAGCATTGTTGTAGCTCTATGTCAAAAAGCAAGATCCATAAAGACATGGTTTGATGAGTTTGGTGTTGAGGAACTTGAGTGGCCTGCATAGAGCCCTGACCTTAACCCCACTGAACACCTTTGGGATGAATTGGAACACCAATTGCAAGCCAGTCCTTCTCATTCAAAATCAGTACCTGATCTCACAAATGCTCATTTGGCTGAATGGGCACAAATTCCCACAGGCACACTCCAAAATCTTGTGGAAAACCTTATAGCCACAAAGGGGGTGGGGGACAACTCCATATTAATGCCCATGGTTTTGGAATGGGATGTCCCACAAGCTCATATAGGTGTGGTGGTCTGGTGTCCACATACTTTTGGTCATATAGTGGACTTTAAAAGGAGTCTTCTTCAAACATGATCAATTATAACAAAATGTAAACTTAAAGTATAAAGTTATGCCCCCTTGTACCAGGGGAAACAAGCAAACAGCTCTGATCCAAAAATGTTTTAAAACCTATTTAGTACACGAAAATGGCTGTATTATTTGAGTAATGCTATACATAAGTTATGTAGTATGTGTAACAGCATGCACACATATACAGTATATGCCTACTTTATATCTTTTATATATATATATATAAAAATGTGTGCATGATATACTGTCTGCAGATAATGTCTGGTCTGAATGAATGAGCTGACATCACTAAGAGAAGTGGGAATGGCGAATTTCAAATAAACATTATTATTAAACTAGAGCTTTTTGGTGAGTGACTGGAATCTGCCACCTCTCAAACTGTTTACTATAGTTAAAGCAAGCTAATTTGTGTGTGTGGGTTTTGGGTTTTTTTTTTTTTTCTTTTAAACTAACATATTTATTGAGATTTTTGTGAGGAAATGTAGAAGTAGTACAGAAAAAGGGGGTGGGGATTACAGATCTGGATACACAGTAAAATCAGAACAACCACAGGCTTATAGTAAATAATGACCAAACATGAAAGCACAAGACACTACCAGACAATTTTCAGAAAGTTAAAGAATCAGTGCTACAGATTGTAGGAGCAGTAGAAGTGACAGAAGTATTAATGAAGTAATCCCATTAGAACCAAACCTATAAGCTGGGTATGTCTGTGTTGACATAGACCTTCCATCATCCTGATCTCTTCATCCGTCTGTATTCTCAGTGAAGGAGAGGGGCTGGTTGTTTCCAGTGAAGTGGAATTAAACCCTTGCATACATTTAACAGGTGAATGAGTGGTTTTTGTTTTCCTCTGAATAAGGAATGCAGTTGTAGTGAAGAATGAACCCATGGTTCAAGGGGGCTGTAACCAGTGATGTTCCTGATAGCATGAGTGTCTCTCACCAGTATGGTTTGAGTAGACATTACCACCAAATATTTAGGATAGTCCCCATTTCAGAGTGGCACTGCTATCATGATTCATACATAGGTAGGAATGCTTTATGAAGACTAAAAGGGACACTCTATCAAAGCAATAAAAGTAAATCAAACTTATTTTTTAAACATTACTTTCCTTTTAATTACAGAATGGATTTCAGATTAAAACCAGTTATAACTGGTAGGTCATCTGTTCTCTATCGTGCTGTAGGGGAAACAGGGGTTAAGGGGTTAACATTGCTTTATTAATGAGTTACAGCACTTTAAGAAAAGCCTCTGCAGGTGTTGGCCTCTCTCTCAGCTTATCAGTTGACAGCTCCACCCCTTTAATTATAAATATCTTATTTCACTTTATTCTATTTCATGCTATTTTTAGTTCAAATTTTTTTGTTTCTTTTAATTTACTGTCTGACAAAGTGGAATGTGGCTTCTTGACAGCCTAAGGCCTATGATCCTGAGGTACTCAATATTGGTTGTGATTCTTGGCTCCATTTTACGTTACTTGTTCCCTCCAGGCTAGGATGGAAAGTATGTGTCAACAGGGTGCTGTAGAACAATGGTGGTGTCCTGAGATAAATTTATATAGATATCAGACCTGAGTCCTGGAGTCATTATTACCCTACATGTTCCATCTAGCCTCAGAGAGAGGGAGTAGGTGTCCTCAAATGGCAATGGAATGGACCGTACACAGAGGCCAAGGGTGAGTTTCAAAAGAATATGCGAACGTTGTGCTTTACTATATTGTGCCATTAGGTGGATCGAATACTAGTGGAGATTGGTTCATATGCAGATATGCTATTTACTCAGCCATAAAGCTATGCTTAGGGGGTTATAGGTCCACCTCTTTCGCTACTACATTACATGGAGGCATGTAGTTTAGACATGGTCTCGGAGATACAGCCTCACATGAGAATGACGGTGACTGAAGTGAGGCTCTTATGCTAGGCTGTGGTCATCCGAGATATTTATGTTGTGTGTGCCATTTCCCTGTAACATGGTACTCTTTTTTGCTGATCCATTGCCAAGTGACTTAATCTCTGCCATTGCAAGAGGCAGAGATTTTTGTATGGAGTAGAGGTGCATATGAGGAGGTGAAGACGGAGAGCTCGTTCTCTCAGGCAGAGAATGGGAGGTGGATCTCTTAGCTCCCAAGGTGAGGATCTAATACATTTATTTTTGTATCTATATTGCTTTTGTTTTCGAGATTCTTATTGGTCACCATGTTATGGCAGGGAACTTGCAACAGCGGTCAGAAGGTTCTGGGCCCACTTCTGATCACCATGTTATGTTTACCAATTCATGCATATATGTTGCCCACTGGGCATGCCAGAACAACTTCTACTTCGCAAAATATATTGTTGAGCCAGTGTGGTTAAAGTCCATGTCCAGTTTCCTGTCCACATATATTGAAAAGGGATTCCTAAAAATCTCTCAAAAGAGTAGAGTGATATCTCCAAAGAGGGCGGTTTAATAGTCTGTGAACCCTGAGGATGAGTCCTCTCTGGATGAGAGGAGGATGATTGTTTGTCATCAATTGCTCTGACTGAAACTATACCTAAGGGATCAGCTAAAAGCCTAATTAGGTATGTGTTGTATATGCAGTTGTCTGATGTGGCATCTTCAGGGGGAGACATCAAAACATATTGAAACAATTTGGATTTGACCAACGTAATCAAATTGTGTTAGACAAATAGAAACACACACTTAGGAAAGTGATGATGTCCAAGAGATCTAACATCTTGTAACCAGGCATGTTTACATTGGAGGGGTCAACACCAGTCAGAGACCCATCAGTATCTAGAGTCTCAAAAAAAAAAAAAAAAAAAAAAAAAGCAACAACTATTTCCAAATAACAGATTTCAGAGCATTTAGAGACCCAAATGACTTGAAGCTATATGAACTCTTCAAATGTTATTTTCAGTGATCAGAGCTATTCTCCTACAGTCAAGTTCAGTTGGCGTTGTAGTTTCAGTTTGCATAGCTTTAGTTGTGTGATGCTACGGTTTATTGCAAAGTCATCTGCTATTTCTGTAGCAGCTTTATGTACCTGGTGGCTTAAAATGTGTTTGGATGACCCATCTTCTAAGTGGTCATTGATCAGATTAACTTTTTAGGAGAGTCTCTTCTTAGACTTGAACTAGACAAAATGTCAAAAGGTTTAAAGACTACTTTAACTCCTCCACAGAAAAAGAAACTGGTATTGTAAATATCAGAATTTTTTTTTTATGTAATCCTCACGAAATCACACTGTCAATCACAAGTTCTCATCCACCTAGAATGCACATTTAGCATCCTAGTTGAGTAACCTGCTTTTTCAACACAAAGGGAAGCCGTCACAGACTCTGACAGTACAAAAGTCTACTTCAACATGATTCGTTTAGCATTCCAGAGACTGCAGTATTTCTGGAAGGTATGCCAATTTCAGACCAATGGGTTCTTTGCAATATATACATGGGAGAAACAATAGTCTTTATAAAAATCCCCACTCGTTATTATTTCATGTCCAGGGTTCTAAAAGAAACCATGAAACTGTAGCATTCAGAAAAGCAGGAGACTCATTAAGGTCAGAGGTTTTTACTCCCTTCTGTTCTTTGTGCTGAAGAAGGATGGAGGTTTCGGTCCATAATAGATCTGTAAGGTCTGAACAAATGTGTTCGTATTTCAAGGTTCAAAATGCTGTCCTTTCTATGGGTTAGAGCAGCTTTGTTTCCCAGTGAGTTTATGGCTTTTCCTGGATATTAAAGATTCTGATTTACATCTAAGATTTCCTAGGTTCATTTTCTACAGAAATAATTTTCAATTTGTAGCCCTTCCCTTTGGTTTTGCAGCAGCCTAAGCGTGTTTACCAAAGTGGCATTGCCTGCAGGGTACATCAGAACAAATGGTTTCTTTCTAGCCTTTTATTTGGACTGTTAATCTCAGACACTCCTACATTAGTCAACGGTGTGTAGAGATTTTGCAGGCTCCCAGATGGTGCCGAGTCCAACCCAATTCGGTACCCAAGTGTTTCAAGGAATGAATTTCAGAACAGTCCAGAAGAAGGTGTTTCAACCCACTGGACAAAGCTTGCAACATAGAAACCAAGATTTCTCTTTTTCATAGTAAAGAACTGACATCCATCTGGGATGGCATGAAGGTTCTGGAAATGATGGTGTTAGCCATGAAGCAGATCACAAAATGAAAGGTCAGAGATGCTCAGCTAGGCTCATGAGCATGCAAGGGTATGCAAGAAGCTCACTGGGCCTGGTGTCCTGCGCCCAGGGTGCAATCTCTTTTAGCTCACAAGTGCCATACACACAGAAGAAATATTCTGAAGCATATCATACTGTTCCTGCCCAACTGCCAGGCAATTTTTCTATGAACAAGGGAAACGGCTAACCCCAGACATATGTTTTGGCCTTAATGGGTCTCTTCACTGAGGTGCAGCTGATCTCTGTAGAGTTGGTCACCCTAAGAGTGATGAGGAATCCAGACATGGACCCCTTGCTCCCAAGTGCCTAAAGAGGTCAGGTGCACCTCCCTGACAGGGCCCAATAAGGCTGAAACGCAAGTCTGGGATCAGTGGTTTTGCTTTGTTCAGAGAGGAATTGTCTGGTATTTCATAGCTGTACTGTCATTTGGGCAGGACCAGTATGATATGCTTCAGGATATTTCTTCTCTGGCTATGGCACTTGTGAGCTAAAAGAGGTTGTAACCTGGGCACAGGACACCGTTCTACTGAGCTTTTTGCATACCCTTGCAAGCTCACAAGCCTAGTTGAGCATCTCTGTGATCTGCTTCATATGCAAAAAAAAAAAGGTCAAAGCACAGTTCCATACCAGAGCTTTACAACTTAGGAACTCCAAAAAGACAACTGTTTCCACACACAGTATTCTTTTCAGCAACCACAAGGGGAGTCGGTTATGGTGGACAGATAAGAAGAGTCTAACAATAGGAAAACCATTCTCAGTTTTATTATCTGTTGGTGAAGATGGACACCAGTGTAATTGGATGGACAGCAGTGTTCCAAGTCCAAACAGTCCAAAGAAAATGGTCAAAGCAGATGCTTCATCTACACATCAATGTTTTGGATGTTTGAGCTGTACATCTAGTGATGCTTCATTGACCAAATTACTAAGGCACATACTAGTACATATTTAATTGTCCAAATCTACAACAGTGTCTTACATAAATCACCAGTGAGGCACTAATAGCATGATCAGCTTGGAAGATGTTCATTGGATAACAGAATGGGCAGGTACTGAGATTTTCATTCTGGGACCAAGCAACACAGAAGCAGACTTTCTCAGCTGGCAGTACCTAGAGCAAGGAGAAAGCTAATTCAATCCCATAGTACTTTAATCCATACCAAAGATGGGAAATACCAGATGTCAGTCTGATGGCAACAAAAACAGATGCAGAAAATTCTGTACAAGAGCAAGATGTCTACTGGCATTGGTAGTAGATGCATTGGTGATTCTGTGGAGATTTGTCATGGCATACATTTTTCCTCCAATTTCTCTGGTACCCAAGGAGTTATGAAAAATAAAGATTGACAAAGCATCTCCTGTCTCAAGGTCCTTTACTGCATACTCAACTAATGGAAATTGGTTCTACCAGCATGGCATTTGATACCAATATTTTAAAGTGGAAAGGTTTCTCTAATGCAGTAGTGGTCACTATATTGAAAGCCTGAAAACTGACATCAGCAGAAGTTAATCTGTATTGTTTGAACATTTGTTCTAACTGGGTTACTGAATTTCCTAGAGGACAATTTGCAGCATGGGTTAAGGTCTAATTCAGCCAAGGTTCAAATTTCTGCTTTATCTGTCTTCTTCCAAAAGATCTCAAATATCCCAGAAGTGCAGATGTTTGCGTAGGGAGTAGCACACGTTACTCAAACTTTGGTGTGCCTATGCTCCACTTGCTCCATAACTTAGTGTTGGGAGCATTCTAAATGGATGCTTTTGAACCTGTCATCTATCACCATTAGGTAGATGACTGAAGATCATATTCCTACTGGCAAGTTCCTCCGCATGTAAAAGGTTGGATTTATATGCATTGTCTTGCAAATCGTTGTTGTTTTTTGTTTTCTTCTCCCACTTTGGCAAAGCAGTGCTTTGGACAAAACAAGATATTTTACCAAAAGTTGTGTCAGATTTTCATTTGAGCCAGGAGATTGTTATTCCACGCTCTGGATATAGTAAGGAGTCTTAAATACTGTATCAGTTGCACCACATCATTCTAAAAAAACAGATACTTTGTCATCCCTGAACAAGGTAGACAAAATCTGGTAGCATCAAAGAATACTCTAGTAGCATGGATCAAATCAGGCAACTGTATACAATTAGATCAAAACATTTACCTTTCTAAATCTCAGCTCATACCAGCAGATCCCTTGCTGCGTCTTTGCACAATTTCTCAGCTGTTGCTCGCTTCTTATTTGCCAAAGCTGCTACCTGGACGTCTCTTCGCACTTTTTCAAAACATACTATTGATGATTTTGCTTCAGGTGAGGTGAGTTTTAGAGAAAGTGTTGAAGATAATGAAAGGTTCTTTAATGTTACAGATTCTGGTAAACAATGTAATAGTGTTGTTGGATTTTGCTAAAGCCTTTGATACTGCATAAATTAAAGGCTTTAGTTTGGGTGGGGATATCTGTGCATGGATAGGGTCTAAAGTTGTAAGTGGAGAGCCACAGGGTTCAGACCTTGGTCCAATGCTTTTTTTTTTTTTTTTTTATTTGTTGATTTATAAGTGGGATTTGCAAGTCATGTCTCAGTCTTTGCTGATGACACTAAGCTGTGCACGGAAATACATACAGAGCAGGATGTTTTTTCTTTGCAGAATGGTTCAGATAAACTAAGTGGGTGGTAAAGTGGCAGAAGAGATTTAATATAGATAAACTTAAGGTTATGCATTTGGGCTGTAGAAACAAACATGCTTACATATACACTATATGGGAATCTACTTGGAATCCTCATTAGAGAAAGATGTAGGACTTGTAGATGATAAACTTCCTAGCCGTGTACAGTGTCACTCAGCTGCTGCAAGAGCAGATAGGGTATTATCCTGCATAAAAAGGGGTATAGATGCACGGGATGCAAGTATAATTCTACCTCTGTATAAATCCTTGGTAAGGCCTCTTGTAGAATACGGAGTGCAGTTACAGGAAGCAGTTATTAAAAAAAATATATATATTATTGAACTGGAAAAAGTGCAGAGACATGCAACAAAATTGATAAAGGGGTTGGAGGATAGGAGTTATAAAGTGAGACTAGCCAAACTGGATTTGTTTACATTAGAGAAGTCTTCTAAGGGATTATATAATTACCATTTATAAATCTATTTGAGGTCAATACAAAGAACTCTCCAGTTAACTATTACTCAAAGAGCTGAGCTAAGAATGAGATGTCATCCAATAAGACTAGAGGAAAGGCACTTTCGACTAAAAGGTAGGGATGTTTTGCAGTAAGAGCAGTAAAGTTATAGATTTTTTTTTTTTTGCCTCTGGATGCTGTGCTTGCTGGTACTGTAACTGCTTTAACCCCTTAGGGACCCTTGACGTACCAGGACCGTCAAGGGTAAATTTGCTCGAAAGACCCTTGACGGTCCTGGTACGTCACATACTTTTTACTTACAGTGCTCTACCGGGAGCGCTGTAAGTAAAAATAGGGCATGAAATAGACCGCTCCAAGATCGGAGCGATCTGTTTCAAGCCCCATAGTGATGCGCCGATACACGTGACAGGTCACGTGTACCGGCTCGTCAAAGTGCCCCTATGCGGACGTTATGGGACGGAAATGTCCCATAACGTCCGGTCCTTAAGGGGTTAAAAAGTAATGGATACATATCGAACACAGAACAATACTAAAAACTGAGATAGGATGTTGATCCCAGGTGTTGTCCGACTGCCATTTTGAGTTTTGGTTTTTTTTTTTTTGGTTGTTTTTGTTTTGTTTTTTTAAGCCTCATCAACTGTTACTATTTGTTTTTCTTAAATTTGCTTACCCTTGTTTGTATGGTTGTGTACTGTGTTTGCGCGATGTGGTGTGTAACTTTAACATTTGATTTCTTTCCCTTCCTTATCAGAAATTGTGATGGCCCCATAGTTCCCGTGTCCCCCATAGGATGACAGAGAATTTTTATGTTACTTACAGATAAATTATCTTCCCAGGGCATCCAACCCAGAGAAAACTTCTGTCCGCAGATTTTCCTGGGTTGGGTTGCCCTGCATTTTTCTGGGTAGGTGACCTTCTTTTTTTTTTTTTTTTTTTTTTCACTCCTTTCTTGAGTTTTATCTGTCTTTGACTTCTCTGGGCATTGCTAAATTAATTCTGACAGGACTGTGGTAACTGTCAAATGTTAAGCAGCTGAGAGGACACCTTCTCCAGAGGCTTTTCTTAAAGTGCCCTGCTTCCTGAAGGGAGCAAAGTTAACTCCATGTCCCTGTGCCCCCTTGGACTCCAGAGAAAATTAATTTACTGGTAAGGAAAATGTGGTCACCTTATCTATGGTGCAGTTAGTTTCCCCCAGAATGGCTCAATTTGCCTTAAAGGAGCAGTAAACTTTTTTTTTTTTTAATGAAAATGTGTATTTTATAGAGCTTTCCCTGCTGAATAAAACAAGGTCACTCCCACTGCTGTCAGTTTTTTTTATTCAAAACTTATAGCCGTTCAAATAATTAGGAAGCTAATTTACTGTGCTTTACTTCCTAATAGTTCTATCTGACAGAAAGTGACAGGCAGTTTCTATCATATTCTATGGGGAATTATATGCCTCTGACTTTCCTCTCCATTAGAATCTAACAGAAAAACTAATTAGAATTTGACCACTAGAGGGCACTGGTAATGTAAAAAAAACCTGGGTTTAAAGTGTAATAACTATGGAAATATAAATCTCTCAGCAGTGGGAGTACCCTTATTTTACTCAGTAGGAAAATCCCTACAATGTATATTTTTTCATAAAAAGTTTACTGCTCCTTTAATACAAATTCTCTGCAGAGTATAATTTATTCATTTCCTTGTTACTCACTAAAAGTAATAGGACCTTACAATATTCTAAGCACTCTGAATTATGGCAATTGTAATCCATTAAAAGCTGCAGGGCCACACACTGCCCACCCAGGCCCTAGTGTATTTTCCTCTGAACCATAGTTATGCTACCCAATTTAGCTGACAATTAAGCATAAAGTTATATTTTTGTTTTCATCTTGTTTTTCAGCTGTAAGACAACGATTGAAGCCATCCATGGACTGATGTCACAAGTGATTAAAGATAAACTGTTCAATCAGATCAATACGTCCTAACCATTAATCTCCTTGTAAAGATCCCTCACAGCCTGCCTTGTCATCCACAATCTTTCTTATTTCCTTCCATTGCTTCTTTTATGCAGAAGCCAGAAAATGACACCAAGGTAGCACTTATTTCTCTAGTTTAAGTGACCTGTCACTTTTTAACAAATAAGTGATTTTGAAAGCTTTGAGAAGGACCTATATTTTTGTTTGCTATTTTTATTTGAAACGAAAGTTTGAGATATTTAGCTTTATTTGTTAGTTTGTGCAAATGAGATGATAATTCCTGGTAGGTGTTGGCAATGGTTATGAGAAGCAGTACCTGCCAGATTTGCACTAACTGGTAAATAACGCTAAATATATGAAACCATGGTTTTTAGCAACGGCCATCTTAAATATAAGTGCTCTTGAAGGCTGTTTCAAAATCACCTATTTGTTGCAATGTAACAGTTCCACTTTAAAACATATAGGACTTGGTACACTTATTGCAACCTTCGGCAATAATTTAGTATTATAAATGTTATTGCTTTTTGGGTGAATAAAACATTTTAAACTACTGCTTATCTTGTTTTCTTTTTTTTTTTTGGCTAAATCCTTTGAGTGACAGAGGTTAAATTACTGTGATAACCATAAAACTGAGTAGAATGGACATGAGCAGAAAGGAATTGGTAAGGAGCACTAACACCTCCTAATAAACCCCCAGGGTTTTTATTTTGGACTGAAAATCCTAATCGCCGCTAAAAATAATATTTTGCAAACACTGGTTCTCAAGAATTGATTTTATTACTGTATATCATGTCCTCAAGGTTATGCATGATTTATTTGTTGTCAGACGCCAGGAACTCGAGCTTCCCGCTGAAGTCACATTTTGAACCCTTCACCTTCATTAGACGTCCTGTGGGGGTTATGCACTAAAGTTTTGATAAAGTGGAGATGACTTCTTCAGTCATAACACTTCTTCAATATCTGTTATTTTATGGAACATATGCACTAAGATCTCAACACTTGTGAAATCTTAGTGCATTGGCTCCATATAATAACATGGAAATTGGAGAAGTGATATCGCTAGAGAAGTTGTCTCCACATTATCACCATTTATCACACCTTAATGCATCTCCCCCATGGAATCATATCTGCCTCAGTGAACATTATATCAAGACAGATTTTGTAGAGCCAATCATCATACAATTGATTCATAGTCCACATTAGGGTCTCTAAATTAATCTGTAGGTTTTTGGTGTTTCTGTAACAGCAGGTCTAACCACTAATCTACCATGTAACACCAAAAAAAAAAGTTAATTGATATAGGTTTAAGAATTGTGTGTGTACAACTCTGTTACAACCCTAAAATATATAATCCTAAACTTGCATTTTAATACATGTGCAAATTGTCTGGTTCAGATAGTGTTTAATGTTTGTGCTGTTTTTATTGAGAGAAGAAAACTAACTGACTGTGTTTAGTGTCCACTTGTATTCGAGGAGGTTATTTTATCTCTGCTCATTCACATATAATCATGGACAATCAATGGGATCCTTGGAGTCCCAGAAAAGGCAGGAATGTCTGCTACCTCAGAGCATATGTAAGACAAGATTTTAGGCCTCAGAAAACAAACAGATTTTTTTTTTTTTTTTTTAAAGTTGCTAACATTAAGTATAGGATGTTTGTGTATATAAGCCAGTTAATTTTTAGGTGCTAGTGGTCCTTTACACTGTTAAGGAAAAGAGAATTTTAAGTATCATAGAGGATGCCTTTTCAAAGTGCTGTCTATAGACAGTTGCTATACCACATTCTTGTTTACAGACTAACTGATCGATTATGACCTCAGATTATAGATTTATCCTAATATGTGGATTTCTGATAGTATTTCAGATTACCTAAAAGAAAAACAAAAAAAACCAATCTTAAACTGTACGCTAAAGGTGAGAGATAATAGTATAAATAGGTAAGCAGTAATTGTTGAACCAGACAAGGCAAATATTGTTCAAGGTAAAAGAACACAATATTACAACACAATTAAGTGTTAATGACAATAAGAAATAAATACAATTACAATTGCAAGCTAAAGTATTTATTTCCCTCAAGGGGTAAAGGTTCAAAGCAATTGTAATCACAACCCGAAGAATCTAGTATAGTTACCTTCACAGGACACAGGTTCAAAGCATGCATATAAGAGACAAAAAACAACACATAGTATAATCTGTTGTACACTAAAATGTCCAACAGAGGAGTAAAATTATACTATATCAGTTAGTATTTAGTTCTAAATAAGGATCATGATACTAAGGCTTGGACTACAGAAACCGTGGAGACTGAGTGAGCATGGTTCTTAATTACCCTCACAAGACCTTGGTCAGTTCATACTACCTGGGCAAACTACTAAGCGTGAGTACAGTACTGTTTAATACTGCCTTTTGACACATCTACCCTGTATAGCTAACTGATGGCAGATCCACAATAGCCACACAAGCGAATGAAGCTTGTCTGACTAAGTGTCAGTCAAGCAGTCGTCATAAAGTGTGAGTGTTTTGTTATAAAGCATTTTGGGTACATACATTGAATATCCCTAGAGGGAAAAAATATATACACGATCAAACCTTATTATCATCATCCTCATATGGATCTATCTACTAACTGATATTATGTTGTAATATTGTGCTGTTTTACCTTGAACAATATTTGTCCTGTCTGGTCCAACAGCTTTTTAGACTAAGGCGAAAGAGCCTCCACTTCCCATCCATGATCATCAACTGGCGTTATGGGAGCTGGGACTGATGTCTCATGACCCCAGAAGATTTTTGCTGTGGACAAGTGCATTGGCTTTATGGGTGCTTGAGACATCCATCACAATTCGTGGATGGCAAGTGGAGGTTCTTTCTTCCTAATATTAAAGGAGCACCGAGGGATCAGCCATGCAACTCTGTAACTATTAAACCCCAAGCTAAAGGAGCCAATCTTTTAGTTGCTATAGTTTTTTGTTGTTTTTTTTTTTTCTGATTTACTGTTCCTTTAAAAATCTTTCACACTGTAATTTAGTTGTACAGCATTCACATTCTGTTAAATCAATGTATAGTACTTACATTTACAGTACATGAATGGCGAGGTGATTTGTAATCTGTCCAGAGAATTCCAAGCCCTAGAGAATAGGACTCACAAAGAAAGTGCTTGTCTTCTAGCAGCCTATGTAATGAAGGTCTTGATAAACCAACCAGTCCTCTGTTACACAGGAGAGTATTACACTATACTACTGTATGCTCAACAGATTCTAAATAAACAGCATGTATCAGAAACAGATCAAGGCTGGGACTGTAATCTGTAAAACTTATTTTTTATTAACAGATGTCACAAAAATGGTATATACCAGATATGAGTTATGCATATATACAGGAATTTATTGATAGCACTTTGGTCTGCTTTGTATCTATAAACCATGATGTAAGTTCAACATAAAACAATAGAGGCAATGATTGTGCTTCACTGAGGCACTGCTACTGGGCTAGAAGAGTGAAATGGAAGTTCTAACTCTGCATTGGCCTGCTTTTATAGTCACCTTTTACCACGCCATTTCCTGTCATGTATCACATCTGTATCCCGTTACATATCCTGCTACTCTGCCATTCCCCACTGTATATCCTATTGCTCAATTCCCCACTCTGTATCTTGTTACTCTGCCACTCCTCACTCTGTATCACAGGGGTAACCATCCCTGGTCCTCAAGAGCTACTAACAGTATATGTTTTTAGGATATCCCTTAACCCTTTGAGTGCTAGAGGGTTATGCAGCACATTGCTTTGTGATGCGTTGCATTCACCTCTGGCACTCAAAGGCTTAATGAGCACAGGTGGACTAATTAGTGGCTGTCTTTTTAAAGGGACCGTAATGTCCCATAATTATTTTTTTTTTTTTTTAGAGATTTGTAGAGGGTAAAAAAAAGAATCTCATTGCCACAAACCCCATCTTTCAAACCGCTATGGTATGGGAGATATTGGCAATCAACCAGGCACACTTTGTAGACCTTTCCAATTAACTAATTAATTTCTAATAACAGGATTTTGGCTCTGCTGCAGCGCCGCAGGCTGGTCCCTGGATCGGTATCTCCTGCTGTCAGCTAGACACTGATGTCAGGAGAAGTGGAGGGAAGGGAGAATTTTGATTGTGAATATCTCTCAAACCATAGCGGTTTGAGAGATGGGGTTTATGGCAATGAGATTCATTTTTTTACCCTCTACAAATCTAAAAAAAAAAAACACAATTATAGGACATTACTGTCCCATTAATTGGCCTGCCTGTGCTCATATAGGGATAGTTAGAAACATGCACTGTTGGTAACTCACAAGGACCAGGGTTGGCTACCTCTTCTGTATCCTGTTACTCAACTATCCCCCACTCTGTATTCTGTTACTCTAATCCCCACTCTAGATTTATTAGTAGCACATTGTGTGGTATTATTGATGCGGAACAAAAACAAATTGGCATAAATTGCTGCACTGTGCCACCAACAAATAGAGGCTGTTTTTTAAAGACCATAATACACAAACGGTTATGCCCTAGGACATGAGTCTCAAGCTGCATTCTTAGATCACTCAGGCAATGTACGTTTTTTGGGATATCCCTTATTTTAGTGCAATCCTTGAACTAATGATCGATCCCCCACTGTAAAGTGAGGGAGATCCCAAAAACCTACACTGTGTAAACCCTCTAGAAATTCAGTTTGAGGCACTGCCCTAGGAGAAAGCAACTCTGTTAGCTTAACAGAAGGACTTGTATTTGCAGGTGTCCTTCAAACATTGGCTATTATATCTATATACAATGAGTTTGTTTTCTCTTTTATTTGCATTTGATCTAGTCAACTGTTGTTTCAGTTTACACTCTAATATGACTAGCAAACATTTCAAGCTCTTCTGGTCTGCTTAAACTATTTTTTGTTATGAGGAGATGTGACCATGGAGCAGACTTCAACAGAGATCACTACACAGCAGGCACTTGCAGATAAAATGCAAATATATAAACTGATATAACAAATACACCAGCCAGTTATAAGAAGGGCACCTAACTAGGTAAGTCATTCTGTTAAACTTATTTCAAAGGCAAAATTATCCTTTAATAATATTACTCCTGCAGAAGAAGCAGCATTCTAAGCTGTCAGCTGTCACATCACACCTCCTGCAAGCGCTAACACTGCCAGTAGCAGTCTCTTTATTATTGGCTGCACAGGTGCGTGGGAAATCACAACAGCTAATAGGAAACCGCAACAGCAGCAACTTTTCCAGAGATCACATTGCCAACACTGGAGATGAAAAGATGGGGGAGTAGGACCTGTACAATGAGGGTTTTAAGTTTACACTGCTGCTGCTCAGAGGTTGAGTTATCAATAATTATATTATAAATGTGCACGCTTTAGAGCTAGGTATTTAAATTTTTTCACATTGCACCTTCATTCTTTCAATGCTAGCAACATCTGCAATGCACTGGTAGACATATCCAGCATTCAATGATTAATATAAAAGCTGCAAATGAATCTCATTGAGTATTTAGCAATAATAACTTGAATTAATGCCTTTATACTGTGCACTATTAACCCCCTTCGCATCAAGTGACGTGCCAAGACCGTCACGGCTGTCCGGCACTTAAAGACCAGTGACTGTACTGGCACGGCACTTACTTTTTACTCCTGCAGGAGAGCTGTGAGTAATAGCAGGGACTGAAATTGATCGCTCCAAGACCGGAGCAATCTCTTTCAGTCCCCCGTTCGGCGTGCCGGCACACGTGATGTCAAACTTTCCTATCTGATCCTTAAAGGACCACACACCCTGAGACCGCTGGTCCTTAAGGAGTTAAAGTGGAACTTTGTTTTGAGGATTCTTTAGATTTCAAAGTAAATAAACAGAGAGACACACAGTGATACAGATAAGCACATATTTTATTATCAACTAGTGTAAAAACCTGTGTACACAGGCCAAGGTCCGGGTAATGTTAACCCTTAACGGGTTATGCAGCTGCTACATCACTGCTCCATGCAATGTAGTCTTGCGTCCCCTCACTCACGCAATGCAATCATGCGCAGTAGAGACTGCCCAAACTCACGCAGTCTCAACTGTGCATGACGGCTTCTGACAAACATCCTAACAAATTATTATATAGGATAAGCATATAAGAATACTTATCAGAAGATGATCTAAGCGTGTATGGGAGAGCTCCTGATGGATCTCACCACTGCCCATACAATCTTGCACATACACAGCAAGACACATCACATTACACATTCCAGCTGAAGCTCTTAAAAAGCCCCTACAGCACCTAGCAATTTATACTCTTTATCAAAGCCTAGTCACATTTTGACAAGGATGCTTTAAACCAGGGGTTCTCAACCCATGTCCTCAACCCATGTCCTCAGTGGCCACTAACAGGCCAGGACTTATGAATTCCCCTGCTAGAGCACAAGTGTGTTGATCTGAGACTCATTCATGTTGATTAACTCACCTGTGCTTTCACAAGGAAATCCTCAAATCGTGGTCTGATAGTGGCCACTGAGGGCCCGGGTTGAGAACCACTGCTTTAAACTATTAGCTTTCAAGGTTAGTGTGAACAACCTACATCACCATTACATGCCTAGCTAGTGCTCTGTGGCTGCAAGGGTTAATGTAGTCTGCAAAAATCAACACTTATTGCTGCATAGCCTTGAAGCGGTTACATTATGTAACACAATGAAGACAGAAGCTTATAATAAACATATTATGCACATCAGATTTATAAGAAAAACATTAACCCCTGATTAAGTAACACAAAAATACCTGATTAATCCCTTCTTTCTTGGGACGGGACCATATTTTATACATCATCATACAAACTTTCACCTTATTTCAAGTTTGCTTATTTATAAATTGCCTATATGTCATGTTAAAGGAATAGTAATGTTTCACAATAAAAGCAGCTCCAATTAGCCATGGAGAGTGTTATTTTAATACTGTCAGAGTTGTGTGGGTCAGGGTTTTCCTTATGCTCACAGTAAGAAGATTGTCCCTTGCTGTGATCTGTCTTGTCAAGGGACCAGATTCCACATTTGAGGGGAGGTGGCTTACACTAGGTAAAAGGGGCGGGAGGGAGATACTTTATCATTCAATTACTCTTGAACTACAACTCTGACAGTATTGAAATATCACTGTCCATGTCCCAAATACTATGAAAATTAATTGGAGCTGCTTTTTTTTTGCAAAACATTACTATCCCTTTAAAGGGATAGTAATGACTGAAAATAAAGGCAAGTCCGGACCTTATTTGCTGTGGACCATGTAGAGCTGTATTTAAATATTCTCTGATTTCTACAGTAATTCAGTAATAAAATATCCCCCTCCCTCCCCTTTTACCTCATAACGCTGCCTCTCTAAGTCGGTCGGAGGGAGTGCAGTGAGGGACAATCTTCAATGAGCATAAGGAAAATGCTGTCGTACTTCGTCAAGGGGTGCATGAAGATTGTCTGTCGCTGGGGCCTGTGAGATGTCTGGTCGCATGACCGGATTCCACATCTGAGGGAAGGTGAAATTCATGAGGTAAAAGGGGTGGAAGAGGGATATTTTATAATTGAATTACTGTTGATTACAAATCAGAGGATATTGCAATACAGCTCTATATGGCCCACTACATGTGAGGATTAATCGGATCTGCAATTATTTTCAGCCATAAAAGTCCAGCCGATGCGTAGTTTAGGAGATATTCACAAACTGAAAGTAAACATTTCCAGATACAAAGCTTAATAACCATATGAAACGTTACTGAAACCTTCATTAGCGTATGACAAGTCACTGAATTAGTTCCATCAGCATATGAAATGTCACTGATGAACTTAATTATCATATGAAAATGTCACTGGTACCGCAGTTAGCATACATTAGCAGGTAACGTGTGAATATCACCTTAAAGCGGAATTTTCAGATAATAGCCAGTCGCCATGCATTCATTAAATGCATGGCGACTAGCTTGAAAATAGATGTCTTACCAAAAAAAAAAAAAAAAAAAATACTTGAGTTTAGAAGAATCTGCCCCGTTTCGGGACTGAAGGGCAGGTTAGTGAGGTCTTTGAGCCTGCGCTGTCAGTCCCTTCCGGTGACCATATTGTGCAAAGCAGTCTGTCTACTCTATGGAGACCGGGACTGACGGCGCATGCACACAGACAAGATGTCTGCGCTCTAGCCTCAGTTCCGGTCTTCAAACGGGACGGATTACATTCGACACAAGTTTTTTTTTTTTGTAAGACATACATGTTCAAGCTAGTCGTTATGCATTTAATGAATGCATGGCAACTTGCTATTATTTGAAAGTTCCGCTTTAACTGTGCATTTGCTGATCTTTTGGCTAAAATGACACAGAGGCAGTTTTTAATGCATCTTTCAAATTTGAATTAAGTTGAAATACAAAGTTGTAGCCATTTCGTAAAGTTGCCCTGACTTGATGGTACAAATGATTGATTAACTCACCACATCGGTTGTCTGTTGAGTATGCAGAGCACATATTTATTTTAGATTAATAGACAAGTAGCAGAAATCAATTCTTTACTCAGAGAACAGGCACAACATCTCAGGGGTATACTGTGATAATCTGCAGCACTTTTCATGAAAACATTTCTGTCAAACACTCAGCACAAAACTTATATATAGTGCCACAAGAAATCGCAAAATGTTTTACGTTTTCATGAACTACTTAACTCCTTATTGACCTGAACTCAGTTCTCAAGAAGTAATAATAATAATAATAATATAAAATAAAACCATTGTACTCCAGCTGCTGGAAGATTTTTCATTCAAAATGTATTAATACCTAAATTATTATTTTTTTTAACATTAAACTGCAATTTTCTACAGTTTCTATCACCTACTGTGGCGAGCCATAGTCTATGGGCCATATATTCAAAAGTAAAGTGGAGGAATTTTGGAGCAAAACATTTGAACTATAAGGGATAATTAAAAATTCCCATTGATTTTAATGGGGTGTTTAACCCCTCAAATGCTAGTGAGGTGTCCAATGCATTGCTTTACATTCAAGGGGTTAAAATCCCCATTAAAATCATTTGTGGAGGGTGTCATTGTCATACTTCTTACATTATCCTATTTTGCTTTTCATGGCTGGGGGGGGTCATGAGTTAGGGGATAATTTAAGTGTAAGGCTGTTAACCCTTTCATCAGCTGTGGTCTGCTGGAGATGTAGTGGTGGCCAAGGGGTCCCCTTCCTGGACCCTGCTGCACCAGCGCTCCCAGTCTGAGAGATTCATACAGGCAATATAACAGGACCTGTAGGCATGTTATTTGGTAAGGATTTGGGGGCCTTGGTGTCTCCCCTTCTTGGGACACTGGGCCTTTTAAGTATAGTCACAACAGGAGGAGATTCTATCAACTGGATGTCCCTCTCCAGCTGCTGGACCATCCTGGCCCATTGGCAGTTCTGCCTAGATGAGTGTTGGTACCATGTACAACTGACCAGACTATATATTTGTACCTACAACATTTTAACATTTTATTTACACTCCTTACCTGTTCATGTCTTCATCCCTGTTACTCCCCATTAAAATCAATAGGAATTTTAAGTTCTCTCCTATAGTGTAAATGATTTGCCTACTCTTGTGGTCCTTAAAGGGTTAAATGGAGCAGCAGTTCATCTCAAGTATTGTAGAGCCTTCTAGCAATAAATATATATTTGCCCCTTGGATGCTAGAGATGTCTCCAAAGCATTGTGAAGTAATGCTCTGAGACATTTTATATACAATGGGGGTTAAACTGTTAGATTAGACCAATTGTAGGTAACCTTTTAGGTCTCTGTCAGCGAGGAAACTACAGCTCCCATCATTCCCAATCAGCACTGCTGCCTCAAACGAAGAGCCAAAGATTGCCTATACCTGCCTTATATTGTAAACTATTCCTGGCAATGATGAAAGTTGTTGTCCAATACAGCTGGAGAGCCATGGGTTTGCTATCACAGCTTTGTTGCATTTGGTTTGCTGCTTGTCATCTTTGTAATGAATGCTGATAGTGTGTACTCCAGCTCACTTTATACAGGTGAGCACATCTGTTTCCTGAGTTTTCACACAGTAGAGTCAATGTCTATGCAGAAATAATAAGTCTTTATCTAATATGTCGTATCAGTGGTCTAAAAGCGGATCTAAACTATGTACTGCACTTATGTGTTTTCATAATTCAGTTATATTCATTTTTTTATTGAATTGGCATAAAAACAAATGATCTGACATAATTCCATACTTTTGTTTTTGGCCCATTGTAAAACTGGCCCTGTGAGAGGATGACATACTTCTTATTTCAAGAGCAATCCATTGTGTATGTAAACTTGTTTTAGATTTCTATGCACTTCATCTATCATTTCCTTAGAGAAATGTGCTGTTTATTTTAGATCAATTTACCTGAGGGCTTGTATATCATGAAGAGGGCATTCATAGATGTAATAGGAAATGGGTTTATGTGCAAGGATCTATGAATGCATAGTCTCTAATAATTACATCCATGTTTAGGTACAATCATTTAATTTCTTTAACCCATTGGATGCTGAGCACCACTCTAATAAATTGGGTGGTATTTAAAAAGTTTCCCTTTACCATGCAATAATAGAAGGGAGTATGGGTGTAGGAAGCGGAAAGAAAAATATTTAGGTATATGAAGTTTAAAGTGGACTTGTCACCCTAATACAAATTTAGGTGTTTTGTTTTATTTTTTTATTTTTTGCAGGGAAGTAGCATCTGCCTATATATTTATATTTAACCCCATCCCGACAATGGACTTACCAGGTACGTCCCACAAACACTGTCACTTAGTGACAGAGGGCGTACCTGGTAAGTCCCAGAAGTCCGGGTCTCCGTGCGGCTGCACGCCGTTCGGGGACTGTGGAATCATTTAGTAAAAAAAAAAAAAAATTTAGCTGGGCGTTAAGGTGACAGCCGTGTACGCACTCTGCTGTCACTAAGGGGATATATCCTATATAATAATTTGCTAAAACGTGTGTAACTCCTCAGTCATGCGCAGTAGAGACTGCCCGCGCCAAGGCTCATACAGCTTGGCTAGCAGTGGCACTGTGGCCCGTGTAACGGGCTCTTCAACTAGTATATATATATATATATATATATATATATATATATATATATATATATATGTGTATATAGTACTAAACTTTTTAATTTTGGTGGCACAGTATGGCACTTTATTATAATTATCTCATAGTATTCTAATTTGTTGTTTTCAACGTCAAATTTACCACTGTTAGAAGTGTCCCAGTGTGTATGCGCTCTATATAGATTTATTCATAGCACAATGTGTAGTAATATTGGCCCAGCACATTATCTAATTAGCATATGGGGCTGTATAATCCCATATTAGGTGGGCTCCCATTACCTAGCTTCCTTGTTCATGGATTGCTCAGTACCTCACTGTTGAAGCTATTCACTGTACTGCAAATGGGAGTCTGAAGTGTAAAGCTGCAGGTAAATTAATACTGGGTGCTATGGTTTTGTCATTATGTCAATATTCTACTAGCTCCCACTGGTATGTGGTGTTTTTTGCCTATCATTTTGCTCTCTGTTCTGTCTTTATTAGTATTGTATGTGTTCTTGGTGGCTGTTTTTGTTATAATGGCTATTAACCTTTTCTGTTCCTTATTTCTGCCTTTGGGGCATTTACCCTCTTATGGAGTCAGATCCAGTACTTCTGAGATTTTCTATTAATTTGCTTACTTTTTTAGCTGTTTTTCAACTCTTATTTTATTTTGTTTTGTTTTGCTTATGTGTTTGGAAATTTGATGTGGCCCCTTTAAGAATGGGTGCCTGTGCGGTGGCCATCTTAATTTTACACACAAGTCTGTTAAGGGATGCATCTCTGCCTTGTTCATCTCTCGGGAGTCAAAGTGGACTTAAATTCAATCAGATGACATTATTTTCATAGAGGTCACCATGGGGACTCTCCCCAGACCTCGAAAGGGTGCTGTTTTGGAAAGAATGGTGAACACCGGTTCTGAAAAAGGATATACTAGAACTGGAGAAGGTACAGCGAGAGCAACAAAATTAAGGGAATGGAGGACTTGACATATGAGGAAGGACTAAACAAACTTGGTTTATTTACTCTAGAGAAAAGACGACTAAGAGGAGACCTTATCACATTGTACAAGTATATGAGAGGTCAATACAAGGATCTCTGCTGTGAGCTATTTATTCCAAGGCCTGATCAGGTGACCAGGGGACACCCCTGCAGAGGAAGGGTTTTTTTACAGTAAGGTCTGTTAAATTGTGGAATTCATTGCGCAGGGAGGTGGTTATGGCAGATACCATGGATACATTTAAGAGAAGATTAGATACATTTCTTTCAGAAGGGACCATACAGAGTTATACTGTTTATCAGTAGGCTGATCAGGAAGGTCTGATAAAGACTAACTTAATTGGTAGCAGGAAAGCTATAAAATTCTCAGTTACTGGGGTATGAGGAGAAGGTTGAACTTGATGGACTCGTGTCTTTGTTCAACCTAATTTACTATGTTACTATGTTACCACCTTTTGCTGGATATGCTTGTGAAACTACAACACCCAGAATTCCTTATTTCCTGGGTATTATCAGCTGGTCCTTCAGTAGTCATCTTTCTTTGTGATTGTACATGCTACATAGAGGCTAGTGTCTCTCTCTCTCTCTCTCTGTGTCTCTCTCTCCTTCCCATCAGTTTAACTCCTTGCAGCCAGGTAAGTACTTTTACATATTTCTGAATACTTTTCTCTCACTTTTCTGCCTTTTGGACTACTTTCTAGACAAGTCAGAATCTAAGGGACACATGGGCAAATCTAAAACCAAGAATTCTGGCATTCTCTTAACCTCTTTAACCCATTACTCCTCATGTCAGACCAGGCTTCCTAGGGAATATTCTGGTACCCTGTCCCTCCTGCACTGTGGCCTCGCTCTACCTCCGGTGCCTGGGCAGGAACCAGTTTGGATTAAGGCTGTTATTTTTTAAGTCTTCTTTATCCCGTCATCTACTCAGGGGGAAACTCTCGGTCTGGATACCTGATTCCCCCCATAAGGCATTTAAGTCCTATTTTGGGGGGGACATTCACAATTGGTTGGGGATTTCTCTGAGGAGGAAGGTGAGACTGATGGGGATGAATTAGATTCATTGGGGGGATGTATACTAGGAGGTCTCTTGCCCCTTGGCTGAAGGACTTATCAGAGCTCTCAGAGAGACACTTAATGTCTGTGAGGCCTATGATTCTAGCACCTCTTCCCCAGACAAATACAGCCTGGGTCACTAGAGCTATGACTATCTGGGTGAACATGTTTCAGAGGCCATTGAAGGGGATGTTTCCAAAGAGGAACTGTTGGTTCTGTTGGTTGGTTCTGCTTGTCAAGATTCTTGAGGTAAATGCATACCTTACAAAAGGCCTTTGATGCTGCCATGTTTTCTGGAAAAACCTGTGGGAGTACATGAAGGGGCAGGTGTATCTAGTCTCTGCCTTGGAGGAAGTCCTTTTTGCTCAATGCCACGCTTAAAATTTTAGCTGGATATTCTCAAGTATTGGTCCAGACAGCATTGTCCACTCTTCCTTGTCATGTCTCTGTCACGATGGCTCAGATGAGGACCTCACTGATGGAAGTGGCGTCTGCCGGCTTACCTGGCTCTGGATCTCGCGAGAGCGTGCTCGGGTCATGGGGTTCCTATGGCGACGCACGCACGCTCTCCTCAGGCTATCACCTTCCTCAGCCCACTGTATGGTCTATATTAGGTTGCTCTCCGTCCACATTAAGAGCTCTTACGTGGTGCTATTACTGGTACTGTGTGGTTCTCCTGGCTTGGCAGCATATCCTCCTATTTTTTTTACTCTGGCTTGCTGACTACCTCTTCTGGCTCCTGACCACCTGCTTGGCTGCTGATTCCCTCTGGCTCTGAGTCTGGTTTGGCTGACTACCTCCTCTGGCCTCTGACCCACCTCTTGGCTGCGTACCCCTGCTGGCTTTGACTCTGGCTTGGCTGACTGCCTACTCTGGCTTCTGACCCATTGCCTAGCTGTGTCAATTCTCTGGCCCTGACCTTGGTTTGGCTGGTTACCTCGTCTGGCTCTGACCTTGGTTAGGCTAATTTCCTCCCCTTGCCCCTGCCCATTGGCAGCTGAGCACTGCTCGGACTGCTGTTTCATTCTGTTTCATGTTTGTGTCTCTATCACTTGTACTTGCTGAATAGAGTATTGGTTTTACTATATTCCGTTGTCCGTGGGTTGTTCCCAGTGTACCGTTATATTACTTAAGGGCCAAAATGATGGCTAATAGTTCTCGGTCCCCAATCTCATACAGATTCTCCGCAGGAGACAATTTTCTTGAAAAGAACCCAAAGGGAAACAAAGGTTCACCTGGAGCCGCACGTTGGTGTAACGGTTTGTTCGACACACAGACACAGTGGTTTAGGATAAAAACACAGTTTTATTGAAATCACAATAAAATAAGAACCCTCACAGGTCCTGTAGTATACAGGCAGTATAATACAGACTCACTGTGTGGGTGCTGGAGCCCAGTATATAAAGGCCATACTGGGCGGGACCAATACAGGACAGCCAATGGGAGCACACACAGAGTAGACTGACAGGAAAACAATAACAAGGGAGCACGGGCACCGTGATAGTTGGGACAGGAGGGCGCCCACTCCCGACTCAGAATCATCAACCTCCAGAGTAAACAGTAGAGCGGTATTCGGATGAACCAAGATTGGAGCCGAGAGGAACGCAACCTTTAAGGTCTCAATAGCTTGGAGAGCCAACAAGACCAATTTGAAGGATTACCGTCCTTCCGGGTCATGTCCGTAAGGGGTTTCACCAGAGCAGAAAAGTTTCGTACAAACTTCCGATAATAATTTGCGAAACCCAGAAATTCCAGAAATCGGAAGCGGCCAATGCAAGACTGCGGACAACTTCTCAAGATGCATCGCGAAACCCTCCTTGGAAATTACGTACCCCAGAAAGGTCACCTTGGCTCAGTGAAATTCGCATTTCTCAAGCTTGAAGAACAGACCATTTTCTATTAACCGTACTGCAACTGCTGCTTCTGCTCAGGTACCTGTTGCTCCTTCCGCTCCTGAACAGGCCCTGACTAGAGGGTTGTCGGGGTCAGCACCACTTCCCCAGTGTTATGGGGGTAACAAGGCAATGTGCATTGGTTTTCTTAACCAGGTTGATTTGGTTCTGCAGGCCTTCCCTAATAACAGGAGTAAGGTTGGGTCCTTGATTTCACTTTTGTCTGACAAGGCATTAGCCTGGGCCAATCCACTGTGGGAAATGGATAAGCCAATTATCCATAATTTTGACGAGTTAGTGGTCTCTACCGCTCTGGTAGATTCAGGTGCAGCCGGTTATTTTGTGGATGCCTTCTTTGTTGCCAAACATTAGATTCCTGTGCAGTTTCGTTCTTCTCCTTTGGCAGTCGAGGCTATTGATGGGAAGCCTTTAAGTCCAGCACATGCCACTCACGAGACCTGTCCTTTGTCTCTGGGAGTGGGGGCTCTTCATCTTGAGATGTTGCAATTTCAGGTCATTCAGTCTCCTCATAAGCCAATTGTTCTTGGCTATCCTTGGTTGCAGAAGCACAACCCTACTGTTGATTGGCGTGCGTTTGACATTCTGTCCTGGTCACCACAGTGTGCAGAGACCTGCCTTCTCAGGCCTACTAAGTTATTGTTTTCTTCTCCCTTGCTCTCCTTGCCGGAGGAATATCAGGAATACAGGGATGTTTTCAACAAAGCGAGTGTGAATACATTACCACCCCCACAGGTCTTACGATTGTTCCACTGACCTTTTGCCAGGAACAGTACATCCTAAGGGGCGAGTTTATCCATTGTCGGCAGCCGAGAATAGGGCTATGGAAGCATATGTGGAGGAGGCCTTAGCTCGGGGTATCATTCGGAAATCTACCTCTCCCGCAGGAGCAGTGTGTTTTTTTGTAAAAAGAAGGATGGTGAACTGAGACCGTGCATAGATTTCAGAGGGTTGAACAAGTTGATCATTAAGAACTTAACATATCTTTCTGAAGCTAAACGTTTGTCCTCTTGGCAGGCCAAGTGGGTCCTGTTTCTTTTCAGATTCAACTACATAGTCTCATATCTTCCTGGCACGAAAAAATGGTAAGGCTGATGTGTTATCCCATCAGTTCAGCTCAGTCTCTAAAGAAGGGGTAAGTCCTATGTCTATAATTCCTCCTGACCACATACTAGCTGTGATTCGTACCAGTATCACATCTCCCTTGGGCGAGCAGATTTTGGCTGCCCAGCTATCAGCTCCACCCGACACCCCTAACGGGAGATGCTTTGTACCAGAAAATCTATGGGTTAAGCTGCTTCAGACCTATCACACCACTATAGCTGCTGGTCATATAGGAAGGAATCAATTAATATGGTCCGTTTCTCAACTTTTCTGGTGGCCCAGACTCCGGGCCAACATCTCTGACTTTGTGGCAGCTTGCCCATTTGTGCCCAAAATAAAACCACCAGACAGTGGGTCTTCTTCACCCGATCCCTAGTGGTGTGCGCCCTTGGACACACCTTTTAGTTTGATTTCATGGTTGATCTTCCAGTGTCACGAAGCCACACTGTCATCCTCATGCTTGTGGAACGTTTTTCTAAAATGGCTCACTTTGTTCCTCTCAAAAAGTTACTGTCTGCCAAGGAATTAGCCATGGTATTTGCCCAGGAGGTCTTCTGTCTGCACGGGTTGCCTAAAGTCATTATCTCCGACCGAGAGAGTCAGTTTGTGTCCCGTTTTTGGCATTCCTTTTGTAGACAAATGGGCATCCAGCTCTTTTTCTCCTCTGCCTACCACCCACAGAATAACGGTGCTGTGGAACTGACCAACCAAGCCTTGGAACAGTTTATTCGGTGCTATACATCGGATCATCATGATAATTGGGCTGATCTGTTACCTTGGGCAGAGTTTGCCTGCAATTGTGCTGTTAATTCGTCCTCTCGGATGTCTCCTTTCATGGCCAACTAAGAGTTCCAACCATCACTCTTGCCCAAGTCTTTCATGGGACAGAATATTCTGGGTCTGGAGGAGAATCTTAGGGAACTCCGTTCCACTTGGGTACAGGTACATAGAGTTTGGTTGTCTTCACTGAACCTTAACCTCCGAGTGCCTTCCAAAAACTGGCTTCTCATTTTGTCTGTCCGTTTTGGATTCTCCGTAAAGTAAACCCAGTCGCTTATGCGCTAGACCTTCCTGCTAATATGCGCATTTCCAATGTTTTCCACATATCTCTTCTTAAACCTCTTGTATGCAATAGGTATACTTGTATGCCTCCTGGACCATGTCTGATTACTGTAGGCAATCATGAGGAATACGAATTACAGAGCATCTTGGACTTTCATTTTTCCAGGGGTCAATTGCAATACTTTGTTCATTGGAAGGGTTATGGTCCAGAGGAATGCTCCTGGGTATCCTCTTGTGATGTCCACGCTCCAGCTCTTCTCTGTACCTTTCATTTCCATTTTCCTCACAAACCTGGTCCTCTTCCACGGGGGAGAGGTCGTTGAAGGAGGAGTACTGTCACGATGGCTCGGATGCTGACCACGCTGATGGAAGCAGCCGCATCTGCTTACGCTGCCTGCTTACCCGGCTCTGGATCTTGTGAGATCATGCACGCGCCATGGGGTTCCTATGGCGATGCACACACGCTTTCTTCAGGGTTGGCTGCAGTGGCCGTCACTTTCCTCCGCCCACTGTATGGGCTATATTAGGTTGCTCTCTGTCCACACTAATCACTCTTACTTGGTGCTATTACTGGTACTGTGTGGTTCTCCTGGCTTGGCAGCATATCCTCCTTGTTTTTGACTCTGGCTTGGCTGATGACCTCTTCTGGCTCCTGACCACCTGCTTGTCTGCGGATTCCTTCTGGCTCTGACTCTGATTTGGTGATAGTCATGGTGGTTACCAGCCAGACAGGTTGTAAAGCCACCCTGGGCTCTCAGGCAGCTCAGGGCCTGGGGACAGAGAGAGAGAGTCCTCTGGTCATCAAAGTGTTGGAGCTTCTTATTCTTCTTCCTCTACTGCATTGATCTCAAGGTCTGCCCAACAATCAGTCCAACAATGTAGCAGTCTCCTAGAGCAATTGCCAAGGAGGGACCAGAAGTGCAGCCGCATGGTCAGAAATTCTGTTGATTCTTGTTTGGGTGGAAGCTCACATGCTGGCTTTCTCTACCATTCTCATTCCAGGGATAAACAACATTGTGGTGGAATTTTTCAGCCATCAACATCTGGATTCCAGGAACCTGTATTCCATTTAGTCTTCCAGTTACTCTGGCCTTTCTTCAAAATGGGCTCCAGAAAGGGCTTATTGCCATTAAGGTCCCTATATCACGGTGCCGGTGATTGCCCTCTGATGGCACTGCTGCGGTGTGCGGGCGACATTGTCTATCACTTCCTGAATGTCTCGCTTATGTGCATTCGCTTTTATTATAGGCCTATGGTAATTGCCAGAGTGAGTCTCTGCCTACTTGCTAGGCCTTATAGGCCTCAGTCTGCCAGTACTCATTTGCCCTTTCGTGGTGTACCTGTGCTCTAGCACTTGTAATTTTCTTATGCTCTGATCTGTGTATGACCTCTGGCTACATTTGAGTCCGGCTATGTTTGATCCCTGACTTGTTGCCTTCCGTTCCGGTCTGACCCTTGGCTCCGTCTGACTACACGCTCTGTGCCGACCCTGGCTCTGGCTGACTATCCGATACGATACTGACCTTGGCTTGGCTGACTAACTACTCTGTGTTGACTCCGGCTCCGGCTAAATATCCATGTGTTTCCAACACTTGGCCTGACTGCAACTACTCTCGGTAGATCGTGCTCTAGCTGGTATGAGCTGTGCTCAGTATCCTCCACTGTGCCGGACATTGGCTCTGGCTATCCTATTCTGCTTGTTACCAATGGATAGTGCCTTTGAGTATTCCCTAGCCTTCTGGGGATTTAAGTCACCATTGCCTTCGCTAGCCTAGCATTCTGGGGTATCTCTAGTCATCATTGCCTGTGGGTTTACCCTAGCGTTCTAGGGGAGTTACTCTCATTTTGCTTGGGCATTTCCGCTTCACCTATACTAGTAGCTATTGCTATCCTGGCTACTATTACATGCTGTAGTCAGATTGGGTTCAGCCTCCCTTCTGTCAGTGGACTCTGTGCTGTCTCCATACCTGGCTAGTGAGGGTTGGGGAAGTGCTTGTGACTGTCTCCACACCTGGTTCTGTGAGGGTTGGGGAAGTGCTTTTTGTATCTTTTCTGTTATAAATTTTAATAAAGAAATTGATTTTATTGTATCTGTACTTGTCAGTGTCGTTATTCCTCAGTCACTCCGTGACACCTTACTCCTTATTGCCAGATTTGCAGACCTTTGTGCAGGTGTTGACTCATGCCTACCCAGCCTTTCGGGATAGCACTCCCCCTGGGACTTGATCTTGGTCCTTAGGTGCTTCAGAAGGCTTCTTTTGAGCCTCTGTCCTTTCCCCTTTCAATTTTTGACTGTTATGACAGTTTTCCTGCTTTTGATTGTGTTTATTCAGCGAGAGGCTGAACTATAGTTTCGTCCTGTAGAATCCTTTTTCTGATTTTTCATTCTAATAGGGTAGTTTTGGGACCTCCAGTAGGGTTTCTCCTTAAGGTTGTTTCTGGTTTTCACATTAGGCAGGAAATTGCTCTTCAATCTTTATCCGGCTACATCTAATAGACAGGAGCAGGAGCTTCACTGTTTGGACTTAGTTCAGTCTTTGAAGTACTACTTTAAATGCATTGAGCTTTTTCGAAAATTGGGATCTTTTTTGTAATTCCTGAGAACTCTTGTACAGGCCGAGCTGTGTCTAGATGATGGTGGCTTCCTGGATTAAGATGACAATTCACCAGGCCTATGTCCTCATTCCATCAGTGCAGTTGATGCTTCTTGCACCTGCTAGAAGCAGGCCTCTGCAGAGCAGTTACTCAAGTGGCAACATGGTCATCCCTTCACATTTGCTGCACACTACCATGTAGATGCACTGGCTTTAACTGAAGCCACTTTTGGACGGAAGGTCCTAGGCTGTTGTGCCTATATAGGTGTACTTCTGGGCTTTCATTCCAGTAAACCTTTTTCCCGTTACTTGGTTTGGTGTGTATGTGTTTGATCACACCTGAGTTTCATGTTTGTTCCAGTTTGGCTCTGTTAGAAATTGTTTTTATGTTGAAAGGTTTTTCTCTCCCTCCCTGGAATCTTGGTGAATATCTTTGGCATGTCCCCATGTTTCCTGTGTTTCAGTCTGGACAAAAGAGAAAATGGGATTATCAGTACTTACTGATAAATCCTTTTCTCTTAGTCAAGGTGGAACACAGGACTTCCCTCCCAGAGAAAAATTAGTTTTTTGAGTTCTGGGCAGGGGGATCATTTGGGTTCTCTGGATCAGAGCATATCTGGTAGGGGCAGAGTAGGGAGGGAATGTCTGCTCCAGAGGGCCCTTTTAGGCAATTGCCCTTCCCTCCTGGCCAGAGGATACTTTACCCCCATAGTTCCTGTTTTCCTCATGAACTAAGAAGTACACAAATATCCCCTTTTTTGAGAAACATCTTGTCAAACAAACCTATTGAGGTTCTTTGAAGACGTAAGTAGACACTTATATAATGGTCAAGCAATAGATGTAGTATACCTAGCCTTTGCAAAGACATTTAATACAGTGTCACACAGGAGTCTGGCCTATAAAATATTATTATTAGGTTGTGGGAAAAATCTTTTGTAATTGGAAAAAAAAATTGTTGAAGGATATGGAACAGTGTGTTGTTGTAAACAGAATATTCTCAGTTAAAGCTGAGATTGGAGTACCTCAAGTTCAGTACCTGGTCCACTATTTTTAACATGTTTATAAATTGCCTGGAAATAGGAATAAAAGGAACATTTTCATATTTGACACTAAACTATACAAGGTAATATATCAGAACAAGATGTTTGTTCTGTACAGAAGGATTTACATAAAAAGGCAGCTAGGGCAAGCTAAGCATCTTAACCAATCACTGGCAGAAGTGGTTCTGGAGGAGAGGAGTGGAACTTTGCCAGTGTAATGCCCGCTGCACAAAAAGGTCAATAGAGAGAGGACTCTCGCAACTATAGGCTGATGAGTCTGACATCAGTATTTGACAGAATAATGGAAACGCTTTGAAAAGAAGAATTGTTGCATATCTGATGTCTATTGACTTTCAAAATTCATGCAGCATGGCTTTAAGAATGATTATTATTTTACGCAAATGATAGACAAGAGTATAGCAGTAGTTGTAGCTTGGCTAGATTTTGACGCTATTATGACACAGGAAGCTGACTCATAAGCTTTATAGTTTAGGACTAGACTAAAATGTAGTTGATTGTTTATGAAAGTGGTTGATGAGCAAGAGTGTATTGTGAATTGTATTCATGCTGGAGAAGGGTATGTTATTAGTGGGGTACCTCGTGGGTCGGTGCTAAGGCCTGTTCTCTGCAGTATCATTATTAGTAGTATTCAAGGTAAGGTAGGCTATTTTACAGGTGATATATGTATCGGGTTGGCTCTTCAGGAATATAAACTGATGTAGGAAAATTGGGGGGAAATATACAGTAGTATGGTATCTAAACTTTAATGCTCTAAAATTCAACATAATGCCAGAGGTGGGATGCAGGCTTAATGCTGCTATACTGACAAAAAACATCAGAGGGGCTTGGGAGTTACTCCAAATGACTATTCAAAAAAGCAGTGGCACATTCTTACAGGATACTGGGTTGTATAGAAGGAGCCATTAGCAACAGGAATCAAGAAGTACTAATGACACTTTAGATTACTGGTAAGGCTTCACTTGAAGTACTTTGTACAATTCTGAAGGCAACTTCCCCAAAAAGACTTAAATATATTGGAGGCAGCTTAAAGAAGAGCAATTAAAATTATGTAGGTCTACATGACAAAGGGTACTATGACAGACTCAAATTATACAAACATTTAAAAAGATGAAAGTAATTAAAGTTAAAGGGGAACTATCACCCCTATACAAATTTGGGTAAAAAGTAACTAAATAGAGTGAGTAGCTGGAATACTTGTTTAATTTTTTTTTAATTCAAGGTTTGGCTGAAATTAAAGGTTTAAAGATGATCCTGCACCTTACTTCCTTACAGACTGTGGGTACAGCTCTGCACTGCAGTCTGTCACTTTCCCTCTGCTCCCCTCCCACACAGTGTCTGGATCCAGCCCACAATCAGGGCCGGATTTAGAATTAGGCAGAGTAGGCATCTGCCTACAGGCACACCCAACAGAGGGGCGCCTGTCACTGGGATCATGTGTGTTTTTTTTTTAATTAAATTCCCTTGAGTCATCTCCCCGCCCGGCGCCATGAAGACAGATCTGTGCCTCCTTCTTCGGCACAGACCTGTAGCTGCTGCTCTTCCTCGTCAGGTTTTTAATAATACAGAGCATTGGGAGATGACATCATCTCCCAGCGCTCTGCATTAACGAAGACCACGCTGGAGCTCTTGCCACTGGACCACCAGGGAAGAGGTAGGAAACTGACACTGGGGCAATGTGAGGGTAATATGGAGATGATGGGGGCAATATTGAGCTGATGGGGGGCAATATGGAGCTGATGGGGGCAATGTGAGGGCAAAATGGAGCTGATGGAGGGCAATGTGGATGGCAATATGGCATATGGAGATGATGGGGGCAGTATGGAGCTGATGGGGGCAATGTGAGGGCAATATGGTATATGCAGATAATGGGGGCAATGTGAGGGCAATATGGAGATGATGGTGGCAATGTGGAGATAATGGGGGGCAACGTGGAGATTAGGAGCATTGTGGAGGTGTCCAGTGCAGATGGCCCACCGGGGGGGGGGGCACTTCAGATTTCTGTGCCTACAGGTTCCTGAGATTTAAATCCTGCCCTGCCCACAATGTGTGCCCACAATGTTATCAGACGTCACTCTTCCTCTGCTCCCCTTCCACGTAGCGTCTGGATCCAGCCTCCTCCGATGACTGAGAATTTCTCTTTGCAAGCTGGAGCACTCTCTGGTCAATGAGAGGGGAGCAGAAGAAGAGTGACGTCTGATAACATTGTGGGCACACATTTTGGGCTGGATCCAGACGCTTCATGGGTGGGGAGCAGAGGAAGAGTGACAGACTGTGGTGCAGAACTGTAGCCGCAGCCTGTCGGAAGATAGGTGCAGGATCATCTTTAAACCTTTAATTTCAGCCAAACCTTGAATTTTTAAGAAAAATTACACAAGTAGTCCAGCTAGTCACTCTATTTAGTTACGTTTTACCCAAACTTGTATAGGGGTGATAGTTCCCTTTTAAAGGGATAATGTAATATAATAATGTATCACAAAAACAGCATCTCCAATTAATCTTCATAGTATTTTAGCCATAGAGAGTTATTTCAATACTGTCAGAGTTGTAGTTCAAGAGTCATTGAATGATACAGTATCCCCCTCCCGCCCCTTTTACTGATGTAACACTGCTGCCCTCAGAGCAGAAAGACTGTCCAGATGGATCGCAGAGAGGAACAATTTTCAGTGAGCATAAGGGAAAACCTGTCAAGTGGGGCAGGGTTTTCCTTATGCTCACAGTAAGAAGATTGTCCGTCACTGCAAGCTGTTTGGTCCCATGACCAGATTCCACATCTGAGGGGAGTTGGCTTACACTAGGTAAAAGGGGTGGGAGGGGGATACTTTATCATTCAATTACTCTGAAACTACAACTCTGACAGTATTGAAATAACACTCTCCATGGCTCAAATACTATGAAGATTAATTGGGACTGCTGTTTTTTGTGAAACATTTAAGGAGGGAAGCATTTATCTGAAAAAAAAAATATTATTATAACAAAGGGACATGACCTACAGTTTGAGGGTGAAAAACTTATAAGTAATGTACTTAAGTTATTTTTTAAAGAAACGTTGATTAGATTCATGGAACAATTTCCCAGTAGAGGAGATAAGGACTAATACTATAAGACAGGCATGCCAAACATGCAGCCCCAACCATGATAAATTGTCCCCTACCCCCCAGTTGCATCTCAATGTGGAGATCTCCTTTCCATTCAGACAAAAGGAGTGTCACACACCTCACACCTTAACAATGTGAACAGTGGTGGTTCTAATCTAGGGGAGAGCAACCAGAGGCCCACCCCTCTTCTGGTCTTTTCTTTTTCCTACCAATTCTGCCTGTCACCTGAACTGCAGGATTTGTGTGCCCACTATGTTATCAGTGAAGTCAGGGGAACAGCTTTCATTGCCACCAAGTCTGCTAAGGTTCCCCAGCACTGTTATGTTTGTTATTTCCAATATTCTGCAATGGGCATGCGATCAGTGATTGCCACCAAGTCTGCTAAGGTTTCCACAGCACTATTAAATGTGCCAGTTTCAATGTGCTGCAATGTGCTCTGGGCAATGGAGATGAGATGAGTGTTCACTGATCTCAGTTCCATTGCCCACAGTACACTGCAGCAAATTGGAACTGACAAATGTAACAGTGCTGAGGAAACCTTAGCAGACTTGGTGGCGATCACTGATCTCAGTTCCACTGCCCAGAGCATGTTGCAGCACAATGGAAATGACAAATATAACAGTGCTAGCGAAACCTTAGCAGACTTGACGTCGATCACTGATCACATCCCCACTGCAGCATATTCAAACTGACAAATGTTAACAGTGCTGGGGAAACCTCAGTAGACCTGGTGGCGATCTCAGCTGTTCCCTAGGCATCACTGCTGATGTCAGAGGCACACAAAAGCTGGTAGTTTGACTTGCACAGTTGTGATTGGCACATCATTACCTGGGTGGGGGAGTAATTGGAGAGGAGTGTCTGTTATATGTACAGAGAGGGAAGGGGTAAGGTGTGCAGTTTAAAAAAAAAAAAATACACAAAATAAGGTGTGTGTATACATGTGCGCGCAGCCAGCTGCAACACAGGTGACAAATACAAGTTCCCCATTTCCATTTTGGAACATTGGTGGGAAGGTATCACTACTTACAAATGTATGTTCAAAAGAAAAGTGCAGCAGTTCTTTGGCAGACAAACTGCAGCACAGAGGACAAAACAAATACCATTGATTTAAATTGAACCTGAACCCCTTGAATGCTAGAGAGGACTTTGAGGCATTTATTGGAGAGCTCTCTAGCAAGCAAAGGGTTAAAACCCCTATTTTTTTTTTTTTTTTTTTTTTAAATCAGTGGGATTTTTTTGTCCAGTATAGTAAAGTATGTTTGCCAAATAATTGCTCCACTTTTCTTTGAAATCTACTCTAGGAATTTTAATTAGATTGGAAAATTGGTTGGGCCCTTTGTCTCTAATTGTCTTCAAAATATGTGTTATGTTTCTATAAGAAGGTGCATTATTGCAGTTGAATTGATATTGATAATATTGGTGAATTGTTTATTAGAAAAAAGTGGAGTTACTATTAAAACGCCTTTAACCTCTTGTCGCGCTGCCAATGAAGAGACAAGATTGGAGGAGAAACAAACAGGAATCTTTTCTTTATCCGAATAAAGAGAGAACAGCACACATTAGCATGAACACTAGCATAAGAAAACTGTTCTGAAAATAATAGCCAGAAGTGGTATCTAATATACTAATACCACACCCTAGAGCAAAAAGATGATTGGTTTAACACAAAACAAGAATTGCAAAAATGACATATTCAGTACACTACACGCATTGCATTTTGGTAGTCCAATAGTAAAGCATTAATATTAAGCACACACCCAAGTAACATAATCATATGGATTTAGCCAATAGCAGCTAAACATTTCTTACCTAATTATTCTATGATTAACCTAGCTAGCAAAAAATGTCTTATCAATATAAGTGGAGGGAAAGGGGAAAGAGAGAGCTGTGATTTTCTGCTGAAAATACACAAGAATATACAGATAGCAGAATTGTAACAGAATTGTGTTCGGAGTTAGATAAGGGCCTTGAGTTTCTGCTGCATCTGCCGGTGCTCTTGTGCTCTGTTATTGTTGTGTGATGCATATTATGTTAACCCCTGAAACTGATAACACTACTGTATGTAATATTATTCATATTCATCACACATACTTTTGCTGAATTCAGTATTATCCAATGACATTTAAAAGACGAATCATATGACTTAAAGGGATAGTAATACTTCGTTTTATCTTTATTTTATTTTGTAGGCATTAAAAAAACATGAAGAACAATATAAGTCTTATCTCTCAAACATTTATGGTTAAAGAGGTATTCACAAGCAAAGTATCCCCCCCCTCCCGTTCAGCCAGGTCAGAAGGGAGGTGCCCAGGTAGACTGCAGAGAGGGACAATCTTCAATTAAGATAAGGGAAAAACCTGAAAAACTTGTCAAGGGGGGAAGGGCTTTCATTGTTTTCATACAAAGAAGAGTGTCCCCTGCTGTTATCTGTCTGGTCTTGCAACCAGATTCACATCTGAGAAGAGATGGCTTACACTAGGTAAAAGGGGCGGGAGGGGGAAACTTTGCTTGTGACTATCTCTTAAACCATAAAGGTTTGAGCGATAAGACTTATATCGTTCTTCATGTTTTTTTTTAATGCCTACAAAATAAAATAAAGATACAACGAAGTATTACTATCCCTTTAATGAAGGGAAAGGAAACATATGGCTCTCCAGCTGCTGGGGGTCTACAACTCCCATCATCCCCAACCAGTTCTTAAATGATTGGGGATGAAGGGAGCTGTAGTCCCTAACAACTTTATATCCAAAGATGACCTTTTCCGAATTAAAATAACATAAAATGTAGGCAATAAAATCTAATTAGTAAAAAATTCAGGATTGCCAGAGAGAGGTTTAGAAAACAAATAAATAAAAAACCAAACAATACCAACTAAAGTCGCGCTAGTATGTAAGGTCAGGACAAAAAATCGGTCTAGCAGCCTAAGATTAGAAGCCTGTGCTTAATGCTATCCTAATAAACATATAACCGAATAAATCGGCGCTTCAGACAGATATTGTGTGAATGTATGCTGGACTATATCAATATACTCACTAATCACAATATTGATCACAATACTCGATATATTTATTAAAAAATTCACAGAATTCTCAATATATCTTCCAAAAGAGATCAAATACAATAAAATTATAAACAATGGTGGGAATAATAGTTTGCAATCTTCCAGTCTACCACTCCAGACAGGAAGTAGCAAACTTCTCCCAATCAATATTCTATATATATATGTGATAAAATCAAATTAACCCTATATGCAACTGTACCTTATAAAAAACAAAAAAAAAAAAAAAACCTATGAGAGGTATATCGCATAATACTCCCAGCTCCTCAGACAAACCGGTACGATATCTCAAACAAGGGGACCGCCCAGATGATCAGAAAAAATCCATTCAATCCAAACCGGTACAATATCTCAAACCAAGAGACAGACCAGATAATCAGAGAAAATCAATTCGATACATCTACAGCTATCTTCCCATGTAAGTGAAACACCAGAAATATCTGTTGCTTGGGAGTGGAAGCAATATAACCCACCACAAGAAAAAAAAATATAAAACTCTAAAAAACTCTACCTAGACGATCGATCGTATAAAAAATCTATCTAAGACATTCAAGGAGACAGGAGCATATATCCTTAGAGTTCTTCCAATGTTATAGATCCAATCATAACTTAGTTTCCAACACTGTATTCACAACGTTTCCACAGTATTGTGGATCTTGCTGTAACTTTAAACTCCAATACTAATACGTAACTATATTGGCTCCACTCTAGAATAGTCACAATGTATCCACCAAATGGTTACAATTTGAAAGATGTCTCATTACTCCATTATTATTTGGACTCTGTACTGAATGTACACATTCGTTCTTATTTTCAATAGATCTCAATAGGTCTCAATGAGTCTCCATATAGCATATGTCTTCACTGGTACAAGGAGTGAATATATCTTCACTGGTCTAAAGAATAAATCTAGAGTATGTTATACCAAAATCTCTCAAATGATAGAGATATATTTGCAACTGAATCCCTTAGTTGGTATTCGATTCAGAAACCTTCAATATAAGCAAAAAATATATAAAACGATCTCACCACTTGTATCCGCTTATATCCAATACTCCGTTACCAGACTCCACTGTTATATCCAATACTCCGTTACCACTGGTTGAACAAGATATTAGGAGAATAAAAGAGGACAGATATCCTCGGTATAATTTAAATAAAAAAGAACATAATGCTATAAAGAGTTTACAGAATAATAAAGATATATCTATTAGGCCTGCAGATAAGGGGGGGGGGATTGTAATTTTATCTATGACTCAATATAATGAGGAAGCCAATAGAATATTATCTGATACAAATACATATAAAAGATTGGAAAGAAATCCAACTGTGGAATATATGGAAGAATTAAGAATTGTATTGTTAAGAGGTTTAGAAAAGGAGATTATATATAAAAAAGAATTTGATTATCTTTGGAATTTGAATCCCAAACTTCCTGTATTTTATTTCTTGCCTAAGATCCATAAAAGTAAAGAGAAACCTCCAGGTAGACCAATAATATCTGGGATTGACTCTTTAACTGCTAATATTAGTAGATACATAGATACTTTTCTGCAAGGATATGTAGTGGAGTTACCAGCATATTTAAAAAATACAACTCACATAATTAATGTTTTGCAAACAGTAAAATGGAATCAAACGTATATTTTAGTAACTGCGGATGTTTCTTCACTTTATACAGTCATTGATCACGATTTGGGAATTGAAGCCACAAAGTATTTTTTGGAGAATAGGAACACGCTTACATCTGAGCAAATAGATTTTTTATGCACTTTAATTAGATTTATACTCACCCATAACTATTTTTGGTTTAATGATGAGATTTATTTACAATTGAAGGGATCTGCAATGGGCACCAGGTTTGCGCCAAGTTACGCAAATCTGTATATGGGATTATGGGAACATCTGAATATTTGGCAAGATAACCCTTTTGGCGCAAACCTGGTGCTCTGGAAAAGATATATTGACGATGTGTTTTTTATTTGGGACGGCACTTATGATTTGTTATCACAATTTATAAATTATTTGAATAATAATAGTTTTAATTTGGTTTTTACTGTTAACTCGAGTACAGTATCAGTGGAATTTTTGGATCTATGTGTTTATATAGAAAATGATGAAATTAAAACAAAAAATTTTTTTAAAACGGTGGATTGTAACAGTTATATAGCATTAAACAGTTGTCATTTACCTCTATGGTTGAATAATATTCCAAAAGGTGAATTTTTAAGATTAAAAAGAAATTGTACAGAAGAATTAGTATTTCAGGAACAGGCTAAGAATCTACAAGACAGATTTATAGAAAAAAATTATGCGAAAGAGAATTTAGAAAAAATTTTAGAAGATATAAAGAATGTAGAGAGACAGGATCTGTTAGTAGAAAAAGTTAAGGAGGATAAGAAATTACAGAGAATTCCAATTATAATTCCGTTCAGTACAGGTTATAAACAATTTAAGAAAATAATAAATAAACATTGGCAAATATTAAAAAACGATAAAATATTATGTAATATTTTACCTGAGAAACCAGATGTTATTTTTTCTAAGGCCCCAAATTTGGGTATTAAAATAGCTCCTAGTATTAAAAGAGAAAATAGAAAAGAAACAGGTAATTGGTTGAAAACACAGAAAGGATTTTTTAAATGTGGGATGTGTGTGGGATGTAAAACCTGTTGTAACAATAAGAATAAAAATTTTTTTAGTTCAAATAAAACAAAAGAACAATTTGAGATTAAGGCATTTATAACATGTAATACAAAGGGGGTGATTTATGGTATACAATGTAAATGTGGAAAACAGTATATCGGAAGAACAAAGAGGTATTTGAAGGAGAGGATTAGGGAACATATATATAATATTAAAAAATGTTTTAAGAAACATAGTCTATCGGCTCATGCCATGGAGTGTCCTCTCTTTAAATTAGAGGAGATGACCTTCTATGGCATAGAGATGGTAAGAAGAAATTGGAGAGGAGGAGACTACATAAAAGAAATGTCTAGAAAAGAATCAAAATGGATTTATGATATGCAAACATTGCAACCATGGGGACTTAATGCAGAATTGGAGATCTTTGGTTTTCTATAGAAGAATGTATTTTCTTTTCCTTTTGTATGGCATCGTATAGATGGGTTTATGTAACTGTGCCTTTAAGTTTTATTAGGTTTATGCAACTGTGCCTTTAATTTTTAGTTTGTATATTTTATGGGTTTTTCACCTTTAAGAGTTATACTGAATGCTACTGCACCTGTGGGGTGATGGTAGAAGAGAGTAGGGAGGAGTCAAGTTAGGTATATAAGTAGATTTTATTCTAGGTAGAAGTTATTGTTTCTCCCTGATGAAGAAATCGGTAGATTTTGAAACGCGTTGGAGGAAGACACGACAAGGGACAAGGAGAGATTTTTGGATGAACTATCCATAACTTGAATACGATATTGGCATTATTGGACCAATCTTTAAGGCGTGAGGTGGAGAGAGAGAGAGAAACGCCTAAGAGCGCTTTATCCGGAAGGTGAAAGTCTAACGTTGGATAAACAGCAGTGGCGCGAAGTTGAAATAAAGGAAGGACGCCGAGACTGTGTTATCCTAACGGGATAAAGAGGTCAGATTTGAAGCGGGCATAAGAGTTAAGTCTGGTAACGGAGTATTGGATATAACAGTGGAGTCTGGTAACGGAGTATTGGATATAAGCGGATACAAGTGGTGAGATCGTTTTATATATTTTTTGCTTATATTGAAGGTTTCTGAATCGAATACCAACTAAGGGATTCAGTTGCAAATATATCTCTATCATTTGAGAGATTTTGGTATAACATACTCTAGATTTATTCTTTAGACCAGTGAAGATATATTCACTCCTTGTACCAGTGAAGACATATGCTATATGGAGACTCATTGAGACCTATTGAGATCTATTGAAAATAAGAACGAATGTGTACATTCAGTACAGAGTCCAAATAATAATGGAGTAATGAGACATCTTTCAAATTGTAACCATTTGGTGGATACATTGTGACTATTCTAGAGTGGAGCCAATATAGTTACGTATTAGTATTGGAGTTTAAAGTTACAGCAAGATCCACAATACTGTGGAAACGTTGTGAATACAGTGTTGGAAACTAAGTTATGATTGGATCTATAACATTGGAAGAACTCTAAGGATATATGCTCCTGTCTCCTTGAATGTCTTAGATAGATTTTTTATACGATCGATCGTCTAGGTAGAGTTTTTTAGAGTTTTATATTTTTTTTTTCTTGTGGTGGGTTATATTGCTTCCACTCCCAAGCAACAGATATTTCTGGTGTTTCACTTACATGGGAAGATAGCTGTAGATGTATCGAATTGATTTTCTCTGATTATCTGGTCTGTCTCTTGGTTTGAGATATTGTACCGGTTTGGATTGAATGGATTTTTTCTGATCATCTGGGCGGTCCCCTTGTTTGAGATATCGTACCGGTTTGTCTGAGGAGCTGGGAGTATTATGCGATATACCTCTCATAGGTTTTTTTTTTTTGTTTGTTTTTTATAAGGTACAGTTGCATATAGGGTTAATTTGATTTTATCACATATATATATAGAATATTGATTGGGAGAAGTTTGCTACTTCCTGTCTGGAGTGGTAGACTGGAAGATTGCAAACTATTATTCCCACCATTGTTTATAATTTTATTGTATTTGATCTCTTTTGGAAGATATATTGAGAATTCTGTGAATTTTTTAATAAATATATCGAGTATTGTGATCAATATTGTGATTAGTGAGTATATTGATATAGTCCAGCATACATTCACACAATATCTGTCTGAAGCGCCGATTTATTCGGTTATAAATAAATAAAAAAGTTTGCTGTCATTTTGCGTCCAAATCTTTTATTGGCAGGGGTGGGTAGCCTTGTGCTCTGAAAAAAAAAAACATAAAAAGAGACCACTTTTGGGTTATTTTATTCAAATGTTATAACAATTCATACTGTAAAGAAGTGATTGATATGGAGAACGTATTCACTGGGTCACCCCCTTTCATAGAATGCAATAAAATAAAGCTGGGTGGCAAATGTTAATGTAAATAAAATAACAGTTTAACCTGTAATAATTTTGAAACTAAGCATCTGTCAGCTGTAAGAGAACCCATGTTTTACTTAGCAGGAAACCCCCTGTATGATATTTTATTAAAATTGGAAGGTAGGAAGTTGATGAATCAGTTGCTGTACAGACATAACTTTGTGGACACTACATGGCATGGCCATGTGTAAACAAGGTGACACTGCAGACAAGGGACCAGAAATTGTTCGCAGTGAGAAGCCCTCACATGGCACTAGATTTTCAAATGCCAGCTTTTTGAATGCCACGAATTATCAGTGCACTGGCCATCTTGCCAAGCCAAATGAAATTCATATACCGCGGCTAAGGAGCTTTTAACGTAAACTCTAATATTCAATCAGCTAACCCGTCAAAGGACCACAGACGTACACAAATAAAGGGATAATCTGTATTTATAGAAATTCCACGTGGGAGGTCTCCAGGAGTGCGCTTGCTCGAGGCGTTCCATCACCATAGCAACAAGCACCGGTCCAGGAAATGTAAACACAACGTGTAGTTGTCTGCAGAAGGTTACGGATGACCCGTGAGCTTGGAGGGGGTGTGTAACGACAGTACCGGGTAAGTGTCACATCATCCCGTCGTTTACCAGGCATAGTACCTCACGAGTAAAGGGGAGCTGGTGCTCTTGCTACTTGGACAATGCTACGAGCGCCGCTACGAGCATAGCGGTGGGGAATAAACCAGAGCTGCCTGGGCAACCGGGAACTCTTAAATTGATGCTGGATCATAACTTCTGTCATTTTCAGATGACAGACTAAGGATGATGATAATTACACTGTAACAACTGGAGTGCCACTGTCACACATGGCCTGGCCCGGAATTAAATAACTATTGAGATATATAATGTCACTCTCGAGTAAATGTTCTTTGTTAACCCCTTTTGCACATCTCTCTGGTTGTACGGTTCTGTTACAAATTTTAAAGATTTACAGCAATATTTGATTAATCTTAGAAGGTTTTGTTGCATCTATGTATTACAGGGGTCAGTTCCAGCAGGGTAATGTGTAAGGGTCAGTGGGATACAAGCTGTGGTCAGAACCTGTAGGACAAGTGCTAGGGAAATCTTCAGCAGGATGCTATCAGGGTTAACACAAGTGAGATACAGAGTTTGTGTGGTATAAAGTAATGCTTAATAATGCTGCCAGGCTACAGGCTGGACATTGGGACAATTGGGGTTTATATATAAAAGGAAACTGGAGCAATCTACAGCAAACCAGTTGCACTACAGGAAGCAAATAGTTCAATAGTCCTATTGTTTTTATTGGATTTTTAACCACTAGAATGCTAAAGAGGAATTCAGCTCATTTCTTCGCAATGCATTGAAGTATTATCTAGCATTAAGTGGCTTAAAAGCCCCATTTAAACCAGTGGACTTTATTTGTCCCTTATTCTGCAGCTGATTTTCCCCAGACTTTTTCTGGGTTAGTTATACATAAAAGTCCATTGAGTCATTGGTCTGCTGCAGGAAAGTGCACAGAGAAGCATGGTGCCAGACAGGACACAGCAGTATCTGACAATCAGTCCTAGGTAGCCCGAAGGAGCAAGTCAACGGGTAAATAAATACTCTAATATAAACTACCACATCCATAATGTTTCATATCTAAATTAACATGACACATTTTTCATGTAATAAAGCAGACACTTGTACTACTACATGATGAAGTGAACCATTATGATCCCAGAACCCATTTGCACTAGTACATGAGACAAGTGAAGCACAATGAAACATCAATAGATCAGCAGCCATATCAAATACCAATACATGAGATCATGTGAGAAAATCACAGAAGGCATGGGGTCTAATTCATTGATATTCTTACTCACATGCTGACATATAGTCACTCACAGTCACAGCACACATACACCTCAAACACACAAATCATACACTCAACCATAAGGAGTGGACAAGGAAGACACAGGGGCAAGACAGGAGCGGTAAAAAAATGGGATGGGAGAAAAGATAAGCAGTGGAGGATGTGATGTGAGAAAAGCGAAGCAGAGGAGGAGGTGATGGGAGAAAAGTGAGGAGGGGTGAATGCAGAGCCAGGTGATTTGGAAAGGCAGGATAATGGAGAGGCAGAGAAGAAGATGGGGCAGGTAATGATGAGGGAGTTGGTAGAGAGGGACTAGGGATGACGGTGAGGAAAGAGCAGGGGATGCTGGGTGAGATATGCAAGGAACAATAGAGGAGAGGACCAGGAGATAGGAGATGATGTATGAAAATGAGTAAGAAGAACATGAGATGAATGGGTTAATGTGTGAGGAAGGCAGAGGATGATTATATGGGAGAAACAAACAGGAAATGATGGGATAGATTAGCAAAAGGAGCATGAAATGATGTAGGAGATGAAAGAGAGAAGCAGTGGTTGATGGAGGAGACAGGTAGAGAACAACAGTTGAAGGTAGGAGATGATATGAGTTGAGGAGCAGCAAATTATGTGGGGGAGATGATTTGGGGAGAGAGAAATTATTGAGGATATGGGTAAGAGAAGCAGGGAATAATTGGGGAGATAGATGAGGACAGTTGTATGATGGAGAAAGATGGGTGAGCCATTTTATCACCTTTGCTGTAGAGCCTCCTTTAACACTTACCTTGTACAAGTGATCATACTTGCACAATGGACAATCGCTATTTCTAACACCACCATGATCTAAGTGTTCCTTCTGATGCACTCTTGGCTTCTTTCATAAATGGCTTCCAGTCAGGCTTTGAGGATGCCGGATAAAATGAACCATCACTGTGTAAGTGGTCTTAGAGGCCTCTTGTACAAAGTGTGTTTTTTCAAATGTAAAACAAATTGGGCATTATTCATTAAGCTAAAGGGGTGCACATCTGGTGCAAATCAGCTGCACTATATGCTTCAAATGGAAATTCCCCAAATTCTCATTGATACCAATATGGTTTTAACCCTTTGAATTCTAGATATGCATTATAAAGCATTCAGTGGGTTAAAAATCCCATTTAAATTAATATTAATTTTAATTGTACCTATGGTGAAATTTGTTTGCTCCAGAAGTACCGTATATCTTTTTGGCTTCATAAGTAAGGCCCATTGTGTCTACACTTACCGAAGAGTACATCCCCTGGAACCAGAGATCTAGAGAATAGTACAGGGTCAAAGTAGTGTGTTGTGGCTGATGGCACTTACAGATGCAGTCATAGTTAATGGTCCATATGTAAATTGAAGAAATTGTAGAAATAACCAACTGTACCATAGGGAACCAATAAAAAGTCTCCAAACTCTGATTGATTCAAATAGAGCTTTGTATGAAACAATTCTCTGTAGACCTTTCTAGCATTCAAGGGATAGTAAGCCCTATTAAATCAATCCAAAGTTATACCCTTACAAAGCAGTTGCTTTGCCTCATAATTGCTCCACTTTTCTTTTATACATAAGGCTGCACTGTACCTTTTGTTTGATTCACTCTTAAATGCTGGATATTTCCTGGTACACTATAGGGCTGTATTCAGGAAGCTTAAAATGAGCAATACTGGAGCAACCCAACTGCACCATAAGGGACAAACACATTTTCCACAGATTCTCATTGATTTAAATGGGGCTTTTAAACGCAGTAATGCCAGAGAAGTCTACAGCACTTTGAGGAGTAATTTGTTGACACTTCTCTAGCATTCAGGGTGTTAAATGTACCATTTCTCTTATGTCTTTTTAGGGCTATAGGGACCATAAGGTTAGTTTGTCTTCTATTAATAGGCAGGGCACTTGCAAGTGCTTATTCTCTATCACCTCTATCCACTTCACAGTTTAAATTTATGACCGGGAAAGCAAGTCCTGGTGGAAAGTACACAGTTACAGTTCTTCAAGCTATTCATCAGAAAGGAAAACGGTTTTAGTGATGCAGGAGGAAAAGACTATACCTTCAGAGCTGATCATGAAAGGATAGCAGAGGAGGTGTGGAGAGCTTGAGTAAAAGCGTTATGGTTTAACAAGCAAAATTCTTGTCTCTGTGGGTCAAGACCACAGTGTGGGAGATTATATAACAATAATATATGCACTTTGGTCCTGACTTGTGATCTGTGTCCAATACGAAAGCTAAAGGTGGTAACTGTAAAATTGGTGGCTATTGAACTGACAGGTTGTTTACATTATCTGTTTCATAGGTACAGTGGCTAGGGATGGACCTCAGAGAAAGCAAAGCATGGGTACAATAGTTCTTCTGATTAGTCACTGCTTCCTGAGGCTGAAATATTACATATTGCGTAGACTATGAAAGAGGTTGAGACTGAGGAATGCATTGTAGCTGCTTTTATAGCTGAAGTTGTGGTGGAGGCAGACTCTCTTTTTCTCCATCCCTCTCTTGGCTACTGGCCTAGCAAACAGAAAAGAAACAAGGGTTGCCAGCTAAGCAGATTCTGGCAGAATCTGTTAAGACAACACGACAGAGAACAATATACATAAAGAAAAGACGTCTATCATCATTATTAATGTGTGTTGATGTAAATTTAACAAAGTAAAATTTTCTAATGAGCACGAAAATCCTGTTTTCCCAACATCACTGCAGGTTCTTCCACTCGGGTAACTGGGTAAAATCTATGAGGGGCTCTGTTAAGGCTAATTTGCCTTCATCATTAGAGAAAGTTTTTAGCAAAAAATAATTTTGCCTTCAAGAAAAAAAAATATACGAGAGGCAACTAAGGACCATGTAGAAGGACTAATAAGGATGGTGCTGGAGACATTAAACCTATCTGACGGAGTAACTACTGAGGATCCATTGAAAGAGATATCTTTAAGAGTAAAAATATATTTTTCTTAGTATGTATAGCTTATTAACAGTTACACCAAAAAGTACTAGAAGAGTAGAAATATCCTGTGAAAAGTGATGTTATCTAAAGGGTTAGCTCATATACCTGCTCACACCTCTCATGTTAGAACCTCCAGTACCATAACTGTCCAAAAGGACAGCGTTACTTATAGTAGAAGCAGGGGCATTTAAGGATCCAGATGACAAAATGTTAGACACACTGTTAAAATTGTATTTTCTACATCAGCAACAGTGCTTTATCTGGGGTTTGCCATAGTTTAGGTTGGTAGAGCAATTGATGTGTGGTGTGAACACCTGAATAAGGATATTAAGGAGAAATGTCCCAGGGAAGAACTGATGCACATTGTGTCATAAATTCAGGAAACACATCTATATGCCAGTGATGTAATGCTGAGTTGATACATAATATGCAGATATTTCAATAGCAGTAACACTCACAATATAGCTGAAGATATGGTTAGCAGATCATTCTTTGATGGATCACTCTACCGTTCCTGGGCAAGGTTCTGTTTTGTCCAGAGTTAGATAAGATGATCAGTCAGGCTTTGGGAGGGAACAGTAGTACATAACTCATGCAAAGAGGGTGGATTTTCCATCTCAAGTCCATATTTTTTCAAAAATTGAGAAACTACTATTAGCAGTTGAGACAGTGTTCCTTCCACAAATCAAACACATTCAGTTTCCAAAACAAGCCAAAACCCACAAAGAAACCTGTACATAAGGCAGTGGGCAACAGACCATATATTCTCAGTAGGTACAGGTCAGTTTCTGATTCTCAATGTGAACACACCATCTATGACATAACTCAACCATGGTCATAGTAAGGCATCTAAATTTGGTTCTGGTGGTTCTTCAGAAGGAGCTTTCTAACCCATTAACAAAGTGGCTATCCGATAGATTACTCTTAAAACAGTGTTTTTAGTTGTGATATCATCAGCAAGGATGGTAAGCAGAGTCACATTTGTTGTCACGTGAGTCTCCATTTTTAATTTTTCATACAGACAAGACAGTTCTTCAAATCATAAGTGGATTCCTATCTAAAGTAGAGTCGTATTTCCATTTAGGTGAGGAAATAGTCATTTCATCCTTTTTGTTCTAATTCATCTAAGGCAAAGGAACATTAGAAGTAGTACATGCTTGAAACAATAAGTGCAAGAAACATTTCTAAGGAAAGATGCTCTTTTCATGATTCCAGAGGATCTGTTAAAAGAAAAATCAGGATAGACATTAACAATTATCTCATGGATGAAGTATATGTAATAAGGGCAAAACCCATACATTTCAAGGTAAAGGATAATTCCCACAGAGCAATGAGCAAATCTTGGTCACACAACAATCATTCGTCAGTGATTTTTGGATCAAAGGTTTTGTAGACATTAGTGGCCAGTTGAGCTGTCCTCTAATGTCATGGACTATAAATTTAGGAAGTTTTAGGAACTGAGACTATATTTTTATCCAGATGTGTGATTTGTAAATTGAGGTGTCCTTATATAATATAGGGTGATGATAGTATTGTTTGAACTTCACAAAGTGCATTTTGGAGGTGTTTTCTCTCCCATAATTTTTCAACGTTTGCTAGTTAGGACATCGTTGGTATGCCCCAGTGGAACCTGTCTTCCCCAAAGGATGTAAGAGAAAAGAGGATTTGTGTACTATTTATAAATAATGCCTTTTCTATTAAGACTATGGGGGATACAGTACATCCTTTCTGGAGAAGACATCTATATTTTTGACAGGGGTACCTTAATTTATTTTAGATTCTCTGTAATGATGATTTTGTCATAGCTCTTTAAGATTCAGGGCCTATAGTCTTATAATGTAAACTGTCAAGTTGGTAGAGCTGACAGGGGTTAAACATGAGCAGAGGTGGGTCACTGTCTCTTCCAGATGTTTTTTTTTAAGTTCTCTGTCTCCAAATACGAGAGAACCTAAGCCCACGATCTCTATTGCCCCTGTGGACTCCAGAGAAAAGGATTTATCATTAAGTAGCACAAATATTTTTTTTATCAATGGGAATTTTTGGGTGATGCAGTAGGTTTGCTTTGGAATTACTCATTTTAGCTTCCTGAATACAGCCCATAGTGTTAATTTCCATGGTAAGATTTCATAAGTTATTTATATTAGGTGCAGACATCAGTTCCACAGTGGTCCATGGTACTGTAACTCTCCCAATGCTGAGAAGACCCCCCCAAAAAAAAAAATACTTCTCTTAAAACAATATGTAAAAATGTGAGAAACTGTTAGAAAAGCAGTAACCTATTATATTTGTAAAAGTCTGTGAAATGAGTCTAGTTTTCTTATTATCAGAAGTATTTTTTTGGTGTAATTCATATTATTATTAATGGAATTCCCCTCTTTTACCACATGTTTGTTCTCATTAGTGCAGAACCATTTAATGTAACTTTGGGATTACTTTTTTTTAATCTTTATCATTGAATGAACAGAAAATAAAATACAATAAACAAGAAATGCAGTATGCTAGTTCATCTTAACTTGGAAACAGAAAAGTAAACTAAAAGGCAGGAGTAGGGAAGGAAAGGAAGGGAAGTCTGGGGAGAGGCATAATCTTGAGTGATGACATACATGTTTCGTACTGTGGATGTGGGTTAGGAATTAGGTAGGAGTTTCTTATTGAGTTCCATTCACACTTTAGCTTCTGAACAAAAACTAAGGAGGCCATGTCTTATTAAAGTATATGGTCGTTCTTCTAATCTGGGCCTTTAGTTGTTTAATTCATTCTTAAGTGTTTTTGAACATTGTCAGACTAGGTATTCTAGGTTAATTTTATTCTTCTGCTAGTGCTCTCATGAATGCTAAATATATGAAGGAGATTAATTTGGTCTGTCTATTTCTAAGATGATCTGCTGGTTTGGATAGAAGGAATAACCAACGATCTTTAAGAATATTTATCTGTAAGGTATTAAGAATTCATTATGGATCTAATCCCAGAATCTGCTAACAATAGTGCCAAGCATGTATATATGTACCTATTTGGCTTCAGTCTTTCCAGCATAGGTCAGTGTTTAGTTTAACCCTTTAAGTGCCAGA